>JAQQTP010000071.1:22212500-23412500 GCA_029884605.1 Ormosia emarginata | reverse complement strand
CTGATAATAAAGTATTAGGATTCTTTCTTTTTCTCAAAAAGAAAAAAAGAGAATTATGTTTCACATTTAATTGTTCAAATTTATTAGATTATGATAAAATAAAAATTATAAATATAATTTAATAAATTTAAATTATTAGATATAAAACATAATTCTCTCATTTTTGAAAAAAAAAAATAGAGAATCCTGATCCGATAATAAACTCTTGAATTTCGCATAACCACGACGCTAATCTGAAAGCTAAGATCAGTGCCTTTTCTCCTGTTGGACTTTGGGAGAGGAGAAGAAAAGTCACCGGAGCTGTCAAGGGTGAGCTGCAAGCTAAGAATGAAAAAGGCTTCTTTGTCTAATAGCGGCAACGTGATTCTTGTGAGTTTATCGGTTTATGGGAACGGGCCAAGCGTAATTTTTTAGTTGGGTAAGATTTATTATAAATATTTAAATTATTATTTAATATGTGTAATGTAATAAAAATTACTATAAAATTATATTAATATTTAACAATATTTTATATATATATTAAATAATAATTTAAATGTATAAAAAAATAACATAATAAACTGTACTTCTTTAAAAAATTTCATCGACAATATGCTGCCTTCAGCTCAGTACTGTGACGTAATCACCTAGTCCAGCTCCTGACGTAGAATAAATATTACCCTAAAAATAATCGTAATATATATTATAATATTAAAATTTAGTTTAATTTAATTTAAATACATTATAAATATATATTTTTTACATTATTATTAAATTATAAATTGTCACTTTTTAAAAATATTTCATTCTTATAATAATTATTTAAAAAATTACACATATAATAATTAATTAAAAATAAAAAAAAATTACATTAACAATATATTAAAATTAAACTCAAAAATATACTTAAAGTAAATTCTAGTTACTGCATGTAATTTGAATAATATTGTAAAATTATACCAAAAAAGAATACTGTAATTTGTTTTCTTAAATGGATCCGGCAATAAATTTAATTTCTCAAATTTTAATTATTTCAACTTTCGTGTTCGCATAAGTAACGAAAATTGTAATATAAAATATTTTCATATAATAAAGTTTTTGCATATTAATAAGTAATTTTAAAAGTATCTTATATTTTAATAAAATTTATTAAATGACATAAGTTCAGAAAAAAGAAGTCATAGTGATACTATATGAGTGTGTTTGGAATGTAATAAAATAGGAAATGATTTGATTTATAAATCAAATTTAATTAAATTTTGTGTTTGGAATGTTAAAAAATAAGAAATGATTTGATTTCTAAAATCACATGGATTTCATTCCTTTTGTTTTAGAAATTCCATCAATTTTGATAGAATTTGTTAGGATTTGATTTGATTTGAAATGAATAGACTATTTTACCCTTAATAACTACCTCTAACCACCTCTCATAAGGGTTAAAATGTAAAATAATAAAATCAAATCAAATCAATTCTTATTTTAATGAATTCCAAACACAAAATTTGATTTATAAATCAATTCAAATCCTATTTTTTTTAAAGTTCCAAACACAAAATTTGATTTCTAAATCAAATCAAATCAATTCAAATTAAATCAAATCAAATCATTTCCTATTTTTATTCATTCCAAACACACTCTATATGTTTAGATGATAAAGAATGAAAAAAAAGGAAAGAGAATGAGTTGAAGGAGAATAATCTCTTTTGATTGGGAGTTTAATAATATATAGAAAGAAAAATGAACTTAAGGAGAATGATTTCTCTCTCTTCTTTTCAAATACTAATTTTTTGTTCATTTTAAAATTGAGATAGAATAAAAAAAATAAACTTATAAGCTTAAAAATAAATATTTTACATTATGTTCTATTCCTTTATGATTTAACTTTTAAATAAATTAATAGAGTTTTATTTTGTTCTCTTATTAATTTTTCAAACAAAAAAAAAAGGAATCTTATTCTGTTCATTCTATTTTTTTTCTAATCATTCTTCCCTTATTCCATTCTGATCCATAAATAGAAAAGTATCCAAACACAATTTGGAAGATGATGAGAAAAACTAGAGAGAAAAAACGACAAGATTATAATCTTTGTTTGGATTAAAAAAAAATATTTGGTATATATTAGTACTAAAAACATCATATCATATATGTATGAAGTGATAAAATTAAAGTGTAAATATGTAAAAAAAATAAAATAGTATTTATTTTAACCAGATAATAAAATTTATACAAGCATGAGATGTTATATGTGTAATTGTATGTCATTAACATTTTTCTAAAAACATAAGTGGAGGATAGAAATTCTGAATTGTTTTTTTTTTTAGTTTTCTTATTTTTCATTTTTCATTCATTTGTATAAAAGAAATTTTTTTCCTTATTTTCTTTCTCTTAATACAAACATACGGTAGGAGAATTGTTTCCATCTTATTAAAAAATAATTACATGTAAAACATAATTGTTAATGTATTTTAATTTTTTTGCCTTATTTATTAAAATTAATTTTGTATTTTTTTCTGGATAAGAGTATTTTTTAGTTAACTTTGACATCAATTAAGACTTAATCGTTTTCCTAACAACCAGAGTACACTTCTCATGGAGAAAAAATTATTGTGTACCAAAAAAAAGAGAAAAAATTGTTGTAAGAGAATCATTTGTAGTGTTATTTCAAAGGATCATTTAGAAAAAAATATTGTGTCTGACATCAAAATTAATTTTGCTCACTACAAAAAGCAACTTTTAAGTTTCTTTCATTAAAGAATTCTAAAATTATTAACTAAACAACTAAACTTACTATAAAAATTTATTTTGGCATAATATATGTAGGAGAGTTAATTAATTTCTTTAGTATTAGCCTAACATTCGAGACTAAGTAGTCAAGATAAGGAGCACATGTCCTTAACCAATAACCAATGTCTTAAGTTTTTTTTTTTTAAATAAAGAAGTGTTCCATTAGAATTGAAAAACATTGATTTTATTAAAAATTTCAATATTTGACTTATTCTTAATTTTTTATGCTGTTTCTTATTCATAAATTGTCGGCATCTAATAATTTCTCACTCTATAACATTATAGAATTAGTTTGTTTATGAAATAAAGCTAAAAAAAGCGTGCCTATTAATCAACCTCTATGATAGTTACTTCACAAGTTCAGATTGCTTTATTTACTTTAAATTTAAAATAAACATAAAATAAGCATGTGAGTGGACGTTGTTCCATTTAAGCCGCTAAAAGTGCCAAAAACTCAACGTTATTAAGTCATCTTTTTTTTTTTTAAAAAAAAACCACAACGTTATTATGGATAAAAAATCTGTTTGTCCAATTTATGTGGCACATGTCATTTTCCTATGGTTTTTGAAAACGTCTGCAATAATTGACATTGATATTG
Organism: Ormosia emarginata; assembly: GCA_029884605.1. Taxonomy (NCBI): domain Eukaryota; kingdom Viridiplantae; phylum Streptophyta; class Magnoliopsida; order Fabales; family Fabaceae; genus Ormosia; species Ormosia emarginata. The sequence continues at coordinate 23,409,139 of JAQQTP010000071.1, read as the reverse complement.
ATTTTTTCTTGGCATAATAATTTGCATAATTAGATTTAGAGTAATTGCTTTAAGGTAAATGTATTGGGATGCAATCAGGTTAAGTCAACATTATTTATAATACTCGAATAAACTATTGAATCGAATCTGATTTTAGTGAATATGTTTTTTTTTTCTTTTAAAATGATTCCTCTTAGAATAAAAATATTCATAAAAGTTTTTTTCAAGTCACCCAAAAGTCATGATAAGTCATTATTAGTGTCACAAGCCGGTAGAGTTGGCACTTGACCAAATTTTACAAAAGTTGATTCTTGATTTACATATCATATTGGTTTCTTTCACAGGTTGTCGTTGTCGCAAGTCCTTTTTTTTTTTGGTAACATCGAAAGTCCTCTTGTAAACTGTCATAGCAAACGTCAATTGTGATTTATAGTACATTTTGAGAAAAGAATTAGTGTCCGTTTCTTCATGGAAGTGAGCAAAATTAAAGTTTATAATTAGAATTAATTTTTTTAAATTTAATTTTTATATTTATAATATTATTTAAAATTAAAATTAAAATTTTATAAATTAAATATATAAAATTAAAAATAATTAAATTAAATTTTTATTAATTTTTAATATATATTTTAAGAATTATTAATTTCATAATTTAAAAATTAAATCTTCTTTTTATATTTATTTATGAATAATTATATTTATTATAATTTTATATTTATATAAAAATTATTATAATATTTATTTATTTTTTGAAAAAAATTCATGAAAATTTTTTATTGAAAAAATATGATTATTATATTATAAAAATATTATTGTATGAATATTTTTATTAATTTTAATTTTGTAAATAATTATTTAATATTTTACATCATATTTTTAAATAATAAAATTATAATTTTTTATTTTAATTCTTTGATAACTCTAAACATAAAATTTAAAATTTTTAACTAATTTTAATTTTAAAAAATCAAAATTAAAATTAAAATTAAAATTATGTTTTATGTAATTTCATGATCTAAACGGATCTTTATAATTAACATAAATTATTGAGGAAAGTAGTTCTTTTTTAACTAATTCGGCATTTTTTGCGGTTGTTAAGTTTGAGTGAGAAGTGTTTGTCGGTTTTGAAAATAGGATTGGAGATATATACAGGGGATATATTTAAATTATAGTGTATGAATTTATGACTATTATAAAAAATTATTATAAATAATAATATATTTTATGGAAGAGAAATTAAGTTTCCCATAAATAAAATTAATTTTATATACTAATTATCTACCAATAATTTAAAGCATCACTATAATTTGCTTTAAAGGGTTAAAAACTAGGTAAATGAAAGTCTCTGAACAGTATTTCAAGAGCATCTAAAGTTTACTTTTTCTTCTTTTTATTCTTTTACTTATTTATTTATTATGATTCCACACAAAATTATATTAATATATTTATATGATAAAATTTTAAAAATATATAAATAAAAATATTAAAAAATATTAAAAAATCTAACACGATACATATAAATATCGATATAGAAATTATTTTAAAATATTAGTTCTACCTGGGACGTAGCACGTGAACATTATCTGATTTGTTTTGTTTCATATTAAGTTGTTAACCTAGTACACATATAGAATTAATTCTTCTTGCTAGCCATTGATTCAAAATTTAAATGCGATAGTCAATCTCTACACCAACCAATATATATATATATTAGTTAAGATCTATGGATTGTACATATGTGCGAAACCTATATACCAACTTCTTCGATTCATCTAAAGTAATAATAGATTCAGAAATTTTGGATAGTAAGAGTAAATATCATAATAATTTCTCTTATTTCACATGACAAAAAATAATATGGTGAAATTTACTAATTTATTAACATGATGGGGTCAAAATTATAAAAATCTATGCGATTGAAATGATAAACTTATACTATAATAATAATAAAAAGCATTACTAATTGTCCCCGCATTATTGAATGTGGGTCGGTTCTTGATGTAAAGATGACTTTTTTGCAAATACTTGCGGCTTTAAACAACAACAGTGCGTTTAGGTTTAATTAATTTGATAAGGTTAGTTCTCAATATTCTAGCTAGATCCAAAAGTTCACATGGTTTATATTTTGTTCTTGTTAAAAATTAAAAGTAAACAATTTCATATTAGCTTTTTTTTTCTTTTTCTTTTCTTCTCTTTTATACCAGTAATCATGGCTATTCATAACTGAAGTTGACGATAGTCACCAAAATTGATAAATTTCTATACAGATATTACTTATTATAGACATTTTACTCAACATTTGATATTGTAAGAATATATTTTAAAATAAGTGTATTTGTAATATAACCTTATTTTTTTACTTAATTTCATATATATTTAATATTAAATGAAGTGTTTACTATAAATTTGTCATAGTGTTTTTCATGGTGAATCATATTCAGAAAATGATATTATCTATTTTATATTATTTTTTATTATATTTTTTAATGATTGTGATTAAATAAAATAATAATAAAAATAAAAAAATAATATGATCAATAATATGAAAAATAATATAAAAAATAATATAAAAAAAGTGTAATAAAAAATAAAGATTAATTATATCCAAATTTAAGTGGGTGCCTTGGTGCTCTCCTTTTGTATAAGAATAAAGTAACAACTAACAACTAAAGCTCACTGCCGTGTGCACATTTGGAATTGTTCAAAAGAAAAATCGTCCCTCGTTTGTCTACTATTCCACGTGTCTTGTTGAGAAAATACAACATTGCTTTCTTTCCACGTTACGTGTAGATGAAGAGTTTCACCTAAAATATATGGATGAAGACAGGAAAGAGAAAATGGTGAGAAATGACACGTTTTAAATAATTTTTTTTATTGTTTTGAAAAAATTTAAAACGAGAAGAAGAAAATAAAGAATTATTATGTATTCCTCAAAACACTCATTTGTTTATTTTTATTTATTTTTATGAATATTTTAGATTTTTTTAAAATTCTTAACAACCTTGTAACTTAATTAGACCGGTTCAATCTTAAATTTAGAGTGATGATCCACTCCTAGGCCACTTTTTCATTTCTTCCATTCAAATGCTTACATTTTCAATGCAAGGCCTCAAATTCTTCAAATTTACAGAATTTTAAAAATAAGGAAAAAAATCTCATTACTTATATTTTACTGAATTATCCTTTATTAAAATACTTAAAATATTATTATTACCTTATTAATCTTATATATCCCTGATTAATACTAAGGGTAATGTTAGAGAAACAAATTAATGACTCATTGATTTTGTAAAATAAATAAAATTGAACATTTTTAAAAAAAATAGATAAATAAAAATAAATGGAAGGAGTATTTAATATGTTATTTATGTTAATTTTAAAATATATAATTATTGTAGACTAGAGTCGGCTCAATTAACTAGATCGATAATATCCCGGATTTGATTTTTGTCGAGGCTTGTAGTATATGTATTTTAATAACAACCTTTCTTTTAGTTAGTTTTTTTTCTTAGAAAAGTATAAAATTAATATATGTAAAATATAAGGTTAAAAATTTAAAATTATAAAAGGATTAAAATGAAAAAAGAATTAAGAAAATATAATGAAAGAGAAAAAAAAGTATGAAATTTAGGATGATATAAACTAGTATTATAAATGAATTGTTTATAATAATATGTGACAATTCTTGATTTAAATTTACTTAAAATTATTTTTTTTTATCAAATTTAACCTAGTTTTTTTTTTTCATTCTAGCACTGTCCTAGAAAAATTAAATGAATAATAATCCTTGCATAAAACAATTTGGCTCACATCTCTTGGGCAAGTTGGCTTAAAGTGTTGGGGAGTTTTTTTAAAAAAAGTAAGGTACATATAGTAAATTTAAACCCATGAGTTAGTGGGATCCAACCCGTTTAACTAAATGATCTCACAATACAAATGATCGTAACGATTTAGGTTCGTGTGTTAAAGCCACCTCTTAAAGTTATAAATAGGGTAGGATTAAGATTTATCTAAGTCACCAATGACAATTCATTTTTTCATCTTAAACCGTGAGAAATTCTGACATGGTCCTACAGTAAGAGTTTTTCTTGTTTCAAAATAATTTCAACCATTGATTTTAAAGATAACAATGAGAGAAAAAATGAGAGAAAATAAGAAACTGGAAGTGAAAAAAAAAATCAATGATAAAGATTCTTCTTAAGTTAAAAATATCTCACTCTATAAGGATAAACGAATTTTTTTCTAAACCGTTAAGTTCTTGTGATTATTCTAAGTTGCATAATGTACACAAGCTGACATGTTGGCTCAGAGGTATGAAAATAAAAATAACGGAATGGATAATCTGCAGTTAGAAAAATAAGTGCATGAGCTGCAATTATGTATTCAAGGGTTCACACGTAATTTGCAATTTTTATAATTTACATTTTATAATAAAATGGGACATTTTTTATAGTTGAGATTTGGTGCAATTCTTTTAAAACTGTAGACAATCCAAATCCTAGAAATAAATTTAGCGTCGAAGGTAGCAGTATGTTGAGCCCTACATGTCTTTATCGATCACGTGTCTAAAGGGAAAATGCCAATGCCTGATGTCTCAATATGTGTATATCAGTATATGTAGGTGTGAATTTATTATAGTGTAAATTGTATGGTTGCGGATGTGATTACTCTTATGTTCAAACATGTGTTGTGTGGATTTTGAGACATTTATAATATACAATGAATAATATAGTATTTGAAGACTTAAAGTAAGGCATTTGTTAGAAAATAAAATAAAAAATATTAAATGATTTAAATAGTTTTTTTTTACGCCTTTTATTAAAAAATTTAAAATAAATTTTTACATGAAAAGTAATTTTTTTTTAATTTTTAATTAATTAAATACTTTATTTTTCATGAAAATTTTTTATTTTAAATTCTTAATAAATGTCCTTAAAACATTTTTTAACAATTTTTTTAAATAAATAAAGGCATTTAGCAGAATATATTAAATACTCTTTAATAAATATATTTAAATCATTGATTAACAAGAGCCTTGAATTAATTTGAAAAATAGTTGATTAACTATTAATTTTAACATGATGCTAGAGCATAATTAATGCGTATTACAGAAAAGATTCTTATACTATTTATTTTAAGGGAAATTCAATGGAATCAAGCACAAATTTGAGTTTTTCAACCCTTACTTATGTGAACTAATAAAAAATAAGCATGTAGAACAATAATGTTGACATGCAATGTGTCTTTTCTTTCACTACTTAATTTTACAAAATAATCCTTAAAAAAAATAAAATTTGTAAAAGATGAACCCTTAATTTTTTTAAACAAAAAAGATAAAATTTTAGGAAATTGGTTTGTAGAAGGATTAGAAAGGGTGATTATCGTATTCTTCGACTCCATCTATTCAAGTTTATCCATGACTTCCAATTTGAAAACAAGAGGAATGCCTAGAACTTGCATTGGCATAGGCATTGGGAATTAGGATGTGGATGTTGTTTGCTAAGTATATGTGCATTTATGATATATGTCCTGGACCGTGCATTGGAATCTCATTCGAAAGGGTCGACCCTGCATACGAATTATTGGACTCTGTCATAAACATCTCGACCAAGACCTTACGACCTCGAGCCATGGTATTGGATCATAACGATCACTGGATCCACACAGATCTTCATAACTGCTGATCACAACTCTAAATGTGGGGAACATAACTACCTGCAATAAGGATTGGCCACTAAGGGGACAACCCTGACAGGTCAGAGACGGATCTCAATGATCGTGGGCTAATACCTTTGTCAAGGCATGATCCCAAAATACTTGCATCTAGTACGAATTGCATGAAGATTCCAGTCACACTCTATATATATATACTAGGCCAAATTAACCTAACAAGGTATCTGCTATCTAATTACTAAACCCTACTTGTACACTGTCTCACTTGAGCGTTGGAGTCCCTTTGCAGGTACCTGCCTCCCAATTTCAATACGCTTGGCAGCAGCTGTGTAAGGAGGAAACCACCATATACGTGCCTATCTCATGTACCCTTTGAATCCATTTCAGAACATTGACGCTGTCTGTGGGAATCTGATAAACTTCCATTCCCACCTTAACCATGGTGAGCACAAGACATAACCATAGGAAAGGAAGCATTGCATATGTTGCCCCTGGCTAAACACAGGGCCCAGCAGCACAACGCGTCCCTCATTCAGTCGCACCACCATAAACCTCCACCACAAGGAGCAGGCCTGTTGTCGTGGAAACCCTCAATGAGGGCACGAGGCTTCAGTTTTTGTTGAAAGCCCAGCTCCATCTCAAAGAATCTTTATCCGAAACAAGCTTGTTTTTCCTCAGGGTGGAGCCAACAATACCAATCATGGAGCGAGGATCCCCGTGCATGCTCGCTTGAGGACCTCCCACAACGATGTAAACCATGCGTCTTACTATGAAGACAATATCCAATCCGAAATGACGAGGAACGGCCTTCGAGAGTTGTTGCGCCAATAAACAGCGCTGATTGAAGGTCAGCGTCGTCAGCAGGAAGAACAATGTCGTCGGTTAGAGGATCTCGAAAGATCCATAAGGACGGACAATGACAACGGAGAGCATGATGTAGATCGTAACAAGCAAGCAACGCAATGTGCTGGCGCCAGGGTTATTTGAAACAATAACTCGGCCCTCGGCCGTCAACTACAATTCTCGGATGCTTTGATGGCATATAAGATCCCAAGGAACTTCAAGTCTCCAAGTAATTTGGAGCCTTATGATGGGACAACAGATCCCCAGAGCACTTGGACGCTTACACTTAGTCTATGCAGTTCTACGGATACACCCCGGAACTGCTACGCTGGGCCTTCCCTCTATTTTTTATGAAGGATGCCCTCCGGTGGTTTGTCACCTTGCGGACAAAGGTTACAGGATGAGAAAATCTTACGCAACGTTTCTTGCAGCACTTTATCACAGCAAAGGAGTAATCGAAGTTGATTGACTCTCTTTCCAGAATCCGCTAGGGAAGTTCTGAATCATTGCGCGAATAAGTTAAGAGATTCAATCACACCTATGTGGGCATTGAAAACCTAGATGACATGATAGCCCTTCATTACGCCAAAAATAGACTCTGAACTGACTCAGGCTTCTTCATGTCATTGACAAAAAAGAACTCAGCAAGTCTAGATGAGTTTCACCTACGGGTGGACAAATACATCGAACTAGAGGAAATTACCAGAGCTAAAAAAAGTCTGAAAAAGGGTGAAGTTGTTCATCAGAAAAAGAACCAGAACTCCAACCAACCCCGCGACTCCTCTAAAAGCGAATGCTATCGGCCCAAGTATGTTTAGTATACTCCTTTGAACATCCCTCGACAGACAATCTTGAAGGAGGTCTTTCAAACCGAGTCCCAAGATATCAAAAGGCCACCACCCGTGAAGAAAAAATTCTAGAGGGACCACTCAAAGCATTGCAGATGGCATAAGAGCTAAGGCCACGAGACAGAAGAATGCTACCAGCTCTTGGATGTCATCGAGTCCCTGATCAAAGAGAGGCAACTACAAAAGTACATTAGCGGTTTCTGAGGAAATGAGAACTGCGATGGACACAGGGATCGAAGACGAAGTTGTAGCCCTCAGGGAAGTCCGAACCAGTGCCAAAGAAGAACTCGGAGCCCTGCCAGAAGATCCCTGACTCTGCCGCTTTGTGATGTTGAAAATAGGCAAGATCAGGACCGGGATACTCTTGGCGGGGGGAATAGGAAAGACAGACTCATCAGTATCATCTCAAGATGGTTCACAGGGGGTGGATTGTCCAATAACTCCTAGAATAAGGCACTCCGAACAACAGTCTTGAGTGTCTCTAACTCCTCACGAAGATCCCATGTCGGAGACAAGGATACACCACCCATCTCCTTCTCCGACAAAGACTACGACAATATTATTCGAGATCATGATGATCCACTGGTCATCTCTGGAATAATATCTAATGCCAAAGTGCGTCGCATCTTTATGGATCAGGGAAGTTCACCTGATATCATGTTCATAGACGCCTTCGGAAGGCTGGAGTTCCCTCTATCTGCGCTCACACCGTACAAAGGCGAACTGACTGATTTTTCCAGAGAAAAGGTTACCCCGATCGGGTATTTCGAAACTTTCTTGACTCTGGGTAACGACAGCACATACAGAACCGTAAAGGTGAGATTTTTGGTCATGGACTATCCCTCAACTTACAACATCATTCTGAGCTACCCTACGCTGAATGACATTGTCGTTGTGGTCTCTACCGCCCACCAAGCCATAAAATTCCTCAACAGAAATAATGAAGTGGTCACGGTCAAGGGCAGCCATATTACAGTCTGCAAGTGCTATAACGAGAGCTTGAAGATCAGTAGGGCTTCTAGGAAAACAAAGGCACGCACATCTAGCCCCACCCATGATCAAGTCAACATCCTGATGACTGAGTTGGACGGACGTGAGGAGATCTGAGGTACAAGACCCCAACCTGAAAGAGAATTGGTCCCGCTCTAACTTGGTGATAAGCTCGACCAAATCACCAAGATAAGTGCAAACCTTGAAGAGTAAGAGAAGATCCAGTTAATAGAGCTCCTGTGAAAAAATAAGGATCTTTTCGCTTGGACATCCGCTGATATGCCTGAGCTCGACCCTACTTTCATCTGCCATCGTTTATCTATTAAACGCAATGTGAAGCCGTTCTCCCAGAAGATAATAAAAGTTGGTCCCGAGAGGCAACAGATTGTCGAGGAGCAAGTTAAGGAATTACTAAGTGTCGGTTTCATCAGAGAGATCTCATATACCACTTGGCTCTCGAATGTTATCCTGGTAAGAAAGTCAAATGGGAAATGAAGGAAGTGTGTGGACTACACCGACCTGAAAAAGGCGTGTCCTAAAGATCCATACCCCTTCCCAAACGTTGACAAGCTAGTCGACAGCTCCTCTGATTTTCGGCTACTGTCCTTTTATGGAGGCTTACTCTGGATACAATCAAATTCCCATGTACCTTGGAGACGAAGATAAAACCGCCTTCATCTCTGAAAGGGTGAGTTACTGTTAGAAAGTAATACCTTCCAGGTTAAAAAATGCCGGAGCCACCTACTAGAATATGATGAACAAGGTCTTCGAGGAACAGATAGGGAGAATGCTAGAAGTCTACATTGACGATATGATAGTCAAGATCCCGTCGTCAGGATCACACATCTTAGACCTCGAGGAAGTATTTGCGCAGTTAAAGAAGCACGACATGAGACTTAATCCAGAAAAATACGTATTCGGGGTCCAAGCTGGAAAGTTTTTGGGGTTCATGCTGACCCACCGCGGCATTGAGGTAAACCCCAATAAATGCAAAGCAGTGTTCGACATGCATAGCCCCCAAAGCATGAAAGAAGTACAACAACTAACTGGACGGATCGTGACTCTCACATGATTCCTAGCCAAAGTCGCTCACAAATCCCTCCTTCTTTTCAAGTTATTAAAAAAAGGGACAAGATTTGAGCGGACGCAGGAATGTGAAGACGCTTTCACATCTTTGAAGAGTATTCTGGCATCTCATCCCATTTTTACAAGACCGGAGTCGGGAGAAACACTTTATGTGTACCTCTTTGTTCACGAGGAGGCTGTGAGTTAAGTACTCATCAGAGAAACACCGGAAAGTTAGAAACTGATTTATTTTGTGAGTAAGGTATTGTAAGGCCCCGAACTCCGATATCAAAAGATAGAGAATGTTGTTTTTTCACTCATCATCACGGCCAAAAGACTAAGGCAATTCTTTCAGTGCCATCCTGTGGTGGTAAGGACAGATCAACTCATCCGACAGATATTACACAAGCCGAACTTAGCGGGGAGGATGATTGTTTGGTCTATCGAGCTGTTCGAGTTTGGAATCGCTTATAAACCTAGAGTAACCATCAAGGCACAGGCGCTCTCGGACTTCCTGACTAAACTCAACTCATACTCCAGTGATACTGAGGAGATATCTTGGACCATGTTCGTTGATGGGTCCTCAAACCCGAAGGAAAATGGTGCTGGGTAATTTTGGAGAATTTTGAAGGGGCGACTATTGAAAACTCTCTTAGGTTCAAATTCTCCACCTCCAACAACCAGGCAGAATATGAAGCGTGCATTACCGGACTAGAAATGACCGGAGATGGGGGGCTACAAAGATTTGACTGTGTAGTGACTCCAAGCTCGTGACCTCCTAAATCTGAGGTGAATATCAGGACAAAGAGCCCCTCCTGTAGAAATACCTAGCGAGAGTATAAGAACTCCTCATGAGCTTTTAGCTGGTAAAAGTGGAGCATATACCCCAGGAGCAAAACATACACGATGCCGCAATCAAGCAAAAAACGACAGTTCGGTATAACCTGAAGGTCATTCTTAAGAGGTTCCAGCCAGATGACCTAGAACTCTGCAAAGCTGACATTGGCGGAAGGAATGCCTCCCAAGAGAAATTAGCCTCTAACTGGGAAGGTCCCTATCGTACCGTGATCAGTACTGGAAAGGAGCTTATACTCTGGAGACATTGGCGGGCAAGCTGGTGAAGAATTTTTAGAATGCAGACAAACTTAGGAAGTACTACAGCTAAGTGCCTTTTAAGGCCTAGTCTCCTAGTTTACTTTATGTTTGATATGCCCCAATGGTTATATGGACCTTAGTCCTTCAAGGCATTAAATGAAACAAGTATTACGAATTTAGTGTATTTTCTACTGAAATCTTCAAAAGCCCCCGAAAGCCACTGTGACGTCTTAAGATGTCATGATACCAACCGTGAGTTGTCTTATGCTAGATAGGTCTTGTAGTAGAAAAATCCTAATTTGAAAAAATTATCGCACCAAACCATAAGCACGAAAGACTCTGGCAAGGACCAATCTTTTTAAATCAAAGTCACGCAACATCCTGAATACCAAAACAGATGGTAATGGACCCCGAACGAGGTTTCTTACCTTAGGCACAGTTCTCAAATGCCAACCTACTTTGGACATCGAATCCTAAGCTAAGGTTTCTAAATTCTTATCACGTGAAGTCCTAAACGGAACCCCAAGCGCTCAACGGTAATGAGCGTTGGACCCGAACTGCGATTTTTCTCATCAAGTTAAAATTCACAAGTCTAAATAACAAGAAGGGCATTGGACCCCAAAATAGGAAAACAAAGAAAAACAAAGTTGATTAAAACCCCAAAAACCGGGCTAATGTCTATACAAAAGCAATAACCCCACGTAGGGGGTAAGAAAAAAGACAAGTTACTAACTCCACGCAGGGGGCAAGGAAAAGAGAAGTTGTTTATGCTGCAGGGGGATCCTGACCACGGACCTTGGTAGATGGATCCCCAGCATTTGAACTTAAAGAAGCGACGCGGGGAGCCACAAGGCACCCCTCCCAGACCACCTTCCCAGAGTCCAGCGCTTCTAAGGCCAAAGCAACCCCAGGATTGAAGAGCTGAACCTGGTTGATGGCATTGAGGAACTGTTCTTCTTTTATCTTGGTGCAAACAGTGATGAGTTGATCGACATCGGTCTTCAAAGAAGTAGCCCTATCCTCAAACCATTGGGACTTGGCACGAAAACCGTCACTCTTAGCCCGGAGTGCAGCCACTTGACTCTGGTACTCCGACAGGCTGGCATCTTTAATCATCTCGGCGTCCTTCAAAGCTGCCACCTCAATCTCCAGATCTCGGATCCGACATGTGGCGTTGTTCTTGGCCTTGGCAGCTTCTTCCATGGCCTTGAGAACTTGGTTTTCACCCTGCTCGGCCACCGTCAGCTTATCCGCCATTTCCTAACCATGCTCCTCAAGGGCTTGCTCCAAAAAATGAGCCTTGGCAGAAATACAGATTCTTATATTTTGGAAGGACAACAAAGCCTCCCTTGTGCTATATCGAGCGAAGTACTCCCTAACCTTGTCATCTAAAATGTGGAAGTCAATAAACTCCTTGGGATCTGCCTCCTCGTTGAACAGCTCTATTGGCCTAGAGGACTCTCCGGTCGCTACCCTCTTACCTCGGTCTCCTGACCGACCTTCTCCGGCCGCCTTCCTCTCGCGTCTCCGAAGTGCTGGGGGAGAATCCTCCACATTAACAGGTTCTACCTCTGCAGAGGGAACCTCGTCCACCGGGATCACAGGAATCGGAGAGACCTCCACTGGGGGATCCATGTCACTACAAGAAATTTGCGATTTAGCGACGGAAATTTGCGAGGGAAAATTTCTCTCGCTAATCCCTCGCTAATTAGCGAGGGAATTGCGAGGGATTAGAGAGAGAACTCTGAGTCCTCGCTAAATTTCAAAAATAAATCTGAGGAGTAAATAACGAGTTAATAGCGTGGGAATTGCGAGGGGTAGTTTCCCTCGCTAAAATCAGCGATGGAATTGCAAGGGATAGTTTCCCTTGCTAAAATCAGCGAGGGAAATGCGAGGGATAATTTCCCTCGCTAAATTTAGCGAGAGAATTGCAAGGGAAAATTCCCTGGCTAAACTGGTAAAGTGTTAGCGAGGGATATTTCCGTCGCAAATCCCTCACAGAACCTGATAAGTTAAAATAATTTAAAGAATTCTAAATTTTTGCATATAGGACCTTCCCTCTCACTCTCTCACATTCATTTTGACATTCCCTCTCATTGTCTCTTGTTCTCTCCCTCTCACTCTCAGCAGAATTCCACCCACACAACAGTGCCCCCTTTCACTCACACTCTCACTCTCTCTCACACACACTCTCTCGTGCTCTCCCTCTCTCTCACACTCAAAGCTGCCCAGATCTCCTTCTTTGTCTCCCTCTCGTGCTCTCTCCCACCGTCGTGCCATCTGTAGCAGCTCGCCACCACCTGTTGCAGGTCGCAGCTCCATATCCGGCCATCACGAGCTCGCAGCCTCTACCTCTGCTCCACAGGTAAGCCTTTTTTTATGTGTATCTAATTGTCTATTGTGTAGTTTATCTCTTGATAGCTGTAAAACTAGAGCTTCGTTAAATTTTTTATGTTCCTCTTTAATCATGGAAGGCATATTCCTCCATTATCTCTCTCTTGATAATGAAAATCTTCCGAGTAATCAGAAAGAGACTGCAAAAGTTTACCCTGGACTTGTAATTGACTATCTGTTCCTCAGTTAATTAGGGTGCTTCCTTTTAATTAATTGGGAATGGTTCTGTTTCAGCTATTTTTTTTTTCTGAAATGTTGTCATGATAATTCTATAACCTAGGTTTGTTATATATTATTTATTTCTTCATGCTGCTGGATCCTAACTTTGATTTATGGACATGGTGCTAAACCAGGAAAATATGAAGGCTGGCAAAGTTTACTCTGAATTTAAGTGTCAATATCCTATACCTTACAGCAAACAACTTTCCATGAAGTTCTATTCAACTTCAGTGGCTCCTTTCCTTTTTATCATAGTTATTCTTTTTATCACCACCTGTTAGCTTCTTTTCCATTGCCTTTTTTCTGTTTGAACATTTAGCCTGAAATAAAACAATGCAATGTGTCTCAAATTCTGAATGCATATGACAGGATTGTTTCGAGATAGAGGAAGTAATATGTAAAAGAAGCTCTCTTTTTTTTCCCTCTTTTTTTGTACCTTGACTTTGTTACAGATAGCAAAATATCACAAATTCTCAGCTCTTTCCTTTTTTTTTTCTCTTCACGATGACTTTCTCCCTTTCCTAATACTGATAACAAAGCCTGCAAGGGAAAAATTACATCACCTTTAAAGGACTCGAGTTTTCGATCCTCGCCGCCTGATCAACTTTGTTGTCCTCCTCTACACCAGTAAATTTCACTCTAACAAAAAGTGTTCAACGTAAACAATATTCATGGCAGGAAAAATTACTTGAAGCAGATTATTGTTATTGTATGCATATGGATGCCAAGTTAGAAGACCTCCTCAAGTATACGAAAATAATTGTGTAAAAGAGAAATGATAGAAGATAATTTTATGTATAACCTTCTGACTTAATTATATGCTGATGGCTGCTAGGAATGATATTCTTAATCAGACACCTAGATTCTCAAAATGGTTGATATTCAATTTATTGCAAACTAGCCTTGGTAACATAGATAATGCAGTCTTGTTGGAACAGTTATATGGTCAATGTTTTAGAGAAACCTAGGAAAGGATAACCTTTTTCTAGGTTATAGTCATTGGCTCTGCATGAGAAAGTTACTTCTCATAATTCCCTTTTTATATTTGTTCCCAACAGGAAGGACTTCACGCAACAAGAAGTCAATTTCAGGTGTATATACTATATACGTGTGCAACCATGAAAAGCAAGCTTCTGCCATAGTGACTCTCACTATATATTTTTATTGGAACACTTGGTAGAAAAGGCAAAGGTGGAAAGATAAAGGTAAAGAAGCAAAGGCCAAAGGATCAATAATTGTAAAGTATGCGAACTGGTAGATCATGGTTGGTGTACTGTAGATTGGCCTTTAGGTTTCTTCTTTGCGACTCAATTCAACCTAGCTTTGTTTTTTAAGGAAGATTTGAGTGCATGGGAGAATATGAGACTGAGCAAGCTTCCACTGAAAGGCAAGAGTCCAGTTGGTGGATCTCCGAAGTGAATCTGTTGTAAACCTTTCATAGTCAACTAATAATCTGCTACTTCTAATTAAAGAAAAATTATAAAATAGGATTGCACTAGCTAAGGTTTTCTTGCACTTATTTAAGTCTATATTTTAGGTAATGCACTTTATCTCAACCCATCAGATTGCAATTGGTGAAACTAGCTAGAATGGTATACTAATAAAAGATGGTTAAGTTTAAATTTTACACAATAATCAATGGGTAATTGAACAATTGGCAATACCTAATCAAAGGATACATATAGTAAAGAATTAATGGTTAGAACTTCTGCTTAGTAACAGAAAAATAATTTTTTTAGCTGAACTTCTGCGAGATTGAGATTAAGTCTATTAACACTTTAAAGCATGCCCATATTTTTCTTTAAAAATATGGTTCTGCCTAATATTTAGAACTATCTGTTGGAACTATCTGTAACAATCAAGAATATTTAGAAGCTACAAAAAAGCTTCAGTGACTTATTTGGTACCTGAGTCAAGAAGAGAATTACAAGCTTAAATATTTACTGCTTTTGTGAACATAAAACTGTTCTATTGTATTGAGAGCAAAGCGCTTCATAGGTGTCTAGGAGAAGTTTTTGTTGTGTTTAGCACTTAGCATAATAGAGGATCATTGTGTATGCTTTTGTATGCTCATGTGTTAAGTGTTGCATTGCATGGGTTTAGATATTTAAAATCTGCCACAGTTTGGACAGATTGTCCTACTCAATTAACAAAAGCTTTTTTGAGTTTGTTTAAAATATCTGTTTTGGACAACACGCCATGCATGTTTAATGCCTTTTAAAAAACCAGAATATGTTGATTTTTTATAGGATGCTAAGGTTCTTATTCCAATCAATGGATTTTATGTAAGAATATGTTGGGTATATCTGTTTTTCTTTTCCTTCAGTTATCTTCTTGAATGGCATCACCTTTCATTTGGTGGAAATGGTTTAACAAATTTTTTGATAGGTAATACTGGTTTTTCCTCACATTGTGAATCTTCCTTTGGAGAAGTTCCAAGCAGCACTTGGTCGCGTATTGCAGGTATGCTTCATTGCTTTATAGTTAATGAGTTGCTAATTCTAAGTTTCACTTCTTAAAGTTTAAGTAGAGCTAGAACCAAATACATGGAATTTAAGGTTAGGAACATTGTAAATTGCAACTTCACAAGATCGGCAGAGGCCAGAATTATTTGAAAAATTGTGATAACTAACCACTTCATGCATCTTTTTGGTAAATTTTGGAAATAGTGAAATTAAGGAAGATTTGAGTTAGGAAGCATGGACCCCTACTGTATGCTTACAGGTAAATAATAGAGCCCACTCCCCACGGAAGTGACCAAGTGAAGGAACAGGGAAAGTACAATAATAAAAGCAGCAGCATAGCAACTTGCAGCTTTGCCAAGATTCTAGCTCTTAGCATATTTTAACATTCAAAAACTACAATACCATCATTGGTATATTGAATTTTAAACTCACATGAATACACTAACTGATCATAGCAATAAATACACAGATTTGAATTGGATAAAAAATAATTCTGTTTTTCCCTCTAATGAAATATTCATTTGAACCAGATTGACGAACAGAGTGTACAAAGTCCAGGTTGGGCATGATCTCCCCCAAGCCTGAGTAATTATGAAATGTGATCAATTAATTAAATTAATGATCTTTGAATGTATTATCGCATCTGCAGCTTTAGTACATTGGTGACCCAATATAACACCTTTATCCTGAAGCTTTGCTAATATAGGTGGTATATTCCTACAAAGCCTCTAGATAAAGATCCTGACTTTAGGAGGCACATGAAGCTTCCAAATGCATTTCTATAAAGTTGTGAATCTGCCAAACTCAGAAAACTGCTCATACCCAAGAGTGCCATTTTGAACTTTTGAATCAATAACTCTAGTCTACTCACTCTAGTAGGCGCTTGATGTGACCACGGCAAGTGTACCGGATCGTCAAGTAATAAAAATGGTGAGAAACCGGATATCATTCTCAGGGATCAATGGCCAAGTATCAATTTACGAAGTTATCTTTTCTGCTCCAAAACGGCTCCCCACGTAGCTCTCCACGCAGCTCCCCTTCATTTAGGTCAGAAAATATGAAATTAAACTCTGGTATGGGCGCCTAGGCGCTTCGTCTGGAGCGCCTGGGCGCTGAACGTCCAGAACGCATTTGCTGTCATGAGCGTGAGCGCCTAGGCGCTTCGTTTTGAGCGCCTAGGCACTCAACATCCAGAATGTCTCCTTTGAAGCTTTAAGGGCGCTTAGGCGCTCATTTTGTAGCGCCTGGGCGCTAAGTACTCAGCAGACTTGCTCTTGATCTTCCTTGGAGGCTTTAAGTCCTCTCTTCTTGAGTGCTTTACTTTGCCACATTAACTCAATTGCGCAAGACTCTCTCACCTTTATTTTTTGTAATTACTTGAGTTATTTGCCTATCTTGCATATGACATAAAGACATTGGTATTTTAGAGGGTTTGCCTAATTACTTTTGATATGTGTTTATCATATATTCTTCTATATGTGATTACAGGAGGCAGAGTTAAAACATCCAGTTTCTTACAGAGATCTCTATGCCAAAGTTCATAAGAAGAAAGATGCAAGTTATGTCTCTGAGCGCTCAAGCAACTTCATTGTAGGTGTCTTTATAATTTAAGTCATTTATATTTGTTAAGTTATTGAATTTTTTTTGTTAATACTCTTCTTGTTTTGTTATTTTAGGAGTCATATGACACCGCGATGTCAGAAAAATATGGAGAAAACTCTTCCACTCATCCTATGGTTGACCCGCATGTATGGTTGGATGCAGCGGGTCCTAACAAGAAGGGACGAGTGCATGGCATAGGTAACAGTTTACACATTAACAATAACTCCATGCATGCTTCATCCTCGGAGGTTACGGGTCTTTCTCGCTCTACACCTTTGACACAAGACATAACTGAAGCCATAAATACAGCTGTAAGTGCAGCAGTGGCAACAACAATGGCATCTTTTGTCCAGACTCAACTAGTCCTCATGTTTGCGCCCTTCCTATCTACGATTCAATCAGTAAATGTTGCTCCACAAGCACCATTGCAAGGTGAAGCAACTAGGGAGGGTCAAGAGGATGATGATTATGAAGACGAAGACGAAGCAAACTTAGATTGATTGCATGTTCTGTTTATTCTTGTTTTGTATGACATTGTATAAAATTTTGAACTTATAATAACTTTGAATCATTAGTAGATTTATTTTGGATTTGTATTTTGTTGTTTTTTATTATTTTTGCTGGATAATCTTGATTGAAAAGATTTACAGGTATATTGGATATATTAAAAACGTATTTTATTAAATTGGTGAAAAAAAAACTAATTTGCGAGGGATTAGCGACGGAATAGCGAGGACATAACGTAATTTGCGAGGGAATGAGCAAGGAAATAGCGATGGAAATCAGCTAGGGATTAGCGAGGGAAATTAGCGAGAGATTCACGAGGGATTAGCGAGGGAAATTAGCGATAGATTAGCGAGGTATTAGCGACGGAAATCAGGGAGGGATTAGCGAGGAAATAACGAGGGAAATTAGTGAGGATTAGCGAAAGATTAGCGAGGGAAATCAGCAAAGGATTAGCGAGGGAAATCAGCGAGGGATTAACGAGGGATTAGCGAGGGAAATCAGCAAGGGATTAACGAGGGATTAGCGAGGGATTTTGATTGTAATAGATTCAAAATTAGTGCGTATATTCTTTATGTAGCGACGGAATAACGATGGAATTTCCCTCGCAAATTTGCGAGGGAATACAGTCGCCAGTTATTTTAAATTTTGCGAGAGATTCGCGAGGGATTAGCGAGGGAAATTTTTGTTATTAGCGAGGGATTAGCGAGAGAATACGTTCCCTCGCTAATTAGCGACAAAAAAAATCGACGGACTTTTCTCTCGTTAATCCCTCGCTAATTTACTGATTTCTTGTAGTGTGTGGACGTCGGTGTTCCTAGCCCTCAAGGCCTCCAAGATCACCAAACTGTCTTCATACTCCATCTCGGCCAAGCTTTCTGCACAATAAATATGTGTGTGTGTGTGTGTGTGTATTGTTGTTCTTTATATGTATTAGAAAGTTTCTATATGTGTGTGTGTGTGTGTGTGTGTGTGTGTGTGTGTGTATTGTTGTTCTTTATATGTATTAGAAAGTTTATATTTTTGCATTATTTATAATGATATCTGATTTTTCTTGAAATGATGTAATTTAAATTTTTTATGGATAAAGTACTTATGAAACGTCATCCCATGAAAATAAGTGAATCAATGTGCAAAAAGATTATCGCGGTCATGATTAAAGAATTGAGGGACGCCTCAATAAAGATTATTATGGTCGTGATTAGAAATTATTAGAAGACGTCTCGATTAGAAATTATTATAGTCATAATCAAAGAAAATTGAGGGACGCCTTATTGTTAGAGAGAAATGCACATTTGGTTAAAAATCTTAAGAAGGGGATGAGAAGAAAAGTTATTTGAAATCGAGTTACTTACTCTTTCATTTATTCTTTTGAAATTACGAAAAATTATTGAGTATTATATGACATAATAAAATAAAAAAATTTATGATGGACTCTTAGATATGATTTTAAGAAACAAAGAATTGAAAAGAGTGGAAAATATTTTTCGTATCTATGACAGCTGAAATATCATTAGTTCAAACTTATTATTATTATTTTATTTCCTATTGAATTTTATCTCACATATTTTTGTGTGGTATTTCAGAAAATGTCAACCTTAAGATTCATGATAGATTTCCGTGTTAAACAAGTGCGCATGCCAGAATTGGGAGATTATGTTTTTACATTTAGTATGAGAAATGTTTGCTTAATTATACTACTATTTGATGACTAGTAATAATAAATATGTAAAGATGTAGCGTTTCACAAGCTCTTTCATGTTTTTTTTTTGTAGCACCATATTTAGGCCTAGAAGAGCCTAATTTTTTATGACTATAGGTGCTAACTTGCTTTAAAAGTGCTACTTATACTTATGTAGTGTATGTATTAACTACTTACTTATGAAGGGTTCTACCCTCCTCAATGTAAAATATTGTACCTTAATGTTATAGTAATAATAGTAATGTATGTTAATCTAATCTGTATATTTAAAATATATAAAAAAAATTAAAATCATAAAATTAGAATAGGACGCTACATATAGGGTGTCACAATTGTACACAAGACACCAAATAGCTATCTAAGGCCATCTACCAACAAGGCAATGTATTGGCAATTCTAATCAAGTCATCACAAGTAAATAAACTTCGGTTTAATTATCTAATACAAAAACCATTCCTCCATACCTCCAAAAGCTTTCTCTTCCTGGCTGAGTTGCCCACCAATCTTGGTAAATTAGCTTGGCTTGATTCCTAGCTGAAGAGGTTGAAGCTCTCTGTGTTGCAGGGGACATATATCTTGTATCTCTTCACATGTGTCCAACTCGATCAAAAGGATGTTGATGGAATTAGAAGTGACATGGGCTGGATCGTTACGTGGGATTGCTATTCGTGGTCTCTTGGCGATTTTCAAGCTTTTATTATAGCACTTTCTCGCCATGACTTGGTCCCCCTTAACTGTTACAACCGTGTTTTGGTGGTCCAAAAACTTCATGGCCAAGTGGGGTATGGAAATCACGACCCCCAGGGTGTTGAGTGAGGGGTGGCCCAAAATGATATTGTAAGCAGAGAGACAATCTACCACCAAAAACCTGACCTTGACAGTTTTGAAGAGGGGGTCTTTTCCTAAAGTAAGGTGAGTCTTGATATACCTAATCAGAGTGATTTTGTTGCCTGTGAACCCGATCAACTCGTCGGTATGCGAAATGAGCTCTTCCTTCGATAATCATAACTCGTTGAATAAGTCTAGGAATAGGATGTCGGTCGAGCTTCCCTGATCCACGAACATTCTTTAGACCCCGGCGCTGGTAATTATTCCCGTGATGACGATAGGGTCATCATGATCTGGGACGGTATTCCCATAGCCCTCGTCAGAAAACGAGATCGGAGGGGCCTTTCTTGACCCTCTTCCTGATTTGGATTCTGCGAGGGAGGTCACCCTCATCACTGCTCGAATGACCATTTTCCTAGCATTTGCTAACTCGTCACCACCCACAAATCCTCTAGAAATGGTGTTTATGATCTAAGTTACTTTGGGGTGGCAACGGTTATCTCTCACTAGGTCTCCAGGTCCTCGTGATGTTGACAACCATCGTTTAGTATTTTTGGAATGAACCCTTGTAAAATCGGAGCGTTGTCTATCTAGAACTCTCTCGGGAAGCGGGATGAGATTCTCTCTGGTGAGGGAATTCATGTGCCCTGTGCACTGCACATCTGGGGACCACCCTGGAAGGTGGGGTTGCTTTAGTCTCATGGGCCCATACCCAATCCATAACACTAATCATTCGTAGACTATCTCATCAACCTATTTTATTAAAATTAATATAAAATTAGTTATTAATGTAAGCCCACAGAAAGATTTTTCTAACACCAATTTCCAATATCTATCAATTACAAGGCCGAACATTGTGTGTGTGTTTTTTGTCAAAGATAGTTAATTTTATTACTAAGAATGAAGATGGAAACAAAGTCTCAAGTATAAGATCCAAAATCACAGACAAATACCAAAATCACTTCTAACAAACTGGAAAAGGGTGGCTCAAAAATCAATGGAAAACACATATAAAATGACATTGTGTTTATTGTCAATAAAATGACATATTTCATGCACAAATTATTATCTTAGGCGAAGGCAGTCATTAAGGGTTGGCTTAACCAGTAGAATCAATTTGTACAGTTTGACTTAAGATATTGGGTTTAATTCTTATAGATTTATGATATGTCTTGACCTTAGAATGAGACAATTATCACTTTCAAACTAAAACCTTACGTGGAAAACACAATTGTTAAACTTTTGTTATTACTAGCTACTTATTGAGACGTCTACCTCATCTTGTGGCAAGATCTTCCACACGTTCATTAATCTCTAAGAGTGATTTAAGCTTCAGGACTTGTAGAAAATCTCAAATGAGAAATCTTGAGGACATATAATAACTTCACTCTTTATTCATATAATATTATAGGACAAAATTAACAAATAGCCTTATTCTAACTGCATTCGTGATCTTACTCTGATCAACGATAATGCATGACTTATATGGCTACATTACATAATGGTACATAAAACAGACTTAGCACATAAACCACATAAGAGAAATTAAACTATAATCAAAAGAAAATCCAAAAGGAAATAACCACACGCCATATTATATAATAAGCAGTACACAACATGCTAAAGAGACTGAAAGCTAATGCACAACATTTGCAGTGCTCTCATTGTGGCAACACTTGTAGCTGATAAGAACCTCCATTGTGCGGTGACACTCTGGGCACACAATGGTCTCTGGGATCTTTCCTGCAACGTTAGGGATTTCGAGGTGGGAGCAACGATGAGTGGTGCGAGCAACTTAATCATATATTACTTAATCTTTCCTGCAACACTGCATCTTACTTACATAATTAGTTCATTAAAAAAATAATACATGCATTAGTGTTATTTTTGTTTAGAACAAGTTCATCACATATTTTTTTTTTTTAAAAAAAAGCCAACTGCTAATGTTACTTAATCATATGCTTTTTCTATATATTTTTTTTGGTAACAATAAGCATATGCTTTTTTCTTTGGTACAATAATAATCATATGCTTTTATTTACAACTACTTGATTACATAAATTCAAACTCCAAGCAAAACTAAAAATAATAATAATAATAATAATAATAATAGCACAACTATTACTTAATTATATGTTTTTGCTTGGAAATTACAATTATTTCATTACACAAATTAAAAAAACATAAAATACTAATGTTATTTTTTTAGAACAAGTTTATCACATAAATTTTTTAAAAAAAATTCAAGCGCTAATGTCATTTAGTCATATGCTTTTACTTATAAACTAGTTGATTACATAAATTAAAAAAATATTAATAAAATAATAATAGTAGCATAACTGCTATTTAATCATATGCTTTTGCTTAAAATTAGAACGAGTTCATTACATAAATTAAAAAGCTAACACTACCACTAGTGCTACTAAATCATTTTTTTCTAAAATATAAATCTTAATTAAACCCTAAATCACTTGTACCGTTCAGCGGAAAACAATAGCATAAGCAAAAGAGAAGAGAAAGATTAATTTGTATTTTATAATAATCAGGTCAAAGGAGTTTAGGGAATTACTGTTAAGTGAGTTTGTAAATAGACTAAACACTAATTATTAATTTTCATATTTTATAATTGGCTTAATCCAGATTGAGTAATTATAGTCAAAAGAAAAGAAGTATTAGTTATTAATTTTAAATATTCAAATTATGTACGATATCACTATTAGTATAACTCATTATAATCCTTATAATTTTAATATTAATCACATTAGTATTATTATTTTTACTATTATTGTTTTAAATCTTATTAATATATTTAACCCTAACCCTAACTCTTTGTTGTTATTCATGAGAATATTACCAAGAAATAAAAACTAAACTGGAAAAACTAATACTAATAGGACTGACTAATAAATACACCATTGTGTTATTATCTTTATAAATTACTAAAACATGTTGTTATAGGTTTTGATAAGGTCCATCCATAATCTCAAACTCAAGTGACCATCATAAAAACCACCATGATCGAGAGACATTTTTCATACACCCACATGCATACACCAAGTGGGTTTATCCATTATAATCGGTTATTAGGTTTCTTTGTTTTAATTGTGTCATAATTACTTTTAAAATCCAAAATTATTGTCTATGAATTTAGGTGTGTGTGTAAATATTATCAGTTAAAATATGTAGAATTTTTTATATATACAATTAATTATCTCGAGCAAAAAATTAAGTTTGTAAATATTACTAATTAAAATTTATACAATTTTCTATATGTACAATTATCTATGACTAAAAAAAAAGAGGAATGGTCCAAGTTTCTTATGTGTATAAATATTATAAATCAAATCTATAAGATTTTATGTATGTATGTTAATTTATTAGATATGTCAAAAAGAGTCAACGTTCCACGCCACAGTTAGCTGAAAGTATAAAGTTGATTATTTTTGTTATATGGGTTGGAGTAAACAACTCACTCCATTTTGTGGTGGGTTAAAGCAAGTTAACAGGTCAACCCATCTAAAAAATTTAAAAATAAAAAAAGTGGTAGGTTAGTAGGTTAGATTGGTTAACTTGTCTAAACAGTGAAAAAAAAAATAGAATTGTCACAAAAAATCTAAAAAGAAAGAAAGAAATAAAAATTTGACTCAATAGTCAACTCATAGCCCAGTAGTTATGCGACGAGTTAAATTGACCTACCTACAAAAATGAGTTGAGAAATACAATATAATTTATGAAATTTGACAGATTAAATAGGTTAACTTATCGATTAAACTCAATATTGTCATATCTGTTATTTATGATAAAAAAATTAATAAATAAAATGAGATATATACTTTAAATTATATGTCATTAATATCAACTATTGATTTAATTTTATAACAAATTAACAATTTTTATAATTGGTTTATGACGTACACCCACTCCCACTTAAAGTTGGTGTACCGTAAATGTTTTCCCGCGTTCGAGTCTATCAATCTCAACTCTGAAGTATGTGGAACTATTCAGAAATAGAGACAAACAAATAAGCATGCATGATAAGGTCGGTGGTCACATAAAAAGTTTATTTAAAATGAATTTATTTTTTAAGTGAATAAATAAAAATATATTTATTTTTAAATTATTTAATAAATTAAAATTTCAATTTATTAAATTAAAAACAAATATATTATTCTTTAGAATAAACTTACTTTAAATTTTTTTTTTACCACCAATTACCTGTTCTGGTACTTCCTTAGTGTGAACAAATATTATTTTCGAAACTCTGATTATAAAAGTATACACCGACACAGACACACGCAGAACCTCAATGTGAATCACGGAATTCAAGATGAAACTCCTTTCGTTATGACAACAAGCAAATTAATTTACTTGCTCTTTAGTGCGTATCGAGACAGGTTTGCGTAGTCTCCACATAATTAATGTGTTTGGTTTGATGCAATTAATTTCTTATTGAATTGTATTGTTATGAAATGTATTCCCTCAATCTCTTAATATCTATTTTAAAGATTTTTTTATAAGAATGAAGAATAATATTAAATATAAAAAATATGATATAATATGATTAAATTATTCTTATTATAATTATTTGGTTTGAAATTTTATTGATTAGCACTTTGTTTTATTAAAAAAAACATTGAATGAATAACTTGATATTTTTTTTTAGAAGCCCATATTAGTCCATGTTGATCCGTTATGAATTTTAGGAGTTGTCATGTTTATTGTTTATTGGGCATAGGTTCAATAGTAAGTGTGATGAATTACAGTATAGGCTTAGTAACATAGAGTTTATGATGGATGAAAATTAAGTTATTAATATATTATAAATTGACAATATTTATTCTTTTAACATTTTTAACTGCCTACTACTCTATGGAAATGTTAGTTATAGACTTGAGGATTTGAGTAATAGATTGCTCTTGAAATATACACTTGTGTACATTTCTGCCTAAAAAATCCCTGAATTGTTTCTTGGTAAAATTTCTTTAAGAAGTACACGTATTATTAATTTATGAAATTACATTAATGTTCTAAATGGCTAGTATAGATCCTATAAAAATCTAACCATTCTCTCTAATTCTATTAATATTTTCTCCAACCCTAGTCTCACCTAGTCACTTATTCTACTATACCATTAATCTTATGTGGTACAAATAATTCTCTCTCTCATTTAATCTTCAACTCCCTCCAATTTTTTTTCAACTCTCTCCATTTTTTCTTCAACTTTCTCCATTTTTCTTTTTACTGTATCTAATGCAAAGAATATGTAATGCTACACCTATTAGTAGATTTTCAGGAAATGAAAGAAAATGGATGGAGAGAGCTTCAAATATTGATTGTTGATTGATATTTGGTAAACTCAATAAGTGCTAGAAAAATATTTTAGGAAATTATAAAAGTTAATCAATATATGTAGTTATTCGGGTCAGTTGAAATAATAATAAATGAGAGTAAAGTTGAAAAAAAAAAAAGAGTTAATATCTTTTAATAATCTTAAATGACTAATAATTCAAAATAACTTAAGTTTTTAAAAAAAAAAAATATAAAGGGACGGAATATTTATTTTTTTAAAAATAATTGTAAAATTCTTATTCAACTAAGAGAATATAAATTATAAGCCAACAAGAATTGATATATATAATCTACTTTTCATTCTTAACAACTGCATAAATTTGAATTCAGGAATCTTTCGTTAGTAGGTGATTTGAAATCTCACTATTAATCTTTATTGAAATTGATAGTTTACCCTAATTTTGAATGCACCAAAAAGACTGGCCCCAAAAAAAAATAGAAATAGACTCCCATTATCTTAAACCTTGAACTTATTATTTACCAAGAATATAAATTATAGTTTGTGCAAACTCTTATGGAATATAAATATTTATATTAAAGAAACTTAAGTAATGAAATAGATAAATTTGTGAGAGAATTTGTGTCTTTTTTTTTCGATGAAGAGAATTTGTGGTATATTAGTTTTACCATCACATGATTTGATAAATAAATAGGAATAGTGACGAGACATTTTGTTAAACTGGAGGCTTGTTCTATATAATAAATTTTGAAGTTATTCTTATGGCTACAATTTACTTACGATTTTAACTTTTAAGTAATAATAATAATAGAACAATGTTCAAAAAGCATAATAATCAAATAATGTATATATAAACAATACCTTAAATCTCTCATCGAATAATTTTAGAAACACACTCTTACATTAAAAAATAGAATAATGCAGATAAAAAAAAAATAATGTTTGGTGCATATCTATATCAAGCATATCACTTTACATTTGTGTGTGTGAGATGACAGAAGTAATATATATATATATATATATATATATATATATATATATATATATATATATATATATATATAAAAGACGTATTTAATGAGAGAAATTTTTATTGTAGAGAGATAAAGAAGTAAATCTTGATCATACAACTATACATAGATGGTCAAGATTAAAAGTTACTTAAAAGTTATGTGACCACTTAAAAAAGTCACATGCATTTATGTTCTAATATTGACCATTCATGTAAGATCTAATGGTCAATATTTACTCATCTTATCCTTTACAATAAATATTTCTTTCACCATAATAAGATCATATATATATATATATATATATGCAAAAAATGATATAAAATCAGTTATAATCAAAT
Organism: Ormosia emarginata; assembly: GCA_029884605.1. Taxonomy (NCBI): domain Eukaryota; kingdom Viridiplantae; phylum Streptophyta; class Magnoliopsida; order Fabales; family Fabaceae; genus Ormosia; species Ormosia emarginata. The sequence continues at coordinate 23,382,273 of JAQQTP010000071.1, read as the reverse complement.
GATAAAAGTTATACAGATATAAGATGATATACATGTAGAAATTCTAAATTTATTATTTTTTGAGTTTCCTTTTTTTCTTTTTTATTAATGGACGTAAAAAAAATCTTTTTATCCTTGTTTTCTTTTTCTTAATACAAACATAGGGTAGGAGAATTAATTCCATTTGATTAAGAAATAATTATATGTAAAATATAACGGATAATGTATTATTTTTTTTAATTTTTGTGTTATTTATTAAAATTGATTTTTTTTAGTTAACTTTGACGTTAATTAAAAAAAAAAAACACAACGTTATTATGGATAAAAAATAAATCTGTTTGTCCAATTTCTGAGGCACGTGTCATTACAGCATTAAGATTGACATATGGAAGTTTTTGTGATGCGAAAAATGAGTTTAAAAATATGCACGGTCAGTTTATAAAGACCTTCCCACCAGTTACCTGTTTTGTTACTTCCTTAGTGTGAACAGAAATTGTTTTCGAATCTGTTATCATACGAGGATACACCGACACAGACACATGCAGAACCTCAATGTGAACTACAGAATTCAAGATGAGATTCCTTTCGTTATGACAACGAGCAAATTAAGTTACTTGCTCTTTAATGCGTACCAAGACATATTTGCATAGTCTCTACCCAATTAATGTATTTGGTTTGATGCAATTAATTTCTTATTGAATTGTATTGTTATGAAATGTATTCCCTCCATCTCTTAATATCTATTTTAAGATTTTTTATAAGAATTAAGAATAAAATTAAATAACCTTAAATAAAAAAAAATATATATGATATAATATAATTAAATTATTCTTAGTAAAAAATTTTGAGATTGGAATTTTATTAATTAGTGCTTTTTCTTTTTATAAGAAAAATTTAAATGAATAGCTTGATATTTTTTTCTAGGTCCATATTGGTCCATGTTGATTCATTATGAATTTTGGGAGTCACAATGTTTATTATTTATTGCATGGGCTCAATAGTGAGTATGACGGATTACGGTGTTGGTTTAATAACTTAGAGTTCATGATAAATAAAAATTATGTTATTGATATATTATAAATTAGTAAGATCCCCGTTCACTCTCTTAATCATTTTAACTGTATACTATTTCATCGAAATATCAATTATAGACTTGATGGTTAAAGTAATATATTGCTCTTGACCTATACGTTTGTATATGCTTCTGCATCAAGAATAGTTGAATTACTTCTTCGTAAAATTTCTTTAAAAGATACGTGTGTTACTTATTCGTGAAATTACATTAATGTTCTAAATGCCTAGTATAAATGGTATAAAAATCTAACAATTCTTTCTCTAATTCTATTAGTATTTTCTCGCCCCCTAATCTCACTTAGTCACTTATTTTACTATACCATTAATCTCTCGTGATACAACTCTCATGCAAAGAATATGTAATGCTACACCTATTAGTAGATTTCGAGAAATGAAAGAAAATAGATTGTGAGAGCTTCAAATATTGATTGTTGGTTGATATTTGGAAAACTCTATACGTGTTAGAGAAAGATTTAAAGAAATGATAAAATTTAATTAATATATACAGTTATTTGAGTTAGTTGAAATAATAATGATTGAGGGTAAAGTTAAAAAAATTAGTTAATATTTTTTTTTATATTCTCAAATGACAAGTAATTTAGAATAAATTAAGTTTTAAAAAAAGACAAATATAAAGGACGAAATATTTATTTTTTAAGAAAATAATTATAAAATTCTTATTCAATTAAGAGAATATAAATTATAAGTTAACAAGAATTGGTATACTTGATCGACTTTTTACTTATAACAATTGCATGGTTTCGAATTTAAGAATCTTCTATTAATAGGTGATCTGAAATTTCATTATTAATCTTTATTAAAATTGATGGTTTACTCTAATTTTGAATGAAATGAAAAGACCAACCCAAAAAAATTAGAAATAGCCTTCCATTACCTTAAACCTTAAACTTATTATTTACCAAGAATATAAATTATAGTTTGTGTAAACTCTTATGGAATATAATTATTTATATTAAAGAAACTTAAGTAATGAAATAGATAAATTTGTGAGAGAATTTGTGGTTTTTTTTTTGGATGAAGAGAATTTGTGGTACATTAGTTTTACCATCACATGATTTGATAAATACATAGGAATAGTGACGAGACATTTTGTTAAACTGGAGGCTTGTTCTATATAATAAATTTTGAAGTTATTCTTATGGTTACAATTTACTTACGATTTTAACTGTTAAGTAATAATCATAGAACAATGTTCAAAAAGCATAATAATCAAATAATGTACATCTAAACAATACCTTAAATCTCTCATCGAATAATTTTAAAAAACACACTCTTACATTAGTTTAGTGCATTTTATATATATATATTCTGAACCCGAATAATAATAAAAGTAAAGAGTACATCTCTTATTTAAATGGAAGAGTTTAGAAAAATAATAATAAAGACAAAATCTTTTATAAATATCATTTTTATTTGAAAAATTTCAAAATAAAACAAATAAAATATAAAATCATTATATAACGTTTTAATAATTGTTTCTTTAATTTTTAAAAAATAATTTATGATTCTTTTAATTTAAAAACAAATAGTTAACCTTTTTTTCCTAAAATAATCGTCTTTCTAAACATATCCTTTAGTACTGGCTCTGGCTCATGCAACATGCTCATTGCCTTGTGTCATCTTCATTAATGAGATCATTAATGAAAAAGGACAAGACCATTAATATAGAGAGAGAGAGAGAGAGGCTTCTTTCAGTTCTTTGTCTAATAGCGGCAGCGTGATTGTCGTGAGTTTGTTGTTTATGGGAATGGGAAAATCTGCTGTCTCCAGCTCACACAGTGACGTAATCACCTAGTCTAGTCCCTGACGGAAGTTGCTATTCCCATTTTTTTTAGTGACGTAAAAAAATTCATATAATATTTTTTTTTGTATATTAGTAAATAATTTCAAAACATTTTATATTTTAATAAAATTTATTAAATGACATCAATTAAAAAAAAAAGTCACAGTGAGTCAATGAGAGATGACGATTAAATTGTCTGTTTATGAAATAAAGCTGACAAAGTTGTGCCTATTAATCAACCTCTACGATAGTTACTTCACTAGTTCATATTGCTTTATTTACTTTAAATTTAAAATAAACATAAAATAAGCAAGTGTGTGGACGTTGTACCTTTTAGGCCGCTAAAAGTGCCAAAAACTCAAGACCAGCAGGCCCACGACTTTGTTAAGTCATCTTTAAAAATAAAAAAAGTCATAACGTTATTATGGATAAAAAACAACTTTGTTTGTCCAATTTCTGAGGCACGTGTCATTACAGCGTTAAGATCAACATATGGGAGTTTTTTGTGATGCGAAATATGAGTTTAAAAATACGCACGGTCACTGACATTCAATACCCTCTCAATCTCACTCTCACTCTCACGGACACATGTGTAATGGGAAATGGCAAGCAATTTGCCAACCAAGATTTTTGGTACTTTTTGGTTGTTGTCCCTTATCTTTTTTTCTACAGCTCTTATCCACAACACCTCATGCTTTGGATTGGCCTCTGCTCCAGATCTATCAGCTATGGTCTTCTATACACAAACGATATACCATATACTATTTAAAATATCAACTTTTATTTAATATTTGTAAATTATTCATATATCTATGTGGTTCTAGAATTAAGCTTGAATAAGATTTGAGGTAAGAGTGTGAAAACTGGGGTAAGGGTTTGGTAAGTGATGGGATTGAGAGGAAGAAGAGAGAAGTCGAGGCTTATGCTGGTTTTTTTTGTGTTTTAATTTAGTAAAACTAATTTTAATTACTAGTAGAATGATGTGGCAATGAAATAAGATTTGGCAAGATATTATTGGATGTCATAATATTTAAACTCAAATTTAAAATTTAAGGAAAGTAAGAGTAATATTTAAAACAAAATAGGAGATTCTTGTTATTTATTAAACTTGATAGTTGATTTTTATAGTAGTTTTTAAGCAATTATTATTTTTGCATACAAGCTTTCTATTTAAAATTAAATAAGTTATTAATTAAATTGGACGAAAAGAGCCAAAACAAAAATTAAAGTTACAGAGAGGCACACAAATAGAGAAAAAATAAATGAAAATGTGGAAACAGGGTGTTATAAGGATCTGGCGTAACAATTTTAGGAGTTGAGTATCATAACATAAGATTTATGATTTATCAATTATATATTGTTTACATTAATTTTATGACAATTATTCTTTGAAGAATCAATAACTGAACAATTTATACCTAAAACAATTTACATTTTATTATTTCGCATAACATTTATGACATAAAACGATGTTAAAGTTGTAGTAATTGAAGTAAATAAAATGAGATAACCAATTGAAATAAAGAAAATGAGATAACCAAATAACTTATAAAAGAAACAAATTAATTTCACTCATTATGAATTTTATATATATATATATATATATATATATATATATATATATATATATATATATAGGGGGATCCGTTTACACCAAATAGTAAGTTTTTTTTTTTTACACTCATTTTCAACCGTTAATTTTACTTTCATCTAATGGTTAAGAGTATTTCATTAAAGGTAACCATTAGATTAAAGTAGATCTAACATCTGAAAATGAGTGTAAGAGAAAATTAACTTACACCTACAGAATTGATCCTCTCTATATATATATATATATATGAAAATGAGTGTAAGAGAAAATTAACTTACACTGGTGTAAATTGATCCTCCCTCTATATATATATATATATATATATATATATATATATATATATATAAAGATGATCAACGTACATCGATGTAAGTTTTTTCTTGTTACACTTTTTTTTTTTAACTTAGATTCACTTTTATCTAATAGTTACTTTTAATGAAATAATCACAACCATTAGATAAAAGTGAATCTAACAGTTAAAAATGAGTATAAGTCAAAAAAGACTTATACTATTGTAAATCAATCCCTCTTCATATATACATATATAAATATAGAGAGAGAGAGAGAGAGAGAAGATCAACTTACACCAGTGTAAATTTTTTTTCTCTTACACTCATTTTCAGCTGTTAAATCTACTTGCATCTAATGGTTACTTTTAATGAAATAATCTCAACCATTAGATAAAAGTAGAACTAATAGTTAAAAATAAGTGTAAGAGAAAAAAGACTTACACTAGTGTAAACCGATCTCCCCTCATATATATATATATATATATAGGAAGTGTATCAGGTGAGAGGAGTGTTTATTGTGAGAGGGTGAGAGGAGTGAATCTTGACCATTGGATTTTACATGAATGGTCAAGATTAGAACATAAATGCATGTGACTTTTTTAAGTGGTCACATGACATTTAAGTAACTTTTAATCTTAACCATCCATATATAGTTGTATGATCAAGATTCACTCCTCTCACCATCTCACAATAAACACCCCTCTCACTAGATATGTCTCATGTATATATATATTAAAAGTGTAAGTAGTTGGGCAAGGGAGAGGAAAAAGTAATCTAACTAATAACCAAACTTGTCATATTAATATCACACTCAAATTTTTAAAATTTAGGCTGATACTAATTAAATTACAAGATTATTAGCAAAATAAATCCTTTTTATTATGATACAATGTTCATTTGAGACAAATAAAAAGAATGAACTTTTATTTTAGTTCTTGAAATTATTAGTACATGTCATATTAGTTTTTGACATGATAAAATTAGCATATTAATTATTGAACATGTAATTTGTGTAGTTAAATTAGTTCTTAATAAAAAATTAATTTGAATAAAAAATAATTAATATGAGAATCAATATAATTAATTTTTTAATATTTAAAGACTAATATATTAATTACCTCAAATAAAAAATTAATATAACAAATATTAATAAATTAAAAAATTAAAATAGGGGTTCACTCTAAATAAAAATGATAGTAAAAAATAAAAACTTGAGGAAGTGGAAAGGAAATATGTGACATGACGCTGTGGGAAAGGGCAAGAGTATTTTTTACTTTTGACTAAGATAGACCCTCTAATATTTTCATAAAAGGTTGCAGCATGTTGAGTCCCACGTCTATATTAGAGTATGTATGGCTGAAATTATTTTTTAGCTAAATAGTTTTTTTTTTTTAAATATTATAACAATATTTTCATATATTCAATAAAATTAGTTTTAATTTTTATATAAAATTTAATGTATTATAAATTTTTTTATAATGTTAAAATTTTAACTTATAATTTTAGATTATAAATTATTTTTTACATTTTAAAATATAAATACTATTTTATTTTTAATCAAATAATTTTTTTAAATTATTTTATATTTATTTTAGTAATTTAATACATAAAAATATTTTTTTATATTATTCAAACTAAATATATTAATTTAAAATTATTTTTTAATTAATATATTCAAACGTAAAATTAATTTTTTATAATTGATTATAAAAAAATTATATAATAATTAATTATTAAAATAATCAAATTTTTATAATTATTTTAAATACACACTTAATTACGTGTGTAAATGAAAAAAAAAAAGATTAATGTCTGAATGTGTATATTTGTAGGTGTGAATTTATTATACACTAAATTATGTGGTTGCTGATGTGATTCCTCTTATTTTCAAACATGTGGATTTTAAGACATTTGTAATATATAATTAATGAATAATATAGTACTCCGTTCGCTTTTTAATATTTGTCTTTTAAGATTTTGGTATGAAAATTAAGTGTGTGTTTAGATTGGCATTTACAACTCAAAATTACGTTTACATTTTTCAAACATGTTTTGAATGTCGTACCAATATATTTGTCAAATTTTCTCCATAATTATATTTGAGTATAAACTTAAGTTTAACTCCTCAAATGAAAAAAATAAATAATATTTTAATACTTTTACGTTGATTTTAATACTTTTACGTTGAGAGTAAATTCATTTATGTGTATATAGAAAAATATATTTTTATAATTTGATATTAAATATTATTTTAATAATATTTAAATAATTATATCATATAACTTAATGATTATTAAAAAGTATTGTAATTAAATTAATTTAAAATTAAGTTTGCAAACTCTAATATAAATACATACTAAATAATGAGAACTTCAAAGTTTTGAGAGATGACGAGAATTGTCTGTGATATATATATATATATATATATATATATATTTAAGTATATTTAAAAATGATGAAATGAAATATAAGGATAATATAAATGTAGCAATTTAAAATTTATATTTTTTTCAGTAATTATACATTTAAAAATAATTTTGATTAATGTCATCTAAATAGCATTCATTTTATCAAAATCATATTTAAAATAAAAATTTCAAATATAAATCACCTTATTACAAATTTCTTTTTAACCAAAATGAAATCTGCAAAATCAAATTTATAACCTATAGTCTAAACATATACTAAAAACAAAATTAAATAACCATAAATATATAAAAAAATTAATATAATTAAATTGTCATTTCTCTTATTTTATTAATATTTTTTCTCCTTCTAATTTCACCAATTCTACTACCCCATTAATCTCACCGAGGTACAAGAAATTATGTCTCTTTATTGAAAATTCTAAACAAAGATCTTAATTGATTAATTTGGAATTACAGCTTATATAAAGGTTCTAAGAACCGAAACTATAACTAACTAACTAATAACAAACTAACAAAACGCAAAAATAAACTCTCCTAATAAATTGCATAAAAATATGTCCTAACACCCCCTCAAGCTAGAGAGTGGATAGATAATACTCCCAGCTTGGACATCAAGTTCTGAAAAGGGGTTGTCTCCAAAAGCTTAGTAAATAAGTCAGCAAGTTGATGTGAAGAAGATAGGGGCAAAAGATGAAATAATTTGCTTTGCAGCTTTTCACGGATAATGTGGCAGTGAATGTCGATATGCTTGGTGTGCTCATGAAAACTAGGATTAGAGGCGATATGTCGCGCAGACTGGCTATTACAATAAAGAAGTGCAGGGGTGATATGAGTGACATGAAGATCTTGTAGCAACGAAGTTAGCCATTGAAGCTCGCAGGTAGTGGAAGCTGAGGCACAATATTCAACTTCAGAAGAAGAACGAGAAATCGTAGTCTACTTTTTAGATCTCCAAGAGATCAAGGAGGATCCAAGAAACACGCAGTATCCAGTAATAGACCGACGAGTAATAGGGCAAGTTGCCCAATCTGAGTCACTAAAGGCCTTTAACTGCAAGGTTGAATCTGCTGGGAAGAAAAGACCTTGAGCTAGACAACCTTTAATATATTGAAGAACACGAACAACTGCATCAAAATAAGGTTGCGTGGGAGACTACATAAACTGGCTGAGATGTTGAACAACAAACGAGATGTCGGGTCTGATTGTGGTTAAATATAATAGACGTCCAATAAGTCTTCTATAGGCAGTTGGGTTATAGGGGGGAGCAGTATCATCATATAACAATTTGTTCCCTTTGATCATAGGAGTAGAACATGGTTTAGAGGCAAGCATTCTTGATTCTGAAAGAATGTTGAGAGCATACTTGTGTTGGCAAATATGAATTCTTTGGAGGTACGGGAGACTTCAAGACCCAAGAAATATTTGAGTTTGCCAAGGTCTTTAATTATGAACTTTTGATGTAAGAGTTGTTTGACAGTGGCTATTTCTGAAAGAGAATTTCCAGTGATAATGACATCGTCTACATATACCAGGAGAGCCGTAAAGGAGGAACCATGTTGCTTGATGAAAAGCGAGTGATCATAGGTAGAAGGAGAAAAACCAATTGAGACAAGGAAAGTGGACAGCTTGGCAAACCACTGACGGCTGGCTTGTTTTAGGCCGTAGAGTGACTTGGTGAGATGACACACTTGATTTGGGAAGGGTGGAACAAGACTAGGGGGTAACTCCATATACATTTCTTCATGGAGATCTCCATGTAAGAAGGCATTGTCAATGTCCAACTGCTGTAACTCCTAATTTTTAATAGCTGCCAGAGCAAGTAATAACCAGACTGTAGTTGATTTGGCCACAGGGCTGAAAGTATCCAAAAAATCTACTCCTTCTTGCTGAGTATAACCTTTTGCAACCAATCATGCTTTATGCTTTTCAACAGAACCATTAGCATGATGTTTGATCATGTAGACCCACCTGCAACCAATAGAAATTTTTCCACTTGGCAATTCTGTGAGACACCAAGTTTTATTTGCTTCAAGTGCAACTAATTCATTTTGCATAGCCTGCACCCACTCCTTAGATTTAATAGCTTGATTATAGGTCTTTGGTTCAATCATAGCAGAAATAGCAACGGTGTATTTAAGATGTGAAGGAGAAATGGAATGATAAGAAAGAACAGAGGATAAAGGATACATAATATTACCTTGTGGTGAATACTTACCATTATTTTCTGATTGATTGAGGGTTGACAGTGAAAGTCCTTCAAGTACTCAAGAGCTTTTCAGGCCCTGGAAGACTTTCTAATGGTAGGAGCAGCCTCAGGTGAAATGGGCTCAGGATCAAGTTCAGATAAAGTATTGGTCTCGGGTGCAGGGGTTAGGTGAGAAAAATTATTAGGGAGACTAAGGGAAGCACAATTATCAGAAGAAGGAGAATCCAAGAGAAAATTTAAGGAATTCGAAGAAACATGAGGAGCTACAATTGAGGTTAATTGAGTTGCAGTTCTTATGGAATAAGGAAAAACATGTTCATAAAAGACAACATTTCTAGAAACAAATATCTCTCTAGTATGCAAATCAAACACTATATACCCCTTGGTTCCAAACTTGAAACCAAGAAATACAAACTTCTTAGCTCTTAGGTCAAGTTTGGATATATTATGTTCTAAAGTTGATGCATAGCATAAAGACCCAAAAACCTTTAAATCAAGGAGAGCAGGTGGCTCCTGATATAACATTTCAAAAGGAGTTGTTTGCTTAAGAATAGGTGAAGGCAATCTATTTATTAAGTGAACAACATGTGTAACAACATGGGACCAAAAAATTTTGGGTAAATGTGATTGAAAAAGAAAATTGTAAGATACGTTTAAAATATGAAGATGTTTCTGCTCCACAACTGAATTTTGTTGTGAGTGGCAACACATGAAGTATGATGTAAAATTCCATATTTACTATAGAGTTCTGGGGAGACAAATTCAGCTCCATTATCAGATCTACTAGTCTTTATAGTAGTACTAAATTGATTCTGAACAAGAACAATAAAGTTTTGAATAAGGTTTCTAGTTTCAAATTTGAGTTTCATAAGAAATAGCCAAGTGTGTCTTGTGAAATCATCGACAATAGTAAGAAAATATCTATGTCCATGCAAAGAAAGAACACAAAAGCGGACCACAAATATCCATGTGAACTAATTCAAAGGGCTTATGTGTGACAGTAGTACTAGAAGAGAATGGAAGTTTATTCTGCTTTGCTAAATGGCATGCATCACAAACAACGTTTTTATTCACTTTGACATAAGAAAAGTTTGTACATATTTGATCAAGAACTTTACTAGATGGATGGCCTAACTTTAAGTGCCAAACATCATTTATAGATTTTAGATTGTTCACATATACAAAATCATCATTAGTATTAAAACAAGAAACAACAGTAGAAGCATTCGGTCCTTTTAGGTAATAGAGACCTTTATACAAATCAACATGCCTAATCATCTTCAATGAAGGCATGTCCTGTATATGATAATAAGATTGATAAAAGGTGAGTTTACAATTCAAAGTACGGACAAGTTGAGGAATGGAGACTATGTTAAAAGTAAATTGAGGAATATACAGAACATTATATAACCACAATTTTTTAGAGATCCTCACACAACCAGAATATCTAGCAGTAACAGTAACCCTATTTGGAAGATTAACACTTATAGGTTTAATAAAATGAAAAGTAACAAAAAGAGAAGAATCGTGTGTGACATGATAAGTGGCGCCACTATCAAGAATCCAAGTAGCAGATTTAGAGGTTGAGTTACCTGAATAAGGATTTTGCTGTTGAGAAGAAGACTCACCTACAATGTTTGAATTAATCTGACTTACTGAGTGAGGAGCTTGGATTCCTGACTGCTGCAAGGCTGTGATCAGTTGCTGTAGCTGCACAAGCCCGAATTGGATACTTTGAGAAGAAATTGCTCCTCCTTTTTTAGCACTTTGAGGAAAAGAATTGACTATCTCAGCATGGTTATGTTCTTCCTCGGGTACCACCAAGTTGTGAATAGCTGAATTGTCTCTTGGTTTGAAACCTGGAGGGAATCCATGCTTTGAGTAGCATTGGTCGACTGTGTGACCAAATTTGTTACAATAAGTACACTGCTTACTTGTATAGTTATTTCCTCTTCCTCTTCCAAAATTTCCATCTCCCCTACTTAAAATTCCATTACCTCTTCCTCTACCAAAACCTCCATTTCCTCTTCCTTGATTATTCTGTGGCCTCCAATTCCTTTGACTGTTCTGTTGATTTGAAGAAGTGAAAAAGACCTTTGAATTAGTAGTACCATTCCCTTGCAATTGTCCTTCTTGTTGCAAGACTAGTCCATAAGCTTTGTTAATAGATGGGAGTGGATCCATCATCAATATATTAGATCTCACAGTTCCATAAACTTCTCCCAAACCTTTCAAGAAGTATACAACTTGTTCAATCTCCTGTTTCTTTTGGATCGATTTAGCCAGTTCACAAGAGCACTTGACTGCACATGTGCAATATAGCGTAGGGCTCAGCATATCTAATTCATCCCATAAGATCTTCAATTCTGTGAAATACTCAGTGACACTTCTTTCTCCTTGTTTGATAGAATGCATTTCTTGAAGCAAATCAGAAATCCTAAAATAATTCCCTTTTGTAAACCTTTTTTTCAGTTCATCCCACAACTTCTTGGCATTATCGATGTAGATAGTGCTTTGTGCAAGTTGAGGAGAAAGGGATCGAGTGATCCAAGACACTACCATAATATTGCATCTTTGTCATGCCTTATAATTCGGATCATCTTTCTTTGGCATCGGTAATGTGCCATCAACAAACTCTAATTTGATCTTTGACCATAATGCTCTAAACATACCTTTACTCCATATATGGTAATTGGTTTGATTTAGAGGAGTAGAAACTAGAACCATACCCGGACTTTCTTCAGGATGAAGATAATAAGGGCTTGCTACATCCTGTGATTCGTCTTTCTGAGGGGTCGATTTGGTGACTGTTGCATGCTCTTCTTCCGCCATAACCAGAATGTTGATTCAAAGATCAGGTGAAATTTTGTGCGAAGATTGATGGTGAACAAGAATATAACAATTTTGAGAGGGGACAGAAAATAACCAGACGAAAGAGAGAAGGGAAGAATTCTTGAGAAGGAAAGAATCAACTATGCGATTTCAGAGTGCGAAAGCCAGGTGGGTCTAACCCGCTCTGATACCATATTGAAAATTCTAAACAAAGATCTTAATTGATTAATTTGGAATTACAACTTATATAAAGGTTCTAAGAACTGAAACCATAACTAACTAACTAATAACAAACTAACAAAACGCAAAAATAAACTCTCCTAATAAACTGCAAAAAAATATGTCCTAACAATATGTCCTAACACTCTTCGTTAATGAGGATTTTATCGAAAAAGGAATAGCTAGCTATCACTTGAGAATTTTCAGCTACTACAAATGGAAAGGGCAACAGGTGCGCCAACTGCCAAGAAATATTTCTCACGATTAATCTCACTGCATATGAATAATTTTAAATCTTTTTAATTAATTTTTAATTATTAAATAAAAAATATTAATTATTTGTTACCCTTTGTTTGTATGTGAAGAGAAAATGAGGAGAAAATGCAAGGAAAGAAAATGAAGAGAAGAAAAAATGACAAAAAAATATTTTTTCTTCTATTGTTTGGATGATGAGAAAAAAAAAAAGAAAAGAAAATAAAAAAAAATTCTTTCTTTTGTTTGGTTGAAAGGAAAAGTAAAAAAAAAAAAGAAAATGTAATCATATTAAATGACTAATATATCTTTTATTTAATGTAATAAATGTATTTATTTTTTGTTCTTTATTTTACATCTCTAATCCATAATTTATAAATTCGATAAAATAAATTAATTTTGTGACAAATTAAAAAAAAAACTTGATACCCCAATTAATTTGAAACAATATTTTTAATTATAAAACTGTTTTTGTCTACTTTAAAATTAGTAAATTATTTAACTTAACATATCCTTCAGATAATAATTATTGTCATGATCATAATCGTGACAAAGATTATGAACAAAAATTATTTTAAGAAAAAAATGAGTTGTCATCGATTTTATTTAATTTAAAAAAATTAAAAAATCTAAAGAAAAAATCTTTAAAAATAAATTGAGTTCGATTGTTGATTTTGCACAGGAAATAGTGGTGAAGATCAAATCTCATAGTATCTCTGTTACACTTGCCTTAAAGACAGTTTGTCTTTAATTAATTATACAAATTATTAATAACTTGAAAACATTTATTTTATCCCTTAAAATAAATTAAAAAAAAAATACTTAAAAAAATGGTGAATGTGGTCATGGTAGCTTATAAGTGTGAAGGTTTATGGTTGATTTTTGTTGATGCATAGGGTGTAAAGACAAGACCAATTAATAGTTTTTAACATTAGGTACAGGCAATGTTCAATAGACAGTACGCAAGGAAAAGTTTTTTGTTATTATTTTCACTTGTGGTGAAGAAAATTATGGGTAACAATGTAATTTTACAATGACAGCACAATTCTCCTTTATTTTCTTTGCATATGAGCGAATAAAATTTTTCAAGTGGGTACTACTAACATTTTTTTCCCTCCCCTCTTTTCTTTTGTCATGCAAATAAGAGAAAATGTAAAAATTTACCTATTTTCTCTTTTCTTATTTTCTTTCTTCACATTTTTTATCCAATCAAATAGGTGCAAAATGTTTTTAATATATATAGACTATATTTATTTTTTATTTAATTTTTTATTAAATAAAAAATTATTAAAAAATTCTTTTAAAAAGATATAACAAAAATTTAAAAATAATTCTCTTCCCTAATACTCCTAATGGAAACGGCAACGTGTGCCAAGTGAAGATTTTCGCTACGTGTTGCTTGGAAACCACTTTAAATCTTTAAACTAAAAATTAAATCCTTTTTCAATAAGAAAATTTTCTTCCACCAAAAATTTCAGTCTAAAATTATAAACAATTGTAATTTCTCACCAAAAGTTGTCCTATAAAATAAGACTCTGCTCTCTAATTTTTAAGGAAGTGTTTACCGTACTCTACATAATTTTTAGAGTATAGATGCTTCACATTGAATATAGTAGTTCCAACGGTGTTCCTTAATTTTTTTTTCATAATTTAATAATAATACTATTTTAATTTTTTTTCATAATTTAATAATAATAATATTTTTTTGAGAGGTTAATAATATTATTTATAAAATCTTATGATTTGTCTATTTGCTAATGAAAATTTTGGTAGTATCCTGATGAATTTAATATTCATGATAAATTATCAAATATTTATTTATTAAATATTAAATTTATAATAAATATTTTAAAATATTTAATAATTAATAAAATACTTGACAATTTACTTTAAGTATTAAATTTATAAAAAAAAAGAATTGATACCATAAGATTCTCCTTGACTTATTACTATCTCAATCTTCAGATCAGATCTGGGATCAATCTTCAAACCCAGAACATCCTCAAACTCAGCAACCAGCACCTCTTAGTGCTGAAAGTGTGTGGCCGCTGCCAATGCTGCCAACACCAACTAATTAATTGATTAAGTTATCGACTTATCGTGTTGCACAACATCATACTTTATTTACATCGTTCTTTGTATATTTAAATTTTGTATAACGATTCGTTATTGCAATTGCTTTGATTCTGAGGTTACAGATATGAATTATGCAAATTTGATTCTAAGGTTGACTTCATTCTAAAAAATTTCAAGGGCCATCAGGACAAGTGCAACATGCAGATAGGTTAATTATGTGTTTAGTGCTGATAGGATATTCGTGGGGTCTTCATTCTGAAAGCCTACAGGAAACTAAGTGCTCTTTTTTTTTTTTTTTTTCTGGCATACGGAAACCTAGTGCTTCAAAATGACGAATGTTGTTAGAACCTCATTGTACAGAAAGAACTAAGAACTTCTAGTGGAATTCTTTTTGCAATATAATATTAATATTTAATATTTAGGAAAAGCAAAGAGAGCCTGATAATAAAGTATTAGGATTCTTTCTTTTTCTCAAAAAGAAAAAAAAGAGAATTATGTTTCACATTTAATTGTTCAAATTTATTAGATTATGATAAAATAAAAATTATAAATATAATTTAATAAATTTAAATTATTAGATATAAAACATAATTCTCTCATTTTTGAAAAAAAAATAGAGAATCCTGATCCGATAATAAACTCTTGAATTTCGCATAACCACGACGCTAATCTGAAAGCTAAGATCAGTGCCTTTTCTCCTGTTGGACTTTGGGAGAGGAGAAGAAAAGTCACCGGAGCTGTCAAGGGTGAGCTGCAAGCTAAGAATGAAAAAGGCTTCTTTGTCTAATAGCGGCAACGTGATTCTTGTGAGTTTATCGGTTTATGGGAACGGGCCAAGCGTAATTTTTTAGTTGGGTAAGATTTATTATAAATATTTAAATTATTATTTAATATGTGTAATGTAATAAAAATTATTATAAAACTATATTAATATTTAATAATATTTTATATATATATATTAAATAATAATTTAAATGTATAAAAAATAACATAATAAACTGTACTTCTTTAAAAAAATTTCATCGACAATATGCTGCCTTCAGCTCAGTACTGTGACGTAATCACCTAGTCTAGCTCCTGACGTAGAATAAATATTACCCTAAAAATAATCGTAATATATATTATAATATTAAAATTTAGTTTAATTTAATTTAAATACATTATAAATATATATTTTTTACATTATTATTAAATTATAAATTGTCACTTTTTAAAAATATTTCATTCTTATAATAATTATTTAAAAAATTACACATATAATAATTAATTAAAAATAAAAAAAATTACATTAAAAATATATTAAAATTAAACTAAAAAATATACTTAAAGTAAATTCTAGTTACTGCATGTAATTTGAATAATATTGTAAAATTATACCAAAAAAGAATACTGTAATTTGTTTTCTTAAATGGATCCGGCAATAAATTTTATTTTATTTCTCAAATTTTAATTATTTCAACTTTCGTGTTCGCATAAGTAACGAAAATTGTAATATAAAATATTTTCATATAATAAAGTTTTTGCATATTAATAAGTAATTTTAAAAGTATCTTATATTTTAATAAAATTTATTAAATGACATAAGTTCAGAAAAAAGAAGTCATAGTGATACTATATATGTTTAGATGATAAAGAATGAGAAAAAAGGAAAGAGAATGAGTTGAAGGAGAATAATCTCTTTTAATTGGGAGTTTAATAATATATAGAAAGAAAAATGAACTTAAGGAGAATGATTTCTCTCTCTTCTTTTAAAATACTAATTTTTTGTTCATTTTAAAATTGAGATAGAATAAAAAAAAATAAACTTACGAGCTTAAAAATAAATATTTTACATTATGTTCTATTCCTTTATGATTTAACTTTTAAATAAATTAATAGAGTTTTATTTTGTTCTCTTATTAATTTTTCAAACAAAAAAAAAAGAATCTTATTCCGTTCATTTTATTTTTTTCTAATCATTCTTCCTTTATTCCATTCTGATCCATAAATAGAAAAGTATCCAAACACAATTTGGAAGATGATGAGAAAAACTACAGAGAAAAAACGACAAGATTATAATCTTTGTTTGGATTAAAAAAAATATTTGGTATATATTAGTACTAAAAACATCATATCATATATGTATGAAGTGATAAAATTAAAGTGTAAATATGTAAAAAAAATAAAATAGTATTTATTTTAACCAGATAATAAAATTTATACAAGCATGAGATGTTATATGTGTAATTGTATGTCATTAACATTTTTCTAAAAACATAAGTGGAGGATAGAAATTCTGAATTGTTTTTTTTTTAGTTTTCTTATTTTTCATTTTTCATTCATTTGTATAAAAGAAATTTTTTTCCTTATTTTCTTTCTCTTAATACAAACATACGGTAGGAGAATTGTTTCCATCTTATTAAAAAATAATTACATGTAAAACATAATTGTTAATGTATTTTAATTTTTTTTGCCTTATTTATTAAAATTAATTTTGTATTTTTTTCTGGATAAGAGTATTTTTTAGTTAACTTTGACATCAATTAAGACTTAATCGTTTTCCTAACAACCAGAGTACACTTCTCATGGAGAAAAAATTATTGTGTACCAAAAAAAAGAGAAAAAATTGTTGTAAGAGAATCATTTGTAGTGTTATTTCAAAGGATCATTTAGAAAAAAATATTGTGTCCGACATCAAAATTAATTTTGCTCACTACAAAAAGCAACTTTTAAGTTTCTTTCATTAAAGAATTCTAAAATTATTAACTAAACAACTAAACTTACTATAAAAATTTATTTTGGCATAATATATGTAGGAGAGTTAATTAATTTCTTTAGTATTAGCCTAACATTCGAGTCTAAGTAGTCAAGATAAGGAGCACATGTCCTTAACCAATAACCAATGTGTTAAGTTTTTTTTTTTTAAATAAAGAAGTGTTCCATTAGAATTGAAAAACATTGATTTTATTAAAAATTTCAATATTTGACTTATTCTTAATTTTTTATGCTGTTTCTTATTCATAAATTGTCGGCATCTAATAATTTCTCACTCTATAACATTATAGAATTAGTTTGTTTATGAAATAAAGCTAAAAAAAGCGTGCCTATTAATCAACCTCTATGATAGTTACTTCACAAGTTCAGATTGCTTTATTTACTTTAAATTTAAAATAAACATAAAATAAGCATGTGAGTGGACGTTGTTCCATTTAAGCCGCTAAAAGTGCCAAAAACTCAACGTTATTAAGTCATCTTTTTTTTAAAAAAAAAAAAAACCACAACGTTATTATGGATAAAAAATCTGTTTGTCCAATTTATGTGGCACATGTCATTTTCCTATGGTTTTTGAAAACGTCTGCAATAATTGACATTGATATTGATTTTTTCTTGGCATAATAATTTGCATAATTAGATTTAGAGTAATTGCTTTAAGGTAAATGTATTGGGATGCAATCAGGTTAAGTCAACATTATTTATAATACTCGAATAAACTATTGAATCGAATCTGATTTTAGTGAATATGTTTTTTTTTTCTTTTAAAATGATTCCTCTTAGAATAAAAATATTCATAAAAGTTTTTTTCAAGTCACGCAAAAGTCATGATAAGTCATTATTAGTGTCACAAGCCGGTAGAGTTGGCACTTGACCAAATTTTACAAAAGTTGATTCTTGATTTACATATCATATTGGTTTCTTTCACAGGTTGTCGTTGTCGCAAGTCCTTTTTTTTTTTGGTAACATCGAAAGTCCTCTTTTAAACTGTCATAGCAAACGTCAATTGTGATTTATAGTACATTTTGAGAAAAGAATTAGTGTCCGTTTCTTCATGGAAGTGAGCAAAATTAAAGTTTAGAATTAGAATTAAATTTTTTAAATTTAATTTTTATATTTATAATATTATTTAAAATTAAAATTAAAATTTTATAAATTAAATATATAAAATTAAAAATAATTAAATTAAATTTTTATTAATTTTTAATATATATTTTAAGAATTATTAATTTTATAATTTAAAAATTAAATCTTCTTTTTATATTTATTTATGAATAATTATATTTATTATAATTTTATATTTATATAAAAATTATTATAATATTTATTTTTTTTGAAAAAAAATCATGAAAATTTTTTATAGAAAAAATATGATTATTATATTATAAAAATATTATTGTATGAATATTTTTATTAATTTTAATTTTGTAAATAATTATTTAATATTTTATATCATATTTTTAAATAATAAAATTATAATTAAATTTAAAATTATAATTTTTTATTTTAATTCTTTGATAACTCTAAACATAAAATTTAAATTTTTTAACTAATTTTAATTTTAAAAAATCAAAATTAAAATTAAAATTAAAATTATGTTTTATCTAATTTCACGATCAAAACGGATCTTTATAATTAACATAAATTATTGAGAAAAGTAGTTCTTTTTTAACTAATTCGGCATTTTTTGCGGTTGTTAAGTTTGAGTGAGAAGTGTTTGTCGGTTTTGAAAATAGGATTGGAGATATATACAGGGATATATTTAAATTATAGTGTATGAATTTATGACTATTATAAAAAATTATTATAAATAATAATATATTTTATGGAAGAGAAATTAAGTTTCTCATAAATAAAATTAATTTTATATACTAATTATCTACCAATAATTTAAAGCATCACTATAATTTGCTTTAAAGGGTTAAAAACTAGGTAAATGAAAGTCTCTGAACAGTATTTCAAGAGCATCTAAAGTTTACTTTTTCTTCTTTTTATTCTTTTACTTATTTATTTATTATGATTCCACACAAAATTATATTAATATATTTATATGATAAAATTTTAAAAATATATAAATAAAAATTATTTAAAAATATTAAAAAATCTAACACGATACATATAAATATCGATATAGAAATTATTTTAAAATATTAGTTCTACCTGGGACGTAGCACGTGAACATTATCTGATTTGTTTTGTTTCAGTTAACCTAGTACACATATAGAATTAATTCTTCTTGCTAGCCATTGATTCAAAATTTAAATGCGATAGTCAATCTCTACACCAACCAATATATATATATATTAGTTAAGATCTATGGATTGTACATATGTGCGAAACCTATATACCAACTTCTTCAATTCATCTAAAGTAATAATAGATTCAGAAATTTTGGATAGTAAGAGTAAATATCATAATAATTTCTCTTATTTCACATGACAAAAAATAATATGGTGAAATTTACTAATTTATTAACATGATGGGGTCAAAATTATAAAAATCTATGCGATTGAAACGATAAACTTATACTATAATAATAATAAAAAGCATTACTAATTGTCCCCGCATTATTGAATGTGGGTCGGTTCTTGATGTAAAGATGACTTTTTTGCAAATACTTGCGGCTTTAAACAACAACAGTGCGTTTAGGTTTAATAAATTTGATAAGGTTAGTTCTCAATATTCTAGCTAGATCCAAAAGTTCACATGGTTTATATTTTGTTCTTGTTAAAAATTAAAAGTAAACAATTTCATATTAGCTTTTTTTTTTCTTTTTCTTTTCTTCTCTTTTATACCAGTAATCATGGCTATTCATAACTGAAGTTGACGATAGTCACCAAAATTGATAAATTTCTATACAGATATTACTTATTATAGACATTTTACTCAACATTTGATATTGTAAGAATATATTTTAAAATAAGTGTATTTGTAATATAACCTTATTTTTTTACTTAATTTCATATATATTTAATATTAAATGAAGTGTTTACTATAAATTTGTCATAGTGTTTTTCATGGTGAATCATATTCAGAAAATGATATTATCTATTTTATATTATTTTTTATTATATTTTTTAATGATTGTGATTAAATAAAAAAATAATAAAAATAAAAAAGTAATATGATCAATAATATGAAAAATAGTATAAAAAATAATATAAAAAAAGTGTAATAAAAAATAAAGATTAATTATATCCATATTTAAGTGGGTGCCTTGGTGCTCTCCTTTTGTATAAGAATAAAGTAACAACTAACAACTAAACCTCACTGCCGTGTGCACATTTGGAATTGTTCAAAAGAAAAATCGTCCCTCGTTTGTCTACTATTCCACGTGTCTTGTTGAGAAAATACAACATTGCTTTCTTTCCACGTTACGTGTAGATGAAGAGTTTCACCTAAAATATATGGATGAAGACAGGAAAGAGAAAATGGTGAGAAATGACACGTTTTAAATAATTTTTTTTTATTGTTTTGAAAAAATTTAACACGAGAAGAAGAAAATAAAGAATTATTATGTATTCCTCAAAACACTCATTTGTTTATTTTTATTTATTTTTATGAATATTTTAGTTTTTTTTTAAATTCTTAACAACCTTGTAACTTAATTAGACCGGTTCAATCTTAAATTTAGAGTGATGATCCACTCCTAGGCCACTTTTTCATTTCTTCCATTCAAATGCTTACATTTTCAATGCAAGGCCTCAAATTCTTCAAATTTACAGAATTTTAAAAATAAGGAAAAAAATCTCATTACTTATATTTTACTGAATTATCCTTTATTAAAATACTTAAAATATTATTATTACCTTATTAATCTTATATATCCCTGATTAATACTAAGGGTAATGTTAGAGAAACAAATTAATGACTCATTGATTTTGTAAAATAAATAAAATTGAACATTTTTTTAAAAAATAGATAAATAAAAATAAATGGAAGGAGTATTTAATATGTTATTTATGTTAATTTTAAAATATATAATTATTGTAGACTAGAGTCGGCTCAATTAACTAGATCGATAATATCCCGGATTTGATTTTTGTCGAGGCTTGTAGTATATGTATTTTTATAACAACCTTTCTTTTAGTTAGTTTTTTTTCTTAGAAAAGTATAAAATTAATATATGTAAAATATAAGGTTAAAAATTTAAAATTATAAAAGGATTAAAATGAAAAAAGAATTAAGAAAATATAATGAAAGAGAAAAAAAAGTATGAAATTTAGGATGATATAAACTAGTATTATAAATGAATTGTTTATAATAATATGTGACAATTCTTGATTTAAATTTACTTAAAATTATTTTTTTTTATCAAATTTAACCTAGTTTTTTTTTTCATTCTAGCACTGTCCTAGAAAAATTAAATGAATAATAATCCTTGCATAAAACAATTTGGCTCACATCTCTTGGGCAAGTTGGCTTAAAGTGTTGGGGAATTTTTTTAAAAAAAGTAAGGTACATATAGTAAATTTAAACCCATGAGTTAGTGGGATCCAACCCGTTTAACTAAATGATCTCACAATACAAATGATCGTAACGATTTAGGTTCGTGTGTTAAAGCCACCTCTTAAAGTTATAAATAGGGTAGGATTAAGATTTATCTACGTCACCAATGACAATTCATTTTTTCATCTTAAACCGTGAGAAATTCTGACATGGTCCTAGTAAGAGTTTTTCTTGTTTCAAAATAATTTCAACCATTGATTTTAAAGATAACAATGAGAGAAAATAAGAAACTGGAAGTGAAAAAAAAAAAAATCAATGATAAAGATTCTTCTTAAGTTAAAAATATCTCACTCTATAAGGATAAACGAATTTTTTTCTAAACCGTTAAGTTCTTGTGATTATTCTAAGTTGCATAATGTACACTAAGCTGACATGTTGGCTCAGAGGTATGAAAATAAAAATAACGGAATGGATAATCTGCAGTTAGAAAAATAAGTGCATGAGCTGCAATTATGTATTCAAGGGTTCACACGTAATTTGCAATTTTTATAATTTACATTTTATAATAAAATGGGACATTTTTTATAGTTGAGATTTGGTGCAATTCTTTTAAAACTGTAGACAATCCAAATCCTAGAAATAAATTTAGCGTAGAAGGTAGCAGTATGTTGAGCCCTACACGTCTTTATCGATCACGTGTCTAAAGGGAAAAATGCCAATGCCTGATGTCTCAATATGTGTATATCAGTATATGTAGGTGTGAATTTATTATAGTGTAAATTGTATGGTTGCGGATGTGATTACTCTTATGTTCAAACATGTGTTGTGTGGATTTTGAGACATTTATAATATACAATGAATAATATAGTATTTGAAGACTTAAAGTAAGGCATTTGTTAGAAAATAAAATAAAAAATATTAAATGATTTAAATAGTTTTTTTTACGCCTTTTATTAAAAAATTTAAAATAAATTTTTTACATGAAAAGTAATTTTTTTAATTTTTAATTAATTAAATACTTTATTTTTCATGAAAATTTTTTTATTTTAAATTCTTAATAAATGTCCTTAAAACACTTTTTAACAATTTTTTTAAATAAATAAAGGCATTTAATAGAATATATTAAATACTCTTTAATAAATATATTTAAATCATTGATTAACAAGAACCTTGAATTAATTTGAAGAATAGTTGATTAACTAGAAATTTTAACATGATGCTAGAGCATAATTAATGCGTATTACAGAAAAGAGCTGTATACTATTTATTTTAAGGGAAATTCAATGAAATCAAGCACAAATTTGAGTTTTTCAACCCTTACTTATGTGAACTAATAAAAAAAAAGCATGTAGAACAATAATGTTGACATGCAATGTGTCTTTTCTTTCACTACTTAATTTTACAAAATAATCCTTAAAGAAATAAAATTTGTAAAAGATGAACCCTTATTTTTTAAAAAAAAGAAGATAAAATTTTAGGAAATTGGTTTGTAGAAGGGTTAGAAAGGGTGATTATCGTATTCTTCGACTCCATCTATTCAAGTTTATCCATGACTTCCAATTTGAAAACGAGAGGAATGCCTAGAACTTGCGTTGGCATAGGCCACTAAAGGGACAACCCTGACAGGTTAGAGACGGACCTCAACGATCGTGGGCTAATACCTTTGTCAAGACATGATCCCAAAATACTTGCATCTAGTACGAATTGCATGAAGATTCCAGTCACACTCTATATATATATACTAGGCCAAATTAACCTAACAAGGTATCTGCTATCTAATTGCTAAACCCTACTTGTGCACTGTCTGACTTGAGCGTTGGAGTCCCTTTGCAGGTACCCGCCTCCCTATTTCAATACGCTTGGCAGCAGCTGTGCAAGGAGGAAACCACCATATACGTGCCTATCTCAGGTACCCTCTAAATCTATTTCAGAACATTGACGCTGTCTGAGGGAATCTGATAAACTTCCATTCCCACCTTAACCATGGTGAGCACAAGACATAACCATAGGAAAGGAAGCATTGCATATGTTGCCCTTAGCTGAACACAGGACCCAGCAGCACAACGCGACCCTCATTTAGTCGCACCACCATAAACCTCCGCCACAAGGACCAGGCCTGTTGTCGTGGAAACCCTCAATGAGGGCACGAGGCTTCAGTTTTTGCTAAAAGCCCAGCTCCATCTCAAAGAATCTTTATTCGAAACAAGCTTGTTTTTCCTCAGGGTGGAGCCAACAACACCAATCATGGAGCGAGGATCCCCGTGCATGCTCGCTTGGGGACCTCCCACAACGATGTAAACCATGTGTCTCACTATGAAAACAATATCTAATCTGAAATGACGAGGAACGGCCTTCGAGAGTTGTTGCACCAACAAACAGCGCTGATTGAAGGTCAGCGGTGTCAGCTGGAAGAACAATGTCGTCGGTTAGAGGATCTCGAAAGATCCATAAGGACGGACAATGACAACGGAGGGCAGGATGTAGATCGTAAGGAGCAAGCAACGCAGTGTGCTGGCGCCGGGGTTATTTGAAACAATAACCTGGCCCTCAGCCGTCAACTACAATTCTCGGATGCTTTGATGGCATATAAGGTCTCAAGGAACTTCAAGTCTCCGAGCAATTTGGAGCCTTATGATGGGACAACAGATCCCTAGAGCACTTGGACGCTTACACTTAGTCCATGTAGTTCTACGGATACACCCCGGAACTACTATGCCGGGCCTTCCCTCTATTTTTTATGAAGGATGCCCTCCGTTGGTTTGTCACCTTGCGGACAAAGGTTACAGGATGGAAAAACCTTACGCAACGTTTCTTGCAGCACTATATCACAGCAAAGGAGTAATTGAAGTTGATTGACTCCCTTTCCAGAATCCGCTAGGGAAGTTTTGAATCATTGCGTGAATAAGTTAAGAGATTCAATCACGCCTGTGTGGACATTGAAAACCTAGATGACATGATAGCCCTTCATTACGCCAAAAATGGACTCTGAATTGACTCAGGCTTCTTCATGTCGTTGACAAAAAAGAACTCAGCAAGTCTAGATGAGTTTCACCTACGGGCGGACAAATACATCGAACTAGAAGAAATTACCATAGCTAAAAAAAGTCTGAAAAAGGGTGAACTTGTTCATCAGAAAAAGAACCAGAACTCTAACCAACCCCGCGACTCCTCTAAGAGCGAATGGTATCGGCCCAAGTATGTTGAGTATACTCCTTTGAACATTCCTCGAGAGACAATCTTGAAGGAGGTCTTTCAAACTGAGTTCCAAGATATCAAAAGACCACCACCCGTGAAGAAAAAATTCTAGAGGGACCACTCAAAGCATTGCAGATGGCATAAGAGCTAAGGCCACGAGACAAAAGAATGCTACCAGCTCTTGGATGTCATCGAGTCCCTGATCAAAGAGGGGCAACTGCAAAAGTACATTAGCGGTTTCTGAGGAAATGAGAACTGCGATGGACACAGGGATCGAAGACGAAGTCGTAGCCCTCGGGGAAGTCCGAACCAGTGCCAAAGAAGAACTCGGAGCCCTGCCAGAAGATCCCTGACTCCGCCGCGCTGTGATGTTGAAAACAGGCAAGATCAGGACCGGGATACTCGTGGCGGGGGGAATAGGAAAGACAGACTCATCAGTATCATCTCAAGATGGTTCGTAGAGGGTGGATTGTCCAATAACTCCCAGAAGAAGGCACTCCGAACAATAGTCTTGAGCGTCTCTAACTCCTCACGAAGATCCCATGTCGGAGACAAGGATACACCACCCATCTCCTTCTCCGACAAAGACTACGACAATATTATTCAAGATTATGACGATCCACTGGTCATATCCGGAATAATATCTAATGCCAAAGTGCGTCGCATCTTTATGGATCAGGGAAGTTCGGCGAATATCATGTTCATAGACGCCTTCGGAAGGCTAGAGTTTCCTCTATCTGCGCTCACACCGTACAAAGGCGAACTGACTGATTTTTCCAGAGAAAAGGTTACCCCGGTCAGGTATTTCGAAACTTTCTTGACTCCGGGTAACGACAGCACATACAGAACCGTAAAGGTGATATTTTTGGTCGTGGACTATCCCTCAGCTTACAACATCATTCTGAGTTACCCTACGCTGAATGACATTACCGCTATGGTCTCTACCGCCCACCAGGCCATAAAATTCCTCAACAGAAATAATGAAGTGGTTACCGTCAAGGGCAGCCAGATTGCAGTCCGCAAGTGCTATAACGAGAGCTTGAAGATCAGTAGGGCTTCTAGGAAAACAAAGGCACGTACATCTAGCCCGATCCATGATCAAGTCAACATCCTGATGACCGAGTTGGACGTACGTGAGGAGATCTGAGGTAAAAGACCCCAACCTGAAGGAGAATTGGTCTCGCTCTAACTTGGTGATAAGCCCGACCAAATCACCAAGATAGGTGCAAACCTTGAAGAGTAAGAGAAGATCCAATTAATAGAGCTCCTGTGAAAAAATAAAGATCTTTTCTCTTGGACATCTGCTGACCCCGCTTTCATCTGCCATCGTTTATCCATTAAACGGGATGCGGAGCTAGTCTCCCAGAAGAAAAGAAAAGTTAGTCCCGAGAGGCAACAAATTATCAAGGAGTAAGTTAAGGAATTACTAAGTGTCGGTTTCATCAGAGAGATCTCGTATACCACTTGGCTCTCGAATGTTATCCTGGTAAGGAAGTTAAACAGGAAATAGAGGAAGTGTGTGGACTACACCGACCTGAACAAGGCGTGTCCTAAAGATCTATACCCCATCCCAAACGTTGATAAGCTAGTCGACAGCTCCTCTGATTTCCAACTACTATCCTTTTATGGACGCTTACTCTGGATACAATCAAATTCCCATGTACCTTAGAGATAAAGATAAAACCGCCTTCATCTCCGAAAGGGCGAGTTATTGTTAGAAAGTAATGCCTTTCAAGTTAAAAAATACAGGAGCCACCTACCAGAGTATGATGAACAAGGTCTTCGAGGAACAGATAGGGAGAATGCTAGAAGTCTACATTGACGATATGATAGTCAAGATCCTGTCGTCAGGATCACACACCTTAGACCTCGAGGAAGTATTTGCGCAGTTAAAGAAGCACGACATGAAACTTAATCCAGAAAAATATGTATTCGGGGTCCAAGCTGGAAAGTTTTTGGGGTTCATGCTGACCCACCGCGGCATTGAGGCAAACCCCAATAAATGCAAAGCAGTGTTCGACATGCATAGCCCCCAAAGCATGAAAGAAGTACAACAACTAACCAGACGGATCGTGACTCTCACATGATTGTTAGCCAAAGTCGCTCACAAATCCCTCCTTCTTTTCAAGTTATTAAAAAAGGGGGACAAGATTCGAGTGGACGCAGGAATGTGAAGACGCTTTCACATCTTTGAAGAGTATTCTGGCATTTCCTCCTATTCTTACAAGACCGGAGTCGGGAGAAACACTTTACGTGTACCTTTTCGTCCACGAGGAGGCTGTGAGTTAAGTACTCATCAAAGAAACACCGGAAGGTTAGAAACTGATTTATTTTGTGAGCAAGGTATTATAAGGCCCCGAACTCCGATATCAAAAGATAAAGAATGTTGTTTTTGCATTCATCATCACGACTAGAAGACTAAGGCAATTCTTTCAGTGCCATCCCGTGGTGGTAAGAACAGATTAACCCATCCGATAGATATTGCATAAGCCGGACTTAGCGGGGAGGATGATTGTTTGGTCCATCGAGCTTTTCGAGTTTGGAATCGCTTACAAACCTAGAGTAACCATCAAGGCACAGGCACTCTCGGACTTCCTGACTAAACTCAACTCAGACTCCAGTGATACTGAGGAGATATCTTGGACCATGTTCGTTGATGGGTCCTCAAACTCGAAGGGAAATGGTGCTGGGGTAATTTTGGAGAATTCTGATGGGGTGACTGTTGAAAACTCTCTTAGGTTCGAATTCCCCACCTCCAACAACCAGGCAGAATATGAAGCGTGCATTACCGGACTGGAAATGACCAGAGATAGGGGGCTACAAAGATTTGACTGTGTAGTGACTCCCAACTCGTGACCTCCCAAATCTGAGGTGAATATCAAGACAAAGAGCCCCTCTTGTAGAAATACCTAGCGAGAGTATAAGAACTTCTTATGAGCTTTTAGCTGGTAAAAGTGGAGCATATACCCCAGGAGCAAAACTCTAGGGCCGACCTCTTATCCAAGTTGGCCAGCACCAAAAGCTCGGGCAACAACCGTTTGGTGATTCAGGAAACCTTCTCGCGTCCCGCAATTGCCAACATAGGTATCTTCCAGATCGACGGACAAGAGCGTACCTTGATCATGACATTGATGGAATATTTACAGTCCGGCAGCCTCCCCGAGGATCCAAAAGAAACTTCCAAGTTAAAGAAAATCGTGGTTCGATACACCATCTTCGATGGCGGTTATACCGGCGTGAATTTTTTTTACCTCTCCTCAAATGCCTTGCTCCGAAAGAAGCAGACTATGTCCTGGCCGAAATTCACGAAAGAAGTTGTGGGCACCACTTAGGGGGTAAGGCTCTAGCATTGAAGTCACTCATGGCAAGCTACTACTGGCCCACAATAGAGGCAGACTCCCTTGCGCATGTCTAAATATGCGACAAATGTCAACAACATTCTAACCACTACCACGCCCTGCCAGAGGAACTGTCCACGACATTCATACCCTGACCATTCTATCAATGAGGCATGGATATCTTAGGTCCATTCCCTCAAGCACCTGGGCAGCTGAAAATTTTGGTTGTAGTTGTGGACTACTTTACCAAGTGGATAGAAGTAGAGCCCTTGGTCACTATCACCTCGGCCCAAATTCAAAAATTCACTTGGCGTCACATTATTACCAGATTCGGGGTCCTAAAATCAATTGTGATAGATAATGGAACGCAGTTCAAAGATAAGGGATTCGAAGAACTACTTGCTAGGTTGAAGATAAAACATCACTACAGTACCATGGAAAACTCCCGTACAAACGAGAAGCTGAAGCAGCAAACTGTGTTATCGTCAGGGCGTTAAAGAAAAGACTAGACGAAGCCAAAGAAAATTGGGCCGAGTAGTTGGACCACGTCCTGTGGGCTTACCGAACTACTCCTCACTCCACAACGAGTGAAACTCCGTTCAAGCTAACCTATGGATATGAAGCAATGATCCTGGTAGAGATAAGAGACCGAGCTGGCATCTCCAGAACTTCTCACTTGATAATAACTCCGGATTGATCAGGGAAGACTTGGATCTATTGAAAGAAAGAAGCCGCGTCGCACACATTCACGATGCTGCAATCAAGCAAAGAACGACAGTTTGGTATAACCTGAAGGTCATTCTTAAGAGGTTCCAGCCAGATGACCTAGAACTCCGCAAAGCTGACATTGGCGAAAGGAATGCCTCCCAAGGAAAACTAACCTCTAACTGGGAAGGCCCCTACCGTATCATGATCAGTACCGGAAAAGAACTTATACTGTGGAGACATTGGTGGGCAAGCTGGTGAAGAATTTTTAGAACGCAGATAAACTTAGAAAGTACTACAGCTAAGTACCTTTTAAGGCCTAGTCTCCTAGTTTACTTTATGTTTGATATGCCCCAATGGTTATATGGACCTTAGTCCTTCAAGGCATTAAATGAAACAAGTATTACGAATTTAGTGCATTTTCTACTGAAATCTTCAAAAGCCCCCGAAAGCCACTGCGACGTCTTAAGATGTCATGCTACCAACAGTGAGTTGTCTTATGCTAGATAGGTCGTGTAGTAGAAAAATTATCGCACCAAACCATAAGTACGAAAGACTCTGGCAAGGACCAATCTTTTTAAATCGAAGTCACGCGGCATCCTAAATACCAAAACAGATGGTAATGGACCCCGAACAAGGTTTCTTACCTTAGGCACTGTTCTCAAATGCCAACCTACTTTGGACATCGAATCCTAAGCCAAGGTTTCTAAATTCTTATCACGCAAAGTCCTAAACAGAACCCTAAGCGCTCAACGGTAATGAGTGTTGGACCCGAACCGTGATTTTTCTCATCAAGTTAAAATTCACAAGTCTAAATAACAAGAAGGGCATTGGACCCCAAAATAGGAAAACAAAGAAAAACGAAGTTGATTAAAACCCCAAAAATCGGGCTAATGTCTATACAAAAGTAATAACCCCACGTAGGGGGTAAGAAAAAAGACAAGTTACTAACTCCACGCAGGGGGCAAGGAAAAGAGAAGTTGTTTACGCCGCAGGGGGATCCTGACCACGAACCTTGGCAGATAGATCCCCAACATTTGAACTTAAAGAAGCGACGCGGGGAGCCACAAGGCACCCCTCCCAGACCACCTTCCTAGAGTCCAGCACTTCTAAGGCCAAAGCAACCCCAGGAATGAAGAGCTGAACCTGGTTGATGGCATTGAGGAACTATTCTTCTTTTATCTTGGTGCAAACAATGATGAGCTGATCGACATCAGTCTTCAAAGAAGTAGCCCTATCCTCAAACTGCTGGGACTTGGCACGAAAACCGTCACTCTCAGCCCAGAGTGCAGCCACTTGACTCTGGTACTCCCCCAGGCTGGCATCTTTTATCTTCTCGGCGTCCTTCAAAGCTGCCACCTCAATATCCAGATCTCGGATCCGACATGTGGCATTATTCTTGGCCTTGACAGTTTCTTCCATGGCCTTGAGAGCTTAGTTTTCACCCTGCTCGGCCACCGCCAACTTATTTGCCATTTCCTAACCATGCTCCTCAAGGGCTTGCTCCAAAAAATGAGCCTCGACAGAAATACAGATTCCCATATTTTGAAAGGACAACAAAGCCTCCCTTGTGCTATGTCGGGCGAAGTACTCCCTAACCTTGTCATCCAAAATGTGGAAGTCAATAAATTCCTTGGGATCTACCTCCTCGTTGAACAGCTCTATTGGCCTAGAAGACTCTCTGGTCGCTACCCTCTGACCTCGGTCTCCTGACCGACCTTCTCCCGCCGCCTTCCTCTTGCGTCTCCGAAGTGTTGGGGGAGAATCCTCCACATTAACAGGTTCTACCTCCGCAGAGGGAACCTCGTCCGCCGGGATCACAGGAACTGGAGAGACCTCCACTGGGGGATCCATGTGGACGTCGGTGTTCCTAGTCCTCAAGGCCTCCAAGATCACCAAACAGTCTTCATCCTCCATCTCGGCCAAGCTTTCTGCACAATAAACAAAACAAATCAAAAATAATTACGATGCGGCACAAAGAAGAGAAAACATAAACAAGCATGACCACGAATGGCCGGTGGCCAACACTACTTACCATGGCCCAAAGCTCATCATCATCCAGAGCGTCTATTATATCTTTAGGACGGATCTTGCTGACCTCATCAACCCACATCTCGAAGAAGTTGACATACTCAAGCTCTTCGTCGTCCAATTGACTCGTTTCCCGTTCAAACGATCGAGTGGGGATGTTCCACGCTGCCGGGTTCCAGTATAGGCTAAATATCGGCTCCCCGTCGCTCCCCAACCAGAAAAGACGAGTGTCACCGATCGCTATTAACTTGAAGAACTTTTCTTTAAAGTTCTTGTAACTTTCTAAGTATGGAAGAAAGACAGTCCTTCCCTGCCGGGATTAGACTGACAGCCAAGATTGCTGACGAGCACGGGCGCCATGAATGGAGTACTGCATATGGAAATAAAAAATGCCCTTTCCGAGCATCGTAATCCCACCAACCGGCATATCATTTTGAAGGCCAGGATATTTGCCCAATCATTGAGGTGAATCTGACTGGGGGCAACATGAAAAGTCTGGAGAATGGAAATATGGAAGTCATCAAGGAGGAGATAAAGTTCGAACCTCATAAAGAAGTCCTCATACAGAAACATGAAGTGTTCTCCAACTTCTCAGGTTGAACACACTCGCTCCCTCCTCGGGGACATGATCAAGAACTCATCATCCTAAGCACCTCCCTCGATAAGTTCCAAATAATCTTTTAGCTTGTCCAACTCCTCCCCAGACTCATAGCAGGATATCCTATCAAAGGCATATTCTTCAACCCATGTGTATGATAACCCCGGACCCCGGCGAATACGAATCGCCTCCTCCTCGTCTTGTTGATTCTTCGGCTCCTGAACCTTCGGAACCGGGGCAGACTCTTCAACTCTTGGCACCCTCCTCCTAGCCATTTGAATTCCTGGAAGATACATAGAGGCCCAGGGTCAGAACTAGTTCAAGTTCAAAGATCCAAATGCAGCAATGGGTGAACAGAAAAGACTAACCACACCCACATACTGGCCTCCGCACCCACCAAGGCAAAAAGCCTTAGAAGGACACCTTCGTCACACGTAGTGCAATGGAGGAGGTGCTCCATGAAGGGTAATGTCGTCGGAAGGAGGGAAAACAGTATTCCCCCCTCATTTGCAGAGAAGAAAGAAATGCACTCCATCAAGAGTGCGCAATCTCTTAAGCAACAAGAATAAATAAAAAATAGAACAAGGGGAAGGGGATGCCTTTAAGAAAATGAAGATTTCAGGTCCTCGAATCTCTAAAAGTTCCTAAACTACCTTTCGCCATCGTAAAACTTGTCAGAAAACCTCCTCAGACCACTAATTTTTTCAAACAAAAGAATAACGAAATGAAAAAGAAAAGGAATAAAACCCTATTGATAAGGGCTATACAGTTAAGGGGTAATTTTGTCCGAGCAGTTCGGATTTGAAAAGATATTCATTATGGCGCGTGAAGTACTATGCACGTCTACTTAACCCAAGCACGCAACATGGCCCATGTAGCTGTCATGTTAGTTGAGAGGACGGTTACCCAGCAAACTAAGAGACATGCAATCTCAGGGACCGAGAGTTTGGAAAACTTATCTATACCCTGGAAGCTTGACTATCCCGGAAAAGTTTCCCCAAGGTACGAAGACCCCAGATCCAAATATTTAAACTTAACACTTCGCCAGTCTCGACTAAGTATCAAGTTGTGGGCAACTTAACATATCACGTCGTCAAGGTGAGCGTTGGACTCACCCTGGTATAATATAAATACCATGATTTGCAGAAGAAAGAAAAATAGAAGACACAAGATTCAAAGCAAAAGAAAAAATTTATTAATTTCTCATTCCATACATTGTCATACATCAAAAAAGAGAGTAGTGGAAACATTTGAGACATTTATTTTATAAAGAAAGAGCAGTCCAGAGAAAGACGAGAACACCATCACCACCAGCATCATCGACTATGTCACATCTACATTTTCTCTGGAACCAGCACCGGTCTTCTCCCCGTGAAGCGGCTCTTGAAAAAGTGGATTGACTTTGCAACCCGAAACAGAACACTGCTGCTGAACTCTGGGGCTCTGCCACATTCTTCTTCACTGCATCCTTCACCAGGATAATAAAGACCGGGGTGCACTCTCCTTTGTTGGACGGGGCATAATTTTTTATAGGAAGATCGTTCTACCAGAACCATGCGGAGCATTCCAATAGTTCTTCTTGCATATCCAAATGCTCTTAGAAGATTTATCGGGAAGGAGAACGACTTTGAGCTCTATTTCTCCAATTGCCTCCGTCCAACACAACAAATATCACAAGCCTCCCCAACGACAGCGCGTAGATCAAATACACCCTCGTACGTTAGGAGAGTGAGACATCTGCTGTTAATACGCTGAGAAAGTGAGATATCTAGTAGAAGAACCGTTCGCGAAGACCATGGCAAATTTTTAGAAACTTGTGGAAGAATAAGAAGAAAGTCCCAATAAGAGGCAAAACTCTCCAAGAATGCACAGGGAAAGAAGAAGGAATCATTTCTCTAAGGAAAGGTCACTTCCAGGTAGAAACACAGAGAAACATAGAAGGGAATGCCAATGTTACACGCAGATATTCCCTATTTATAAAGGGAATGGAATGCTTCGATTGGTTTCTAGGAAGGAGAACCTGTCAAATCATAAAATCTGTGTTTAATGCTCTCCCTTTCCTATTGGTTACGAGAGCAGCAGATGGTTGAAAAACTACGTGAAGCTGACGTTCCCCATTAAAAGCTCCTTAGATCTCGATGAAGTCAAAACAACAGTTTCCAAAGAATCCAAGACCAGCAAAGGACGTTGTTGCTAGACGAAAGACACCGTGAGCCACACTCGGGGGCAATAAGAGGTAAACCTTGGAACAAGGAATGTCGATGTAGGCAAGGACCCATCGCGATCTCCAACCACATCCCAACCTCGAAGGTACCCCGTACTCGACGATGGACCTCGGCCTCAATACGAGACACCGCGAAACTTGGCTTCAAAGCTAGGATATAGTCCGTTGCGAGCCTGATGATCCTATAACTTGATACTTAGGTCTTGTCTAAGCGCCAAGCTGGGGGCAACTATTCTGGACCGTGGTCCGGGATTCTATCCGGAAGGATCGACCAGGCACATGAACCACCAGACTCTGCTATAAACACCCCGGCCAAGGCCTTACAACCTCGGACCACGGCATTGGATCGTAACAATCGCTAGATTCACGCAAATCCTCATAACTGCCGATCACAACTCTAAATGTGGTGACCATAACTACCTGCAATAAGGATTGACCACTAAGGGGATAGCCCTGATAGGTCAGAGACGGACCTCAACGATCGTGGGCTGATACCTCTGCTAAGACACGATCCCAAAATACTTGCATCCAGTACGAATTGCATGAGGATTACAGTCACACTCTATATATATATCAGGTCAAATTAACCTAACAAGGTATCTGTTATCTAATTGTTAAACCTTACTTGTGCATTGCCTGACTTGAGCATTGGAGTCCCTTTGCAGGTACCCGCCCCCCTGTTTCAATACGCTTGACAGCAGCTGTATAAGGAGGAAACCACCATATACGTGCCTTTCTCAGGTGCCTATCATAGACCAAATGCTACTTATTTTGGCAGTTTGCTTCATGACTATTTTGGTGTTCTCCAAAGCCTATAGTTCTTCCTGCATAGCTTGCTGCCAATGGGGATATATGGAGGCTTCTTGATAGAACTGAGGTTCATATAAGTGAAGCATGATAGAAAAATAGTGACAATCATAAAGATATGTAAGTTGAGTTCTTACCTTAGTTGGATGCTCAGAAGGAGGATGGGGTGCAATTATAGGTGTAGAATATACATTCGGAATGGTGTCATCGGGAGTAGTTAGAACACTGAAAGCATCTGGGAGCTCATTGGAAGAACTTGCATTAGAATTACTAAGAAAGAGATCAACAGAGGGGTTAGTGAAAAGAGGAATCGAGGTGGAAGGGTTGGACTTGAATTTAGACAATGAAGAGAAAATGATGTGTTCCCAACAAAGAGAACATGATGTGTTCTCAAAAAGCAACATGGCGAGATAGATGGATGCGCTAAGAGATAGGATCCCAACAATGGTAACCTTTGTGTTCTGTCTCAGAGCTAAGAAAGCAATAGAGATGAGCTCGAGGCTCGAGTTTAGTGTATTTATGGGATTGAATAGGAACAAATAAGCATAATTGAAGACCTTAAGAGAATTGTAGCCTAGAAGAGTGTTATGGAGACACTTAAAGGGAGATACATTACCAATGATAGAGGAAGAACGATGATTGATGACATAGATAGCAGTTAGAGCAACTTTACCCCAAGCATGCTCGGGACAGGAGGAGATGAGCATTGCTCAAACAGAGTCGAGGATATGACAATACTTATTCTCAGCGTGACCATTCTGTTGAGAAGCGTTAAGACATGAGAATTCAAATAGAGTACCCTATTCAATCAAAAAAGTTAGAAGTTTTGAGTCACGATACTTCATGGTATTATGTCGACGAAAAACTTTAATGACTTTAGAAAATTATGTTTTGACCATTGTAGGTAAATTAATATAAATGTAAGGTAACTCATGATGATTTTTCATTAGAAATATTCAAGTAAAACGAGAATAATCATAAATAAATATCACAAAATGCTGATTATGTCCCATAGTTGGTGTGGGGGCAGGCCCCTAAATATTATAATGCACAAGATCAAAGGAAAAATAAAAAATAGAAGGATTTCTACTAAGGATAATACAAGTTGTTTAGCAGTTTAACAAGAAATGCGATGAAAGGGATCACAATTTTCCTGGGAAAGTATGAGTAAGACGTTGGTGCCATACCTGGATGAAGGAGGTGGTAGATATTGCACAAAGATTTGATGCAGGAGAAAGAAGATATAAAGATTGGTGAACTAAAACAGTCTTCTGACTTAACATCTATTCCCTATAACTTGTCCCGTTTGTGTAACCTATACACGACAACCAAAAGAAGAGAAAATGACTTCATACCCAAGGTCACACAATTGCCCAACAAAAATACGATTGAAGCTTAACTTGAGAATAAGACAGCACTGCTAAAAATTACGTAAATAGTGACAATTTTTTCATCGCAGATCTATTAAATTTCATCACTATAATAATTAGAGATGGAATCTATCACGGAATGGTGGTCGTCGCGTAATTCTTGGTGACTAATTTCTTAGCGATGGAAATAAAGTTCAATCACTAAATAAAGACGAATTTTTCTGTCACCATTTAAAAATTTCAGTCGCTAACATTCGTAGCCAAAGTTTATTGATTATTAAAAAATCATTATTTAGTAACGATTTTAGCGACGAAAAATATTCTACCGCTAAAATGAAAGTAAAAATATGAGCTTTTTGGCGACTAAATTTTTTAATTTTTTTTGAATTTTTAAACAGTCTAATTATACAATTTAAACTTGTATACAACACAATAGTACAACAATCCAATTCAAAATCAGCAACAAATTTTCAAAATTTAAAAATGTACAAAAATATATACATATATATATATATAAGTCCAAGACATGAGTAATGTACAACAATTAAAAGAGATAGATCTCCTACGCATCAATAACAAAATCGGATAGTACGATACAATTGAAAGAGAAGTTATGATACATGAAGATTTTGAATTTCAATCTGTAGTGTTCTAAATTTTTTCTCAACATTTGATAACTCTTCTTGATCTCTACTAGCTTGTTAAGTCTATTCTGAGCTTGATCTTGGTAAGGTTTGCTAAGGACTTTCACGAGGTATCCAAATTTTCTATGGCTTTAATGAAATCCTTCTTCATGGCCTCCTCAAGTTCATATGCCAAGGTAATTGCTGTCCTTTTCACCTTATCTATCACATTATGCCTAAGAGTAAAGAAATTTGATATAGCTAGGTACCTAAAATAGAAACAAATGTCAACCCAGATATTAACAACAAGTCAACAACCTAATCATGCAGCCAATTAGATTTATTTTTAACCATCGAACAAAATTTTCAAATGATGAAAAAAGCATGTCAAGGCACGGTCAAGTACATAGAAACGTGTGGCACTGTGATGCGAATTAAAAGTTGCTAACCCAAGTATAGGTTGTTTCAAGTAATAAATTCTCAGAAGTCTGAGGTCGATCCATAGGGATTTGATGAAGAAAAATTCTTTGAGGTAAGGAAAAGATTTGTCACAACAATAAAGGTGATAAAAGTTGTTCACAAATGAAAAAATATTTGCTTGGGTTAGGAGATCCACTCTTGGTAATAAATTAAAGACAAAATTATTTCTTTTTATAACTTAATTAAATTCACACATAATAGATGTTCCAATCGAAAAATACAACATTCAAAGTTCATTTAAGATTATATATGTAATTATATTATGGTTCCTTTAATTATCCACTAACACCAACACTTATAAATGAGCTCAAGAATTCATTATGTCAACCTCTTGTCTACAATGAATCAAGATCTCCACTTTACAAGGAGGGTTTCTAAATTGATTAGAAACAAAATACAACACATATAATGACCACTTGATAATACATCATTTAAGCACAAGAAAGAAATTAATCAAACCTTAATTTATTACCAAAAGTTTCACCCTTTCACCTAAGCAAAATGAAAATTAGTTACTCATGAACAAGAAGAAAGAAAGAGATAAGAAGAAAAAGATGAACATAACTTTAATTTAGAACAAAGAAAACTACAATAAGAGAAACAAATAACACAATAACATGATCTTGATCTCTAAGCCACGATGCCTAAATGATCAATCAATGCTCCATTTTATTGAGCTTGAGGAGTACAGAATAACAATGAAGTGGTTTGATAATGAGTGGAAAATGCCAAGGGAGCTATTTGATAATTGTGAATGAGTGGAAAATTATAGAGATTCTTGTCTCTGAAATGTTTCAGTGTTGAACTCATGGCTTCCGTCATTTTATGGAAAAATGGTCTTCATGAATGTTGTAGGCTTTTGTCTTAACTTTCTAATGCCACAAATTTCAGCCCAAAGTGAATCCTACAGCTCAAATTTCAACCCAATCACTGTACACTGCTCAGGCCCAGCTATAACTCTTCTGTTCTGACTTCCAAGTCTAATATGACCTCCAAGCCATCCGAACTAGCTCTTGTATTTCTTAATGAAAGTTGTAGATTTTGGTCTTAACTTTCAAATGGCACCAGTTTCAGTCCAAAACCTCTCCTATAGCTCAAGATATGGTCTAATGAGTGCGCATAGGTCAAGCTATCAGGTTCAGCACTCTGGATCTTGCTTCAACTCCAATTTAAATTATCCAAACGTGTGATTTGCCTCTTGAGGTTTTCATGAAAGTTGTAGAGAATTGTCTTAACTTTCCTACAAGACTAGAATCATATCAATCAAATATTTGAAACTCAAATTATAGCCATTTTACTGAATGCTGCCAAATAGACAAATTAAGGTCAATTCAAACAATAATTTCTTCAATGATCCAATTAAGCTCAATATCCTAAAATATGACAAAACTAACTTAATTAAGCCTAATTGAACCTTAAGAAGCCTGGTGAGAAGATTATAAAATGAATAAAATATATTGCTAACACACTGCAAAATATTTTTTTTCGTATGCTTTCAATACTAGCAATAATTAATATATATGATAAAGACCTAGGCCGTATTGATAGAGGCCCAGGCCCAAATGTGACAGAAGTTTACACTAGAAAGAGGCTGTCACA
Source organism: Ormosia emarginata (assembly GCA_029884605.1). Taxonomy (NCBI): domain Eukaryota; kingdom Viridiplantae; phylum Streptophyta; class Magnoliopsida; order Fabales; family Fabaceae; genus Ormosia; species Ormosia emarginata. The sequence continues at coordinate 23,343,351 of JAQQTP010000071.1, read as the reverse complement.
ACAGGTGGTAACTAACTGCTGAGCTGGCCAAGGGGGTATGGGAAAATGAGTGGAAGTCTGTTAGAGTGGTTTATATGCTGAGAGGGAAAACGTGAGGTAAGCAAGAATTAAGTTGGGAATTTGAGGGACTAGGCACTCTACATTTATCTATAACTATCTTCTTTATTCTTTGTACTCTGTTATCTTCTTTTTTCTCCAGAATATGCTATGTCTGGTTGTGATATCCCATTGTTATCACCAAGGAAATTCAGTTCATCTTTGTGTTATTTGTTTTTTTGTTATTAAATTTGTTTGGTATCTATCGATTGATATCAAAGTTGTTCATTCTAGGCATTTGGATGGTCAATACTAGAGCAAACATGGAATCACGATTAAAAACAGTAGAGAGGAGTTTGATGGAAAGTCTGACGAAACAAGAAAAGACGGAGGCTAAACTAGACGAGCTGGTGCGCTTGTTCAATGAGAGAAACAAGGGAAATTCTAGGGGACAATTGCGGTACAGGAAGTGATCCTCACTACGCGATGAAGAGGATGGCGCAGACAGAGACCATAGAAGTAAGGCTAGGTAGGAGGAAATGCGAGATTCTTCTTGATGAGACGGGGAACGGTCTCAGAGTTCAAGGACACATTCATCGGAAGAGAGCCAACCTCCAAAAAGAAATGAAAGAGGTAGGAAGTTAGAGATTCAAGTATTTTCGGGAAAGGATGCGTATGGTTGGATAAACCGGGTGAAATGTTACTTCAAGGTGAACAGAGTAACTAGAAATAAAAGGATAGAATCGGTAATGGTGGCCATGGAAGGGAGAGCGCTGAACTGGTATCAATGGTGGGAGGACCAAACGTATAATCCTAATTAGAACTAATTCAAGGAGGCTGTAATTCGCAAGTTTCAGCCTGGAATTATCCAAAATCCCTTGGAACCTCTTATGAGCATCAAGCAAATAGGAACTGTTACGAAGTACTGTAAATAGTTTTAGCTAGTTGCAGGGCCAGTCAAGATCGCGGAAAACACGATGATGAAAGGAATCTTTTTTAAGGGTTAAGGGAGGAATTAAAGGCTGAGTTGAAACTATATGATTTGAACTCCTTGTCCGATCTCATGGATAGAGCTAAGCTAATTGAAGAAAAGAATTGAGCCTTACAAAAGGGGGGGTCATCTATGAAAGAAGGAATTCCATTAAAAAAAGTGCAAGGAGAAGAAAGATACAGACCATATAGAGGATCTGAAGGAAGGAAGAGTTACTATCAAACAACACCGAGAACCAACATTAGTCCAAGGCAACCAGCAGAACCTAAACCCCCAGATGGAACGGCAGATGAAAAGAAACACACAGGACCCAGGAGGCTACTCAGGAAGAACTTCAGGAGAGGAGCAGAAAAGGATTATGCTTCAAGTATGGAGAAAGGTGGAGCAGAGAGCATATTTGTAAATTTAAACACTATCAGCTGTTTATTTGGAAGGAGAGGAGGATGATGAGGAGGAATCCAATAGGGAAGAGGAGGATTTAGAGCAAGAATTGAATGACAAAGCGCTACAATTATCTATAAAAAATATAATGAGATTAACTTCTTCTAAGTCCCTAAAGTTGTAGGGAAAAATTGGGGAGAATTATTATCTTCTTCTAAGGCGTAGTAGAGCATATGTCACATGACTCACATTGTCTCTCTACTCTTTTTAATTGTTTTTTTCGTCTTTACATATTCTTAATTAGGATCATTACATTAACTAATATAACAATTTATCTTTTAGTTTAAATATTTTATTGTTTAATTACTTATTACAAATTTCTTGTCATTAGAAGCTTTAATCTTTTCTTATAAAATAAGTTCACGACCTAGTGTTAAAAAAAAACGTAAATTAAAGTGCAAGCTAAACGTTTTAATTAGGTTTTTAGTAAGAAACTAACTCTTCTAAGAGATTTGGGATTAATTTACAATTTTTAACACTACTTGATACTCTTAATTTTAACTCCCTCGGTACTTTTTCATATGTCATTATAGAATTTTTTTTTGTATTCCATATTAGATGTCGTTTTAGAATTCTATCATAAAATTAATTATTTTATAACAATTTTATCCTTATTTTTTCTTATTATATTAATTATTTAACTCTTATAATCTCTCAATATTTATTCATCCAATTTCTATTTCTCTCTTATCACTTCTTTTATTAGCCAATGAGTCAAAAGGTAATACTATTTTTTGTAGTTATTTCTTCTTAGAATTTAGATTATTAAATTATTTTCTTAATATTAGTGTCATTTCCTTAAATGACAGATAAAAAAAATGGAGGGAGTAATTTAAACATAAATGAAATATTGGGCTTTTGATAATATTTAAATATAACTATTTCGTGTAAATTTATTTTACTAGGCTTAGGGTCAAATTGTTTAAAGTGTTTTTTATTTATTTTAAGAAAATTATAATTGTAGATACAAAAATTTAGGTGCAATTGATCTCATTTAAATTATGTTTAAAATATTTTAAATGAAATACATAATAAAATGTTTTTCAGGCTTCAAAAGAAATTGTAAAAATCATAATAAGAATCTTGATTATAACATTTAAAATTGAAATTAAGAAAAAAGCCAAAGAACTCATTCATAAGATGTCATGTTTTAACCTTTCAACTTATTAATATTTTCACAAGCTAAAGTTAATTGTAAAAACAGGACAAGTAGATTACATGCCAAGTTGTTCTGTATAAGCTGATGTTAATCTACTTCAACCTTTAGTCTAAAAGGCGCTAATAATTACTTGCTTCAACAGCTCATTCAAACTGGGTTAGTTCGCGGACGAGGCCTGCCCTTAATGGTATACAGCATTGTCTCGTAAGAAATTAAAGGGGACGAGTTTGATTTCCCATACGGCACCCGCATCTTTATATTGTTATTTGCACTTTATTTTTATATTATTTTTTAATAATAAAATAAAATAAATAAATATTTTTTAAATATATTTTTTATTTATTTTTAATAAAATAAGTATGCATAAAAAATGTGCAAAATAATGTACAAAAATCATTTTACCTCTCTGATTCCCTTCCCCCAACCACCCCACTGCCCGACTAAAAAAAAAACAAAGAAACACTAGGTTGGTTCTAACCAAAGTAGAGGGGCTACCTCAGTTGCTAAACTGAGGATCTGCCCTTTGCACCTGGTCTTCAGATCACATTATCTCTGTTAATTTTAGGTGCTGTTGATTTTGTTGTTGTTTTGTTTAGCTGCTCCCCGCTTGATTATTCTCTTCTTGCAGAAGTCCATATAATACGATGCTTAATTTTAAATAATAATGAATTGGATTTAATTTGAATATATTGTTAATATAAAAAATATTTTATATTATCATTTAATCATATATTATCATATCATTAAAAATATTTTATTTTCATAATAATTATTTCAAAAATTATATATGTGATAATATGTAATTGATTAATAGTGTAAAAAAGTTTACATTAATAATACATCAAAATTAAACTATAATGAATTTTATGTGTTGGAACATTCTTAGTTGTTGTTAGTGTCTCAATTTAGTTACAACTGGTGATATTTTTGTGTAGAATTGAGATATCGTACACAAGAATTTTCACTAGAACTGAACCTCGAAAAAGTTTCAAATTACCATATATATTCAAACGGCAGAGCAATATCCAATTATCCATATAATATATCCAACACTTCTTCAACACCGTGGGCTTCTTAATAGCAACCGTGGGCTTCTCAAAAGTAAACAAAAAAAAAAAGGGGGAAAGAGAATAAAGAATCGCGATCAATGCCCGGAAAGGAGAAAAGAATTTTTGAAGTGATCTGTTAACAGTTTACTGTTAAGCAATAGGAGTCAATACATCCCAAGTTTTTTGAATATTTTATGAATGTAAGTGAAAGTGTAATTAAATCTCTAAAAAAGAACAGATAAGAATACAGAGAACATGAATAATATTTTTAAAGTGGGATCCATTTGTCACTATTTATACAAGGAAAACAGATAACAAAAATTGCACAGTAAATTTAAAATGAAAAACCCTCTCTACACTAAGTGAAAAGTCATGGGACAATCTCCAAAAATATTACACTATATGTAAGATAATTACAATATCTTATTTAAATTATTTTATAAAAAGTACAAAATATAGTATATCCTAATAAAATTATTTTCTTTTATAATTATAATATTATAGAGAACTAGAGAATATATCCAAAATTGCAAGTATATACTCACTCACTACACTTTTAGAATTTCTTCATAATTACTCCATTTTTCTCACTACTAAAGAATCTTTTGTTGCTTCTACAACGTGTCTCAGATAGAAAATAATAAGAAGTGGGGACTAATAGTAATGAATGAGATTAATTCTCTTTAGAAAAATCAGAAAGGAGAGTCAATTCAACTTTTAGAGGAAAAAGATAGTTAATTGCAAATGGGTTTTCAAAAGGAAAGAATGAATCTCTGGTATTGAACCTCCATGGTTCAAGGAGAGAGTATGAAGCTTTTAGGGACATAAATTAACTAGGCTAGATTAGGCTTTGCCTAAATACACCTAGGTTTGTTTTGAAAAATGTTGGCTTGAGTCTAGGTTACTATCCATCATAGGTTTTTTTTCTTTTTTTTGCTCGGCTACGCCTTGCTCGAAAGGCTATTTAAAGGCCTAAAGGCTTTCATATATGTCAAGAAACCTAAACTTTTTAATTTTTAAATAGGTATAACCTTAACGAAATTATTATATTTAGTGTAAAATAGGTAGACTATGTAAATTCTGATTATGCAAGTGCTTTAGACAAAAGAAAGTCATTAATAGGTTATATCTTTACAGTATTTGGATGTACTATTAGTTGAAAGGAAATATTGCAACCCACAATGGCACTGTCAACTACTAAATCTGAGTATATAGCATTGACCTAGGCTTTAGAAGAGAGAATATGGGTGCAAAGTCTTTTAGAAAGTTTTGGGTTAGATCAACAAATACTGATCATATACTGTGATAGTCAAAATGTCATTCATCTGGCTAAAAACTCAGTCTATCAAGAAAGGACAAAACACATAAATACCAGACTTCACTTTGTTAGAGAAAGTGTCATTAATGACACAATAACAATTTAGAAAATAGTCACAACTGAGAATCCAACAAATATGATGGCAATCACTTAGGGATGGTACCCGTGCGGGGCGGGAGAGGTATTCCCCGTTCCACATGAAGAGGTGGGGACTCAGGAGGACCTTAAAATTATTTTAAAAATCAAAAAGATAAAAAATATATATAATAAGTTATAAACAGTTACTACCTAGTGATATTTTTTTAATTTTAAATTAATATAATAATAATATAGATGGAAATTACTAAAAGGTGTGTGTGTGTATAAAATCATTAAGGATAATTTAATAATTTCTCTAGAACGGGGACTCTGCGGAGTAGGGAATATGATTCCTATCCCTGCGAGGAAAATTTTCTGAAATTCTAATCCCCAAATGAGACAGTCTTCGTAGATATCGCCAAATGTAAGGAGATTTTGATATCCTTAAAATTACTGTTGAATATGTTTAGTCAATACTTGAACTTGGTCAATATTTACAGATATTTAATATAACAAAATACAAACCAAGATGAAAAGTTGTTAAGTATGGCTTGAGTTTTGTCGGATGAAAATTGAAAGAAGACTTTTTGGAAAAGAGTAGAGATTGAATAAAAAAAAAAATACAAACCAAGATGGAAAGTTGTTAAGTGTGGCTTGAATTTTGTCAGTAAAAAATTGAAAGAAGACTTTTGCAAAGAACCATTTTTTATAGGTGGTTGAATGTTGAATGGTGGCAAGATACATTAAATGCAATGCATGAAGAAGACTATACAAATAGAAACCAGTTTCTCCATCCAAGGCACAAGCTGTAGAAGCTCTTCTTGATTTTACAAATTGTCTCAAATAGAGAAATTAACCTCTATTTATAGAATCCTATTCATGCATTGCATTTAATGCATCTTGTCACCATCTAAATACCCAACCATCAGATCGAAAGTGATTCTTTGCAAAAGTCTTCCTTCAATTTTCGACTAACAAAATCCATCCCACACTTAACATTTACATCAAAAGCTTTCTTGAAAGGTGAAAATACAAAGCTGACCACCTTGACTTATAGAGTAGTAACTAAATAAATATGGTAATTGGTAGAAATGAAAATGAGAGAAATGGAGCACAATAGGCTAGTGGTCTTGTCGTTAGTATTGATGAGTGTAAAATACACTCATCTTTTGAGGTTATTTATTAGAATTTTTAATTTATATTTATTTAGTTTTTGTTTATTTTATTTATTTTTAAATAATTATCTATTCACTTAGTCATATTTGAATTTTTAAGATAAATCATCATATTTTGTGAAAAAAAAAAGAAATTCTTAAAGATAAATATTTGAATGATATGAATACTTTGAGATAAGAATTATGCTATTTATTTATGATATTGAGTGAATTATGGACTTACTGAATTAAATGTATTTTTATTGTGTTTTGTATGAATATTAAGGACTTTTGTAGTATTTTAGGCATAATTATTAAAATCTTGATGAAGAGCATAAGGATATTGTTGCATTATTTTGAGCATAAATTTTGCTACAGAGATCGAATTAAGCTAATCTTGGTGTCTATGAAAATATGGAAAAAATTTCTACAACTTTTATGAAGATATCGAAGCCCAATTCATGCATTCAGAAGGTGAAAAACTGTGTGCAAAGTGGATGACAAAGTTTGACCAAGTCAACTAGTATCAAGTTATATTCTTAATTGGAGTGCAAACAATCTCTACTTGATGACCAACACTACAAGAAATTCACAAATTAGTGAGGGAAATGTCCATCGCTAAACCCTCGCAAAATATTTTTGCGCGGGATTAGCGAGGGATACGTCCGTCAATTTTTTTATCACTAAGTAGCGATAGGATGTATTTCCTCGCTAATCTGCCGCTAAATAAAGGAATTTTCCTCGCTAATCCATCGTTAATCCCTCGTAAATTTTAAAATAATGACACTTGTATTTCCTCGCAAATCAGCGAGGTAAATTCTGTCGCTATTCTATCGCTAAAGTTTGTAAATTCGTACCAATTTTGGATCTAGTACAACCAAAATCCATCGCTAATTTTTTTCACTATTCCCAGTCACAGCAGCAAAAAAAAATGAAAGAAAGAAAAAAAGTAAAAGCCACTAGATTCCTAGCTTAAATGTAATAGTTACTTCTAACCAAAGATATAAACATGAAATGAAAATAGTACATTATGAAGGCCAATAAAGAATAGTGACAAACTTGCATGAAAGCATATAAAAAAGACTGACTAGCCTTTGAGATGGCATATGCACTCAAACGATGAACATGAGGTATCGTGTTTGCTAAAGTTGCCAAACATATTGTATGGAGATAGACATCCTATCATAATTCAAGACATAACAGAATGATCAAAGGAAGAGATATATATGAATAAAATAAAAGCAGATTTAGTAGTTCAATGCACACAATAGAACTACTAATGTAAAAAAGGATCAGAAAATTTTAAGATTGAAATATGCTAATTCTACTTGTATCCATTGGCATATTATTTAAGTAATCACTATCTTCAACAGATATAGTATAACATATCTTATTGCCTTCTTAGTTCTTACTCCCAGGCTTGTACAAGTACAAAATTTTTGTTTGTCCTAAAATTTATTGACTCCATTAATCGGGTGAAACTAATGACATTGTAAAAGAAATACTTTGTTTTGATTTTTTACATATGACAATTCCAATATCTCTTCAATGATGCCATAATAGTCGAAGTCATTCTCACCATATATACTACCTGTCGTGACCGGGATCACGGCGGAATAACGACTTAAATTAAAAAAATTATGGGAGTCACCACCAATTTTATTTTTATTAGGAAAAACTGGAAAACCTAAAAAGATGGTCTGCATTCAAAAACTCGAGCTCGGGAGTTTAATTATGCATAAGGAAGGGTGGAGACTAAATTCCACAGCACCCCTAATTCATCCGCCTTAAGATGGTTACCTTAAAACAGTTGCGCAAAATTTTATGACTCTTAAAATTATTTATTTTACCCATTTATTAAAAGATAAACTAACAAACAAATAAATTATGAAAATTTAATTTTGGTTTGACAGAATTGAGATTCTCCTCCTACGTATCCTCAGGTGTAATGAGGAATTCAAAGTCACGTCGTTCTTTAGAAAAACGATTGTGGGTTGGTTATTTTTAATTTTGAAAAGATTTTTGTTTTGAAAATTCATTTGATTTTTTTTATTTAGATATATTTAGAAAAAATGTTTGAATCATCTAGCTGTCACAACTTAAATGATTCTAAAAGTTTCAGGATTAACAAGCTATCACAACTCAGCTAATCCCATTTTAAAAAAAACTTTCATTTGTAAAATTAATGCGAGATCACTATTTAAAACACAGATCAATAATGTAATAAACACACCAATTCAAAAAGTGAACAAGGAAAACAAAACAATGTTTTTTTTACTCTAACCTTGGCCCAAATTATGTGACTAAAAAAGTTAATAATTTTTCTAATTAATTTTTCTTTTTATTGTTTACTGAAAAAAAAAGAACTTGGTTTCAAATGTAACAATACCAACTTTAAGAAAAACCCACAATTTCTTGACAAATCCCAACCCACTAACTTATTAATTCTGGCCCAATGAAAATATTACTAGCCCAAATTCAAACAAACAGGAAATAAAGCCACTAAACAACTTCCATACCCTAACCCAAAGACTGGTTCAAGTCCATCAGAACCAATCTCCAAAACATTGACTTAAACAAAACAAAAATCACATTTTAAAGGAAAAAAAAGATGAAGGAATATCATAATAGCACTCATAATAGTGAGCAAGGCATTATCACACAAACAAGGGGATGATAGGCAACAGTTAGAGCAAGACTCACAGCGGCAACTAGATCAAGCAGTGGTGGCTTGCATGGAGAGGCACAGAAGAGGCGGTTGGTGGTTCGCAAGTCCTGGGCTACGCACGGTGTCGAGTGGTGGTGTGGTGCCGGTGTGGGCGTTGTGGCAGGTGCGGGTGACGAGCGTTGGTGTGGGGCAGCGACAGGACGGTGCAATTCTGGTTGTTTGGATGATGGTGTGTGTGGTTCCCGATCGGTGGGTGCCGCAGCTGGTGTGGAGGCGCGGGGCTTGGTTCGGAGCTGAGATTTGCGGTGGTGACGGGTGTGGACAGCGGGTCACCGGCGACGAGGCTAGAGGGTGACGACGGAGATTTGGTTCGTGTGGACTATGGCATTGGCACGAAGAGGTAGATCGTGGGAGCAGATCTGGATTCTGGTCCATGACAGATGTGGGTTGCGACGTGAGTCATTTGGGGACAATTATAGCTTGGTTGTTAGGCGATTCTAGTTTCTAGTTTTTTATAGGTAAGGCAAGGATGGAGTTCAATGATGGCTTGAGTGAAGGGTGGTGGTTATGGTACAGTGGTGAGATATGGGGGTGGACAAGGTGTGGTGGTTGATGGAGGTTTTGAAGGCTGAGAAAGGATGAGACTTTGGGTGGTATTGAGTTAATGATGAAAGATTATGAAAATTAGAAGCAGAAATTTCTAGTGGTGAATCTGGAAAATGCCCTCCTTCCTTTCTATACGTTGCCTGTTCTATCTTTTATAAGCCAGAAATCAAATCCTCCTAGATGTGGTCAACTTAGGTAGCAGAGCATTGATCCTTTTTCAATTCCCTGTTTGATGAACCTTTCTTGCTCTATGACCCTGTACTCCACCTAGTTGTCTTCCCTTTTGGTGTTTAGTCCCTTGTTCCCTTTTTCATGGCTGCAAGTAGTGTTGCAGGACTAGCGGTTCCATTTCCTCTTTCTTTGTTTCATCATTTTTGGCTCTGTTTTCCTTATAGCGAAGATATCCATCACATGTTCTTGTCTTTTTCTTTTTGGCTTGGTTCATTTCTCTGCAACGTTTTCTTCTTTTTTCTTTTTTCTTTTTTTTTTTAAAAAGAAACTTAAGACCAATGGGCTTAAGGTAGTTAAATGGACTTGAACATTGTTTGATTTGGGACATGGAAACAAATTATGTTATCTATTTAATTTATTATTATTATTTTTATTATTAAAAAAAACTTATAAAATTATGTCTGGACAAAATTGGGTATTCACAGTTGCCCCTCTTTACTTGTTTCTTACTAGATATTAAAAATAATCGTAGTTTTTATATTATCGTCATAAGAAACGAGTAAAGACGTGAACTTAAATTTTGTCCGGTAATGAAATGATGTTAATTGCAAACTAGCGAGCTCAAATGCAGATTTACGAGCTGTCGCAGCATCGCTAATCCTACCCAGGTGAAGCTCTGCGTAAAGCCAGAGACGTCACCGCATTATTCAATGTTTAAAGAACAAATTGAGTTCTATTAATGGTCCCCATATAGGTTTTGGCAAGATATCACGAAATGCTAAAGGAATTAACCTTTGCATAAAAATATGACAATCGTGACTTTTCATTCCAACTTATATATTTGATGAACATCCTGCCTTCAGTTTGAATTGTGGGTGTCCACATATTAAGCAAACTGAGTAGAGTTTCTTGTCACTATATTCTTTGTAATACAACATGCACTGATTAGGACACGCATCTATCTTCTTATATCCTAATCCCAACTCACAAACCATTCTCTTTGATTTGTAAAAGTTTTCAAGTAACCTTTCAGGCTCTAGAAGCATGCTCTTAATTATGACAATTATTCAATCAAAGCAACTCTTACTCATGTTGAACTCTGACTTCAAGTTCAAAAGTTGAGTTACAATTGACAATTTCGTGTACTTATGGCAACCATCCAACAAAGGTTTGTCAGCGTCTCTTAGCAAGTCATAAAACTTCGAAGCTGACGGATTTAGATCATCTTCTAAATCTTGAGCTTCTGGATTTAATTTATCACCTACTACATCCATAACCATATCCATATATGAATTCCTAGTCTCCACTTCATCATCATGGATAATGGATGTTGAGTTGCTATCCCCTCATTTGTCCTCACTATGAATGGTCTAATTTACATAATCATCCACAAATTTGTACTTACACATATGTTGTTCTACCCCAAATAGCTTCCTCTTAACACGGTTCTTAAACCTAGAACATGGACAAAGGATGTGACTTGATGCATCAGTAACCATCTAGTTTCCTTGTGCAACCTTAATGAAATCATCAACTCCATTCTTAAATTCTTCACTTACATAACCAGTAAGATCATTTCTTCATAACATCCAACTTCGATTCGGGTCTCATAATTGCTGAAATTGGTTTAGCACATTAATACAATTATTTTCAAAATCTTCACCTCTCGTTTAACATGATATGACCTTATCCTATTCAAAATGACACATTTTCAACACTTGATTGATAGAATTCACAAAAATCACATATTTTATACTTGATGAAATTTCGGCAGCATTTCCCTTTAATCTCCAAGTGCACGAATCGAATATGGTGACATCTACCACGATTAAGTATGCATCTAAAGAACAAAAGGAAATGTAACATAACAAAATTTCATCAAGTATAAAATATGAGATTTGAGGAATAACTATTAACCAAGTGAAGAAAAACTTTCTTCCCAAACTATCTAACTTAGACAATTCAAGATTCAATACAATAAACAGTACCTTAAAAAAGTACATGTGCTCACTAATATTGAATCTCAAATGGGAAACTAAAGTTTCGCTCAAATTGTGAAAAAACAAAACAAAGGATTAATTTCAACCATGCAACATGCAGATATGTAAGTACTTGAGATGAGACATCTAATAAAGCTATGGTAGAAAACACAATATAGACTACTACAATTTTATGTAATTGTAGACAGGAGAGGACAAAAAGAATTTTGTTACCATAAATAGAATATAAAAGATTTAAGATTTGGGGATATACTTTCTCTCATTTGGGGATATAAAAGATTCCATCTAATAAGGCTACCATACAGTTGTAGATTTAATTTCTAAAAACATCAAATGTGGATATACTTTCTCTTAATAGTTTTCAGCACTAGTTCTGCCAAGTACACATTTGCTATATACAATAGCCTTCCCAAACATGAAACATACATTAGGATGGGAAATCACAAAAGATAGTAAAACATTGACTAACAAATTGAAACCTAGCCACCACAGAGGTTTGGAGAAAAATAAAAGGATGCATAAAGAAGATGATAACAACTGAGAGAAATAAAAGCTACTACCACCCATATCTGGCAGATAGTAGGTCAACTAAAGAAAATAAAAGTCAGTATGCTTTTTCTCACAACTAAACTACAAGTTGTAGAACAATCTTCTAACTGTGAACTTAATTAACATATATATACTTGATTAGCGTAGCAGACAATATTGAGATTGAAAGAAAGTAGAGATATGCAACCCGCCTAAATTGCTGCATAAACAGAAATTTCTATCTTCAGTTAAATAAAAATATTGATAAGGTGGCAACAAATTGACCGCATCATATAAATGGAGTAACAAACTCCATTAAGAAAAAATAAAGCAATAAAACTATAATATCAAAATAGACTTCCTCTTATGAAAAATAAACCTATGCATTCGTACTACAAAAAGATTGTTAAAACAACAATAATAAAGGAATAACAAATTTTATCTAGTTGGAGTGATTCCAGTTGGCAACAGTTCTCCTACTTGCAATAGAAATAGATTCTTATGGGAGAGGCTAGGAGTTTCACCAGCAGCTGATAGCTTCCTTCTTCAATTCTTTAGCCTTTCCTTGATTTGGAGCCACTATCTACCGTCATTTTTTTATTTGTTCAAAGACCAAATACACTTCAGTTGTCCTATTATTATAAATCTTAAAACGCATCATCAAGCACTTAATAGATTCTTTTTATTTTTAATCCAACACTTAATAGAATCTTAAATCACCAATCTTATCTAATTTGGCTAGTCACTATTTTTATACTTCTCAAAATATATCCAATAGCAACTCGTTCTATTAACTAAATAGTTCTCCAAAAAATTTATGAGTACATTAATGGGATCATTTTTAAATGAAACTCTCGATAACAATATTTATCAAGAAGGAATGAAACCAATATAGAAAAGGAAAGTACCTCAGTCAAGTTGGAGGGTTTAATTATTGTATCAAAAATATTATTGTGATGAATAACTAATAAGACAATGGTGCACGTACTAAGCAATTAACTAAAGATTTACATATTGTAGATAGTAGAAATAGAGGAGAGCAACCAGAAGTTTAACCAAAGATGCTTTATCATTAAATGCTAATGCGTGAAGTCGTGAATGATGTTGGTAGCACCCAAGGCCAGAATGTAGCACGATTGAGTTCGCAAAAGAGGATGTAGAAGCATTGCTAAATGAGATGGTGAAGAAGGGGAATCCCTTTGATAAAAGGTTTCTTAGATCTCACAGAATCTATATATATTATTTGGATGAGTCTTATTTATACACTAATTTGCTTGCAGGTCATGTGTCATAGCTTTCAATACCTTACAAAGTTAAGATTGAGTTCATGACAAATAATTTAATCAATGTAAGTGACCTGATAGCATTTCTTTAAAAAATGTTTAGTATGACTTGGTAAGTAATCTTATTTTTTTGGTTTAGTATCTATACTACCAATAATAACGATTTCAGAGTTTAGTATCCATGTTCTGTATTTCCACTTTGACCTTACTATTTAGTTAAAAACAAATATTAAAAATTTAAGAAAGAGTATATAATTGTAATTTTACATTGGAGCAAATTACCACTTCCCCTCATTCATTTTGAAAAATAGTTATACAAGTTATATGACTCCCATCCCATCCCATGTTATGCACCTAGCCCCATTATGTTTCAAAAAGTGAAATCTGTACAATTTTAAAATTTCGTCTCTACCTTTCATCCTTCATCTATGCCTTTGTCTTCACTGCTCGGCTTTTACATCAATTAATATTCTATTTACTATCAACGCTACATTCTCCAAATCGAAGTGTGCAATGAACTACTTCAATTCCATATAGTAGCAGAAAAATGCTAGTTCGAATACTTTTTAATTTTTTTTAAAGAAAAATCAAAGGAAATACTAAATTTCCAAAATCCTATAGAGAACAAACTTTTGTGGCAATATAGTTGTACATAGAGATAGAGATATTGACAATAAAAACTAAAATGAAAATGAAGTGAATGTTACCTAGACAAAAATAGAAGTGGCAGAAACGTCAAACTCATAGTGGTGGTTGGGTAGAGCAGATGCTGTGAATGACCTAGGGTTCAAGTTTGGGAACGAGAGCTGGTGAGGCTTGGGAAAATTATGAGAATAAGGCAGTGGATGACCTAGGGTTCAAGTCGCGTGTTGGGATTGGGAGAGAACGGCTGGATTGGGAGAGTTTGGTTGCGTGCTGCCCTGCTCGGATGGTGAGAGTCTGGTCGCGTGCTGGGATTGGGAAAGAACGATTGCATTGGGATTTTCAGATTTACTGAGTTAGGATTTTACTCTTCTCTTCTCTTTATTTACTTGTTTGTATTAAAATTTCAATTTTAAAATTTTACCAAGTTTTGTGAGGGATTTGTGAGGGAATTCCCTCGCTAATTCCCTCCCTAAAAATGATTAAACTGATACTTACATTAGCAAGGGAATTTTCTCTCGCTAATATATTTAGCGAGAGACTTTTATTAGTGAGAAAAAATTTCTCTTGCAATTCCCTCTCTATTCAGTAGCTCTTTCCACCTTACATTCATTTTTAGAATTTAGCAATGGATCAATTTCTCCTCACTAATCCATCACAAATATGTCGCTAATTAGAAAGGGAATTGCGAGGAAAAATTTCCTTACTAAAATCTATCACTAAATAGCAAATTTTTTATAGTGTATCAATGTCTTTGCTAAGTCTTTATCAATATCAGATCTCTATGCCCCCGTTAATTACATTGAAGATAAGTTTCAAAAGGATTTGACTAGTAATAGTTCTTCACTATTAGTTGATGTTGACCCTCCCATTTCTAAGATCATTGAAACAGAGACGGGTCCTCTCATTATCAATGATTCATTGCAAACCGGTCCCTCATCTTTTGATCAATTGAAACCACTATGGCTTAGTGGAATCTTTCATGTCAAGGCACATTTAGGACAACCAATACCATTTGTAGTTCAAAATGCCTTTAAAGACATCTTTATGGTCATTGACCAAAGATTGAAACATTACTTTGAAAAAGGGAAGGAATTATCCTCTTTCTCTTACTTTAAGTCACCTTGATCAACTTGAACAAAGGGCAAAGTCAAGCTAATGACTATAAATAAGCGCTTCTTGAGAGGTAACTCAAGTTTTCTTTCTTTTTCTTTACTCTTTAAATTTGGTGATTTTCGTAGTTTTAGTTAGCAACTTCTTTTGTTTCACTAATAGCCTTATTGTATAGTAACGTGTCTTCATTTTGTTTCTTTAAGGTGGAGAAGATGAGTTTTGTACAAGGGATATAGTTCTCGAAGTTGCGGAACACAGTTTGCATGAGGAGTAAGCTTTAAGTTTGGTAATTTAAATATTTGAGTAAGTATAAATGTTAAGGAGAATACAAAGTTCTTTTTTCCAAAACACTCAAGCCGTGTTCTTTAGCCCAAAAAACCTCACCCCGTGTTTTTCTTATGTTTTCCTATTCCACTTTGTGCGTCATAGAGGACGTTGCCGCATTTTAAGTTTGGGGTGGGCCCTTTTTTGTTTTAGTTAGTTATTTGTTTTTGCTATTATTTTGTTATTCCTTATTTTATTGATTAATATTTTTTCTGTTTTTGTTTTAAAATTAATGTCTAGTCGGCTTAAGTGTCTCCCCGAGTTTGGAGCCTTTGTAGGGGGTGTATATAGTTGTTGGTCGCCAAAAAAGATTTTTTTCTTCCTTTAGCATTTTATTTCCATATTTATTTATTTATTTTTATTGATTTTATTTTGTATTCATCACCCTAAATCCATGTTCACTCAAGCATATGCATGAATTGATGACCTATTTTGAAAAGAAAAGATTTTCTTTGAAAATTGATCTTAGGCCAAGAGAGCTTGATTCATGTTAGGTTAGAATTATGTTGGTTGGAGATTTTTTCATGATTGTCATACATATTTAGCTTTAGGCATTCAAATTTTCTTTTGCATCAGCTCATTAAACTTTTGATTGAATTTGTGTGTTCTTAGAGAATGACTATGTGTGCTAAAGTAAGTATCTAATTGTCTCACCGGTCCTAGAACAATTCCATTGCATCTTTTCAAGGTGAAATCCTAGTGTACACTTAAAAAGAGATAATATAGACATTCTTTCTTTAACCTTATCATGGCCTTAAACTACTCACCCATCATTATTATCCCTTGGAACTCCATTTGAGCCTTTCATTAGCATATTTTCTCTCATTAACCCACATTTCAACTTTACCTTTAACCTTTAAACACTTACCTACCCTTTTGTGAGAGAGGATTGAATGTGGAAGGGAGAGACTTTTTGAGGATCCAAATGTGATGAATGTTGAAGATAAAGGGAGAAAAGGGGAAGAAAAGACAAAGTCTAGCTTATTTTAAAAAAAGAAAGAAAGAAAGAAGGTCCACCCAATGTGTTGCAAAGAAATAAGTTTGGGGGTGAAGGTCAATATTCAAAAAAAAAAGTGTGCTAGTAAATTGAAGTGAAGTTTTTCTTTTATATAAAATATCTTGATTTTTAATGTGTTTTAAACTTCTTTGTCACGACTCTCTCATATTTTGTTTTTCCTTTTTCTTTTTCTTTGTTATACCTTTCACCTTTTAGCCCTATTACAACCCTAATAAAGACTTTTGATTCTTTGAACGTGTGCACTACATTAGTGGAGAAAGGAGTAGTGATTTTGCATATGAGATTTAGGATATACATTTATTCATTAATTCAGTTATGTCATTGAGGTTTTAGATATTGCTTTGTGTGTATAGTCTCATCCGAGTGCTTATGAATTCATAATTTTGTTTGTGAAAGGTTACTTTAGTTAAGTTATTTGCGCATTGCTAAATATGTATGTTTGATTGGGTATTTTAACTTCTTAATTAGCATTTGAATCAGTTATTCATGGATTTGGATTCTTGAGGTTTCTTTGAGAAGTTTGAATTACAATGGTTCATATATTTCCAAAAGAAGTACTCTTGCTGTGATTTTTACTATTTATTCATTGTTTGAGGACAAGCAATATTTAAGTTTGGGGTATTTGATGATTGTAAAATACATTCATCTTTTAGGTTTATTTATTAGGATTTTTAATTTATATTTATTTAGTATTTGTTTATTTTTATTTATTTTTAATTTTTTTAAAAAATAATTAATTCTTCACCTAGTTATATTTGAATTTTTAGGATAAATCATCGAGATTTTGTGTAAAAATAAGAAATTCTTAAAGATAAATATTTGAAGGATCTGAATATTTTGAGATAAGAATTATGTTATTTATTTATGATATTGAGTGAATTTTGAGTTAACTAAATTAAGTGTATTTTTATTGTGTTTTGTAGGAATATTAAGCGCTTTTGTGGTATTTTAGGCATGGTTATTAAAATATTGATGAAGAGCATGATGACATTGTTGTAGTATTTTAAACATAACGTTTGCTACAGAGCTCGGATTAAGTTAATCATAGTGTCTATCTAAAGATGAGAAAATTTACTACAACTTTCATGCAGACATCGAAGCTCAGTTCATGCATTAAGAAGGTGAAAATTGTGAGTGAAGTGGATGATGAAGTTTGACTATGTCAACAAGCATTCATAAATTTTAAGGATCAAGTTAAATGCTTAATTGGAGTGCAAATAATCTCTACTTGATGACTAAGTATCTCTGTGTTTAATGCAAGGATCTCAAGGAGTTTCTTAATTTGAGTGAGATATTTGTTTCCTAATTTATATGGATTCAACAAAAAGAAATAAGAAACAAGAGATTTGATCAAAGATTAATTAAGGAAAATATCTCTATCAAACATGTCTCAATAAATTATGGATAACTTTCTCTATAAATATGTGATTTACCTTATTCTAGTGACGTTTGAAAGTTAAGAAAGAGATCTACAAATCTCATGTTGACAACTTTCTATAATTAAGTTGCCATTAATATTGAATGTTAGATAAGGATTCTCAAATAGATTTGATTCGAATTCCCGCACTATCCTGACCATTCTTCATTAATTGAGTCATATCTTGGGTTATAAAGATCAGATCGACATGCCGTTTGTGACATTAAAAAGCTAACAAAAAATTCTACAAATTATCCATGAGATTGGGGGCATATTCGTCCATTTGAAAGGTGAGAAAAATCATGCAAGTTAGATATAAAAAATTGTCAATTTTTTTGTAAAATGGGATAAACTAATTTAGCAAAGGTACTCACTTTTGGTTCAGAAAATACATAAAAATTATAGAGTTTTTGAGCCTTAAAGGCAGAAAGAGGACAAGCCCTAGGAGAGGGGGAGGAACTGTCATAGAGCTCTTATGGAGTTGAAGATCGAATCACTATTGAAGACATTTTGGTTTCTTCTTTATGGTTATATCATGATGATTTTTCTTTCCTCTTCCTATCTCTTCTTCTCTTTTGTCATGAATAACTAAATTCTTGTTTTGCTAAGGTGAAGATGTAACTTGATTCAATTGATATGTTTAAGATTGAATTTTAATTAATTTCTTTTCTATTCAATTTGAGTGCTTATTATGGTTCTTAACGCTTTTATGAATTGGCCTCTCATAAATTAATCTAGTAAGATTTATGTACAATCAGAAGTTTTGCATATGACTTAGACCCTAAATAATAAGTGTCATGATTTGTAATCATCTAGGAATAAAGGTTATACGTTGTGTGAGAGAATTGTGATATTTTTCATGAGAATCCATAGAGTGAAGGTCATGTCTTTAAGAGTTGGGGTTTAGATCATGGAATTGACTAGCCTTTGATAATTAAAGAAAATTAATCCGCCAAGAAATTGAGTTTTAATTAATTAAGGGATTCTCCCCATCGATTGAATGATTAGAAATTAATTATAATAAAGATCCTAAAGCTACTCTATTATCTATGATAGATTGTTGAATTAAGTGAAGTTGGATCCTTAACATCTTTACCATTGCTTATTTATACCTTAATTTGTTGTCGTGTTTTCTTACTATTTTTTATTTATATGTTTTTACATTGTTTTGTTTTTCTTTTAATTACTTGTTTTTCTTTGAACTCTTTTTAATTTTCTGTAGCCTAGATAGTGTTGATTTGGTGAATTTAGTACTTGACAACGTAATTTTTGTAGGACAATATTCTTTTTCATTATTATATTACTTTTATGATTTGGTATACTAGCCAATTGAGCATAAGTACATCGTTATCAAGTCTATATTTTGATTTGGAAGGTTATGCTTATGAGGCTATGTTGAATAAAAAACAAGCATGCGGGTAGCATATATAATATACACACACATGATTTTGAACATGGAAGTTCTCTTTTGAACAATAGACTGTTAGTCTATAATAAGAAATGGATGAAGGGTATTAAAAACTAAATGCTTCATAGAAAGAAAAATATTACAAGGTTGCTTTAGATGGCTGAAGGCTAGGAGTATTTTTAACTTGACTTATAATGGTGCATGATTGCTTATAAATAAGCACACTTTACTTATTAAGTATAGGTAGTTTAACATTTTTTTTATATATTTTATTTAAAATTTTCTACATAATTTTCCTTAAAATAAAATAAAGAAAAGCCTAGAAACTATCATGGTTGAGTCGGTGGACATAAACCAAATTATGTTAAAAAAATCTAAATAAAATAAATATTAAACCACTTTTACTTGGTGAAGAAGTGTACCTATAAACAAGCAAGTGTGCACTATTGTAAGTCAAGTTGAAAACTTACCCTTTGGGCATTTAAAGCACTCTTGTATCATTTTCCTTTTAATATGTTATAGTATATTAGTGTTAATTAGGATAATTTGTCTAATTACTAGTTAGTTATCAATTCGTTACTATTTTACATAGTTAATTACTATTTTACATAGTATATAGGTTGCACTTTAGGCTTGTTGCACTAATTTTTCTTCATTCAATAAATTCAGTTTCTTATTTTCTCTCAATTTTTTTTCTTCTTCCCATTATGTCTTTCAACATAGTATCAGAGCGATATCACCCACCTTGACATTTTTTCCATTCTCTTTCTCTCTCACACACATTATTTCTACTCAATTCCCTTCCATTTTCTCACATTCATATTTTCTCTCAATTTCAATTTTTCACATTTCAGATCTGCCATTCTCGTTCTCGTCCAATCTCGTTCGTTGGTGAAGTGGTGAGTTTCAAATTTTGTTCTTTGTCATCTTCAAGACCAGATCAAGAGACTTCTCATCTATTTTCTTGTTCGCTCTTGAATCTTCCTTCGTGAGCATCTGCTCTCTGTTGGCTTTGATATGTTCCCATCGGTGTTCTTTGTGACCGAAAATGCCGTTTTCAGCATCGTTTTCGGCGGTGATATCGTGCAACATCAGCACCAGCACCAGGTGTTCGATGAAAGCTTCGATAGACTCGGCCAAGGTCACAGGGTCTGCGACCTTATCAAGAGCATATTTGTTTGGTGTTTGTGTTTGCACGGGTTGAAAACTGACGTCGTAGCGATTCACAAGAATGCTTGTTCAACTGTAAGGGCACAAGCGCGGGTCCAATCCTTTCAGATTTTCATGGGTACAGTGGCCAAATCGTGTGATAGGAATCCCAACATGAAGTATGCTTGGTACAGAGTTTTGTTCGATTTGTTCTGGTTTCTCACTTGCAATTGGCGATTGGTTCTGTTTCGGTGAGTTGAATCTTGTCAAAGCATTTTCTGGTAAATGATCTTATTAGCTTCGGTGCGTTTCCAATCTGTATTTTTTGGTTCTTGATTCCAATCTACATTTTCTGGTTCTTGATTCCGATATGCAATTTCTGGTTCTTGATCTTGTGGTTGATCTCGTTTTCCGGCGTGTTTCCGGTGAGGAATAAGATCGTTTCTTCATTATTCATCGTCTTTGCTTGTGCTAGATCTGAGCAGTCATTTTCTCCATTTTTTTCTGGTTTGGTGATCTGTGCTTGTTCGGTTTTTATCTGTTCTGATTGATTTTCAGCAAGTCACATGGTGTTGAGATTTTACAAATTCAATTTTTTTTTCCATTTTGAGATGTAGATTTAGCTTTGTTTTGAACTTGAGTCCTTGAGCTCCATTGATGGAGGTTACAGATCTGTTCTTGTTTAATGCACAAACTATTTGTTGATATGTCTCATTGAGAAAGACTTTATTTTCTTCAATTTTTGTTTGAATTTGGTTGAAGCATTGCAACCTTTTGATTTCAATCGATGGCTGGGTTCTAGTTCATGTTGTTTGGAGTATAGTTGTGATTAGTTCAGTTGATTTCACCAAGTTTCAGATAGTTCTTTGCTGCCAAGTTTATGGTTCAGCTATGGTTAATCAAATTACTCTTTGGTTCAGTTTGTTGTTGAAGATTGATTTAGCCTTGAAGTGGCTTTGATTTGCTTCTATCATGGGTGGTTAATGCATTAAGATGAGCTTCTGCCCTTGGTGGTTAAGCTTTGCCTAATATGACTTTGATTTTGCTTCTGCTAAGTGGTTAAGCATTGGAGTTAGCTTCTACTTGAGTGGTTAAGTTTTTTTGCCTTTGATTGACATTATTAATGATGAATTTTGAAATTGGGATTTCTAAATGTTTGGAGGATTATAGTCCCCAAATTTTGAGTGACTTTTGATCGATGTTATTCTAGAAATTCAACTCTTTTCAGATATAATTTCATCTTTATTTGAGATGAGTACCGTGGAGATGCCAGAAATAGAACTTTGCACCTCGGTCGTTACCGACATTTGAGATCTTTCAGATTTTCCTTTGTTAGCCGATGTGATTACGACATACTTGTATTGTACTATTAATTCCAAGTTAAGAATATTATACATCCTCTAGCTTGCGGGAGGTGTTATAGTTTATTAGTATTAATTAGGATAATTTGTTTAGTTACTAATTAGTTATCAATTAGTTACTATTTTACATAATTAATTACTATTTTATATAATATATAAGCCACACTTTAAACTTATTGTATTAACTTTTTTTTTCATTCAATAAATTCAATTTCTTATTTTCTCTCAACTTTCTTAACTTTTTCTTCTTCCCATCATGTCTTTCAACATAATAAAACCTCGCTTTTCAATTACCAACTATTCCAACTAAGCTATGAAGAGCTTTTTGACCAATTTTGGGTTAATTCAGAAACAATTTATAAAATTAAGATGGTTTTCAAACATTTTTCCGGTTTAGGGTCTTTTTTGTGACGCTAATAAAGAATCTCATTTTTTTCCGGTCTCGTCCCCCTAAGGCACAAGTCCACTTGCCACTATGTATGGAGTAAAATGGACTTGTGCCTTTCTGTACAGTAGCCACGTGTTACATGAAGCTTCCTACGTAAAATTGTCACAGGTTTTTTTTTTTTAAAAAAAAAAACTATATGCAAGTCACATGGCAGCGCCTAAGGAAATGCGCAACTCGATGTGACTGAGGCAAATTAAGTTACATACAATATATAAGAGATAAGTCTTACATTCTAATCTCTTGCTAGATAAGTTTTCCTGATACAGACTCCTTTCTACATAACATATGCATTATATGCTTTTACAAGCCTTCTAATAAGACTATCACCCAATGGATATCTAACCAACAACAGTATTGAATCTAATGATCTCGGATGTATTAATCTTTAAAGAAAAACTGTTGGCACCGCAAAGTTGTGACAAGTAATAATATATACAAAAATGTAAAAATGTGAATAGTAATTGGAACCATATGCTTGTATTTATACATGTGGAGTCTGTAAGAATTCAAGACTTAAGCATGAATAAATGTTCAAGTTATCTTGTTAGTAGAATGCAAGTGAAGAGTGCACCATTATGTTAGTAGGTGTACTTTAAGTACTTCTGTCATTTATTGTATTTTGTCATATTAGAAGACTTGTAAAAGCCTATGGAGAAATTGTATATGCTACTAGAGAGATGTTTGTAATTGGTGTTCAAGATCGTTGCACCAGTTATTTGAACTTGAAGTTGAAGAGTATCCGGAAAAGTAAGTCACTGAAAATGTATATTGCAATTTGGAAATAAGGTGATGAAAATAGTTCCGGCGTTTAAGGTGGTCTGGATAGAAGCTAAGCACGTCACACCTTTCACTAGGTGCTGCTAGTGGCTTGCATGCAGCATTTTTTTTTTCGTCCCCTTCTCCTCTATAAATTCACACCTCTTACTTTCAATTTCACTTTCACTCGCCATCTTTCACTTTTTACTTTTACTTACCTCATTTCACTTTCACTCAAAGTGAAATGAAAGGACATGAATGAAAGTGAAAGAAAAGAAAGAATACGTGGAGTTTATCATGCATTAGCTTTAAGTAAAAAAACCTCACACAATTAGGCTTACATAGGGTGGCGACTGTACAGAAAAGCGTAGGTCCACTTTGCTCCTTATGTGGCAGTAGGTTGACTTTGAGCCTGAAAGTGACCAGGCAGGAAGAAAAAAGTCCTTGGTAAAAAGACTTAAGCGTAGGCTTACATTGGTAAATTATTTCTAAATTAACTCTAAATTGATAAAAAAAAAAATACCAAGCATTCCATTTCCAATGCCCTCCATCCATTTCTAAATACAAACTAACAAATCAAAGAGCAATAACGGTGGAAATAAAGCTTCCAGAAGACTCAAGATAATAAGGCTTGAATGGAAGCAAAGGAAGGAAAGTCTCCCAGAGTCTAGCCTAGTTGTATAAACATAGAAGTCAGATAATTGTAGAGCTATGTAGAAAGATAATAATACTAATAATAATAAAAATAAAAAAAATAATAGTTGTATACTCCACCGATTCTCCGCATGGTCGGACAGCACTCCTATAAATACCATATAGTGTAACAACCGTAAAAATAATGCTAATAAAAATAAAAATAAAAATAAAATTCCAAGTGCATAAAAATTATCTATGATGAATTAAGCAAGGAAATAAATGTCTAGTATTATGTAACAAACTTTAAAATAAAATGAGAAATAACTTTTCAAATAAAGTTATACGAGCAAGCAGTTTTGCTATTTGAATAAATAACTAGTTATTCGAATAAATAATCTTGTTATTTAAATAAGGTAGCTAATGTCAGTATAAATGGAAAACACATTACATTGCAACAGAATGAAAACTCCAATTTTTATCTAGTTTCCTTCTTTCTTGTATCTTCAATTCAACTAGTTACCATGGAACCAACTTGATGAAGTGGGATTAATGAGGTAAGTAAAGTGAGATCAGCAAGAATATGTGTTAAGAAGAGGAACTCTTGAAATCTTTGAATTTTGGAAACAATGATTACCGAAGCAGAGAAATCCAGAACAAGTGTCAAGAAAATAAGGAAAACAGAAGGAAAAGATAGTGATTTATGGTTAAGAAGAAACAAGTGTCCAAACATTAATAGTACTTGAGATAAGCATATGATGTCAGCAGAAAACAGGTGTCCAATCTCGGATAAAAAATCTGATTAGAAGCATGATTATAAGAAGAAGATTTTCTGAGAAATGCTTCCCATTTTGACAACAAAGCACCCAACATTATTCCTACATCATTCTTCTATGTAAGACAATCTAAATTTTGGCTCTATAAATACCTCTTCCCTCCCTCTTGCTCGTTAGAAAACACTCACCCAAACTCAAACAATCAAGCTCTGTTTTTCTGCAACATCACTCCCCCATTTTCATCCACCCTTTTATCAGTTTCAATTCTGTAAAAGAGGTAGGAATTAGCAAAAGCCGACTCTTTCTTCTTTCTTTCTTCCACCTATATCTCTCAGTATAATTTGTTTTGTTTCTGATTGCATCCCCTGTTTTTTACTCTAAATTGGTTTGATGGAAGAATAATCAGAAATGGCTTTTTTCTATTGTCAAAAACGTATTTTCAATTGTTTTATTTGAATAGACTTTGATTCTATTCGAATAAACCTTGCCAAAAACACATCAAATACTACATTTTCAAATGATCTATTCGAATAGACTTATCATCTATTCAAATAAGATTTGACAAAAAGCTTTAAAATTGATATTTTTAAAGAATTTATTTGAATAGACCCTTTGTCTATTCGAATAAAACTCATTCAGAATGACAAAAGATTGTGGTGTTATTCGAATAGACTAATGAGTTATTTGAATAACAGACACCAGAATGCTAAAAGAAATCTAAGATTTTAAACGTGAATAATTCTTTCATCATTTTTTTTAACATGAGCTATTCTTTTTAACTTTTCTTACCAATTCTTTTATTCAACCAAATATATATATTGTTGTTCTTTATATGTATTAGAAAGTTTCTATTTTTGCATTATTTATAATGATATCTGATTTTTCTTGAAATGATGTAATTTAAATTTTTTATGGATAAAGTACTTATGAAACGTCATCCCATGAAAATAAGTGAATCAATGTGCAAAAAGATTATCGCGGTCGTGATTAAAGAATTGAGGGACACCTCAATAAAGATTATTATGGTCGTGATTAGAAATTATTAGAAGACATCTCTATTAGAAATTATTATAGTCATAATCAAAAAAAATTGAGGGACGCCTTATTGTTAGAGAGAAATGCACATTTGGTTAAAAATCTTAAGAAGGGGATGAGAAGAAAAGTTATTTGAAATTGAGTTACTTACTCTTTCATTTATTCTTTTGAAATTACGAAAAATTATTGAGTATTATATGACATAATAAAATAAAAAATTTTATGATGGACTCTTAGATATGATTTTAAGAAACAAAGAATTGAAAAGAGTGAAAAATATTTTTCGTATCTATGACACGGCTGAAATATCATTAGTTCAAACTTATTATTATTTTTTTATTTCCTATTGAATTTTATCTCACATATTTTTGCATGGTATTTCAGAAAATGCCAACCTTAAGATTCATGATAGATTTCCGTGTTAAACAAGTGTGCATGCCAAAATTGGGAGATTATGTTTTTACATTCAGTATGAGAAATGTTTGCTTAACTATACTACTATTTGATGACTAGTAATAATAAATATGTAAAGATGTAGCGTTTCACAAGCTCTTTCATGTTTTTTTTTTGTAGCACCATATTTAGGCCTAGAAGTGCCTAATTTTTTGTGACTATAGGTGCTAACTTGCTTTAGAAGTGCTACTTATACTTATGTAGTGTATGTATTAACTACTTACTTATGAAGGGTTCTACCCTCCTCAATGTAAAATATTGTACCTTAAAGTTATAGTAATAATAGTAATGTGTGTTAATCTAATCTGCATATTTAAAATATATAAAAAAAATTAAAATCATAAAATTAGAATAGGACGTTACATATAGGGTGTCACAATTGTACACAAGACACCAAATAGCCATCTAAGGCCATCTACCAACAAGGCAATGTATTGGCAATTCTAATCAAGTCATCACAAGTAAATAAACTTCGGTTTAATTATCTAATACAAAAACCATTCCTCCATACCTCCAAAAGCTTTCTCTTCCTGGCTGAGTTGCCCACCAATCTTGGTAAATTAGCTTGGCTTGATTCCCAGCTGAAGAGGTTGAAGCTCTCTGTCTTGCATGGGACATATATCTTGTATCTCTTCACATGTGTCCAACTCGATCAAAAGGATGTTGATAGAGTTTGAAGTGACAGGGGCTGGATCGTTGCGTGGGATCGCTATTCATGGTCTCTTGGCGATTTTCAAGCTTTTATTATAGCACTTCCTCGCCATGACTTAGTCCCCCTTAACTGTCACAACCGTGTTTTGGTGGTCTAAAAACTTCATGGCCAAATGGGGTATGGAAATCACAGCCCCCAGGGCGTTGAGTGAGGGGTGGCCCAAAATGATATTGTAGGCGGAGGGGCAATCTACCACCAAAAACCTGACCTTGACAGTTTTGAAGAGGGGGTCTTTTCCTAAAGTAAGATGAGTCTTGATATACCCAATCAGAGTGATTTTGTTGCCTGTGAACCCGATCAACTCGTTGGTATGCGAAATGAGCTCTTCCTTCGATAATCATAACTTGTTGAATAAGTCTAAGAATAGGATGTCGGTCGAGCTTCCCTGATCCATGAACATTCTTTGGACCTCGGCGCTGATAATTATTCCCGTGATGACCATAGGGTCATCATGATCTGGGATGGTATTCCCATAGCCCTCGTCAGAAAACGAGATCAGAGGGGCCTTTCTTGACCCTCTTCCCGATTTGGATTCTGCGAGGGAGGTCACACTCATCGCTGCTCGAATGACCATTTTCCTAGCATTTGCTAACTCGCCACCACCCACAAATCCTCTAGAAATGGTGTTTATGATCTGAGTTACTTTGGGGTGGCAGCGGTTATCTCTCACTAGGTCTCCAGGTCCTCGTGGTGTTGACGACTATCGTTTAGTATTTTTGGAATGAACCCTTTTAAAATCGGAGCGTTGTCTCTCTAGAACTCTCTCGGGAAGCGAGATGAGATTCTCTCTGGTGAGGGAATTCATGTGCCCTGTGCACTGCACATCTGGGGACCACCCTGGAAGGTCGAGTTGCTTTAGTCTCATGGGCCCATACCCAATCCATAACACTAATCATTCATAGACTATCTCATCAACCTATTTTATTAAAATTAATATAAAATTAGTTATTAATGTAAGCCCACAGAAAGATTTTTCTAACACCAGTTTCTAATATCTATCAATTACAAGGCCGAACATTGTGTTTTTTTTTTGTCAAAGATAGTTAATTTTATTACTAAGAATGAAGATGGAAACGAAGTCTCAAGTATAAGATCCAAAATCACTTCTAACAAACTGGAAAAGGGTGGCTCAAAAATCAATGGAAAACACATATAAAATGACATTGTGTTTATTGTCAATAAAATGACATATTTCATGCACAAATTATTATCTTAGGCGAAGACAGTCATTGATGTAACGCCCCAATTTTTAGAAAATATTCTGAATGTGCTGTTTTCTGTTTTTCATGCTTTTGTATGAATGACCGCTGTATCCCTATTTTTACTGTTCTCGATTTACGTATGAAAACAATTACGATAATACTGAGTTCAAATTTTATTTGATCGTTTTACGTAATTTGTTTCGAGACGATAAAATAAAAATTTTTCTCGAACTCTTGTATTAATTTTTCTGAAAGATATACACTAAATAATCTTCTGGATATTTTATTTGAACGTTTTGGGCGATTACCTACGTTGTGGGAAAAAATGGGAAAATGACCGTTACGTCCGAACGTCTTGTTTTATTGTTTTTCTTGTTTTTAATTGTTTTCTTCATGATTTAATGCACGAAAATACCGTCGTAAATTTTTATGGACTTTTTGTGTGATTTGCTCGAGGCAGAAAATAATATTTTTCCGGGGCGGGAAAATCTTATTTGATTATTTAGAATTGGGGATCTTACTTAACCCGATTCTGAATGATACTAAAAATAATCTTTTAATTTTTAGGATTTAAGCTGTCAAATAAAATAATTTTATATTATTATAATATTATTTTATTAGTCGATGACGTTTTAGTGACAGTGGACCCGGAAATATTTTGCGGGACCCACAATTAGCCTAACGGTTAGATC
The DNA here is from genome assembly GCA_029884605.1 of Ormosia emarginata. NCBI lineage: Eukaryota > Viridiplantae > Streptophyta > Magnoliopsida > Fabales > Fabaceae > Ormosia > Ormosia emarginata. Next base: position 23,314,730 of record JAQQTP010000071.1, on the reverse strand, counting down.
GGTAGCTTAGTTAATCACCGTAAAATTTGTAGAACTTTCCGAAACAGGTGACTCAAAGTGGTGACTCACAGAGCATTTATTACGCAGGTGTGACTAAGCCATGTGAGTCACCTGGGAACCAACCAATGAGAAGTAGGCTTGCTCACCAAGGCTTAATCTTAGCCTTTGATTCATCCAATGGCTTGGATGAAGCCAAGCAAGGTGCCCACCTTGCACCCCACTTGAAGTCCACGGCCAAGAGGCCTTTGGTGACCTAAAATCACTTTCATCTTCATCACTTTTCTCTCTTCTCTCTCATCAAGAACCCTAGCCACCATTCTTGCCCATTTTCTTCACCATATTCGGCCAAGCTCATTTCCTAACCATCCAACCATCCAAAAATTTTTCTAACCAAGTTTCCTTAATCTAAACACCATTCTAAGAACCTTTGTAGTTGGAAGTTTCTTCAAATTTTTCCATCTAAGGCTTGGAAACCTACCTTGAAAGTTTTACCTAGAAGGTGAAATTTCATGCTTTTCTTTTCTCTCTTCTTTTTCAAAGTTCTAAACCATGATTTTTCCATGGTTTAGCTTCTTTTTCATGGTTAGTAACATGTAGGTTTTGTTTGAGATTTTTAGGTGTTTGGTGGAGTGAAAACCGTGACCTAAAGAGGTGAAAAAGCAAGCTTTTGTCTTCATTTAAGGTAAGAGGAAGACAATTCTTATCATCCCTTGATGGTGGTAAGAAGATGAGTTGTTTGTAGAATCCATAAGGATTCGGTTGTGGTGTGTTTATTGATGTGTGTTTAGTAATTTTTGTGGTTGCTAGTAGCTTAAATGTTATGTGTTAGTAGCTTTCTTATTTGGTAATTGTAATAATCTTGCATGTCTAATAGCTTTTGATTGTATGTTTATAAGCTTTAAATTAGGTTTAGGTGTTAGAAATATTTTGCATGTGTTAGTAATAGTTTGCATGTGTTAGAGATATAAATGCATGTGTTAGAATTGTATGATAAGGTTTAGGATGTGAATAACATGTGTAAATTTGCATGAGTGTTCCAAAGAACACAATCCAATAGCTCACGGCAATGCCAAAATATGAGGACCAAAATGTTCTCTTCATTTTTCCTAAAGTGTAACTTAATTAACCTAGGAGAATCAAGAAAGTTTCTAATTGATTTGATCAAAGAAAATGCATTTAGAAATCAAATGGTACAAACTTAGTATTTTGGGCCAACATGCCTAAAGGATTAAATTGACTATAGATAACTATTTTCTAAAATGATTTAATGAACTTAGACTATAGAATACATTTGATATGATTTAAAAGGTGAAAGACATTTTGGAAATCAAATGCAAAAGTTTTATAAAATTCGGCCAACATGCCACTATAGGAATTCATGATTTTTAAAAACTTGTTTCTAAACTTTTTTTTTCAATTAAAAAGAAACAATACAAAGTTAAGAAGAAATTTTCTATAATGAATTATGAAGGAACCAATTGATTAGAAGTAAGTCTAAAGGGCTAAAATTCATAATTTTATCATTAGGAAGGAAATACAGTAATATTAAGAAATTTTCTAACATATAGCTCACATTTGGTTTTGAAGCATGTTAGAGATTTCAAAAAGAATTTAATGAAATGGTTAAAAATTAGGTAAATAGAAATTTTATGGAAAATTTAGAAAATCATTATTATAAGTTTATAAACAAAATGCTGTCAATTTTTAGTAAAAATGAACTTATAGGATAGTCAAAATATCCTAATGACAGTATGCGGTATGAAAAATTATTTTACGTAGTTTAAATGTACTAATTACTATTTCTATCTGTTTAAACGGTAATTTTAAAGGTATTTGAATAAGAAAATGATTAAAAAATTCTACGCGATTGAGAAAATGTATTAAAAATGCTACGCGATTTTAAAAACAGAAAAATATCCTTACCCGATTTTTAAACGCTTGTAAAAACGACGAGATTTCAAAAACGCGATAAAATTTCTACGCGATTGACCGTTACTATATTTATTTTATTTGTCGGGAAAATGTGAACCCATACTGAGCTTTTGAGATTATTTATTTGTCGGGAAAAAGTGAACCCGTACAAGCTTTCTGCCATTGAGGGCATATATTTTATCTTGAGGGCATTTTCGTAATTTCATATATTTGGAATTATGTATTGTCTTTATGCCAATTTGTGGTGTTTTGATTGAAGAGACGAATCACATCGTGTTGTCGATGCGATAAGTGTAGTGTAGTTTATTGTTCTAATAAACTTGGAGACTTTAGTGTACGGGATCCCACACGTGTGACGGAGTTGGTAGCTCCATTTGGCCGTAGTAAACCGATAGCACACTAATGTACTCGACATTCACTATATTTAATCGAGGTTTGTAAAGTCTAGTAGTACATTGCCTATAGTGCCACAACGGGAGACTGTGAACTATACTACGCCTGGATGGTGAATACCCAGTGTCGTAGGCTATTGACGCAACGTGTGATCGCGTAATAGTTGGTTGGGTAGCCGTGGTACTAATAGATTTTGCAAGTCATTCTCTCTGATATCTGTTTGGGTTTAGCTCCATGGAGTAGGGTTGTGTTTTGGTGTATTTGAGTATATCTTGGATAATATTCCATTTTTCTTTATTTATCTTTATCTGGTAACATCTTGGATGTTTTTACATTTTCTCTATTTGTATTTATCTGATAATTTTTATGTTAGTTGTTCATTTCTTATATTTTTTTTATCTGAGAGATTGATCTATCTATGTGATTTTCTTTATTTGTGTTATATGCGTGATGTTCTGAAACCCTAGGATATCTAATATGCATTACTGTTATAGCTTGTTCGTATTGTATAAACTGTGTAGTAGTTAATTGTTGTCTTCTTATTTGCCATGTCGTGATGATTTTATGTTGTCTTACCTCTTTATTGTATGTGTTTATTGTCTATTTATTTATGCGGTAAAGAGTTTGAAGAGGAAGAAGAGGAACAGCCTCTTGAGATTGTGTACCCTGAGGAAGAGGGGGATCAGCAGACCGACGATCAGTTTTACGAGCAAGAACCATCCGATCATCCATACCCTCTGGATTGATTGTGCGAGGGATGGCGACGCCTGCATTTTTGGGGTTCGTAGAGCTGATATTCCATGGAGGTGATCGGCTTGGCATTTACGAGGAGACCGTGCTTCATTACCTATCTTTGGACGTATGACCGTGATTCTACGTCATCGGTTTGATGGAGATCCTATTTCGACGACGACGTTATTTTTGCATTTAGAGTTGCCCTTATCCATTAGGCGTTATTGGGGTGCTGAAAACCCTGAGCCTAGTGAGATAAGCATCGTATCGACTGCGCGATCCCGTTATCGCCGTGTGTCGAGACATCGAGGATATTTATCTCCGATGATCATTTTCACACCGAGAGTGATCCATCGGAGGATTAGATAATCATGATATTTTTTTTTTTTTGACGTCGGCGTATGTACGTATATATTAACTCTTTTATTGCTTTCCTTCTTGTTTTTGTTTAAATAGTTGTAGGCTTAGTTGTAAATTATTTGTACGAGTTTATAACTTAACCATATGTATATTAGTAGTGATGATGTTTTTTTTTATTATTATTATTTCGTATTTTTCGTATTATCTTTTTATTACATACTTCGTCTATCGGAATTATTTTACAACCCGTAATAATATTTATCAAATGTTCCGCAACTTGGGTAGATTTTATTTCTATTTATTTTATTTTCTTTTATGTGTGACATCCTCCAAAGGGGTGTTACATTAGTTAGTATCGAGCCCAAGTTAGAGTCTTTTGGGGTTGTGGTTGGGTCTATTTTTGTTTGTGCTGTGTGATTCTCTGTGATGTTTGTGATTTATATCCTTTTGGAAATATCTTAAAGGATGTATCTGACTTTGTTTTGTTATGTTTGAAGAAAGAAGATGGCTGGTAGAGGTAGAGGACGTGCTAACGTAAATCGAGATGAGGACCCGATGTTGGTTGTTGCTGAGGCTATGCGGCAGATGGTGAAGTGATAACTCAAAAAATTTGAGAGCGACCCAACAACAAGATGCTACGAGATGCCCTAAATTTATCTGAATTTAGGCGTCATAATCCGCCACAATTTAGAGGCGAGGTGGATCCGGAGAAAGCGAGTCAGTGGATGCAAGATTTAGAGAGAATATTTGAGGGGATGAGATGTACAGATGAAAAGAAAGTAACTTATGCTGTTTTCATGCTGAGAGGAGATGCAGAACATTGGTGGAGAGGAATCCGCCGAGTATTGCAAGCTGAAGGGACTGAGATTACTTGGGAAGTATTTTCTAATACTTTTCTGGATAAATATTTTCCTGCGAGTGCTAGGCATGCCAAGGAAATGGAATTTCTTGGGTTGCGACAGGGGAATATGACGGTGAATGAGTATGCCACAAAGTTTGAGAGTTTGTCTCAATTCTCAGATTATGCTCAGACACGACAAGATGATGTATGGAGATGCAGGAAGTTTGAATCAGGTTTAAGGGTGGAACTGAAACGAGGAGTGGTATCTTTGATGATGACTCAGTTTCATGCATTGGTGGATGCTTGTGCTCGACTTGAAGAGTTAGAGCCATCTAGAGATCAAAGGAATCGGAGTTTTGGACCGACAAGGTTCCAGAGAGGTGGAGGTGGTAGTGCAAATCGGTTTCAGCGTAAGCCGTATACCAGGCCAACAGGAAGTCAATCTCAACGACCATCTGTTAGTGGAAGTGCAAGTGGTGGTGGAGCTGGACGAGAGGGTGGCGTTTACGCCAACATGTTTTAAGTGCGGGAAGAAAGGTCATATTTCTCCCGAGTGTACGATTAAAGGTGCGGTTTGTTTCAATTGTAAACAACACGGGCACATAGCAAAGGATTGTCCACACCGTAGGAGAGAAAACCTGTTGTTCGATATGTTAAAGCTAAACAACAAAAATGCGGAAGTACTCAACCGAGTGCGGAGGACGAGTATATACAATGGTGGGATCTGAGATTTCTAAGTCTGATGATCTTATTCGGGAGAAGGAGACATTGGAGGTAACCTTCTGACTGTCTTGTATGACTCGGGTGCTACACACTCGTTTATTGCATATGATTGTGTAGAAAGGTTGAAGTTGCCCATATCTTCTCTGAATGTTATGTTGAATGTATCTACGCCAACTGCTAAACCTGTAGTTACTTCTAAGGTCTGTTTGGATTGTCCTATTGTTGTGAAGGACCGTTTGTTTTTGGTTGATTTGATTTGTTTGCCTCTCATTGAGATAGATGTAATCTTAGGGATGGACTGGTTATGTTCTAACCATATCCTCATAGATTGTGCGAAGAAAACTATAGTTTTTCCTAAGGAAGAAGAGTCTGGATTCTTAACTGCTGTTAAGGTCAAGTCTTTGTTGAGAGATGGAGCGCAGGGATATCTGGTATTGTCTTCTCTAGAAGTTAAAAATGAGAAGGATGTGAATACTATTCCTGTTGTCAATGAATTTCCAGATGTTTTTCCTGAAGATGTACCTGGTTTACCGCCTGAGCGGGAGATCGAGTTCTCAATTGATTTAGTACCGGGAACAGGTCCTATCTCAATGCACCATATCGTATGTCGCCGGTAGAGTTGGAGGAGCTGAAAAAGCAATTGGTGGAACTGTTGGAGAAAGAATTTGTACGACCTAGTGTTTCCCATGGGGGTGCACCAAGTACTTTTGGTCAAGAAGAAGGATGGAACGTCACGACTTTGTGTGGACTATCGGCGGTGAACAAAGTGACTATCAAGAATAAATATCCGCTTCCAAGAATCGACGATTTGATGGATCAATTGAGAGGAGGCGTGATATTTTCTAAGATAGATCTGCGATCGAGGTTATCACCGGTTCGTGTGAGAGGGAAGATGTGCCGCTCGCTTTTCGAACTCGTTATGGACATTATGAGTATCGAGTAATGCCATTCGGGGTGACGAATGCTCTCTGCTATATTTATGGATTATATGAACAGAATATTTCGTCCATATCTAGACAGATTTGTCGTTGTCTTTATCGATGACATTCGATCTATTCTCAATCGAAGGAAGAACATCTTTGAACATCTAAGTGTTGTTCTTCGATTTTGAGGAGAAGCAGGTTGTATGCGAAGTTGTCTAAGTGTGAGTTCTGGTTGGAAGAAGTTCAATTTCTTGGTCACGTAATTTCTAAAGAAGGTATTGCGGTGGACCCATCGAAAGTGGAGACTGTTTTACGGTGGGAGAGACCTAAGACAAGAATGAAGTTCGAAGTTTTGTTGGACTTGCTGGTTATTATCGGAGATTTATCGAAGGTTTTTCCAAGATTGCTGGACCACTTACACAACTGACGAGGAAAAGTCAAGCTTTCGAATGGACAGAAGAACGTGAAGCTAGCTTTCAAGAGTTGAAGAAGAGGTTAACAACTGCACCGGTGTTAATCCTACCAGATTCGACGAAATCTTTCGATGTATATTGTGACGCTTCTTATCAAGGACTAGGATGCGTGTTGATGCAAGACCGGAATGTGGTGGCGTATGCTTCTCGACAATTGAAGGTTCATGAGAAGAATTATCCTACGCATGATTTGGAATTGGCTGCGGTAGTTTTTGCTTTGAAGATATGGAGGCATTTTCTCTATGGAGCAACGTTCAACATCTTCAGTGATCACAAGAGTTTGAAGTACTTATACGACCAGAAGGAGCTGAATATGAGGCAGCGAAGGTGGTTAGAATTTCTGAACGACTACGATTTTCAACTTTTATACCATCCTGGTAAGGCGAATGTCGTGGCCGATGCCTTGAGCAGGAAGATTATTAGTGTTTCTGCGCTAATGATTAAAGAGAAGGAGCTCATTGAACAGTTTAGAGATGAGTGGTCATTTGTTGAGTTGAAACCGGGGAAGATCTGTATTGGCATGGTTACTATCTCGAGCGAGTTGATGGAAGACATAAGGGAAAAGCAAAATGCAGATAAATTTTTGCAAGGAATAAGGGAGCAAATGAAGCGAGACGAGGCAATAGAGTTCAAAGAAGGGACTGATGGAATTCTAAGGTTTCGGGGTAGAATCTGTGTTCCTCGTAATCGAGAACTGAGAAGATATATTGTGAAACATGCCCATACTAGTCTATTGAGTATGCATCCAGGTATAACAAAAATGTATCAAGATTTGAAGAAGTTATTCTGGTGGCATGGAATGAAGGGTGATGTTGTTAGATGCGTGTCAACTTGTCTAGTTTGTCAAAAGTCGAAAGTTGAACACCAAAGACCAGCTGGGATGTTGCAACCATTATCAATTCCAGAATGGAAATGGGACAGCATTTCTATGGATTTCGTTACTGGTTTGCCAAAGACAAGGAGAGGTCATGACGCAATATGGGTTATAGTCGATAGACTTACGAAATCGGCTCATTTCTTACCGATCAATATCAAATATTCATTGGAAAGATTAACCCAGTTGTACATCGGTGAAATTATCGAGACTACATGGTGTACCGACGAGTATAATTTCGATCGTGATCCGAGGTTTACGTCAAGATTTTGGCGAAGTCTGCAAGAAGCTATGGGAACTAAGTTACGACTGAGTTCAGCGTATCATCCGCAGACTGACGGTCAGACAGAGAGAACTATACAGTCTTTAGAGGATTTGTTGCGGGCTTGTGTTTTGGAACAACGGGAAAGTTGGGATGAATTTTTATCTTTGATAGAATTCACCTACAACAATAGTTTTCACGCAAGTATCGGAATGACACCTTATGAAGCATTGTATGGAAGACGATGTCGAACGCCGTTATGCTGGTATCAAGATGGAGAAAGTATGACTGTTGGACCGGAGCTTGTACAACAGACTACGGATAAAGTCAAGATGATACAAGAAAAGATGAGGACGACGCAAAGCAGACAAAAGAGTTACGCGGATAAACGAAGACGACCTCTTGAATTTGAGGAGGGTGAGCATGTATTTCTGAGAGTTACTCCTACGACTGGTGTCGGAAGAGTAATTAAGTCTAAGAAGCTTACTCCTAAATTCATTGGACCATATCGATTATCCGACGTATTGGTCTGTAGCATATCGATTGCTTTGCCGCCTTTTCTATCCAATTTGCATGACGTGTTTCATGTGTCTCGCCATTACGAAGTATATACCGAGATCCGACACATGTTATACAACCGGATGACGTGCAATTAAAGGAGAATTTGACTTACGAAACTTTACCCGTCGAATAGAGGACAGAAAGGTAAAGCAACTTCGAGGAAGATGATCGAGTTGGTGAAAGTCATATGGAATGATGTGACGGGTGAGGCTACCTGGGAGCTGGAAGATAAAATGAAGGATCAGTATCCTCATTTGTTCGGATGAACATCAAATTTCGAGGACGAAATTTTTATTTGTTGGGGAGTGTTGTAACGCCCCAATTTTTAGAAAATATTCGAATGTCTTTGTTTTACTGTTTTTCATGCTTTTGTATGAATGACCATTGTGTCCCTATTTTTCTGTTTCTCGATTTACGTATGAAAACAATTACGATAATACAGAGTTCAAATTTTATTTGATCGTTTTACGTAATTTGTTTCGAGACGATAAAATAAAAATTTTTCTCGAACTCTTCTTGTATTAATTTTTCTGAAAGATATACAACTAAATAATATTCTTTGGATATTTTATTTGAACGTTTTGGGCGATTACCTACGTTGTGGGAAAAAATGGGAAAATGAACGTTACGTCCCAAACGTCTTGTTTTATTTGTTTTTCTGCTTTTAATTGTTTTCTTCATGATTTAATGCCGAAAATACGTCTGTAAATTTTTATGGACTTTTTGTGTGATTTGCTCGAGGCGGAAAATAATATTTTTCCCGGGAAAATCTTATTTGATTATTTAGAATTGGGGATCTTACTTAACCCGATTGAATGATACTAAAAATAATCTTTTAATTTTTAGGATTTAATCACAAATAAAATAATTTTATATTATTATAATATTATTTTATTAGTCGATGCGTTTTAGTGACAAAGTGGACCCGAAATATTTTGCGGGACCCACAATTAGCCTAACGGTTAGATCGGTAGCTTAGTTAATCACCGTAGTTTGTAGAACTTTCAGAAACAGTGACTCAACTAGTGACTCAAACAGAAAGCATTTATTACGCAGGTGTGACTAAGCCATGTGAGTCACCTGGAACCAACCAATGAGAAGTAGGCTTGCTCACCAAGGCTTAATCTTAGCCTTTGATTCATCCAATGGCTTGGATGAAGCCAAGCAAGGTGCCCACCTTGCACCCCACTTGAAGTCCACGGCCAAGAGGCCTTTGGTGACCTAAAATCACTTTCATCTTCATCACTTTTCTCTCTTCTCTCTCATCAAGAACCCTAGCCACCATTCTTGCCCATTTTCTTCACCATATTCGGCCAAGCTCATTTCCTAACCATCCAACCATCCAAAAATTTTTCTAACCAAGTTTCCTTAATCTAAACACCATTCTAAGAACCTTTGTAGTTGGAAGTTTCTTCAAATTTTTCCATCTAAGGCTTGGAAACCTACCTTGAAAGTTTTACCTAGAAGGTGAAATTTCATGCTTTTCTTTTCTCTCTTCTTTTTCAAAGTTCTAAACCATGATTTTTCCATGGTTTAGCTTCTTTTTCATGGTTAGTAACATGTAGGTTTTGTTTGAGATTTTTAGGTGTTTGGTGGAGTGAAAACCGTGACCTAAAGAGGTGAAAAAGCAAGCTTTTGTCTTCATTTAAGGTAAGAGGAAGACAATTCTTATCATCCTTGATGGTGGTAAGAAGATGAGTTGTTTGTAGAATCCATAAGGATTCGGTTGTGGTGTGTTTATTGATGTGTGTTTAGTAATTTTTGTGGTTGCTAGTAGCTTAAATGTTATGTGTTAGTAGCTTTCTTATTTGGTAATTGTAATAATCTTGCATGTCTAATAGCTTTTGATTGTATGTTTATAAGCTTTAAATTAGGTTTAGGTGTTAGAAATATTTTGCATGTGTTAGTAATAGTTTGCATGTGTTAGAGATATAAATGCATGTGTTAGAATTGTATGATAAGGTTTAGGATGTGAATAACATGTGTAAATTTGCATGAGTGTTCCAAAGAACACAATCCAATAGCTCACGGCAATGCCAAAATATGAGGACCAAAATGTTCTCTTCATTTTTCCTAAAGTGTAACTTAATTAACCTAGGAGAATCAAGAAAGTTTCTAATTGATTTGATCAAAGAAAATGCATTTAGAAATCAAATGGTACAAACTTAGTATTTTGGGCCAACATGCCTAAAGGATTAAATTGACTATAGATAACTATTTTCTAAAATGATTTAATGAACTTAGACTATAGAATACATTTGATATGATTTAAAAGGTGAAAGACATTTTGGAAATCAAATGCAAAAGTTTTATAAAATTCGCCAACATGCCACTATAGGAATTCATGATTTTTAAAAACTTGTTTCTAAACTTTTTCAATTAAAAAGAAACAATACAAAGTTAAGAAGAAATTTTCTATAATGAATTATGAAGGAACCAATTGATTAGAAGTAAGTCTAAAGGGCTAAAATTCATAATTTTATCATTAGGAAGGAAATACAGTAATATTAAGAAATTTTCTAACATATAGCTCACATTTGGTTTTGAAGCATGTTAGAGATTTCAAAAAGAATTTAATGAAATGGTTAAAAATTAGGTAAATAGAAATTTTATGGAAAATTTAGAAAATCATTATTATAAGTTTATAAACAAAATGCTGTCAATTTTTAGTAAAAATGAACTTATAGGATAGTCAAAATATCCTAATGACAGTATGCGGTATGAAAAATTATTTTACGTAGTTTAAATGTACTAATTACTATTTCTATCTGTTTAAACGGTAATTTTAAAGGTATTTGAATAAGAAAATGATTAAAAAATTCTACGCGATTGAGAAAATGTATTAAAAATGCTACGCGATTTTAAAAACAGAAAAATATCCTTACCCGATTTTTAAACGTTTGTAAAAACGACGAGATTTCAAAAACGCGATAAAATTTCTACGCGATTGACCGTTACTATATTTATTTTCGCTGTCGGGAAAATGTGAACCCATACAGGCTTTTGAGATTATTTCGCTGTCGGGAAAAAGTGAACCCGTACAGGCTTTCTGCCATTGAGGGCATATATTTTATCTTGAGGGCATTTTCGTAATTTCATATATTTGGAATTATGTATTGTCTTTATGCCAATTTGTGGTGTTTTGATTGAAGAGACGAATCACATCGTGTTGTCGATGCGATAAGTGTAGTGTAGTTTATTGTTCTAATAAACTTGGAGACTTTAGTGTACGGGATCCCACGTGTGACATGGTTTGGTAGCTCCGCCAGGTAAACCGATAGCACACTAATGTACTCGACATTCACTATATTTAATCGAGGTTTGTAAAGTCTAGTAGTACATTGCCTATAGTGCCACAACGGGAGATCATGAACTATACTACGCTGGATGGTGAATACCCAGTTGTCGTGGCTAGGCTATCGACGCAACGTGTGATCGCGTAATAGTTGGTTGGGTAGCCGTGGTACTAATAGATTTTGCAAGTCATTCTCTCTGATATCTGTTTGGGTTTAGCTCCATGGAGTAGGGTTGTGTTTTGGTGTATTTGAGTATATCTTGGATAATATTCCATTTTTCTTTATTTATCTTTATCTGGTAACATCTTGGATGTTTTTACATTTTCTCTATTTGTATTTATCTGATAATTTTTATGTTAGTTGTTCATTTCTTATATTTTTTTTATCTGAGAGATTGATCTATCTATGTGATTTTCTTTATTTGTGTTATATGCGTGATGTTCTGAAACCCTAGGATATCTAATATGCATTACTGTTATAGCTTGTTCGTATTGTATAAACTGTAGTAGTTAATTGTTGTCTTCTTATTTGCCATGTCGTGATGATTTTATGTTGTCTTACCTCTTTATTGTATGTGTTTATTGTCTATTTATTTATGCGGTAAAGAGTTTGAAGAGGAAGAAGAGGAACAGCCTCTTGAGATTGTGTACCCTGAGGAAGAGGGGATCAGCAGACCGACGATCGGTTTACGAGCAAGAACCATCCGATCATCCATACCCTCCTCTGGATTGATTGTGCGAGGGATGGCGACGCCTTTGCATTTTTGGGTTCGTAGAGCTGATATTCCATGGAGGTGATCTGGCTTGGCATTTACGAGGAGACCGTGCTTCTGTTACCTATGCTGGACGTATGACCGTGATTCTACGTCATCAGTTTGATGGAGATCCTATTTCGACGACGACGTTATTTTTGCATTTAGAGTTGCCCTTATCCATTAGGCGTTATTGGGGTCTTGAAAACCCCGAGCCTAGTGAGATAAGCATCGTATCGATTGCGCGATCCCGTTATCGCCGTGTGTCGAGACATCAGGGATATTTATCTCCTGATGATCATTTTCACACCGAGAGTGATCCATCAGAGGATTAGATAATCATGATGTTTTTTTTGGGCGCGTCGTATGTATGTCTGTATATATTAACTCTTTTATTGCTTTCCTTCTTGTTTTTGTTTAAATAGTTGTAGGCTTAGTTGTAAATTATTTGTACGCTTTATAACTTAACCATATGTATATTAGTAGTGATGATGTTTTTTTTTTTTTATTATTATTATTTCGTATTTTTCGTATTATCTTTTTATTACATACTTACTATCATCGGGAATTATTTTACAACCCGTAATAATATTTATCAAATGTTCCGCAACTTGGGTAGATTTTATTTCTATTTATTTTATTTTCTTTTATGTGTGACATCCTCCAAAGGGGTGTTACAATTGAGGGTTGGCTTAACCAGTAGAATCAATTTGTACAGTTTGACTTAAGATATTGGGTTTAATTCTTATAGATTTATGATATGTCTTGACCTTAGAATGAGACAATTATCACTTTCAAACTAAAACCTTACGTGGAAAACACAATTGTTAAACTTTTGTTATTACTAGCTACTTATTGAGACGCCTACCTCATCTTGTGGCAAGATCTTCCACACGTTCATTAATCTCTAAGAGTGATTTAAGCTTCAGGACTTGTAGAAAATCTCAAATGAGAAATCTTGAGGACATATAATAACTTCACTCTTTATTCATATAATATTATAGGACAAAGTTAACAAATAGCCTTATTCTAACTGCATTCGTGATCTTACTCTGATCAACGATAATGCATGACTTATATGGCTACATTACATAATGGTACATAAAACAGACTTAGCACATAAACCACATAAGAGAAATTAAACTATAATCAAAAGAAAATCCAAAAGGAAATAACCACACGCCATATTATATAATAAGTAGCACACAACATGCTAAAGAGACTGAAAGCTAATGCACAACATTTGCAGTGCTCTCATTGTGGCAACACTTGTAGCTGATAAGAACCTCCATTGTGCGGTGACACTCTGGGCACACAATGGTCTCTGGGATCTTTCCTGCAACGTTAGGGATTTCGAGGTGGGAGCAACGATGAGTGGTGCGAGCAACTTTCTCATGTTGTTCTCTAAAGGAGATCTCAAAACCCTTCTTGATCACCAGCTCTTTCCACTTGTCTAACTCTGCCACTGTCTTCAAAACGGTGGTTCCATGGCCAGTGAGCACCACAGTGGAGCCCTTGCTAAGAACTGCCCATCCAGTCTCATTCTTGTAGGAAAGCATTTTTTGCACCTCTTGAGTCACACTGTTGGTTGTCTTGTGCATCTTGGTGACAAACAAACTCTCTATCCCTCTCCAGAAGCGGCTAATAATGTTTGGGTGTTCAAACTCCAAGCAAAATTGCTCAATTGAAATCTTTGCCTCCTTAAGAGTGGCATCATTTGCTAGGGCCCCCGCAAATTTATTGAACTGTTGAATCCATTCCTTATCCTTGCCTCCATAAAAGAAGATATACTTTTGCTCCTTGAACTTTTTTTTTCCAAAGAAAACATAAAATCTATTAGTTATAGTTTTTTAACTTTTCCTTCTCAATTTAAACTTGTCACCAACAATTAAATTAACTTGAATGACAAGTTAAACTTAAACCTCAAAATGTGTTGTATATAAAAATGTGGTAATGTATAGTTGCATATGAATTGTGATTTGACTAAGCAAATACTTACCCATGTGGCTATTTGTGGGTTAATGTTAATCACCAGGGACTCAATCCAACTTGCTTCTATGGTCAGTCTATCTTCAATGGATTTAGTGAAAGGGAAGCCGGTCAACCCCCAAACTTGAATCATGTGGATTGCATTAGAATGTTGAATCTTTCCTTGGGGGTTCAACACCACAACCATAGGCTTCTTCTTGAATTGCCATTCCTCCTTTATGAACTTGAAGCCTTTTATGGGTGCAAAGTGCTGCAACACATACCAGGGCATCTTAGACTTCAGAAACTCAAATTTCTTCTGTAGTTGGTCATTCCATTCCTCCACAATGGGAACCCACACAATCTTGTACTGGTTCCCTTTTTTCGTTGTATGATCATAAACTGGGTTGAGAACAGAGATTTCTTCTTGGGTGATGTCCAGGGATGAAATGAACAAGAACACGTCCTTCTTTTTCAGCACCTCAATGCTAACCTGTTTATAAAACATATTTAATCAAAGTCAGAGCTAGGCAAGGCCCAACACTTACTACTGGATAAGAAAAACTAGAATTTTCAACTTGAACAAAATATTGTAAAATTAGCATGTGATACATTTTTATATCTTTCACTAGTTTACTTTCTTTTGTGTTTTTTACTTTTTTTTTCCATTTTTTAATTTACTAGTATATTATAAATACAAATATTGAATTCAATAATTAATATTATATTAAAAAACGATACAAAAGTTTCCTTTGAAAAACCATCATTCTCACTCTCTCACACACACTCTGCAATTTAGTGTTGTGATGTATTAATCAAGTACATTATACAAACCAGTGTTTTAGTAGCACCGTCATAGATGGACGCCTTTGGAGTGTCTTTCCAAAAAATCAGCACCTTAAACACCTCCATAATTTCAGTAGGGGTTTGAAAGAGTTTCCTGAGTATCTTGAAATATTCTGCTTCCTCTGAGAATTCAAATAATTTCCTCAGCATCATACATAAAATCAATGACTTTTGCATTCTAATACTATTTCGATAGTAAAAAATAACATCTTTACATTTGGGTTGGGGTTAAAAAAAAAAGAAAAAAGAGCTTTATGTGGCTAATTACCGATCTGTTGCTTGCATAGTGATATCTGCTGCCTCAATTTGCTGAGTATGATGTTAATCTTTTGACCAAATTGAGACAATTCCACCCTTTGCTCCCTGAAATTATAAAGCAATTATTGGTGACTATTTAGACATTTAATGAACTTATTGTATTATAGCTTATTATGTAATAGGTTTCACTAATAGCCTGAACTTACGAATCAGTGGTGAGGCAATCAATTTGAGTAACAATTGCTACAATAGTGATGATAGCCCAGTAGACATCAACCGGGATTTGTTCTAAAGCTGGTGCCAAAGCTGGCACGTCCTTTGTGTCATATGAAGTAAGCTTTTCCAACTCAAAGATGAGCTCAATCACTTGCAAAGTGGCCTTGATGAGAATGTTGAGTTCCAAAATGGCATGACGGTGTTTTCGCAGAGCTGAGGGCTTGGTGAGCACAGGCACTCGCTTGATTGTGGCTAATGATTTGGCAAGTGGGTCTGTTGGGTGATACTGAGAAAGCAGCCAGAACTCACCATATTCAAGAGCAAATGCCGCAAGAGTAAGCACCGCTTTTGCATCCCAGGAATAGCTTGATAGCTTGTTGAGGATTGCTAGTGTGGTCTTGTGAGCAATTTCCTCACCTGGAGCCTTGCACGACATCTGCCATCATCAAATAACTAATTAAGCTCAATCTCATTATAATGGTGTGCAATGATAATGTTGATATAATTATATACATTGTTTGAGCTCCGTTTCTTTGTTAATACTTAATACATAAAATAATTTTTTTATAGAATTGGTACATGTTCATTTTCTGGACTCAATAGTTTAGATTTTTTATGTATAATACATACAAACGACATAAAAGACATTTGGTCATTTAAATAGCTACGTACATGAATCCGACAAAAAAATATTAGGTCATTGACAAACTTAAGTTATTTGTTGTTATTCCACATATGAATTTATTAAAATTGCTTACGAGCTGTAGCTCATATGGCACCAAATCTTTATGGAACTATTTGATTCATGGGTCGAAGATCCTACCAAGATCGTTAGACCTGCACTTTAGCCTATCCTTCCCGTCACCTTACTAGGTCTTTGGGCAGCGATATTTTTCTTGGTTTTATAAGCTTATGATGGAAAGAGTTTGATGCAATTTCTAGTAAAGGAAAGAATGAAAAAACAAAATTTGTTGTTCTCAATAAGTTGTTCTTAGCTTATTTTCATAAGCCAGTCATTTTATATAATTTTTTATTTTTATATGAAACTCATCGCCATAATTTTAAGCTTTATTTTTAAGGGGATCTAGACGCCAAACTTACCCCTAAATATGAGAAAATAATTACACTAATGTAAGTACTTATTATATATCATATGGGATATCTCAAAAATATTCCCATTAGTTGAGATTATTATTATTTCTATAAGTTTATCAAGTTTAGCTTATAGAAATAAAGATTAAGCAAAGACCTCAGAAGAAATTTGCTTCAAAGTACACAATGGTGAGGAGAAGCTAGCTTGGGGAATCTTGTCATCTATATGCTCTGGGCTTCCATGGGTTCCCTGTAACAAGCCATCAGTATTTAGACACGCTAAAGAAACCAAATATTGAAAATTAACAATAAAAAATGATTAAGTGTGGAGGTGCATATACCTGCACAACATTGTCAACAATGTGGGTTGAACGCTTAAGGACGTTTTCAACAAGGGTGAAAAGAGAGTCCACATCAAACTTAGTGTCACTGTGGACATGGATCGAATAAATTTGCTCCAAGATGTGCTCATCAGACATGGTTAACGGGTTATGATCATTGCCACCAATATGAAGAATAGATTTCACTAGGCTGGCCATATTGGTTTTGGGAAGAAGTGGACTGGAACTCTTAGATTATGGTTTGGAGCGATAGAGGATTTGTGGTGCATGGTGTGGTAGCTTCAATGCCCTATTTATAACCTTGAGAGCAAGAAGATTTTTCTAATGTGTGGAGCTGATGTGTAGTGTGGTTGTGAATTCGCCTTAGGATGGAGAGAAGATTGATCCAGCAATTTCTTCACATGCTTTAAATTAAATAATTCTATAGTATTTGTACCTACATAAAGATAATGTTCTGTTTACATTAGGCTACTTTCAAATGTTCCTACTCTCTTATACTAGAAAGGTTGAGTGTTTACATTGTAAACATAAATAAATTATTTATGTCTATGTTAATACGCCCTTGACATTGATGACAGGAGTTGGCTTATTGATCATTTATTCAATATTTCTTGTGAACAGATGCATGACATAGGTATAAATTCAAGATTCTCTTATTAGTAGATCATTTGTAATGTTATTATAAATTTTTATTGAAATTAATGGTTTGTCCTAGTCTTGTAATGATATTGTTACCCTAAACTTTGTTTTATACCAAAATTATATATATGCCCTTTAACATTTTAAAATTGGTCTTTGAACAATATAAAAAGTATTGAATATTTTTTATATTTTTAAGACATTGAATATATTTATTTTTTATTAAGTATTAAGAAGATTATTAAAAAAAAGTTTAAAGAAGACATAACAAAATTCACATTCTTAATTGTCTATTCATATTTTTTATTAACCAATCATATTTTTAACTTTTTTTTCCATAAAATTATGAATAATTAAAAAAATTGTAAATAAATAATTAGAAGTGTCAATTGTCTCACCTTATAAAAGAAGTGGGAAGAATTGAAAAGGGGAAGATCGTTGATAGATAAAGGGAAAATGATATGAAAGATCTAGAAGGCAGAGCCACTAGTAAATAAATGACATGCAGATTTTCACGTATAATATGGAACTTGTGTAAACGTGTGTACGATCTATAATATTTTACCCATTTGAGCAACAACAACTTTTGACATTGTTGTATTTCGCTTTGGGGTAGCAAGTGGCAACTCCTTATATGAACAAGGGTTGCGTTTAACATGGTGCCCCAAAAAATGAACCATGTGATGAACCGCTTAAATTAACCGTTGAATTGCATTGGAGTGTGAGGAGATTAGATGAACGGTGTGGATGCTTGACTTGCTCATCACATAGTAGATTATATGTAGAAGAGTCAAAATCTTAAATTAGTCCATCAAAATATGGTTATCTATAGAAAAGACCCACATTTCACATAGCACCATCCACAACCCTCCACCGTCAGGGCAGATCGGCGCACCACACCTCCTTGTCGCTAACAGAGGATGTAGACGATGTAGACAAGGCAGATGGCACAAATCTCCGCCATTGACGTCTCCCATTGTTTTTGTTTGTAAGATTGGAATAGAAAAGGTCAATCAGTGGCGACACTAAAGGACTTCTCTGATTTGATGGTGTTTTTGTTGTTTAACTGCAATTTTTAACTGTAGTTAAATGATTCGAAAACTTTTTTAAAATTTTAAATTTATTCATTTCGATGTTGTCAAGTGCCAACATCAAAATGGGTAAAGTTATAATTTACAAAATTTAAAATAAAAACTCATGTGGATGGATATATTAAAAAAAGAAATAGAGCTTGTAGAAGTGTTGGGGACTGGACGGTAAAAGGGAGGAAGGCCGCGGAGGTGGGAGTCGGGTGGGGAAATGAAGTGGGAGAAAAGATGAGTAGAGAGATTATTTTTTATTTAATCAGGGAGATATTTAAAAGAATAGGGTATAATTATATTTATAATTTTTTAATTTAATGTTAATAATTTAAATTTTTTAATTAATATTTATTATAAAATTATTTATTTATATAATTAAAAATATATTTGAAGATTAAACAAATATAATATATGTATATATTTAAACTTCGACTTAACTCTAACAATTTCCTAACACTAACACTGCATCTTACTTACATAATTAGTTCATTAAAAAATAATACATGCATTAGTGTTATTTTTGTTTAGAACAAGTTCATCACATTTTTTTTTTTTTTTTTTAAAAAAAAAAAGCCAACTGCTAATGTTACTTAATCATATGCTTTTTCTATATTTTTTTTTTGGTAACAATAAGCATATGCTTTTTTTCTTTGGTACAATAATAATCATATGCTTTTATTTACAACTACTTGATTACATAAATTATTATTATTAATAATAATAATAATAGCACAACTATTACTTAATTATATGTTTTTGCTTGGAAATTACAATTAGCTCATTACACAAATTAAAAAAAACAATACTAATGTTATTTTTTAGAACAAGTTTATCACATAAATTTTAAAAAAAAATTCAAGCGCTAATGTCATTTAGTCATATGCTTTTACTTATAAACTAGTTGATTACATAAATTAAAAAAATATTAATAAAATAATAATAGTAGCATAACTGCTATTTAATCATATGCTTTTGCTTAAAATTAGAACGAGTTCATTACATAAATTAAAAAGCTAACACTACCACTAGTGCTACTAAATCATTTTTTTTTCTAAAATATAAATCTTAATTAAACCCTAAATCACTTGTACCGTTCAGCGGAAAACAATAGCATAAGCAAAAGAGAAGAGAAAGATTAATTTTTATTTTATAATAATCAGGTCAAAGGAGTTTAGGGAATTACTGTTAAGTGAGTTTGTAAATAGACTAAACACTAATTATTAATTTTCATATTTTATAATTGGCTTAATCCAGATTGAGTAATTATAGTCAAAAGAAAAGAAGTATTAGTTATTAATTTTAAATATTCAAATTATGTACAATATCACTATTAGTATAACTCATTATAATCCTTATAATTTTAATATTAATCACATTAGTATTATTATTTTTACTATTATTGTTTTAAATGTTATTAATATATTTAACCCTAACCCTAACTCTTTGTTGTTATTCATGAGAATATTACCAAGAAATAAAAACTAAACTGGAAAAACTAATACTAATAGGACTGACTAATAAATACACCATTGTGTTATTATCTTTATAAATTACTAAAACATGTTGTTATAGGTTTTGATAAGGTCCATCCATAATCTCAAACTCAAGTGACCATCATAAAAACCACCATGATCGAGAGACATTTTTCATACACCCATATGCATACACCAAGTGGGTTTATCCATTATAATCGGTTATTAGGTTTCTTTGTTTTAATTGTGTCATAATTACTTTTAAAATCCAAAATTATTGTCTATGAATTTAGGTGTGTGTGTAAATATTATCAGTTAAAATATGTAGAATTTTTTATATATACAATTAATTATTTGAGCAAAAAATTGAGTGTGTAAATATTACTAGTTAAAATTTATACAATTTTTTATATGTACAATTATCTATGACTAAAAAACAAAGAGGAGTGGTCCAAGTTTCTTATGTGTATAAATATTATAAATTGAAATCTATAAGATTTTATGTATTTACAATCATTTATTAGATATGTCAAAAGGAGTTAACGTGCCCCGCCACAGGTTAGCTAAAAGCAAGGCAGGGCGAGTTGACCTGTTTTTGTTATATGGGTTGGAGTAAACAACTCACTCCATTTTGTAGTGAGTTAGCAAGTTAACAGGTCAACTCATCTAAAAATTTTAAAAATAAAAAAGTGGTAGGTTAGTAGGTTAGATTGGTTAACTTGTCTCAACAGTGAAAAAAAAACAAAATGGTCACAAAAAATCTAAAAAGAAAGAAATAAATAAAAATTTGACCTAGAAGGTCAACTCGTCCGGCATAACAAGTTATGCCGGACGGATTAAATTGATCTACCTATAAAAATGAGTTGAGAAATACAATACAATTTGTGAAATTTGATAGGTTAAATAGGTTAACTTGTCAGGTTAAACTCGTATTGTCATCTCTGTTATTTATGATAAAAAATTAATAAATAAAATGAGATATATACTTAAAATTATATGTCATTAATATCAACTATTGATTTAATTTTATAACAAATTAACAATTTTTATAATTGGTTTATGACGTACACCCACCCCCACTTAAAGTTGGTGTACCATAAATGTTTCCCCGCGTTCGAGTATATCAATCTCAACTCTGAAGTATGTGGAACTATTCAGAAATAGAGACAAACAAATAAGCATGCATGATAAGGTTGGTGGTCACATAAAAAGTTTATTTAAAATGAATTTATTTTTTAAATGAATAAATAAAAATATATTTATTTTTAAATTATTTAATAAATTAAAATTTCAATTTATTAAATTAAAAATAAATATATTATTCTTTACTTACTTTAAGAATAAACTTACTTTAAAATTTTTTTTACCACCAATTACCTGTTCTGGTACTTCCTTAGTGTGAACAAATATTATTTTCGAAACTCTGATTATAAAAGTATACACCGACACAAACACACGCAGAACCTCAATGTGAACAACGGAATTCAAGATGAAACTCCTTTCGTTATGACAACAAGCAAATTAATTTACTTGCTCTTTAGTGCGTATCAAGACAGGTTTGCGTAGTCTCCACATAATTAATGTGTTTGGTTTGATGCAATTAATTTCTTATTGAATTGTATTGTTATGAAATGTATTCCCTCAATCTCTTAATATCTATTTTAAAGATTTTTTTATAAGAATTAAGAATAATATTAAATATAAAAAATATGATATAATATGATTAAATTATTCTTATTATAATTATTTGGTTTGAAATTTTATTGATTAGCACTTTGTTTTATTAAAAAAAATTGAATGAATAACTTGATATTTTTTTTT
This sequence comes from Ormosia emarginata, assembly GCA_029884605.1. Taxonomy (NCBI): domain Eukaryota; kingdom Viridiplantae; phylum Streptophyta; class Magnoliopsida; order Fabales; family Fabaceae; genus Ormosia; species Ormosia emarginata. The sequence continues at coordinate 23,292,874 of JAQQTP010000071.1, read as the reverse complement.
AGAAGCCCATATTAGTCCATGTTGATCCGTTATGGATTTTAGGAGTTGTCTTGTTTATTGTTTATTGGGCATAGGTTCAATAGTAAGTGTGATGAATTACAGTATAGGCTTAGTAACATAGAGTTTATGATAGATGAAAATTAAGTTATTAATATATTATAAATTGACAAGATTTATTCATTAACATTTTTAACTGCCTACTACTCTATCGAAATGTTAGTTATAGACTTGAAGGTTTGAGTAATAGATTGCTCTTGAAATATACACCTGTGTACATTTCTGCCTAAAAAATCACTGAATTGTTTCTTGGTAAAAATTTTTTAAGAGGTACACGTATTATTAATTTATGAAATTACATTAATGTTCTAAATGGCTAGTATAGATCCTATAAAAATCTAATCATTCTCTCTAATTTTATTAATATTTTCTCCAACCCTAATCTCACCTAGTCACTTATTCTACTATACCACTAATCTTATGTGGTACAAATAATTCTCTCTCTCCATTTAATCTTCAACTCCCTCCAATTTTTTTTCAACTCTCTCCATTTTTTCTTCAACTTTCTCCATTTTTCTTTTTACTGTATCTAATGCAAAGAATATGTAATGCTACACCTATTAGTAGATTTTCAGGAAATGAAAGAAAATGGATGGAGAGAGCTTCAAATATTGATTGTTGATTGATATTTGGTAAACTCAATAAGTGCTAGAAAAATATTTTAGGAAATTATAAAAGTTAATCAATATATGTAGTTATTCGGGTCAATTGAAATAATAATAAATGGGAGTAAAGTTGGAAAAAAACAATTAATATCTTTTAATAATCTTAAATGACTAATAATTCAAAATAAATTAATTTTTAAAAAAAGAAAAATATAAAGGGACCAAATATTTATTTTTTAAAAAAATAATTGTAAAATTCTTATTCAACTAAGAGAATATAAATTATAAGCCAACAAGAATTGATATATATAATCGACTTTCCACTCATAAACAATTGCATAAATTTGAATTCAAGAATCTTTCATTAGTAAGTGATTTGAAATCTCACTATTAATCTTTATTGAAATTGATAGTTTACCCTAATTTTGAATGCACTGAAAAGACTGGCCCCAAAAAAAAATAGAAATAGCCTCCCATTACCTTAAACCTTAAACTTATTATTTACCAAGAATATAAATTATAGTTTGTGCAAACTCTTATGGAATATAAATATTTATATTAAAGAAACTTAAGTAATGAAATAGATAAATTTGTGAGAGAATTTGTGTTTTTTTTTTTCGATGAAGAGAATTTGTGGTATATTAGTTTTACCTTCACATGATTTGATAAATAAATAGGAATAGTGACGAGACATTTTGTTAAACTGGAGGCTTGTTCTATATAATAAATTTTGAAGTTATTCTTATGGCTACAATTTACTTACGATTTTAACTTTTAAGTAATAATAATAATAGAACAATGTTCAAAAAGCATAATAATCAAATAATGTATATATAAACAATACCTTAAATCTCTCATCGAATAATTTTAGAAACACACTCTTACATTAAAAAATAGAATAATGCAGATAAAAAAAAATGATGTTTGGTGCATATCTATATCAAGCATATCACTTTACATTTGTGTGTGTGAGATGACAGAAGTAACATATATATATATATGAGGTATATTTAGTGAGAGGAGTTTTTATTGTGAGAGAGTGAGAGAAGTAAATCTTGATCATACAACTATACATAGATGGTCAAGATTAAAAGTTACTTAAAAGTTATGTGACCACTTAAAAAAGTCACATGCATTTATGTTCTAATATTAACCATTCATGTAAGATTCAATGGTCAATATTTACTCATCTTACATCTTACAATAAACACTTCTCTCACTATAGTAAGATTATATATATATATATATATATATATATATATATATATATGCAAAAAATGATATAAAATCAATTATAATCAAATGATAAAAGTTATACAGATATAAGATGATATACATGTAGAAATTCTGAATTTATTATTTTTTGAGTTTCCTTTTTTTTCTTTTTTATTAATGGACGTAAAAAAAAAATCTTTTTATCCTTGTTTTCTTTTTCTTAATACAAACATAGGGTAGGAGAATTAATTCCATTTGATTAAGAAATAATTATATGTAAAATATAACGGATAATGTATTATTTTTTTTAATTTTTGTGTTATTTATTAAAATTGATTTTTTTTAATAAGACTATTTTTTTTAGTTAACTTTGACGTTAATTAAAAAAAAAAACACAACGTTATTATGGATAAAAAATAAATCTGTTTGTCCAATTTCTGAGGCACGTGTCATTACAGCATTAAGATTGACATATGGAAGTTTTTTGTGATGCGAAAAATGAGTTTAAAAATATGCACGGTCAGTTTATAAAAGCCTTCCCACCAGTTACCTCTTTTCGAACACCGCACAGACACATGCAGAACCTCAATGTGAACCACAGAATTCAAGCTCCTTTCGTTATGACAACGAGCAAATTAAGTTACTTGCTCTTTAATGCGTACCAAGACATATTTGCATAGTCTCTACCTAATTAATGTGTTTGGTTTGATGCAATTAATTTCTTATTGAATTGTATTGTTATGAAATGTATTCCCTTCATCTCTTAATATCTATTTTAAGATTTTTTATAAGAATTAAGAATAAAATTAAATAACCTTAAATAAAATATATATATATATATATGATATAATATAATTAAATTATTCTTATTAAAAAATTTTGAGTTTGGAATTTTATTAATTAGCACTTTTTCTTTTTATAAGAAAAATTTAAATGAATAGCTTGATATTTTTTTCTAAGTCCATATTGGTCCATGTTGATTCATTATGAATTTTGGGAGTCACAATGTTTATTATTTATTGCATGGGTTCAATAGTAAGTATGACGGATTACGGTGTTGGTTTAATAACTTAGAGTTCATGATAGATAAAAATTATGTTATTGATATATTATAAATTAGTAAGATCCCCGTTCACTCTCTTAATCATTTTAACTGTATACTATTTTATCGAAATATCAATTATAGACTTGAGGGTTAAAGTAATATATTGCTCTTGACCTATACGTTTGTATATGCTTCTGCATCAAGAATAGTTGAATTACTTCTTCGTAAAATTTCTTTAAAAGATACGTGTGTTACTTATTTGTGAAATTACATTAATGTTCTAAATGCCTAGTATAAATCGTATAAAAATCTAACAATTCTTTCTCTAATTCTATTAGTATTTTCTCGCCCCCTAATCTCACTTAGTCACTTATTTTACTATACCATTAATCTCTCGTGATACAACTCTCATGCAAAGAATATGTAATGCTACACCTATTAGTAGATTTCGACAAATGAAAGAAAATGGATTGTGAGAGCTTCAAATATTGATTGTTGGTTGATATTTGGAAAACTCTATACGTGTTAGAGAAAGATTTAAAGAAATAATAAAATTTAATTAATATATGCAGTTATTTGAGTTAGTTGAAATAATAATGATTGAGGGTAAAGTTAAAAAAATTAGTTAATATTTTTTTATATTCTCAAATGACAAGTAATTTAGAATAAATTAAGTTTTAAAAAAGACAAATATAAAGGACGAAATATTTATTTTTTAAGAAAATAATTGTAAAATTCTTATTCAATTAAGAGAATATAAATTATAAGTTAACAAAAATTGGTATACTTGATCGACTTTTTACTTATAACAATTGCATGGTTTCGAATTTAAAAATCTTCTATTAATAGGTGATCTGAAATTTCATTATTAATCTTTATTAAAATTGATGGTTTACTCTAATTTTGAATGAAATGAAAAGACCAACCCAAAAAAAAATTAGAAATAGCCTTCCATTACCTTAAACCTTAAACTTATTATTTACCAAGAATATAAATTATAGTTTGCGTAAACTCTTATGGAATATAATTATTTATATTAAAGAAACTTAAGTAATGAAATAGATAAATTTGTGAGAGAATTTGTGGTTTTTTTTTTGGATGAAGAGAATTTGTGGTACATTAGTTTTACCATCACATGATTTGATAAATACATAGGAATAGTAACGAGACATTTTGTTAAACTGGAGGCTTGTTCTATATAATAAATTTTGAAGTTATTCTTATGGTTACAATTTACTTACGATTTTAACTGTTAAGTAATAATCATAGAACAATGTTCAAAAAGCATAATAATCAAATAATGTACATCTAAACAATACCTTAAATCTCTCATCGAATAATTTTAAAAAACACACTCTTACATTAGTTTAGTGCATTTTATATATATATATTCTGAACCCGAATAATAATAAAAGTAAAGAGTACATCTCTTATTTAAATGGAAGAGTTTAGAAAAATAATAATAATAAAGACAAAATCTTTTATAAATATCATTTTTATTTGAAAAATTTCAAAATAAAACAAATAAAATATAAAATCATTATATAACGTTTTAATAATTGTTTCTTTAATTTTTAAAAAATAATTTATGATTCTTTTAATTTAAAAACAAATAATTAACCTTTTTTTCCTAAAATAATCGTCTTTCTAAACATATCCTTTAGTACTGGCTCTGCTCATGCAACATGCTCATTGCCTTGTGTCATCTTCATTAATGATTGATTTCTCATTAATGAAAAAGGACAAGACCATCAATAGAGAGAGAGAGAGAGAGGCTTTTATAATTTCCTAAAAAACAACTTTGTTTGTCCAATTTCTGAGGCACGTGTCATTACAGCGTTAAGATCAACATATGGGAGTTTTTTGTGATGCGAAATTTGAAATGGAATTTTGTGGATAAAAATTTAAAAAAAAAACTAAAATCTGTTTTTTGGATAATCTTTTTTTTTAAAAAAAAAGCCACAACGTTATTATGGATAAAAAAATCTGTTTGTCCAATTTATGTGGCACATGTCATTTTCCTATGGTTTTTGAAAACGTCTGCAACAATTGACATTGATATTGATTTTTTCTTGGCATAATAATTTGCATAATTAGGTTTAGAGTAATTGCTTTAAGGTAAATGTATTGGGATGCAATCAGGTTAAGTCAACATTATTTCTAATACTCGAATAAACTATTGAATCGAATTTGATTTTAGTGAATATATTTTTTTTTCTTTTAAAATGATTCCTCTTAGAATAAAAATATTCATAAAAGTTTTTTTCAAGTCACACCACATTATTAGGGTCACAAGCCGGTAGAGTTGACACTTGACCAAATAAGTCATTATTAGGGTCACAAGCCGGTAGAGTTGACACTTGACCAAATAAGTCATTATTAGGGTCACAAGCCGGTAGAGTTGACACTTGACCAAATTGATTCTTCATTTATATATCATATTGGTTTCTTTCACAGGTTGTCGTTGTCGCAAGTCCTTTTTTTTTTTGGTAACATCGCAAGTCCCTTTTTAAACTGACATAGCAAACGTCAATTGTGATTATAGTAAATTTTGAGAAAAGAATTAGTGTCCGTTTCTTCATGGAACTCAGCAAAATTAAAGTTTAGAATTAAAATTAGATTTTTTAAATTTAATTTTTATATTTATAATGTTATTTAAAATTTAAATTATAATTTTATAAATTAATTATATAAAATTAAAAAATAATTAAATTAAGTCTTTATTAATTTTTAATATATATTTAAAAATTATTAATTTCAAAATTTAAAAATTAAACTCTCTTTTATATTTATTTATGAATAATCATATTTATTAAAATTTTATATTTATATAAAAAATTATTTTTATATTTATATAAAAATTATTATAATAACTATTTATTTTTTTCTAAAAAATTCATAAAAAATTTCTTTATGAAAAAAATATGACTATTATATTATAAAAATATTATTATATGAATATTTTTATTAATTTTAATTTTATAAATAATTATTTAATATTTTACATCATATTTTTAAATAATAAAATTATAATTAAATTTAGAATTATAATTTTTTATTTTAATTCTTTGATAATTCTAAACATAAAATTTAAAATTCTTAACTAATTTAAATTTTAAAAAATTAAAATTAAAATTAAAATTAAAATTCTATGTTTTATCCAATTTCACTATCGGATCCTTATAGTTAACATAGATTATTGAGGAAATTAGTTCTTTTTTAACTAATTCGGCATTTTTTGCGGTTGTTAAGTTTGAGTGAGAAATGTTTGTCGGTTTTGAAAATAGGATTGGAGATATATACAAGGGATATATTTAAATTATAGTGTATGAATTTATGACTATTATAAAAAATTATTATAAATAATAATATATTTTATGGAAGAGAAATTAAGTTTCCCATAAATAAAATTAATTTTATATACTAATTATCTACCAATAATTTAAAACATCACTATAATTTGCTTTAAAGGGTTAAAAACTAGGCAAATACAGTATTTCAAGAGCATCTAAAGTTTACTTTTTCTTCTTTTTATTCTTTTACTTATTTATTTATTATGATTCCACACAAAATTATATTAATATATTTATATGATAAAATTTTAAAAATATATAATTAAAAATATATAAATAAAAATTATTTAAAAATATTAAAAAATCTAACACAATACATATCAAATATCGATATAGAAATTATTTTAAAATATTAGTTCTACCTGGGACGTAGCACGTGAACATTATCTGATTTGTTTTGTTTCATATTAAGTTATTAACCTAGTACACATATAGAATTAATTCTTCTTGCTAGCCATTGATTCAAAATTTAAATGCGATAGTCAATCTCTACACCAACCAATATATATATATTAGTAATAATAATAAAAAGCATTACTAATTGTCCCCGCATTATTGAATGTGCGTCGGTTCTTGATGTAAAGATGACTTTTTTGCAAATACTTGCGGCTTTAAACAACAACAGTGCGTTTAGGTTTAATTAATTTGATAAGGTTAGTTCTCAATATTCTAGCTAGATCCAAAAGTTCACATGGTTTATATTTTGTTCTTGTTAAAAATTAAAAGTAAACAATTTCATATTAGCTTTTCTTTTTCTTTTTTTTTTCCTTCTCTTTTATACCAGTAATCATGGCTATTCATAACTGAAGTTGACGAAAGTCACCAAAATTGATAAATTTCTATACAGATATTACTTATTATAGACATTTTACTCAACATTTGATATTGTAAGAATATATTTTAAAATAAGTGTATTTGTAATATAACCTTATTTTTTACTTAATTTCATATATATTTAATATTAAATGAAGTGTTTACTATAAATTTGTCATAGTGTTTTTATGGTGAATCATATTCAGAAAATGATATTATCTATTTTATATTATTTTTTATTATATTTTTTAATAATTGTGATTAAATAAAAAATAATAATAAAAAAAAAGTAATATAATCAATAATAAGAAAAATAGTATAAAAAATAATATAAAAAAGTGTAATAAAAAATAAAGATTAATTATATCCATATTTAAGTGGGTGCCTTGGTGCTCTCCTTTTGTATAAGAATAAAGTAACAACTAACAACTAACAACTAACAACTAAAGCTCACTGCCGTGTGCACATTTGGAATTGTTCAAAAGAAAAATCGTCCCTCGTTTGTCTACTATTCCACATGTCTTGTTGAGAAAATACAAACATTGCTTTCTTTTGACGTTATGTGAAGATGAAGAGTTTCACCTAAAAATATATGGATGAAGAAAGGAGAGAGAAAATGATGAGAAATGACACGTTTTAAATAATTTTTTTTATTTTTTTGAAAAAATTTAAAACGAGAAGAAGAAAATAAAGAATTATTATGTATTCCTCAAAACACTCATTTGTTTATTTTTATTTATTTTTATGAATATTTTAGATTTTTTAAAAATTCTTAACAACCTTTAACTTAATTAGACCGGTTCAATCTTAAATTTAGAGTGATGATCCACTCCTAGGCCACTTTTTCACTTCTTCCATTCAAATGCTTACATTTTCAATGCAAGGCCTCAAATTCTTCAAATTTACAGAATTTTAAAAATAAGGAAAAAAATCTCATTACTTATATTTTACTGAATTATCCTTTATTAAAATACTTAAAATATTATTATTACCTTATTAATCTTATATATCCCTGATTAATACTAAGGGTAATGTTAGAGAAACAAATTAATGACTCATTGATTTTGTAAAATAAATAAAATTGAACATTTTTTTAAAAAATAGACAAATAAAAATAAATGAAAGGAGTATTTAATATGTTATTTATGTTAATTTTAAAATATATAATTATTGCAGACTAGAGTCGGCTCAATTAACTAGATTGATAATATCCCGGATTTGATTTTGTCGAGGCTTGTAGTATATGTATTTTTATAACAACCTTTCATTTAGTTAGTTTTTTTTTTTTCTTAGAAAAGTATAAAATTAATATATGTAAAATATAAGGTTAAAAATTTAAAATTATAAAAGGATTAAAATGAAAAAGAATTAAGAAAATATAATGAAAGAGAAAAAAAAGTATGAAATTTAGGATGATATAAACTAGTATTATAAATGAATTGTTTATAATAATATGTGACAATTCTTGATTTAAATTTACTTAAAATTATTTTTTATCAAATTTAACTTAGTTTTTTTTTTCATTCTAGCACTGTCCTAGAAAAATTAAATGAATAATAATCCTTGCATAAAACAATTTGGCTCACATCTCTTGGGCAAGTTGGCTTAAAGTGTTGGGGAAATTTTTTAAAAAAAGTAAGGTACATAGAGTAAATTTAAACCCATGAGTTAGTGGGATCCAACCCGTTTAACTAAATGATCTCGCAATACAAATGATCGTAACGATTTAGGTTCGTGTGTTAAAGCCACCTCTTAAAGTTATAAATAGGGTAGGATTAAGATTTATCTACGTCACCAATGACAATTCATTTTTTCATCTTAAACCGTGAGAAATTCTGACATGGTCCTACAGTAAGAGTTTTTCTTGTTTCAAAATAATTTCAACCATTGATTTTAAAGATAACAATGAGAGAAAAAATGAGAGAAAATAAGAGACTGGAAGTGAAAAAAAAAATCAATGATAAAGATTCTTCTTAAGTTAAAAATATCTCACTCTATAAGGATACACGAATTTTTTTCTAAACCGTTAAGTTCTTGTGATTATTCTAAGTTGCATAATGTACACTAAGCTGACATGTTGGCTCAGAGGTATGAAAATAAAAATAACGGAATGGATAATCTGCAGTTAGAAAAATAAGTGCATGAGCTGCAATTATGTATTCAAGGGTTCACACGTAATTTGTAATTTTTATAATTTACATTTTATAATAAAATGGGACATTTTTTATAGTTGAGATTTGGTGCAATTCTTTTAAAATTGTAGACAATCCAAATCCTAGAAATAAATTTAGCGTCGAAGGTAGCAGTATGTTGAGCCCTACATGTCTTTATCGATCACGTGTCTAAAGGGAAAAATGCCAATGCCTGATGTCTCAATATGTGTATATCAGTATATGTACGTGTGAATTTATTATAGTGTAAATTGTATGGTTGCGGATGTGATTACCCTTATGTTCAAACATGTGTTGTGTGGATTTTGAGACATTTATAATATATAATGAATAATATAGTATTTGAAGACTTAAAGTAAGGCATTTGTTAGAAAATAAAATACAACATATTAAATGATTTAAATAGTTTTTTTTACGCCTTTTATTAAAAAATTTAAATAAAATTTTTTACATGAAAAATATTTTTTTTTTTAAATTTTTAATGAATTAAATACTTTATTTTTCATGAAATTTTTTTATTTTAAATTCTTAATAAATGTCCTTAAAACACTTTTTAACAATTTTTTTAAATAAATAAAGGCATTTAATAGAATATATTAAATACTCTTTAATAAATATATTTAAATCATTGATCAACAAGAGCCTTGAATTAATTTGAAGAATACTTGATTAACTAGAAATTTTAACATGATGCTAGAGCATAATTAATGCGTATTACAGAAAAGATCTGTATACTATTTATTTTAAGGGAAATTCAATGGAATCAAGCACAAATTTGAGTTTTTCAACCCTTACTTATGTGAACTAATAAAAAATAAGCATGTAAAACAATAATGTTGACATGCAATGTGTCTTTTCTTTCACTACTTAATTTTACAAAATAATCCTTAAAGAAATAAAATTTATAAAAGATGAACCCTTATTTTAAAAAAAAAAGATAAAATTTTAGGAAATTAGTTTGTAGAAGGGTTAGAAAGGGTGATTATCGTATTCTTCAACTCCATCTATTCAAGTTTATCCATGACTTCCAATTTGAAAACGAGAGGAATGCCTAGAACTTGCGTTGGTATAGGCATTGGGAATTAGGATGGGGATGTTGTTTGCTAAGTATATGTGCATTTATGATATATGTTTTAGACCGTGGATTGGAATCTCATTCGAAAGGATTGACCTTGCATATGAATTACTAGACTCTGTCATAAACACTCCGACCAAGACCTTACGACCTTGGACTACGACATTGGATCGTAACGATCGTTAGATCCACACAGATCCTCATAACTGCTGATCACAACTCTAAATATGGGGAACATAACTACCTGCAATAAGGATTGGCTACTAAGGGGACAATCTTGACAGGTCAAAGACGGACTTCAACGATCGTGGGTTAATACCTCTGTTATTACACGATCCCAAAATACTTGCATCTAGTACGAATTGCATGAGGATTCCAGTCATCACACACACACACACACACACTATATATATATATATATATATATATATATATATATATATATATATATATATATATATATATATATATATATATATATATATATATATATACTAGGTCAAATTAACCTAACAAAGTATCTGATATCTAATTGCTAAACCCTACCTGTGCATTGCCTGACTTGAGCGTTGGAGTCCCTTTGCAGGTACCCGCCACCCTATTTCAATACGCTTGGTGATAACTACACAAAGTGTAATTATTTGTGCCCTATATCTGAGTTATAAAGATTGCTTAAGTCCTTGTAATCAAGCATATTTGGAAGGTTTTATGCTTATTTTTGTTATATTCAATTATGATACATTTCCAGTATGTTATATGAGCAAATTGAGCATATTTGATATGTGATTAAGTGAATTTATATGTGTTACTGATTTGGTGTTTTCTCTATCATAGGAAGGGCTCCAAACAAGATGATATGTGGAGCAATTGAGCTGAAATTGGAAGAGAAAGCAAAATCAGCATATCAGCAGACAATGCCGCGGCGTGCACTGTTCAATGCCGCGGCGTGCACTGTTCAATGCCGCGGCGTGGAGGTCCCCTGCATCCAAAGTCAGAGGCTACGAAATATAGAATGCCGCGGCGTGGCAAATCAATGCCGCGGCGTCCCTGACCTAACTTGATACGCGCCGCGGCGTGGGCAAATCAATGCCGCGGCGTGCCTCTGTTTTGCTGAGTCTATAAATAGATTTTATTAGATTTTGTAAAGGGAGTTTGGAGAGCTCCGTAGATAGCTTTAGGTTTTAGAGGAGCCACGGCTTTGTGCTTCATTTCTGGGTTGATTGGAGGCCTAGGGAGGCTAGGTTGGAGGTCTTCTTCCTTAAGGAAGAGGATTCAAGCTTCAAGGATCTCATCAATGGCATCCTTCCTCTTCTCCCTGAGTTTTCTTCTTCTCCCTTATCTTTTGAGCACTGTTTTGCTCTGTAAATTCGTGTTCAATGGATTAAAAGCTGTATTTAGGAAATACTTTGGATCTTTATATGATTATTGATGTTTATGTTATCTTTTGAGTTTCTATTGATGTTTAGCTTTGTTCTTCCATGCCTATGCTTAATGCTTGCTTCTGTTTGATCAACAATTGCATGATCTTAATTGATGCAAATGAACTAGACATAGGGATTTGTGGAGATGGACATGGTATGGTTGATGCATGTTCGACGAGTTCAATTGGCTTGGATGAGTTGATTCGCTAACTGGATAGAAATATACCTTTTAGCCATGTATTAGCGTGTGTTTGAGAATAGATCGTTCATTAGTGGAGTTTACACTAGTCCTCATGCAACCATAAGAACCATAGTGGATTAGGTAAATGACACCAGGGTTGATCGACCTAGACATAGGCTTTTGCTAAATCGATTCTCAAGCTAAACTAACTAAGCATTGATGTTACTTGTAAGGATTGCATATCATTAGTATGAAGTAGGAAGTGAAGAAGGATTCCCTAGATTTCCAAACCCCTATTTTATTGCTTTGGTAGTTTAGATTTAGATTAATTGCTTTCCTTTATTTTATATGTCCTTGACTAGAATCTAGCTGAGCTATTGGTTGCTACTTAGTAATGGAAACCTTGTCCTCGTGGGAACGAACTTTTACTTCGATCGTATTACTTGAACGACCCGTGCACTTGCGGTACACAAATGGTCTAACAAGTTTTTGGCGCTTCTTGGGGACAATGGTGTATTTCCAAAGTTTTTAGCCTTATTCCTTAGCATTGCTGGGGGATAACGGTTGAATTCCATATTACTAATATCAACAATGAGTTTGGTTAGTTCTAATTCAAGTTGTAAATACTCTATGTTAAATTCTGTCTTTATTCTTTATATATAGGTATAATAAATGGAGGATGAGCTTTGTCATTCGAGGCCTTTGTGGGAGCTCGAGAACCCACGACGGTGACCTCTATTCAGGCAAAGGAAGGCTACCATCCAATCCATCACTTTTGTGAACAAACCAACCATGATCGAAAGAGTTGGCGGGTTTGCCTTGTAAAAATCTGGGGGACTATAACTCGAGCCCCGCTTGGGAGGGAACCCAGGTTTTATTGTTTTTGTTAAATAGTATGTAATTAGTAAGTTTTAATTCATAAATATGTTAGTATGTTAGTTTTAGTAGTTTTAGTTAGTCTTTAGGCTTTTCTTGTATTTTAGGTCGTAAATATGTTAGTAAGTTTAATTTCTATAGTTAAGTAGTTAGTATGTTATATTTTATAGTTAGCTTTAGTTAGTTTTAGATTTTATATAAGTAGTATATTTGATTGTAGTAAGCTTAGTTAGTTTTAAATTTATGTTTAGTTTTAAGTCTTATAAGTATGTAGTAAGTTTAATTTTTGTATTCTTGTAGTTAGTATTTATGATTTAGTATCTTTAATTAGTTTAGAGTCTTAAATATGTTAGTATGTTAAATTTTCGTAAGTTAATTAGTTTTTAGGTTATATAATAGGTTAGTATATTTGATTTTTAGTTTTTGTTAGTTTAATATGTTTGATTTTGTAGTTTGGTTAGTTTTAATTCTTTTACATATTAGTATGTTTGATTGTTTTGATTTTAGTTAGTTTATATGCTTTTGTTTAGTTATTAGTAATGTATAGGTTAAATATGTTGATTATGTAGTTTTTATAATTTTTAGTTGTATATTTTGTAAAATAGCTTTTTGGACATGTTTTGTTTCATGTTGGAGGCCACTTTGAACTAATTTCAAGAAAAAATCTGTTGTGTTGGTACTAAATTTAGCGATCGCTCATGCCGCGGCGTGTCTTGTTCAATGCCGCGGCGTGAGTGAATTTTTTTTTTTCTGCTTGAGTGCACTCGCAGACGAGGTGTTACGCCGCGACGTGTCTGTTCAATGCCGCGGCGTGAATCTCAGTTTTGTGTATATTTTGTTCATATTTTGTTTCTATTCATTTTTCTTCTTCAATTTTTTTTTTTATTTTTCATTCTTTTGTTAATATAATTGTTTTTATTATTTAGCTCTTTTAGTTATTTTTTAATCTATTCTTAGACTCAAGACCCCGGGAATTCTTAGAAAGTGCAGACTTTGTCTCACTTAAGTTTGGGGGAGTATCTTTACATGCTTGGGATGAATATAATGTATTATGAATGCATGTAATGATACTTTTAAAGATGCAGTTGTGATAGCCAACATGTTTCAATGAGTTTTAATTTGATTTGGTTATTACTGCGGGGTTCAAAAGAAGTTTCAATTTTTACAAGACTACTGGTGTTATTTTGATTGTTCATGATATGAAAAGTTGCTATTTGCCCCTTTGTGAGTGAAACCTTATGTGATTTGAAGTATGTGAAATAGTTTAGTTGCTTTTAATGTATGATTTACATTCTGCTTAGATGCAAGTGTAATTTTGAATATGAGATGAGTGCATGTTTAGAGAAAGTTTATGGATGTATATGTAGAGTTTTGATTATCCTATAAATTGTTTTTACACTCTCTTGAGGCGAAATCTTAGATTGTGCATGACTGAGGAAATGATTAGGGCATTCTTTGGACCGATTGAGCCTTAAAAAGCTTACCCTGAATGATTATATCTTTAGGTCCCCTTTGAAGCCTGATAATTGTTTGACCTTATTTGTTTTTCAAACCATTGTCATCGTTAACCTGTTAACCGTTCCAATGCATGTGAAAGCAGTGCATTTTCTTCCTACCTTCATTGTTTGTTGAGTACATGATGTATTATTTCTTGAAGTGAGTTCGGTGATTTAGGGTATGTATGTTTGAGAAAAATGAGCCTGAAAGAACTAAATGCGATCAAAAGAAAAGCAAAAGAAATGCTTTGTAAAAGTGAAAAGAAAGAAAATGAAAAGAGAGAAAAGCAAAGCATGAAAAAGAAAGAAAAGAGCTTAAAAATGAAAAGCATTGCATGGTTCTGGCAAGTTGTGATCTTCATGAAGAATACCCCGCTAGTTCGCTTGTTCTCAAGTCTTGAAATCACATATTCATGTATTTCGATGTTTGTTGTGTATCCTTTCCCTTCTTTTTCTGTTACCCAATACCATGGCCTAACATTACAAGCTTTAAAGACCCTCTTGATCCTCAGTTGTGTGTAGTTTACATTAGTGGAGAGAGAGTTTAGATTCAATTTTGTGGATTTGATGATTCATTTATATGTATGTTTATAAATTTATCCTGGATGTGTATGAATTGAATTGCAGAAGTTTATCTTGCATGTTCGTGGTTAATGTGGATTGCATTGAAGGAAGATGGATTGTTAGCATGTGAAGGATTATATATGTGTGAAACTGGTTTAGGGGCATTTACATACTTTTTATGGATTGAAGTAATCATTGCATACTAGTAGCTGGATTTAATTGAAAAAATAGAAAGATTGAAACTTGAAAGTGCTGAATGTTATATTTAAATTGTTTAGAAGGTTTACTTGGTCATACTTTGTTTTGCTCGAGGACTAGCAAAAGGTTAAGTTTGGGGGTGTGATAACTACACAAAGTGTAATTATTTGTGCCCTATATCTGAGTTATAAAGATTGCTTAAGTCCTTGTAATCAAGCATATTTGGAAGGTTTTATGCTTATTTTTGTTATATTCAATTATGATACATTTCCAGTATGTTATATGAGCAAATTGAGCATATTTGATATGTGATTAAGTGAATTTATATGTGTTACTGATTTGGTGTTTTCTCTATCATAGGAAGGGTCCAAACAAGATGATATGTGGAGCAATTGAGCTGAAATTGGAAGAGAAAGCAAAATCAGCATATCAGCAGACAATGCCGCGGCGTGCACTGTTCAATGCCGCGGCGTGGAGGTCCCCTGCATCCAAAGTCAGAGGCTACGAAATATAGAATGCCGCGGCGTGGCAAATCAATGCCGCGGCGTCCCTGACCTAACTTGATACGCGCCGCGGCGTGGGCAAATCAATGCCGCGGCGTGCCTCTGTTTTGCTGAGTCTATAAATAGATTTTATTAGATTTTGTAAAGGGAGTTTGGAGAGCTCCGTAGATAGCTTTAGGTTTTAGAGGAGCCACGGCTTTGTGCTTCATTTCTGGGTTGATTGGAGGCCTGGGAGGCTAGGTTGGAGGTCTTCTTCCTTAAGGAAGAGGATTCAAGCTTCAAGGATCTCATCAATGGCATCCTTCCTCTTCTCCCCGAGTTTTCTTCTTCTCCTTTATCTTTTGAGCAACCGTTTTGCTCAGTAAATTCGTGTTCAATGGATTAAAAGTCGTATTTAGGAAATACTTTGGATCTTTATATGATTATTGATGTTTATGTTATCTTTTGAGTTTCTATTGATGTTTAGCTTTGTTCTTCCATGCCTATGCTTAATGCTTGCTTCGTTTGATCAACAATTGCATGATCTTAATTGATGCAAATGAACTAGACATAGGGATTTGTGGAGATGGACATGGTATGGTTGATGCATGTTCGACGAGTTCAATTGGCTTGGATGAGTTGATTCGCTAACCGGATAGAAATATACCTTTTAGCCATGTATTAGCGTGTGTTTGAGAATAGATCGTTCATTAGTGGAGTTTACACTAGTCCTCATGCAACCATAAGAACCATAGTGGATTAGGTAAATGACACCGGGTTGATCGACCTAGACATAGGCTTTTGACTAAATCGATTCTCAAGCTAAACTAACTAAGCATTGATGTTACTTGTAAGGATTGCATATCATTAGTATGAAGTAGGAAGTGAAGAAGGATTCCCTAGATTTCCAAACCCCTATTTTATTGCTTTGGTAGTTTAGATTTAGATTAATTGCTTTCCTTTATTTTATATGTCCTTGACTAGAATCTAGGTAGCTATTGGTTGCTACTTAGTAATGGAAACCTTGTCCTCGTGGGAACGAACTTTTACTTCATATCTGTATTACTTGAACGACCCGTGCACTTGCGGTACACAAATGGTCTAACACTTGGCAGCAGTTGTGCAATGAGGAAACCACCATATACGTGTCTATCTCAGGTACCCTCTGAATCAATTTCAGAACATTGACGTTGTCTGTGGAAATCTGATAAACTTCCATTCTCACCTTAACTATAGTGAGCACAAGACACAACTACAGGAAAGGAAGCACTGCATATGCTGCCCCTGGCTAAACACAGGGCCCAGCGGCTCAACGCGACCCTCATTCAGTCGCACCACCATAAACCTCCGCCGCAAGGAGCAAGCCTGTTGTCGTGGAAACCCTCAATGAGGGCACGAGGCTTCAGTTTTTGCTGAAAGCCCAGCTCCATCTTAAAGAATCTTTATCCAAAACAAGCTTGTTTTTCCTCAGGGTGGAGCCAACAACACCAATCATGGAGCGAGGATCCCCCTTCATGCTCGCTTGGGGACCTCCCACAACGATGTAGACTATGCGTCTCACTATGAAGACAATATCCAATCTGAAATGACGATGAACGGCCTTCGAGAGTTGTTGCGCCAACAAACAGCGCTGATTGAAGGTCATTGGTGTCAGCTGGAAGAACAACGTCGTCGGTTAGAGGATATCGAAAGATCCATAAGGATAGACAATGACAATGGAGAGCATGATGTAGATCGTAACGAGCAACCAACGCAGTGTGCTGGCACCGGGGTTATTTGAAACAATAACCCGGCTCCTGGCCGTCAACTACAATTCTCGAATGCTTTGATGGCATATAAGGTCCCGAGGAACTTCAAGCCTCCCAGCAATTTAGAGCCTTATGATGGGACGACAGATCCCCATGAACATTTGGACGCTTACACTCAGTCCATGTAGTTCTACGGATACACCCCGGAACTGTTATACCGGGTCTTCCCTCTATTTTTTATGAAGGATGCCATCCGTTGGTTTGTCACCTTGGGACAAAGGTTACAGGATGAGAAAACCTTACGTAACATTTCTTGCAGCACTATACCACAATAAAGGAGTAATCGAAGTCGATTGACTCCCTTTCCAGAATCCGCCAGGGAAGTTTTGAATCATTGCGCAAATAAGTTAAGAGATTCAATCACGCCTGTGTGGGCATTGAAAACCTAGATGACATGATAGCCCTCCATTACGCCAAAAACGGACTCTGAATTGACTCATGCTTCTTCATGTCGTTGACAAAAAAGAAGTCAACAAGTCTAGATGAGTTTCACCTACGGGCAGACAAATACGTTAAACTAGATAAAATTACCAGAGCTAAAGAAAGTCTGAAAAAGGGTGAACCCGTTTATCAGAAAAGAACCAGAACTCCAACCAACCCCGCGACTCCTCTAAGAGCGAATGGTATCGGCCAATGTATGCTGAGTATACTCCTTTGAACACCCCTCGAGAGACAATCTTGAAGGAGGTCTTTCAAACCGAGTTCCAGGATATCAAAAGGCCAGCACCCGTGAAGAAAAAATTCTAGAGGGACCACTCAAAGCATTGCAGATGGCATAAGAGCTAAGGCCACGAGACAGAAGAATGCTACCAGCTCTGGGATGTCATCGAGTCCCTGATCAAAAAGGGACAACTACAAAAGTACATTAGCGGTTTCTGAGGAAATGAGAACTGCAATGGATGCAGGGATCTAAGACGAAGCTGTAGCTCTCGGGGAAGTCCGAACCAGTGCCAAAGAAGAACTCGGAGCCCTACCAGAAGATCCCTGACTCTGCCGCGCTGTGATGTTGAAAACAAGCAAGATCAGAACCGGGATACTTGTGGCGGGAGGAATAGGAAAGACAGACTCATTAGTTCCATCTCAAGAGGGTTCGCAGGGGGTGGATTATCCAATAACTCCCGGAATAAGGCACTCCGAACAGCAGTCTTGAGCGTCTCTAACTCCTCACGAAGATCCCATGCCGGAGACAAGGATACACCACCCATCTCCTTCTCTGACAAAGACTATGACGATATTATTCGAGATCATGACGATCCACTGGTCATATCCAGAATAATATCTAATGCCAAAGTGTGTCGCATCTTTGTGGATCAGGGGAGTTGACGGATATCATGTTCATGGACGCCTTCGAAAGGCTGGAGTTCCCTCTATCTGCGCTCACACCGTACAAAGGCGAACTGACCAATTTTTCCAGAGAAAAGGTTACCTCAGTCGGGTATTTCGAAACTTTCTTGACTCTGGGTAACGACAGCATATATAGAACCGTAAAGGTGAGATTTTTGGTCGTGGATTGTCCCTCGGCTTACAACATCATTCTGGGCCGCCCTACGCTGAATGACATTACCGCTGTGGTCTCTACCGCCCACCAAGCCATAAAATTCCTCAACAGGAATAATGAAGTGCTCACGGTCAATGGCAACCAGATTACAGTCCGCAAGTGCTAGAACGAGAGCTTGAAGATCAGTAGGGCTTTTATGAAAACAAAGGCACGTACATCTAGCCCGACCCGTGATCAAGTCAACATCCTGATGACTGAGTTGGACGTATGTGAGGAGATCTGAGGTACAAGACCCCAACCTGAAGGAGAATTATTCTCGCTCTAGCTTGGTGATAAGCCCGACCAAATCACCAAGATATGTGCAAACCTTGAAGAGCAAGAGAAGATCCAGTTAATAGAGCTCTTGCGAAAAAATAAGGATCTTTTCGATTGGACATCCACTGACATGCCTGAGCTCGACCCCGCTTTCATCTACCATCGTTTATCTATTAAACGGGATGCGAAGCCGGTCTCCCAGAAGAAAAGAAAAGAAAAAAAAAAGTTGATCTCGAGAGGCAACAAATTATCGAGGGGCAAGTCAAGGAATTACTAAGTGTCGGTTTCATCAGAGAGATCTCGTATACCACCTGGCTCTCGAATGTTATCCTAGTAAGGAAGTCAAACGGGAAATAGAGGAAGTGTGTGGACTACATCGACCTGAACAAGGCGTGTCCTACAAATCCATACCCCTTCCCAAACGTTGACAAGCTAGTCGACAGCTCCTCTGATTTCCGGCTACTGTCCTTTTATGGACGCTTACTCTGGATACAATCAAATTCCTATGTCCCTTGGAGACGAAGATAAAAACGCCTTTATTATCGAAAGGGCGAGTTACTATTAGAAAGTACTGCCTTTCAGGTTAAAAAATGCCGGAGCCACCTACTAGAGTATGATGAACAAGGTCTTCGAGGAACAGATAGAGAGAATGCTAGAAGTCTACATTGACGATATGATAGTTAAGACCCCATCGTCAGGATCACACACCTTAGACCTCGAGGAAGTATTTGCGCAGTTAAAGAAGCACGACATGAGACTTAATTAAAAAAAAACGCATTTAGGGTCCAAGCTGGAAAGTTTTTGGGGTTCATGCTGACCAACTGCGGTATTGAGGCAAACTCCAATAAATGCAAAGCAGTGTTCGACATGCATAGCCCCCAAAGCGTGAAAGAAGTACAACAGCTAATCAGACGGATCGCGACTCTCACATGATTCCTAGCCAAAGCCGCTCACAAATCCCTCATTCTTTTCAAGTTATTAAAACAAGAGACAAGATTCGAGTGGATGCAGGAATGTGAAGACGTTTTCACATCTTTAAAGAGTATTCTGGCATCTCGTCCCATTCTTACAAGATCGGAGTCTGGAGAAACACTTTACGTGTACCTCTTCATCCACGAGGAGGCTGTGAGTTAAGTACTCATCAGAGAAATACCGGAAGGTCAGAAATAGGTTTATTTTGTGAGCAAGGTGTTGTAAGGCCCCGAACTCGGATATCAAAAGATAGAGAATGTTGTTTTTGTACTCATCATCACGGCCAGAAGACTAAGGCAATACTTTCAGTGTCATCCCGTGGTGGTAAGGATAGATCAACCCATCCGACAGATATTGCACAAGCTGGACTTAGCAGGGAGGATGATTGCCTGGTCCATCGAGCTTTCCGAGTTTGGAATTGCTTACAAACCTAAAGTAACCATCAAGGCACAGGCGCTCTCGGACTTCCTGACTAAACTCAACTCAGACTCCGGTGATACCAAGAAGATATCATGGACCATGTTCGTTGATGGGCCCTCAAACCCGAAGGGAAATGGTGCCAGGGTAATTTTGGAGAATTCTGAAGGGGTAACTGTTAAAAACTCTCTTAGGTTCGAATTCCCCACCTCCAACAATCAGGAAAAATATGAAGCATGTATTACCGGACAAGAAATGACCAGAGACTTGTGGTCTACAAAGATTTGACTGTATAGTGACTCCCAGCTCGTGACCTTCCAGATCCGAGATGAATATTAGGACAAAGAATCCCTCTTGTAGAAATACCTGACGAGAGTATAAGAACTCCTCACGAGCTTTTAGCTGGTAAAAGTGGAGCATATACCCCAGGAGCAAAACTCTAGGGCCGACCTCTTATCTAAGTTGGCCAGCACCAAAAGCTCAGGCAATAACCGTTTGGTGATTCAGGAAACCTTCTCGCGTCCCGCAATTGCCAACATAGGTATCTTCTAGATCGACGGACAAGAACGTACCTTGATCACGACACTGATGGAATACTTACAGTCCGATAGCCTCCCCGAGGATCCAAAAGAAACTTCCAAGTTAAATAAAATTGCGGTCCGGTACACCATCTTCGATGGACAGTTATACCAGCGTGAATTTTCTTTACCTTTCCTCAAATGCCTTGCTCCGAAAGAAGCAGACTACGTCCTGGCCGAAATTCAAGAAAGAAGTTGTGGGCACCACTTAAGGGATAAGGCTCTAGCATTGAAGGCACTCATGGCAGGTTACTACTGGCCCACAATGGAGGCAGACTCCCTTGCGCATGTCCAAATATGTGACAAATGTCAATAACATTTTGACCACTACCACACTCTGCTAGAGGAACTAACCACGACATCCATACCCTGATTATTCTATCAATGGGGCATGGATATCTTGGGTCCATTCCCTCAAGCACCCGGGCAGCTGAAATTTTTTGTTGTAGCCGTGGGCTACTTCACCAAGTGGATCGAAGCAGAGCCCTTGGTCACCATCACCTCGGCTCGGATTCAAAAATTCACTTTGAACCGGAGAGACCTCCACTGGGAGATCCATGTGGACGTCGGTGTTCCTAGCCCTCAAGGCCTCCAAGATCACCAAATTGTCTCCATCCTCCATCTTGGCCAAGCTTTTTGCATAATAAACAAAACAAATCAGAAATAATTATGATGCGGCACAAAGAAGAGAAAACATAAACAAGCATGACCATGAATGGCTGGTGGCCAACACTACCTACCATGGCCCAAAGCTCATCATCATCTAGAGCGTCTATTATATCTTTAGGACGGATCTTGCCGACCTCATCAACCCACATCTCGAAGAAGTTGACACACTCAAGCTCTTCGTCGTCCAATTGACCTGTTTCCCATTCAAACGATCAAGTGGGGATGTTCCACGCCGCCGGGTTCCAGTATATGCTAAATGTTAGCTCCCCGTCGCTCCCCAACCAGAAAGGACGAGTGTCGCCGATCGCCATTAACTTGAAGAACTTTTCTTTAAAGTCCTTGTAACTTTCTAAGTATGGAAGAAAGACAGTCCTTCCCTGTCAGGATCGGACTGATAGCCAAGATTGTTGACGAGCGCGGGCGCCATGAACGAAGTACTACGTATGGAAATAAAAAATGCCTCTTCCGAGCATCGTAACCCCACCAACCGGCATATCCTTTTGAAGGCTAGGATATTTTCCCAACCATTGAGGTGAATCTGACTGGGGGCAGCATGAAGAGTCCGAAGAATGGAAATTTAGAAGTCATTAAGGGGGAGCCGAAGTCCGAACCTCATAAAGAAGTCCTCATACAGAAACATGAAGTGTTCTCCAGCTTCTCAGGTTGAACACACCTGCTCCCTCCCTGGGGACATGATCAAGAACTCATCATCCTAGGCTCCTCCCTCAGTAAGTTCCAAATAATCTTTTAGTTTGTCACTCCTCCTCGGACTCATAACAGGATATCTTATCAAAGACATATTCTGCAACCCATGTGTATGATAACCCCGGACCTCGGCGAATACGAATCGCCTCCTTCTTGGCTTGTTGATTCTTCAGCTCCTAAACCTCCGGAATCGGGGCAGGCTCTTCAACTCTTGGCACCCTCCTCCTAGCCATTTGAATTTCTGGAAGACACACAGAGGCTCAGGGTCAGAACTAGTTCAAGTTCGAAGATCCAAATGCAGCAATGGGTGAAAATAAAAAACTAACCACACCCACATACTGGCCTCCGCACCCACCATGGCAAAAAACCTCAGAAGGACACCTCCGTCGCACGTAGTGCGATGGAGGAGGTGCTCCATGAAGGGCAATGTCATCGGAAGGAGGAAAAACAGTATTCCCCCCTCGTTCGCAGAGAAGAAAGAGGAATACACTTCATTGAGAGTGCACAATCTCTTAAGCAACAAGAATAAACAAAAAATAGAACAAGGGGAAGGGAATACCTTGAAGAAAATGAAGATTTCAAGTCCTTGAATCTCCAAAAGTGCCTAAACCACCTTTTGGCCATCGTAAAACTTGTCAGAAAACCTCCTCAGACTACCAATTTTTTCAAACAAAGGAATAACGAAACGAAAAAGGAAAAGAATAAAACCCTATTTATAAGGGCTATACAGTTAAGGGGTAATTTTGTCCGAGCAATTCGGATTTGAAAAAATACTCATTATGGCGCGCGAAGTACTATGCATGTCTACTCAACCTGAACACGCAATGTGGCCCATGTAGCTATCATGTCAGTTGAGAGGACGGTTACCGAGCAAACTAAGAGACGCGCAATCTCAAGGACTGAGAGTTTGGAAAACTTATCCATACCCCAAAAGCTTGACTACCCCGGAAAAGTTTCCCCAAGGTACGAAGACCCCAGATCCAAGTATTTAAAATTGGCACTTCACCAGTCTCGACTAAGTATCAAGCTGTGGGCAGCTTAACATATCACGTCATCAAGGTGAGCATTGGACTCACCTTGGTATAATATAAATACCATGATTTGCAGAAGAAAGAAAAATAGAAGACACAAGATTTAAAGCAAAAGAAAAATTTATTAATTTCTCATTCCATACATTGTCATACATAAAAAAAGAGAGAAGTGGAAACATTTGAGACATATATTTTATAAAGAAAGAGCAGTCCGGAGAAAGACGAGAACACCATCACCACCAGCATCCTCGACTATGTTACATCCACATTTCCTCTGGAACCAGCACCGGTCTCATCCCCATGAAGCGGCTCTTGAAAAATTGGATTAACTTTGCAATCCGTAACAGAACACTGCTGCTGAACTCCGGGGCTCTGCCATATTCTTCTTCACTGCCTCCTTCACCAGGATAATAAAGACCGGGGTGCACTCTCCTTTGTTGGACGGGGCATAGTTTTTCATAGGAAGATCATTCTACCGGAACCATGATCATCCCAAGCCACTTCAAACCAAGGAGTAGTCCTAATAGTTCCTCCTATATATCCAAATACTCTTAGAGGATTTGTCGGGAAAGAGAATGACTTTGAGCTCTATTTCTCCAATTGCCTCCGTCCAACACAACAAATATCACAAGCCTCCCCAACGACAGTGCGTAGATCAAATACACCCTCATACGTTAGGAGAGTGAGACATCTGCCATTAATACGCTGAGAAAGTGAGATATCTAGTAGAAGAACAGTTCGCGAAAACCATGGCAAATTTTTTGAAACTTGTGGAAGAATAAGAAGAAAGTCCCAATGAGAGGCAAAACTCTCCAAGAATGCACATGGAAAGAAGAAGGAATCATTTCTTTAAGGAAAGGTCACTTCCAGGTAGAAACACAGAGAAACATGGAAGGGAATGTCAACGTTAAATGTAGATATTCCCTATTTATAAAGGGAATGGAACGCTTCGATTGGTTTCTAGGAAGGAGAACCTGTCAAATCATAAAATCTGTGTTTAATGCTCTCCCTTTCTTATTGGTTACGAAAGCAGCGGATGGTTAGAAAACTGTGCGAAGCTGACGTTCCCCATTAAAAGCTCCTTAAATCTCGATGAAGTCAAAACAATAATTTCTAAAGAATCCAAGACCAACAAAGGACTTGTTGCTAGACGAAAAACGCCGTGAGCCACACTTGGGGGCAATAGGAGGTAAACCTTGGAACAAGGAATGTCGATGTAGGCAAGGGTGCATCGCGATCTCCAACCACATCACAACCTTGAAGGTACCTCGTACTCGACGATGGACCTTAGTCTCAGTACGAGACACCGCGAAACCTGACTTCAAAGCTAAGGCATAGTCCGTTGCGAGCCTGATGATTCTATAACTTGACACTTAGGTCTTGTCTAAGCGCCAACCTGGGGGCAACTGTTCTGGAGTGTGGTCAAGGATTCCATCCGGAAGGATCGACCAGCCACATTAACTACCAGACTCTGCCATAAACACCCCGGCCAAGGCCTTATGACCTCGGACCGCGGCATTGGATCACAACGATCGCTGGATTCACGCAGATCCTCATAACTGCCGATCATAACTCTAAATGTGGTGACCATAACTACCTGCAATAAGGATTGACCACTAAGGGGACAACCCTGACAGGTCAGAGACAGGCCTCAACGATCGTGGGCTGATACCTTTGTTAAGACACGATCCCAAAATACTTGCATCTAGTACGAATTGCATGAGGATTTCAGTCACGCTCTATATATATACCAGGTCAAATTAACCTAACAAGGTATCTGTTATCTAATTGCTAAATCCTATTTGTGAATTGCCTGACTTGAGCGTTGGAGTCCCTTTGCAGATACCCGCCCCCCTGTTTCAATACGCTTGACAGCAGTTGTACAATGAGGAAACCACCATATACGTGTCTATCTCAAGTGCCTATCACAGACCAAATGCTACTTATTTTGGCAGTTTGCTTCATGACTGTTGTAGGCTCTTCCATGCCTTTTCTGGCGTAAACTACCCCCGGTGATGAGCAATTAAAATATGGAAAATTATAATGTAAAAAATAAAATTAAAAAATATTATTTTGTAATTTCACTTTTTAAAAATATTTATTTATAACTGAGTTTGTAAAGTCTTATCTTAACTTCACTTAATCCACATGTTATGATTTTATTTGTCCACATCCGCATATGTTTTGGTACCCATGATTTTGTATGGGTACCATAACAATCCCGTTATTTTAAATAAATTTATGTAAATTTTATATTACTAACTTAAAATTAATAATAAAAAATATTTCATGAAACACACATAAATTATATTCTAAAAACATGCAATAATTTCTTTGGCCTGAAATTTTCATTGAACAATTTTTTATTTATTTTTTTGACTTTGCTAACCATTACCCTTAGAGCATTTGTTAATAAAACTAAAATAATAAGTATTAAATTAGACATAAAACATTCAATGCATTAGAAATTTAAAAAGTTTTAATTTTCATTTAATACTTTTTATTTTTAATTTCTTAACAATTTTCTTTTAGCAAAATTCTTTTTTATTTTTTACAAAAATATTAAATAATTTCAGAGAAAATGATAAAATTGTTATATGAATAATTCTAGATCTTTATAACTAATCCTCTTAACTACTAAATAAAGAAAATATTAAATATTTTTTATATTTTTTAAGACATTAAATATATTTAATTTTTTATTTAATATTTTTTATTAAATATTAAAAACATTATTAAAAATATTTTTTAAAAAGATATAACAAAACTCATTATTATTCTCTTTTTGTCCACTTCTATATTTATCTTTTTTAAGTTTTGCACAAGAATTAATAAAGTTATTGAATGACCTCGATTATAAGAAAAAATAATTATATTTTATTAAATTATCCTTTATCAAAATACTTAAAATTTAAAATATTATTAAAACTTTAATAATCTTATATCTCAGTCATTAATACTAAGAGTAAATTTAAAAAATAATTAATAATCATTAAATTTATAAAATAAATAAAATTGAAAAAACATTTTTAAATAGATAAATAAAATATTAAACAAAGGGAGTATTTAATTTGTATCTATGTTAATTTAAAAATATATAATTATTGCAAACTAGAGTCAGCTCAATTAACTAGACCGATAATATCCCAGATTTGATTTTTACTGAGGCTTGTAGTATATATTTTTATAAAACATTATTTTTTGTTAATTTTTTCTTATAAAAATATAAATTTATTTAAAGTAGAAAATAAATATATGTAAAATATAAAGGTAAAACTATAAAAGATAAAATGAAAAATAATTAAGAAAATATAATGAAAGAAAAACAATAATAATCATGAAATTAAGATGATATAAACTAGTATTATAAATGAATTGTTTACAATAATATGTGACAATTCTTGATTTCAATTTACTTAAAATTATTAATTTTATCAAATTTAACTTAGTTTTTTTTTAAAAAAATTCATTCAGCACTGTCCTAGAAAAATTAAATGAATAATACTTCTTGCACAAAATAATTTACCTCACATCTCTCATATTTGTTGAGATGACAGAATCAAAATATAAACGTATAAAATATAAGACAAGATCATATGTAATTAGATAATAAAAATTATATATATATATATAGTGATGTATGGTAGTATGTGTATTTTGACTTTAATGATTTAAATTTAGGGTACAAGCTTGCAACATGTTGATCTACAAGTCTTTATCAAATATCAATCATGTGTCAAAAAGGACCAAAGCCAAATGGTTTTCCTCAATTTTTATCATAGTTGTATAATTTAAATCGGAGATCAATCCGATCAAAAGATCAAGTCCTTAGGTTAATAGTTTGATCATGAGTTAAATAGTTAAATCAAAGAATCTAGATAAAAAAGAAATTACTTTAAAAAAATATATTATATGAAGAAAATATTTCATATAAAAATATTATGTTAAAAAATATTAGCTATGATAATAATATAATTAAAAAATTGAGAATATTACCTAACAAGAGCATGTGGTTTAGTAACAAAGTGTATTCTATCACAATAAGAGTCTTATAGGTATTGTGTTCAAATTTTACAAGTTATATTTTTGAAGCAACAATTAAATAAACAAAGAGAAAATCAAGTTTGATCGGTTTAGTGCAAAACACGTTATGAGCATGAACTAAACCGACTCATAGGCCTGGTCACAGGTTTATTGGCTCAATTCATATAACTATGATTTTCATACCTTAAGTGGATATGTTGATAAAAAAAAGTTTTATTTTGAAAAGAAATGGACAGTGATTACTTTATAAGTGGATGTGGATAGATCCATATGAACCTAATGTCTTATAGTTTTGGATTGACATGTGATGTCAAGTCCATTATTCTAGTTTTGCATATCTCTCTGGTGTTTTAGGCTCCCTTATTTCTCACAAGTGACATAAGAGTCTGTGGTTCAGCTAAGGCGAGTATGTTGTGATGGGACCACGGCAAGTGTATCAAATCATCAAGTAATAAAAACGGTGAGAAACCAAATATCGTTCTCAGGGATAGATGGCCAAATACCAATTCACGAAATTAGCTACTATTTAAACCAAGTTTTGGATCAAAGTGAGCTCTAATAACAAAACAAGATAAACACATAAACTCATGCAATGACAATATTTTTGGATTTTTATAGTTGGCAAATTAACAAACACCTGGAATGCAAAACGATTGAAATTTAGTTTATGAAAGAGTTGGGATCAAGTTTCATTTGATTTCACTTGTTGTATATCAATTGGAACTAATACAAGCTACTATTCCTATTTTGTCACCGAATTCTCTAATTTAATCAAACCTTAATTCTTTAAGTGATTGACCTTTTGTTCCTAATTAAAAATCCTAATTCCTTAGGTGAATCTAAGAGATAACAAGCATTGCGGTTTAGAATTCAAAGAGGTAACAAGCAAATCAATGGCTATTCCTAGCCTAGAGATAAGCAAAGTTCATGATCTCATAGCACGAATCATATACCAAATTTCCATTCAATATACAATCCAAAAATCATCCTAAAGAGAATCAATCGTTAGAAAGCATTAAGAGAAGATATCATAAACTCAAAACAGAGTAGCAACTTGTATTAAGTAAACCCAATATCAATTACAAACAGGTTTCATCAAAATTCACTTAATCCCAACAAAGGAGAGTTTAGCTAGACATAGAAATAAATGTAAAAACTAAAACAATAGGGAAGAAGATGCAAAACTCCATGGAAGATTGAAGAAAATCTTAGTTCCCACTCTTCTTCTCTTCAAATTCACTATAGAGCTCCCAAAATAGGGCTCTTCTCTACTCCAAAACAGCTCCCCACGCACTTCTCCTTCATTTAGGTCAGAAAAGATGAATTTATACTCTGGTATGAGTGCCTAGGCGCTGCGTCTGTGGCGCCTAGGCGCTGAACGTCCAAAGCGTATTTTCATTTTATGAACTTGAGCGCCTAGGCGCTGAGTCTTGAACGTCGAAGCGCTCACCTTCTAGACATCACATTTTTTATGGAGTCTTGGGCGCCTAGGCGCCCAAGGAATAGCGCCTAGGCGCTGGGCAAACAGAGAAAACTTCCTTGCATTGCTTCCAACCATCCAATTCCTTCATCTTTAGATACTTTCATTTTTTGCGTGCTCATCATTTGGGCGCCTAGCGCCTGAACTTCAATGAGCTTCCTTGACCATGTTTAGCTTCATCTTGTTTCCCTTAGTGCCTACAATCAAAACAACAACAAATGAGCTAAAACACCAATAATTCTAATCAGAATGAACTTAATTTAATAAACTAAAATGGATCAACTAGAAAGATAAAATAAAGATGTCTTAATGTCGAAACAACATCAAAAGTTGAGCTTAAGCAGTGAAATCCACTCAAAAAGCTTTGGAAAAATAGATAATCTAGCAGATTATCACATTGTCACAATTGTTAGTATTCTCAAGGTTGTTGCCATCGTTGAAGACAAAGAGCCAACTTTGGTAAGGCCATTGATTCGTTACTCCGCTCAAGACAAAGTGTCTTTTGTGTGTGATGTCTTTATGTGTGACTTCCTTTTTTTTAACATGCAGTATCAAAACTGATGGTTCGTCTCAACCCATGTTACTAAGAATTTGGAAGGTGAAAACAAAGCCCGATGATACCATCAAAATACTTTAAAAAAAAAAACTTTTGCTCAAGGGGAGTATAGTCGTGTGAACAACTCACACTTGAAGAATAGATTGTTACCAATTTAAGTGTGAGTCAAAAAATTCTTACATAAAAAATAAATTAAAAAAAGTAAATATATATAAAAAAGGACATATGAATCTAATACCTTAAATTTTAAGTCATGATATAATATCAAATCTATTATTATTATTTGTCACTAGTAAAAAATAACTAAACCCATAAAAAAAAATCTTTCCAAATATTTTAGAATTTTTTTATTAAACATGCGTTGGTAAGACACAAAAAAAGGTAATATGAACTTATTTAACTCAAAATGCAATTATCTATATCTTCGTATACATAATTGGGATATCAATAATAAAAATAAGTAACATTGCTTTTATAATACTAAATTATTTGAAAATAACGAGATGTGAGAGGTGAAAGGTGGGAACTGCAAGAAAGAACAAATGTTACCCTGTCTTTAGATGTTTTTTCATTAACGAAATAGATGGGAATAAATCGAAAAAGAAAAGAATTGAATGGAACATAGTTCTCCCCTTTTTTATTTGAAAGATTCATTAACGGAATAAAAATAGAATATGTGTTCCCCCCATTCCACCTCAATTTTGGGGGGAATAAAAACTAAGCATTTGAAGGGAAGAAGGGGGAAATAATTTCTCATGTGTTCCGTTTAATTTCTATACATTTTAAAACTTATAAACATAAAAAATTATTTCTATTCTTTTTATTTTCTTTCTGTTCCTCACATTATCTATCATCCAAATATAGTGTTAGATATACGTTTTTTTTTAAGTGATATGTATATCATATTTGTTAATGGATATTTTTATAGTACTTATCTCTTTTTTTAGATTTGATATTTATGATAAGTTATTAAATATTTAATTTATTATTAATTATTTTTAAATATTTGTTATAAATTTAATTAATAAATATTTAAAAACTTATTTTAGGTATTATACCTTTTTTAAAAAAAATAAGATGAAATTAAATATAATTAAATAATAAAAATTATATAAATATAAAATAATATGAATTAAAATTTATGTGATTAGAATGACTCAAAATAACATATAGAAGAAAGGAAATATCTGTGTAGTTTGCATACTTTGAACTTCAAATAGGACGCGTGTGTGGTTTATTTTGACATGGAAATAATATGAACGCACGACATGGAAAGTAAACAAACAAACAAGGACGTCTGCCGTCCTTGTAATAGTATTTTGACAGGTTGATGGTTCGCATTAATAAGCAATAAAGTAGTGCTATCTGTGGCGAACGGCTTTTTCACGAAATCGTCCACGCATTTGTGGTTTATTTTTGTTATTTCGGGTACCTTTTTATGAAAAACGATTTGTGATATCAAACATTTTCCGAACAATTTGCTGGCTTTCGCTTTCAGCCTGTTGGCATGTGGTGTCATTAAATGAGTTTCTCTCAAGGGTGTCGATGTATTATAAAAAATGTAACTTATTATTCTCTCATTTTTTAAATATCTGCCATTTAATTGCCCCTATAAGAGTTCCCAATGATACTTACGTATTATATATGAAAATGTTTATTGACACTTCTTTATATTTATTGTTATTTTTATTTTATTAATTTTTTATTAAATAAATTAATTTAAACTATTAGATTAAAAAAATTAAAAATTTATTTAATAAAAAGTTTATAAAATAAAAATGATAATAAACACAAAAGAGTGATAATAAATCTTCCCATTACATATTAAGGAAGATTGCTTTTATAAAAAAAAAAATTAAGGAAGATTGCTAGTAGCAAAAATTCGAATCTAAACATATCAAGCGGTGCACTTTAATCTTTATCAGCTTAACCAATCCGTGTTGATTCACAATTATTTCTACGAAATAAATTTTTTGATACAAGCTATTGCTCACGTAATTTTAGGATAAGAATAATGATTAAATAATTTTTTTCTTAAAATAATGATTTCAGGATTTAAATTCTTAATATTACAACTTATATGAAATAATTTAAAATAAAAACTTTCATTTCCGTTTTTTTTTATCACATGTTGATCATGCTCATGTTCAAACTAATATAGTTGACGAGAACAAATGGTGGATTGATGCTCAAATTCACATGGTTGAATTAACGAATTTTTTCTCCTTTTAAGTGCTAGATTTAGGGTAAAATGCTACGTGTACATTCATAAATGTGCATATTTTTCACATATCCCCTTATCGATATCAATATCAGTAGCAGTGTTGGAGATGAAAAGCAGTGTCAGACCCAATTTTCGAAGGTTAGGAAAGCATTAATATTTTTTTTAGATGTTATTTTTAATATTTGGACTATAATATAAATTTTAAGACATAAATAAAAATTTGATAAACAATTTTAAATTTTTTTCAATTATTTATTAGCTTAATTAAGAGGAATTTTAGTTTTTATATTAAAAAATATTTTTAAGGAATTTTTCTATATTAACATACCTTTTCAAAACATTACAATTAGCATCATATTACTCTATTAATTTATTTAAATAATTATAATTATAACACTTAAATTTTAATAAAAGTTACAAGCTTCAATTCTAAATATCAATAAACTCAAATTATGAAAGTAAGAATTAAGAGTACTAAAGATATACAAAAAAAAATTAATAAATAAGAGTGAACAATTAATTAATAAATTGAAGGCTTTCGTCAATTATTGAAAAAGAGAATATGGAGAGTTTTTGTTTTTTGTTTTTTTTATAAGAAACACTAAAATCTTTTAGTTTTTGTAAGAGAAATTTTATGGAACCTAGCACAATTAAGTTTGGGTTCCAAAATTCGTATTTATGTGGACTAATAAAAAATAATCTTGTGAAATAGTATGTTGACATGTAAAGTGTTTTACTTTCGACAATTAATTTTACAAAATAATCTTTAAAAGATAAAATTACAAGAAATGAACCCTTATTTTAATTTAAAAGAAATAAAAAGCAATCCTAGAGAGCTCGACTCACATAAACAGAATTAAGAAAAAGCTAACACAGTTCTTATTTTGTTTTGGTTGAAGATGCTAAATCGGATGCAGCCGCATTGTTGACAACAAGCATGAAGAAAAAGGCAGTCAGCTCTGGTAGCAAACTGGCTCAAGTCAAAGGAATAATCTATCTGAGTGTGTTTGGAATGTGAAAAAATAGAAAATGATTTGATTTGTAAATTAAATTTAATTAAATTTTATATTTAGAATGTTTAAAATTAAAAATTATTTGATTTTTAAAATCTCATTGATTTCATTCCTTTTTGTTTTAGAAATTCTATCAATTTTGATAGAATTTGTCATGATTTGATTTGATTTGAAATAAATAGACTATTTTAACCTTATTAATTACCTTTAACAACTTTTCATAATGGTTAAAATGTAAAATAATAAAATCAAATCAAATCAATTCTTATTTTAATGAATTCCAAACACAAAATTTAATTTCTAAATCAATTCAAATTCTTTTTTTTTTTAAAGTTCCAAACACAAAATTTAATTTTTAAATAAAATTAAATCAATTCAATTCAATTCAAATCAAATCAAATCATTTTTCATTTTTATTCATTCCAAACACAACTTCTATGATTGAATTGGGGGAATTTGGTGGAAGCTAAAGTTAACAGTGGTGGTGATAGTATACGGTGAGGGAAGTGACGAGAGAATGAAGAAAGGGGCATCCTAATGACTGATGGAGAGGAAATCAATGTCTTGGCCATGGATAAGAAGCTTCAAACAGAGACAATTTAGTCTCAGCTTCTCATATCAATTCTATTACAATTAAAATATCTGGGCAGATGTAACGTTTTCCAACAAAAAAAGAAAGAAGAGGAATCTTGTTTTATCCCCTTTTGGACCGTCATGGGCCTCGGTTGACCGACTGAGTCTAACATATGAGTCTTAGCTTAATTGATATTTAGTCATAAACTCAGCATATTTTTATCGATGATTGAGTTGGGAGGCTGTGGACTGTCATGAGTTTTGGCTGACCGACTGAGTCTAACATCTGTGTTGGATAGGACAGCCTCAAAATCACCTTATAGTGAAATTCAGGTTGCCCCGACGGAAATATGCCAACAATATTGACCTATTGATACTTGAACGGATAGCAGTTTGTTAGGCACGTGCTCCATCTGATTCGCCAACAGTCGATCGGCACTATTATGATCAACGATTGTAAACGGTTTCAAACCATAATAATCAGATGAAACGTAAGCTTAACGATCATAATGATTAAGAGTCTGAGCAGAAACTATTCGAGGGGTTAATCCTTGGATACCTATATAAACTTGCTTGATGATCTAGCCGAGGCATATTCCATTCTCTACTTGACATGGGCCTTTTGTGTACACGAGTGATCATTTCTACTAACCTACCTAAGTGCGTGAGATATTATCTCATTGATTAGGTATTCCTTAAGACAATCCTTACCTATCATTATATCTCGACTTAGGTCTCAGTCAATACCCAAAACATTTTTCATTTGAAGTTCTAGTGGATTTACTCGAGAGTAAGTAATTTGACTATAAGAATGTTAGGTTTGGGGTTAGTTCTCTACCATGTGACTTTTACCATATATAAAACCTTTGTGTCTGTTTGATTCTCATTCTTCTTTTCCAATTATTCTTTTTAATCAATTCCTTTAAGAGGAGATTGACTTTTTTACTATACTGTTATTAGTGTTAAAACTAATCATCAAAATGTTACCTTTTTAAATTATTTATCAAAATGTTACTATTTTAAAATTATTTATCAAACTGCTATTCTTTTATTTTACGTGATTTTTTTAATATTTTCTGAATTACGTAGAATATGTCAAATATGGTAACGCATCCATATAGATTACGCTAACACACTTATTTGCCTTCATCCAAGCATTTAGGAGTGAGACTGATGATGGTGGTAGTTTTAGTCTATTAATGTAAAAAATAAAATTAAAATGAGCATTTTGCAATTTTATTTTTGAAAAATATTTGTTTGTAATTAAGTTTATAAAAGGCCCACTTTAATCTCATTAGATCTATATGTTATTATTTATCAACGTATGTTAGTTTGAATAAAAAAGGATAAAATCTTTTAAACATATAGTCTTGAATTTAATTTCAAAATTTATGTATGAAAATAATATCATTAGGAAGGTTCTTTGTTTAAGCACTTAACTATATATCGAGAAATTAATCTCTTACCTATCAAATAAGAGATACTTTAAAAAACAAAAAATCTGTATTATTATTTTATTTGTTTATGTCAGTACGAATTTTAGTACTCATAATTTTGCATAAATACCATAACAATTCTAGTAATACTTATTTTTTATTTTTTTAATTTCAAGGAGAGCATGCGTTTCCCTCAAATATATGCGGCTCTTCCAGTGATAAAAATGGAGACAGAGAGAGAAATAAAAAAAAACGCTGGTGATTAAGGATATGTGAGATATATAAGGAATGTTATTATTTTTGGTACGGATATAAGAAATGTTTTTACATGTGTAAGTAACATTTTTCCTATATTTATATATGTATTATATAGTACATTGAATTGGGTAAAAAAATGTGAGAAAGCGTAAACAAAATTTGAATTGCACTTAGTGATGTGATTTTTATTTTGGTACATGTGAGAAAACAACTATTATTATTATTATTATTATTATTATTATTATTATTATTATTATTAAGATACTGTTACAAATCGAGTGGCTTATAGGCAACTAGTAGAAATTAAAATAGGTTTTTAGTAGTGGTTGTAAAAGTCTTTTAGTGGCGATTTTAACCGCCATGCATACTCTAACGGATGTTAGCTCGTCTTTTTCAAAACATGTTTTCTCATAGCAATTTTTTTCACCTTTTAATTAGCAAATGGCCGTATGTAATGGTTGAAAAGGTAAAATACGCAAGTTAATTATAGTTAGGAAAAAGATAATTTCATATTATGTGAATATTGTACATATTTTTTTTAAAAATATGTGATTAAAAAGAAAAAGTGAAAAAAAAATAAATATGATAAATAATATAAATAATATATAAAAATAAATATATATACTATTTATAGTAAAAATATCAAAGTTGTTATAATTAATCAGGGTTTAAATTAACTTTTATTTTAAAGAAAAATTCTGTAAAATTAATTTTTTTGGAGTATATGGTTCAACTCAAATTAAGAACGAGATAACAGAAACACATACTTTATAGCAAATGGGTAATCACAATGCCTAATGGCTTGCAAAGTTAACCATCAAATCATTGATTTGAATGATTGTCAATATATGAGAGCTAAAAGTATAAAGCTTACAAACCCGACGGTAATTGAATAAAAGAAAAAAGAGAAGAAGAATAATCTTAGTTATATAAATTTACTTTCACTCGTACAATTTTTGTGTACTCTTATATGTCATTTTATAATTGAGTTTAATTTTAATATATTAATAGTGTTCACAAATTTTATACTCTCAATTCATATAAGTAGATTGAGATGATAAATCATTTTAATTTTTAAAATGAGAATGTAAGTTTAAATTTTTAAAAAATAATTTTTGTAAAAAATTTATATAACTTTTGTGTTTCTGAATTCAAATGGACAGATACAGTAAAGATATCCCGTGATTTAAAAAAAGTTACACTCTCACCTACTAATGTGGTGTTACATTATCTAACAAATATGACATCAGATAATTTTTTTTTTATTTTAATAGTGCTTCAAAATTTTATTTTTATATAATATTGTATTTTGTTAAATGATCGAAGCAGATTATACAATTATTTCACATCAACTGTGGAAGTTTTTTCTCTTTTATCAACATCCCGGGACCCATATACTGCAAAGTTTAAGGAAAGAAAAAGTAGTACATGACACTGGGCATTGCTAAGGATACTGGGACCCACCCAGTCAGAGAATGCATGTGGCACAGTGCAGTTGTGTACATACGGTGATCAAAATAATAAAAACTTTATTTTGAAGTTTAAAAAGTAAGATTTTGCTAACAATTACTATAAGAACAGTTATTAACAAATTCAAAATAATATTTTTTAATAAAAAGTATAATATTTAATATATAAAAATTACAAAAAATTATTTTTCATTAAAAATTTTTATTTTAAATTCTTTAATAAATATTTTAAAAAAATTATTAACAAAATTCTAAAAAATATTATTATATACTTTTATTTAATAATATATTATTATATTATTTATTAAGTTTTATATTTTATGTAAATACAATTAAACTTATTAAATAAAATATCAACTCAAAATTAGATAATAAAGTACTATTTATTTAAAAATATCTATCATTTTTTAATATTTTTATACAAAGATTAAAAAATTATTAAATAGTCTTAATTATTAAAAAATATAGTAACATTTGACTAAATTATTCTTTATTAAAATATTCAAAATTTTATTATTCCATAATGTTCTCTCATTTTATTTAATAAGAATATTAAAAGATAAACAAGGATAAAGTTAAAAAGAATAATTAGTTTTTCTTAATTTTT
The DNA here is from genome assembly GCA_029884605.1 of Ormosia emarginata. Lineage (NCBI taxonomy): Eukaryota > Viridiplantae > Streptophyta > Magnoliopsida > Fabales > Fabaceae > Ormosia > Ormosia emarginata. The sequence goes on along the minus strand of JAQQTP010000071.1, from coordinate 23,255,669 downwards.
TTAAAATAACAAATAGTATAAAATAAAATTCATTCTTTAAAAAAATAAATAATTTAAAACAAAATGAGTAAACAAGTTTTACACTATTAATAAAATAAAATTAAAATTCAAATAATAATCTGTCTGGTGACGTTAATTTACTTGGTTGAGATAATTGCATCCCTTGATCTTTAACGGGGAACCACTAAGCTCCACCCAAATAAATGAATAAAATGATAGACCACCCTTAGGCCTTTATAGGGTCTAATACCAACAAAAATAAAGGAAAACTAATATAATAGATGAAAAAACGTTAGTTGCACACCTATTATCTCTTAGATCTCTTATATAGGAGAGCATACGATATAATTAAAGTATAGATATATAGAAATGAAATATGATTAATTATAATTAAATATTAAAAATTATATAAATATAAAATAATATGTATATAAATGTATTTAAATAATATTATTTAACGTACATGAAAATTAACATCCAAAATTAGGTTTTTTTAACGTACAACATTTTTTTTATATAAGTAAGAAGTTATTTTTACCCATGACGAGATATGACTGTGTTTCAAAAATACCGCATTTTGGCACATAAAAAAAGGTGGATTAACATGAAAAAATGAAAGTAGCAATATAAGAATAAAAACCCCTCCAAAATTAACCACCTCTTCATGTTATAAATAGGGTAGGACTAGGAGTCACCAACGCAACTCTCATCTTTGAATCTTTCCATCTTTGAGTTATTGTTATTAATCTTGAGAGTGAGCATAATGGCTGCCAAGTTTTCGCTAAAATCTCTCCTCTCCCAAAATGCTGAGAGTGAGCATAACCCACTGACCATGTCTGATGAGCAGATATTGGGGCAAATTTACTCAACCCATGTCCACAGTCACACAAAGTTTGATGTAGACTCTCTTTTCACCCTTGTTGAGAACACCCTTAGGCGTTCAACCCACATTGTTGACAATGTTGTGCAGGTATATGCCCATATAGCCATTTATACTTTCATTTTTGTTCTTTCCTCCATGTTTTATACTTCTCATTCATTCTACTTCAAATATCTATGCATATGTAATTATTGTTATTATTATTATTTTACCAGGGTTCCAAAGCAATCCTGGAGCAAGTAGATGACAAGATCCCCCAAGCCAATTTCAATTCACCACTCTGTACCCTGAAGCAAATTTCTTCCGAGGTTTTTCAGTAATCGAAAATTATTCTAAAACATACATAATGAAAAAGAAAACAATAGAAAAAGGAATTATATATTACAAAGGAAAAAAAAAATACTATAAATAAAAAAGGTTCTAACCATATGGCTAGTTTTTCATGAAAGTAACATAGTGAGTTATCATGGCAGATGTCATGCAAGCCTCCAGGTGAGGAAATAGCTCACAAAACTACACTGGCCATCCTTAACAAGCTCTCAAACTATGAGTGGGATGCAAAAGCGGTGCTTACACTGGCGGCTTTTGCACTGGAATATGGCGAGTTCTGGTTGCTCGCTCAGCATCAGCAAACAGACCTTTTGGCAAAATCTGTGGCTGTGCTGAAGCGAGTGCCAGGACTCACAAGGCCTGCAGCAGTGCAAAAGCACCGCCAAGCCATCATTGAGCTCAACAATTTGGTCAAAACAACGTTGCAAGTGATTGAGTTAATCTTTGAGTTGGAGAAGCTTACCACTTATGACACAAAGGATGTACCTGCTTTGTTGCCCTCCATAGAGCAAATCCCAGTTGATGTCTACTGGGCTATCATCACTGTTGTGGCAATAGTTACTCAGATCGATTGCCTCACCACTGAATCGTAAGTAACCTACACATTGTTTTCCATTGTTACAAAAATGACCAAGTTTTGTTTTCTTTCTTTTTTTTTTTAAAAAAAATTCTTTTTCTACAAAAAAAATGTTTAATTTTCCTATATATAATTGCTTGATTTCAGAGAGCACAAGCAAGAACTGTCCCACTATGGTCAAAAGATCAACATCATACTTAGCAAACTGAGGAAGCAAATCACGCTCTGCAGGCAACAGATAGGTCAGTAATATAACTGGCAAGTGTTGAACTATATATTGCATTCAAAGCTAAAATTAAATAAAAATAGAAAAGGAGTTGTAAACAAGATGCTAATTAGATGATTTATCAATTTTTTTCAGAGGAGGCAGAATATTTTCGCAAGCTCAGGAAGTTTTTTCAGACCCCCACTGAAATAATGGAGGTGTTTAAGTTTCTGATTTTTACAAAGGATGCCCCACAGCTACTGTTTGATGGTGCTACTAAAACCACGGTTTGTGACGTCGTACAAAATTATTAGAGTTTTTTTTTTTTTTCATCTGAACATAAAGGTGTTGCTGAGATTTCTTCTTTAATTGCTTTGTACTCAGTCTAAAGAACTCAGCTATTCACTCTTTATTTGTGCATGACCAAAAAATTAAAAATGCTAAATAGCTATTACTTTTCTTTTGCAATAGCATAAAATGAAAAATCTAAAACCAAGAACTAAAATTCATATATTCAATGAAAAGTAGAGAAAGTAGGGGAAGAGAAAATAGGTGAGTTATTATATTATTTTTATTTGTTATTATCTAATGAGAAAAAATGATATTTTTATTTTTTAGTTTATTAAGAAAAAAAAAAAAGTACATCTAAATGAATAGAAATGTATATATAAATTTAAGGTAAGGTTTATAAATTTCTTTTTTCCCCTTTCTTTTCAAGAAATTATATAATGTTTTTGGAGTAATAATAAATATATATTTTAAAAATATCTTAACTACTAATTTAAGTTTTTTTTTAAATTTATGTAAAAATATTTAAAATTAATAATAAATATTTTTTAGAATATACATTTATATTTTCTCTTCCTTTCCATGAAGAGAAGGATAAAAAAATCAATAATATTATTCGTTCAATAAAAATATTTTATTTTTTTTTTAATTTATTTACAAATTTATTTTATATTTTATTAAAATATTATAATTATATACAATTTAATTTAATATTTCTCTTACAAAAATTTATAATATATATAATATACATATTTTAAGTATATAAATAACATTATTTTAAAAAAATTGATGAGACTCGTGAAAATGTGATCCTCAAAATTCATTCTTTTTCATCCAACAGTACTTACGTGACAACTTACTTCTTTTCCCACCTTCCTTTCCTTTCCCTCCTCTAAACCCATAGCCTTATTCTTTCAAAAGTAATATCACTAGATAATAAGTATGCAGAATTATAAAAGAAATTATGTAAAACTTTTTTGATGTGATACTGAATAAATCTAAAATTAAATATAATGTTGAACAAAGATGTGCGGAACGATTCGTACGTTGAAAAGACATGATCAACAAACCTGAACAAAAGGTAACGCTATTCGTTCAAAAAAAAAATATTTTAATTTTTTTTTTAATTCTAATTTACTCAAATTTATTCTATATCATACAAAATGTTATGATTATATATAATCTAATTTAATATCTTTTTTTATATAAATATATGATATAAATATGTTCTATATATTTTAAGTGTATAAATAACATTATCTCTAAATAAATTACCCTGTGAACTTAAATATTAACAAATAATGTATTGTTTTAACTATAGTAAATTGTGTTTGAATTATGATAAAAAAAAACATAAGTTGTCCCTTCTTCTTGATTCATTTGTAGCCATAATTATTGATTTTAACTATAAATTTTTAACACTTTTTTTACATTATTTTTTATATTAATTTTTATATTATTAATTATATTACTTTTTTCTATCACTTTTTTTTATTTAATTACAATTATCTAAAATAATATAAAAAATAATGTTTACTAGGCAACATCATTTTCCTATTGATTTTGGTTTTTGTTGCCTGGACAGGTTGACATCACTGTGCTGAAAAAGAAGAATGTGTACTTGTTGATTTCCACTCTAGAAATCACTGAGGAAGAGATTTCAGTACTCCGACCAGTTTATGATCATATTAAAACTAATGATCAGTATAAGATTGTGTGGATTCCCATTGTGGAGGAATGGACCGAGCAGCTGCGCAAGAAATTTGAGGTTTTGAAAAGTAAGATGTCTTGGTATGTGGTGCAGCACTTTGGCACCATAGCAGGGTACAAGTACATTAAGGAGGAATGGCAGTTCAAAAAGAAGCCTACGGTTGTGGTGTTGAACCCTCAAGGGAAGGTGCAGCACACAAATGCATTCCATTTGATTCATGCTTATGGATTGAAGGCCTTTCCCTTTACTCTTTTGGATCAAGAGAGAATTGACAGAGAAATTCCCTGGGTTGGTTCTGTAATAGGCGACATTCACCCCAGCATAAGCACCTGGGTAAGTACATTATTTCACAAACCAGTTAAGATACACAGATATGCAGTACTCATTTGCAATTCCATAATGGTTAAGTTTTGAGCACTAAATATTTGAAGATTTTTCCTTTAAATGTTGCTTCAAGTATTGGTATATATTGTTTAAGACTTTAGATTAGTTGTCTGTGAGATTTATCATTGAAGTAACTAATTAGCATTGGCATAAACTTAATTACATGGTTTTGTTATAACTCTTGATGCAGATCAAAGAGGAAAAGTACATTTTCTTCTACGGAGGCAATGACAAAGAGTGGATCCAACAGTTCACTAAGCATGCGACTGCCCTTGCAAATGACGCCATCATAAAGGAGGCAAAGGTTTCCATAGAGTTGTTCTGTGTGGAAAAGGAAGATAAAAGCCTCATAAGCCGCTTTTGGAGTGGCATTGAGAGTTTGTTTGTGACTAAAGCTCACAGGACAGTTGATGCTGTGACTCAAGAAGTGCAAAAGATGCTTTCTTACAAGAATGAAACTGGATGGGCTCTACTCAGCAAAGGGTCATCTGTGGTGGTGAGTGGTCATGGAATCACAATCTTGAAGACAGTGGCAGAGTTTGAGAAATGGAAAGAAGTTGTGATAAAGAATAAGAAATTTGAGCTTTCCTTCAAAGAGTACCATGAGAGGATTGTGCGCACCACTCACCGTTGCTCACACCTTGAAATCCCTAATGTTGCAGGAATGTTGCCAGAGACCATAAGATGCCCTGAGTGTCCTAGAACAATGGAGATTTTCATCAGCTACAAATGCTGCCACAATGAGAATACTGCTAATGCCAAACACTAGAAATGAGTGTGGCTTGAACTTAATGCCAAACACTAGAAATGAGTGTGGTTTGAACTTCTTTGTTTTCGTGAGTAAGAGTTTTAAGACTAAGAGAGCTATTCCTATTATGCCACACAGCGCTTAGGATTAAGCTTCTATGGTAAAATAAAGTTGAGTGTATGAGGGCTATTCCTATTATGCGCCACAGCGCTTAGGATTTAGCTTCTATGGTAAAATAAATGAGTGTGTAACTTAAAAAATAAGGTGTTTCTTTTTCTATGTAATCTGTTGCTGCTAATCTTGAAGTTTTAGTATTCAATAAAGCTTCTCGATAATTTGTGTTTCAATCCTAGAAATTTATTTTTTTAGACCTATTTCATTTTATAGACCTTAAATAACTACAAAATACAAATTAATATGTTCCTCATCGAAGCTGGGGGTGGGTTAACCAATATTCTATGCAGAAGAAAGGGGAGGGTTTTTTTTACTAAAGTAGTATAATTTTATAAATTATTCATTAAATTGAGGTAATTTTAAAATTAGATATTAATTTGAGGATATTTTTGTCACGCTGACAAAAGATTCTATATTTTTTTTTTAATTTTTGCTATGTTATGTAAAGAGCAACTTAAAGTTGTTCATTGCAAAAAAATTGTTTTATCATGCTTTTAGTCAAAAGAATAATCTAGTTTAATAATATTTTAATAAAAAAGTGAAAAAATAAGATTAAGTTGATCTTTTTAAATTGTGTTAATTAAGTTTAGAATAATCAAGTTTAATAATATTTTAATAAAAAAATAAAAGAACAACTTGGAGTTGTTCTTTCCACATAAAGTAACACGTGGATACATATAACCCATTAGTTCTATCAAACTTCTCCTTTTTAAGCGATGCAAGTCCTCTCCTTCCCTACATACTCATTTTTACTCTTTCATTTTATTCTACCATTTTCATTGTTACACTTTCATTCTGTTGATTTTTTTTATCTCTCACATTTCTCCCACCTTATTAGTTGAACGTGGACCTGGGCATGATCTCATGAAGCATGAAGCATTCATCTGATTGAATAAGGAGAGTTAGGTAAGTGTTTTATACTATATTTTAAAATATATTTTTTTAATTTAGGTTATTTAAGAAATTAGATAAAAATATTTTTAATGATAAATAAGTTAAGAATCCAAATGTAATATAGATGAATGGTTAGAATTATGAATGTTCATAGGTCAGGTTTAACTTAACCCAAAATTATAATTTATTATTAATTTTTATAAAATTATAAGTTTTAAAATATTATGTAATATTGAGTGTAACATCTTATTTTTCATAAAATATTTTGTGAAGAATAAATTTTTTATTTTTTCAATTTGAATATTCTATTTAGTTTTACAATAGTTGTTATTAATAAGAAAATTTTTAGAAAAAAATTTAATATATATATTTATAAGTAAATATTTATAAAAAAATTTATAAATTAATTATTATTTTAATATAAAAATTTACGCATCATCATTACTTAAATATATATATATATATATATATATATATATATATATATATATATATATATATATATATATTTTACAATAGTTGTTATTAATAAGAAATTTTTTAGAAAAAGATTTAATAGATATATTTATAAGTAAATATTTATAAAAAAATTTATAAATTAATTATTATTTTAATATAAAAATTATTATTTTAATATAAATATATATATATGAGGAGGATCGGTTTATCAAGTCAACTTACATTCATTTTCATTAGATTTACTTTTATAATGGTTGAGATTATTTCATTAAAAGATAGATGAAAATTGATAGAAAAATAGAAAAAAACTTATGATCTTTCCCCTATATATATATATAGAAACATGTGCAACGTTGCAAATGCTGCAATCTACAATAAATACATAAGCCATTTCATTTGGCTATAAAAAGGTGGAGGGGGTTATAAGGAGAACAAGAAAACGAGAGAGGAAAGAGAAGAAAGGGAAAGAGAGAGACATATAAAAAGAAAGAGAGAGAGAGAGAAAAAAAGAGAAAGAGAAACAAAGTTGGGAAGAGAAAAAGTAAGAAAGAAAGAAAAGAGATTTTGCATAAGATAGAATCTAAATTTTATTTTTAAAAAAATAAAATAATGATTTTCAGTGTGTTTATATGTTCTATTAATTAATTTATTATTTTAATATTTTAGATATATTGTTATTTTTGTTAGATTTATTATGTATATATAATATCATGAAAACTTAATATTTGTTTTGTTTTAAAATATTTATGATATTTGATAAAATTTAATTGTTATGATTTGAATGTTGACTTTTTTATGGAACTAATATGATAAGATAAAATATCACATAAGACTTAAGTTAAATAAATATTTTAATTATATTGGGTAATAAATATATATACTTAATTTATATGGACTTTTTTATATTTACCTTAACTTGAGAGTAATTTTATGACTTTTATTTTGACTTATATTTATCTTAGCTTGAGAGCAATTTTATTTATTTTGATCTTTACAACAAAAAGGCTTTTGTGTAATGAATGTACTATCAGGATCAGGACAAAATATAGACCATGATAAGAACCTGACAAAATATGGACTATGATGAGGACCTGATAAATTACGGACTGTGATGTGGACTATTAAAAAAATTATTAAATTAATTTTAAATCATAATTAATCCCATGAAGAATTGACATTTAAATTTAATGATTCTAAGTTTTGTAAATTTTATTTTATTGCCATGATTTATTTATAGACTTGTATATGATGAATTTATTTGTGATATATTAATAGTTTGTATTGCTTATGTTTGTATGCGATGACAAGTAAGGGATTCATAGAAAAGTTTACATCCAATCGTTGAGAGGCAGAGGGATATAATTTCTTTTATGTTACCTGCCTGATTAGTGTGAATATGTTTGACTTTATTGTCACAATGTTAAAGTAACACCAGAGTTAGAGTGGATTCTGATGCGGATTAAAGGATGCAAACCCAAGTACAGGTTGTCTCAAGTAATAAATTTCTTGGGAGTTCGAGGTCGATCCACAGGGAATTGATGAAGAAAAATTCTTTGAGGTAAGGAAAGCCTTTGTCACAATAATAAAGATATTAAAACTTATTCACAATTAAATTAAAGAACTTGCTTGGGCTAAGAGATTCACTTTTGGTAATAAATTAAGGACAAGATTAATTCTTTTTATAACAAGATTAATTCTTTTTATAACTCAATTAAAATTTATGCACAATAGAGGTTCTAATTGAAAAATAAAACATTCAAAGTCCATTTAGAATTATATACGTAGTTATATTACGATTTCTTTAATTATTTACTAACACTTATAAATGAGTTCAAGCATTCATTGTGTCAAGCCACTTGTCTACAATGAATCAAGAACTCCACTTTACAAGGAGGGTTTCTAAATTGATTGGAAACAAAATACAACACATATAATAATCACTTGATAATATATCATTTAAGTACAAAAAAGAAATTAATCTAACCTTATTTTATTACCAAAAGCTTTACCCTTTCACCTAAGTAAAATGAAATTAGTTACCTATGAGCAAGAAGAAAGAAAGAGAGAAGAAGAAGAAGATGATTATAACTTCTATTTACAACAAAAGAAAATTACAACAAGTAAATAACATAATAACATGATGTTGATCTAAAATCAAGATTATCCTAATAGGCAACCAAGGCTACCTTTTATAGAGCATCACAAGCAAAAGATGACAATGAGTGAGATAATGAGTGGGTGGATAATTCAGGGGTGGGTGGATGATTAAGCAGTATGTGGATGATTACAAAAAATGCTTGTCTTCACTTGTATAAAATAATTTGGTACCAAACCCTTGCTTGCTAGCAGATTCTCAAAAAATAGTCTTCATGAAAGTTGTAGCCCTTTGTCTTGGCTATCAAATGCCCACTTGAACCACCCAATTTGGCCTTCTATAACCCAAGATATGAACCAATCATTGCAATTTCTCAGATCTAATTTCAACTCATCTGTTCTGATTTGCAAGCCCAATATGACCTCCAAGACATACGAACTGGCTCTTGTGTTCTTCATGAAAGTTGTAGATTTGGGTCTTAACTTTCAAATGACACTAGTTTCAGATCAATGTAACTAATACAACCCAAGTTATGCCCTGATTAGTGCACACTACTCGGGTTCTAGTGATAGAACCTATTTTCTGACTTTCAAGTCCAATTAGCTTCACTAGATGTCTGATTGAGACTTTGAGCTCTTCATCAAAGTTGTTGAGCTTTCTCTCAGCTTTTCTAAAGGTAAAATTCATAATTTCTAGACATCTAGAACTCAAGAAATTACCAAAATACAGAAACCGTGTAAAATCTCAACAATGCTGAAAAATATCAATTAAGCCTAATTTGAACCCAAACTTACAAAGCATGACCAAGCTCAATCAATTAAGTATATGAATAGTATAAATGATTAAAAATGAGAGTTTATTAATGTATAAAATATGTGATTATTATATTATCTATGAGAGTGAAGGTCTTTGAGTAAAATATGAGACAAGCAGATATGAAAAGAAAAAGTTAAGTAAATGATAGATTCCTTGTGATGAGGAATTTGATTGTTGATACTGTTGATGATTAGTACTTGTTTGCTGATATTTGATGAACTTGTTGACGTTAGTACATAAGTCTATATTGCATGATTTATTTAGCATTCATTTTGCTATACTGGAATTATATTGTTCTTGTAATGTTTTGGTTGCCATGTGATTTTCTATGTATTTTACACAGTTGAAATTCACCATGTATTTTTGAATATTTTTATAACTGTTCATTTTTTATTGAGAATTTTCAATTCTCATTCTATTCATGGTAGTTTCAGACTAGCACAAGATATATTATGGTCATCATCATTCAGGTCGACTAAGCATAAACTCTTGTTCAAAGGAGGAGGATATAATTATTAAAAATATGTGTATATGTACTTTTGACTAAACATTATGACTGGTGTGAGATTTTAATTTGAAAAGTTATAGATGTGTATTACAACTTTGGGTTGTCCTGTATCGATACTTATTTCTTGTTATATATTTTTTATTTTGATTTTAAATTATGCCTCTAAATTTTTATAGAGTAAATTCACTGATAATATTATTATGGATATGTTTAGAATTATTAATTTAGTAATGGGGTTACATCAGGCAGGGTTGAGCCAACAAGAAAGTGATGTGAGAAAATCAAGGTTGTATAATATATACACCTTTACATATTACCTTAATTTAAATATTTATGATAAATAATACGTGCCTAAGAATTTGAGGGTTCATGATAAATAATGCTTACCTAAAGATTTTTATAATACATTTTAGAATTTTTAACAAGTGAGAAAATGAGAGAAAACTCAAGAAAGCTTGAGAAAGTGTACAACAGAAAAGAGAGAGAAATGAGAGAATGAGAATTCTCAAGAAACAAAAAATTGTAAACTATAATCAACATATTCAACAGTGTACACAACTGTATTTATACAACTAACAGAAGCACAATTACTCTTAACTAACTCTATAACTAATTTTAATTAATCATGTTACTAACCTATTCAATAAGATGTTATTCTGACTAACTTGGAAACTCTAGTACATTTTGAACTATACTAACAATAAACAATAGTTGATACAATATACTCTAATACTTTCCCCTCAAACTCAGGGCAGGTGTTGCAAAGCAAATTTATCAAACACCTTTAGTTTATCTCTTAAAGTACAAAATCAAATATTTGACAATGGTTTAGTAAATAAATCAGTTGTCTGATCTTGTGTTAGAATATGAGAGACTACTAGACTTTTGTTGAGGACCTTCTCTTGAGCAAAAAATATGTCTAATTCCATAAGCTTAGTTTTTGCATGAAGAATTGGATAATGAGCAAGTAGCACTGTACTAAGATTGTCGCAGTGAACAACTGGAGCTGGAATAACAACATGAAGTTCTTGCACTAGTGACTGAATCCAAATCAACTCTGTAGCTGTGGCTGTAAGGCTGCGATCAGCCTCTGTACTAGACTGAGTTACTAAGGTCAACTTCTTTGACCACCAAGAAACAAGATTAAGGCCCAAGAAAACGTAAGATCCAGAAGTTGATCTTTTATCATCTAGATTTGATGTCCCGTTAACATCACAAAAGACATGTAGAGTAAGTGAACTAGATGACTTCGTAGGTTGAAGTAGCAAACCATGAGTAATAGTACCCTTAAGATACCTTAAAATTTGTTTAGCAGCCTTCCAATGATCCTCAAGTGGAGAACTAAGAAACTGACAAACTTTGCTCACGCTGAAGTAGATTTTAGCATCTAGATATAGTGAATATATCTTTCTAGGCTATTCCTCTAATCATAAGGGTTATAAATGTCTTTCGTTGGATGATATAATTTACATCTCCAAGGATATTCTTTTTAATGAGTTTCGTTTCCCATATTCAGAATCTCATTCCTCTATAACTGCTAACAAATTAACTGAAATTTCGTCTAGTCTGCTTATCCTTCCTTCTTCCTCTTTTTCTCAATTTCGTTCTCCTTCTACTACCATCTCACCGGTTTCTATTAGTTCAACTCATTCTTCTGCTACTTCTTCTGCACTACTAGTTTATGTTGCTTATTTACCTATTAATTTTGGTTTAATTCCTATGGCTGAGCCTACTACTTCTTTTGCACTACCAGTCTCGGCTGCTTCCTTACTTATTGAGTCTGGTTTAATTCATGTTACTAGTTCTGGTTTTGATTCTGCACTTGTTATTGAATCTGCAAATCTTAATACTAATCCTGGAGGTGTTACCGAGTCTTCAAATCTCAATACTGGTTTTGAATTGTCTAATACCTCGGTTACTGAATCAGACTCTGCAAGCACTCATCTTTTCACTACCTTAGATTCTGATTTTTAACCTGCAAATCTCTCTAATCCTCATATTGTTCCTATGTCTACTCACCCTATGCAAACAAGGTCCAAATTTGGTATTGTTAAACCAAGAATAACTCCAGCTCTTCTTCTTGCTTATCTTGAACCAAATTCTATCCAAGAGGCCTTGCCTAGTCCCAAATGGCATGAAGCCATGACTATTGAGTATGATGCACTGATTAAGAATCAGACTTGGACATTGGTACCACTTCCACCAAATAGGACTGCAATTGGCTGCAAATAGGTTTTTCGGGTAAAAGAAAATCCTGATAGTTCTATTAACAAATACAAGGTTAGGTTAGTGGCTAAAGGGTTCCATTAACAACCTGGGTTTGACTACACAGAGGCTTTTTCATCAGTAGTTAAACTAGTGATAGTTAGAGTTATGCTTACACTAGCACTCACTCAGTAATGGGTGTTACAACAATTGGATATAAATAATACATTCCTCAATGGTTATTTACAACAGGAGGTATACATACAACAACCTCTAAGTTTTGAAGATTCAGATAAAAGGCTGGTTTGCAAGCTGAATAAGACACTTTTGAAACAAACCCCTAGGGCCTGGTTTAAGAGATTGACAGCTTCTTTGATCAATTTTGGTTTTAAATCTAGTCGTTGTGATCTCTCACTTTTCATTCAAACCAATCCACAGCACACTACTCATGTTCTAGTATATGTGGATGACATCATTATGACTAGAAGCTCACCTACTTTGGTACAACAACAGATTACTAAGCTAAATGGAGAATTTGCTTTAAAGTAGCTAGGGAAACTTGATTATTTTCTTAGAATAGAAGTCAAACACTTGTCTAAAAAGAACATCATTGGAGATATAAATTCTGCCTTCCAATGAAAGACATTTATAACCCTTATGATTAGAGGAATAGCCTAGAAAGTTATACTTACTATATCTAAATTCTATTTTGTGTTTATTATAAGGCCTCAAACAAGGGTAACATGCACACCCAAACACCTTAAGAAAATTATAATCAGGACTTGCATTAAAAAGTTTGACATAAGGGATTTGGTTTTGAAGATTTGTGGTGGGCAGTCTATTAATAAGATAAACTGAAGTAAGGAATGCATGATCCCAAAATTTAAGAGGCAAAGAAGCTAGAGCCAATAAGGTAAGGCCCACATTAACTATTTGTCTATGTTTGCACTTAACACTGCCATTTTGATGGTGAGTATGAAAACAAATAAGACAATGGTGAATACCTAAATCAACAAGGAACTTTGAAAATGGTCGAAACTCCCTACCCCAATCTGTTTGGACAAATTTAATCTTTTTATTAAATTGAAGTTCAATCTCTGCCTTAAACTATTTGAAAAGTGAAAATGCCTCTGATTTTTGTTTAAAAGGATAAAGCCAAGTAAACCTTGCATAAGCATCAACAAAAGAGATGTAGTAAAAACTACCACTAGAGGACTGAATAGGGGTTGGACCCCACAAATCACTGAAAATTAGCTCAAATGGCTCTTGAAATACAATAGTAGAGAGATGAGAGGGTAAACAATAGGTTTTACCAAGACAATATGCTGCACAAAATTCTAAAACCATTTTATTACAAATGGGAAGATTACCAGAGTGTATATAATGCGAACTTGACAACATCAAAATAGGGATGTCCTAACCTACAATGCCACAATATATAGGATGTAGGTACTATGTTTACAGAGAGTAAAGATTCATATTTACAACTGGTACTACATTTACAGATTTACTAACAATATTTACAATAAGCTGAAATCCTAAAGAACAACTTGAAATAGAAGACAAAGGTGTTGAAGTTGCAGATTGTGAAGGCACACAAGGCAAGGGGAAACTGTGGAAGGTGTATAAGCGATCATGTCCAAAGGAATCCTTCATCAGTGTCTCATTTGTGGCCTGAGATTTCACAAAATAATGAAAGAGATGAAATTCAAAGTAAACAAAATTATCTTGTACAAATTTACTAACACTTACTAGGTTTTTGGTAATTAAAGGAACAAGAAGTAAATTATTTAGAGAGAGAGAGAAATAATATAATTGAAAGGAGACAAAAGTTTAGATGTACCAATAGATTGAATTTGAAGGCCTTGACCATTACCCATTAAAATTTGGTCTGAACCAAGAAAGTCTTCTCTCTGTTGTAGATTTGCAGGGTCTACAGTGACATGATGTGTTTCACCAGAATCAGGGTGCCAAGCTTGACTAGAACTCTGTGTATTAGAGGTTAACAGGGCCATAGGGTTCAATTGCTGTGTTGTATAGCTGGTAAACAGATTAGTTGAAACCATCACAAACATAGAATTGACAGGTTAGGTAAAATATTAGTATGGACCAATATTATGATGCAGTGACTGATGTTGCAGTGATGGTTGTTGAGTCTAAAACTGAGATGGTTGTTGACGCTAAAACTGGAATAGATAAAATGAAGAACTAGGCCCTAGTTATAGCAGTTGTGAGTGTGCTAACTGGGCTGGCAGTTGTTGCTGTTATAGAAACTGTAAAGGCATTTGTGAGTGTTGAAAACTCTGCCTTTGCTGCTGATTACCAATTATTGGTTAAGAACCATGACCTTGACCATAATTGAGATCAAACCTATAGTAAAACACTGAAGCAGAATGTCCACGCTGATCATTGACTTGACAAACTAAAGCACTCATGTAGTTAGAACCAAAGTTACCACGTCTTCTTCCTCTATTACTAAATCTACCACCCTTTCCTCCTCTATTAAAATTATGTTGATAATAATGAGTACCAAATTGATTGTAGTCAGAATTGAAACCTGATTGAAATCCTCCTTGTTGAAGCATTAAAGAAAAACCAGGTGGAGGTAGTAGAGACTGAACTGGAATAGAAAGATTTTGATTCAAAATTCGGAGATGGTTGATTCATAGAGCTAAAGGACGGTGCAGGTGCAACAACATGTTTGGTGGAAGAATTGTGTAGAGAATTACCATCTTTAGCTTGAATTATGTTGACTGAGAAAGCATCAAAAAACAGAGACGCGACATGAGACAGCAACAAAGACTCAATGTCACCAATGATATATGGATCAAGTCTGCTAGCAATAAATGTAACGAATGCATCATATTCTTTAGGAATACCTTCAAGAATGATGTCAATATGTTCTTGAAGGGAAACTGGATGACCATTGGAAATTAAGGAGTCTACAATTGTTTTGTATTGGTGTATACCCTAGAGGCAATTTATTGTGATTGTACTAGCTTTCATTGTATTATGTTATTTATTTAATATACGAAACATTTCATTTATTATGTTATTTATGATACACTACAAAAAAAATGTGTAAATTACGGTAGGTTTAATATGACAGTTCTAAAAAACTGTCATAATATGTAGTATAATACGTCAGTTACACACCTGCCATATTTTACACATAAAAAGCAGCAATTAAATGTATAAAATGATAGTTTCGACTGCCATTATTTCTATTTTAAATTTTAATTAAAATATTTTAATGAATCTTAAATTTTCATATTTTTTCTCTGATAACCAAAAACTCTAGTTTCATATTCTCTCCCACTTTCTCATCATCTCTCTCTTGCTTTGTCCTTCTCACTCTTTCTGCTCTCGCTGCACAACTTTCTCCCCAAATCGCTCCACCTCTTTCACCATCGAAAACCCACACAACAGAACATTTCACCATTTGAAACCACCAAACACCAAAACCCCTTTATTCTGCCTCTGTCTTGACCCGAACCCAGGACCCCTATCGTAGGTCCATATCTGCAACGTACCGTGCGCAACCACAACCCAAAGCCTCTGCCCAACTGCCGTTTATACCATATACTAGTTATTCCGACAACTTTCTCGATGCCTCCAATAGTAGGTGGCTTCAGTCCTCTTCTAATCTCATTCCTCTTCTTCAAGTTCCCTTCTTTATAAAAATGGCCCAATAATTTTTTTTTGCGAATGAATCTTACTAAAATGTATTATTACAATTAGGTCCTTCACCCAAATCAGATCTATAGTGACGATGGTGTTGACTTTTGATTCAAAGTCTACAGAGTGTTGATTTTCTCCATCTTTGACGGTGGTGGCATGGGTTATGGGGGCTTCTCTATGGAAGGGTGTGGCTGATAGGTGGTTTGGTGGGTTGGACGATGACAGTGCGGAGTTATGGATGATGGGAATATGGGGTTGTTGGTTGCATTTTATTTTGGGCAGAGGAGGGTGGTTAATGGTGGTAGTTGTGCGGTGGAGGGTGGCTCACGGTGAGGGGCAAAGCGGCTAGAGGATGGTGGTCCATGGTTTAGCAATAGGTTACACGATGGGCTTTGGATCAAAAGGGAGTTTGAGTGATCTCAGCTATGGGGGTGTACGGTGATGTTGGGTGGTTTGAAAGGGGTTCGGCTGGGTGGCACATAGTAGTGCTACTTGCCAGAGATTTGCACCGCCATCGAAATCGCAACCCATTAGCCACAACTGCTAGCCATAACCATTGATCCACAATGAACATCATTGCCAACATTGCAGGTATATTATGCCATTTATGACCTACAGTGTTAACAAAAACATGTTGTTTACTGTATTATTTGTGTTTTAGTTTGATTTTCACTGTGGGTTAAGATTTTTTGGAGAATAACCAAAATACTTTATATCATTGAAGCTTGTTTATGAATATGACAATAAGCTTGCCCAGATGCCAGAGAATTGCAGTTTTAGAATACTTAGAAATATAGTAAGTAAAAGGTTTCCTTCGTTGATACTAGTGTTGAGCTCAGTCAAAAACCCACCTTTGATGGAAAAAGAGGAAGAAAAGGAAGAAGAATATCAAAACCCACCTTTGATATTCCAAGGCCATTTTCCCCTTCTTTCAATTTCTATTTTTTTTTTTACCCTAGTGTTCAACAACTTCACTTGAATAATGCATTTATTGGTCACAACTACCAATTGATTTTTTTTTTGTTACTTTTATAATCTGAATACTGTGGTGATGCTCCAGTAACAATCTCATATTGGAACTTGATTTGTAAATTGTGATGCATTTTGATTGGATGTGGTGCTTTATGCTTTGTGTTGATCTTTCATTTTCTCTTTGTGAGTTGATAAACATGGGAAATGTAGCTTATATATTTGCTTATAATCTGTCTAACCTGGTAGATGCCAACCTCCAATGTATTTGATGCCAACCGTGGTAGCTTGGATGATTTTAAACCTTACATTTTGAACAAACAAACTGGCAAAACTCATGCTTCTGAAAAAAACATATTGAATAATCTTTCTGCAAATAAAGAGAAATCTAGTTCTATAGCAAAGATTAAAGTTGTGGTATGTTCTTTCTTATATCTCAATATATTGTTGATGTTTCATTTTTAATTGAAGCATGTAGATTCATTTTCCACTTAAAATATTTTGTTGACTGTTGCTAGTAAATTTGAACCTTTAACTCAAAAATTGTATTAATAATAACATAATCCCCAGCGTTGTATGCATATTGCATAGGACTTTTAAAATAAAAAAATCATTCTAATATCTAGAAATGAGAATTGAAATTTGTCGATACTCTAATTTTAATTTTATTCTAACTTTGACATCTTACTATTTTAATGTTGTATAATTGTCCTTAACTATGAGAAATGCAAGATTAAGCAGTTGGAATCACTCATGAGAACTAAGAAATTGAGAATGAAGCTACCTAATATATATGATATTTCTAAATCTTTCTCTTGATGAATCTGAAATGCGTGACTTAAAAACAGTGCAGAGAATCTATATAGGGTTAAAATTTAAAAGGACAAGCGATGCTCTTAACTCTGCAAAGTGTAATTATCTTTATGTTATAATTAAAGAAGCTTTCTAGAAATAGTATATAAAAAGATAATAAGTCGTGAGGCCTAGTTTTTTAGCAATGTGTTACATATCCAATAACTTCTCAATTAATTATATTTACCCACTTATTTTTGCACAAGTCAGTGCATATGGCAAGTTTTTGGTATGATATTCTAATAAATGTTATATATTTGAAGATTTTAAAATCTAAATGCTTTACAGGTTGACCTAACTCAGTATGTTGAGAAGCATGAATTTGTTTTTGATGCTGTCTTGAATGAAGAGGTTACAAATGATGAGGTAACTATAATGCAGTTAAATGTTCAATTGAAGAGAATGAATCAACAATACATAGCCACACTTATGCAACTTTAATTTTTTTATTTCCTTAGGTGTATCGTGAAACAGTGGAGCCGATAGTTCCAATAATCTTTCAACGCACTAAGGCAACTTGCTTTGCTTATAGGCAAACAGGTTATAGAAGCCTCTCAAATCTGATAGTATATTATTCTTAAACTTTGTTATTCACTTGTTTAATTACTACTGTAGATGGTAATCTTCTTGAGTATTTGATGGTTTGTAGTTTATAGTGTGGGTAATGTGATAGATATTCCCAAATGTTTTCATTATGTCTACACTTGTTTTATGTCAAAACAAAATTCTTGAATTCTATGAAGGTAAATCTTGATTCTTCTGTGGCTGTTATTATATTTCGTGCCAAAATGACTTTGTTGGCATGTTTTTTTTTATTGGTTTTAGGTGAATTACGATAGTTCTAAACCGTCATTTTATATTAAAAAAACTATTTTTTTAGTTAGTTTTAGGTGAATTACAGCAGTTCTAAATTGTCATTTTATGCAAAAATTATTTTTTTATTAGTTTTTGGTGAATTACAGTAGTTCTAACCGCCGTTTTATGCAAAAACTAAACAGTCATTTTTTACATGATAAAATTATGGCAGTTAATAAGAAACCGTCATCTTATACCGAATAGCAGAGGTAATTACGCCAATTTTTGGAAACCGTCATTAAGGCAAAAAATGACAGTTATAATTGTCGTAATCTACAACAAATAACTATTATTTTAAACCTTTTTTTTGTAGTGATATACATAATAAAGTCCTCAAAAAAGTAAGTTTTATGTCATAGGAGATCAAGTGGATGACTTGATTGTGAGATTCTATTGGATAAAAATAGAACATTATTCTTAAATGTCCCTAGTCAAGTATTACTGTCAATCAGGATGATAATAATGCATTGAGACTAGTATGTGTGTAGACTGATGGCCACATGTTATGGATATGACCCATCGAGTCTTCATATGGATACATATTAGAGTAATAATGTATTGGACTAACCCACCATGAAAACGCTACGTAGATCGTTACGTGAGTGTCATAAGTGATTCTCATAGTGATAATGGTGTATATGGTCCTTTGACCTGAAATTACTATGATTCCTATATTAGCAGTTGTATGTTTTAATGCCATCAAACGTCATATATAACAATGTGACTATAAAGTTAGTTATTGGATATACTACGAATCATATAGATGAATGTGAGTGACCTAGATGAGATTTGTCCCTCCTACATAACATGAGTGATATCTTTGGAGCCCTTGATTGAGTGAGACTACGAAATGCATGGTCATGCTCAAATAAGTCAGTATGTATGAGATATTGATCTCATTTGTTGTTAGTACGTCTATGTTGGCTCTTTTGCTTATTGCAAGTGCACGGGTCACATTTGTAGTATAGCTAAGAGTCGGATATCGTTCCCACGAGGACAAACGTTAAATTTAGTACTAAGTATAAACCAATAACTCAAGTATTTCTATTCAAGGACATATAAATGAGAAAGATTTGTATTAACTAATTATAAGAACTTAAAACTATAAGATTGAAATTAAAGTTAATGATTAAAGAATAGGGAATCATTTTTCACCTCATACTTTCATTGATAATAAGTAATTACTACAAGAATTTTATAAATTAGCTACCAAATTTATCTACAAAAATTTTTCGTAGCTAATCCGTAGCTAATTAGCTACGGATTAGCTACGGATTAGCTACGGAATAAAATTTCATAGCTAAATTTCGAATGTAGGAAGCTAAAAATTTTATCAAATAAATAGCTACAGATTAGCTACGATTTAGCTGTGAAATTTAGCTACAAAAAGTTTGGTAGCTAAGTCGTAGCAAATTAGTTACAGATTAGCTACGAACTAAAATTCCGAAGCTAAATTTCGAATACACAGAAAAATTTTTTTATTAAGCAAATAGCTACAGAATTGCTACAATTTAGCTACGGAATTTAGTTAAGAAAATTTATTTAGTAGCTAATTTGTAGTTAATTCGTAGCTAATTAGTTACGGATTAACTACGAATTAAATTCCATAGCTAAATTTTGAATACAAGAAACTAATTTTTTTATTAAACAAATAACTACTAATAAATTTAGCTACGAAAAATCTTGGTAGCTAATCCATAGCAAATTAGCTACGGATTAACTATAATATAAAATTCCTAGCTAAATTTTGAATTTGAAAAAAAAAAATTATCAAGTAAATAACTATAGAATTGCTACAATGTAACTACAAAATTTAATTATAAAAAATTATTTTATAGTTAATCCATAGCAAATTAACTACGAATTCGCTACTAAAATTATCCGTAGCTAAATTTCAATTACATACAAAAATTATTTGACCAAATAAGCTCTCTTTAATCTCGCGCGCGCACCCAGACCCTCACTAAACTTTCCCAAATCTCAAATCCCTCCACCATGTGCGCCCCTCCCTCCCACTTACATCTGTCACCTCATCCCTCCCCTTTACCAATTATCTTAATTCTTTCACGTTTCTCTCTCTCTGTTTACCAGACCTTCACCTTCACCGTCACCACTGAGAGAGAGAGGACACAGAGGACAACACAGACCAAGAGAAGCAACTGATGGAGAAAATTGCTATGATTCTCCGTCTTCTCCAAAACCCTAACTCCTCTCTTTGACTTCCAGCATCGCCTTGCCTCTGTCGACCGCGTCGTCTGCTTCGTCTCCACCTTCGCCATCTCCCGCGATGCCACCATTGCCTTCGTCTCCGACGAGTTCCTGGAGCATTTCCTCAAGTTCCTCCTGATCGCCGCAGCCAACAAGACCGCCAGGTTCTGAGCTTGCCAGATCGTTTCTGAGGTAACAGATTCTCTCAATTTTGAACGATTTTTTATTATTATTATAAAATAAAATATAGATTAATGGTTTACAATTACACTCAAGATCTAAGTATACTGCAAAAATTAGAACTGCAATTAATTTTCTCCAATTGTGGTTTTAAAGTCTCAATTAAAAGCAATTGTGAAAATGAGGGCGCTTTTGCGGTTGAGGGTAAGGGACAAGATCCCTGTGGTGCGTAGTTTTGCGGTTAGGGCGCTTTCTCACTTTGTGAATGACATTGTAAATAGTGACATCCTTGCTTTGTTCCTTGAACTACTTCCGTTGGAGCATAATGTGGTTAGTATCCTAAATATATGTATTTTTCCATGCCTATATCAATTGTGTTGTTTTGTCTGCAAGGTTTTTAATAGATTATATTATATACAAATTCATCCAATGGTGTGATGTGAAAGCACCATGTTATGTTGGTTATTGACTTCTCATATTAGCATGGCTTTGCATACGAATATAACCATGGTCACAGTGGTCACACACACATGATTATTTCAGAGACTTACCCTGCACCGCTGCACCTTATAGTTATTTGGGTACATAAAATTAGAAACTAAAGAGAGGGGAAAAAAGGGTTATCAATGGGAAATATGTTGTTGTTATACCAAAATAATTTAATGTTATCCTGGTGGATTAATCCATGGATGATCTTTTTCCTTTTATTAAATTGTTACTATCCAGTTACTATCTTTGAGTTGGCTTTCTTAATCTATCATTGACGAATATTGTGTTTTCTTTTCATGTTTCACCCTGTATTGATATAAAGCTTTGCCAAAATGAGAGGTGAGGTATCTTCAAATTCCTTTTGAAGTTTCTGCTACATAATATCCTTAGCACCCCTATACAGCTTTACTTTTTCCTTTTGAAGTTTCAGATTTTTAGTTTTGCTTTTGCTTTTGCTTTTCTTTTTGTCTCTTCCATTTTCTTAGTTCCATGCAAAATAGGTTTATAAAAGTGAATCAGAATGTTTTTATGAGGTTATTTCTTGTGGTTGTTAAAATAATTGAATCATCTATTTAATGAGTATTTGCTTGATTTATCACAGGCATAAACGTGATGGCAGAAGTGGATGTCCCTGGTCATGCGAATCATGGTAAAGCACATGCCATGGTCTTGTTTTTTCTTAAGTATGGCCTGATAGTATGATAATAATTGGCTTCGTTATTATGACATATGGAGATCCAAGAAATTTCTTTTACAATTTATTATAAAGAAACAAGAGTACTTGAGCTAATTTATTTATTTGGTTGTAAAGGAGGTCTCTTATGAAGACAGTTAAGAGACTGACCTTCTTGAAGATTTGTTTTACTTCTTCAGTTTTCTAAGAGCATTGTTTATCTCTTGGTCATGCCCAACACTAAATTGCTATTGTAGGTTACTAGGGTTTAGGAATCACAAGGACATGTACGTCAATTGTTAGCATTATAGCCTTGCTAACATTTGTTATATAGGGATTGAGATTCCTATTGAATCTGTTGTGTCTCTACTAAAAGTGCCTTGCACCTAAATCAGATTTTTTTGTATATAATTTTTTTTAGGATATGAATTCTGATAAGCCAAAAGGGCTCTCTCTGGTGCTTAGTCAAAACTGAAAAAATAGCTAGCCATTATCATAACTTAAAGTTGATCTCTATACTAAAGGTAAGAAATAACATAGTCAACATAATAATGTTCTGCTCTTTAATGTTCTGCTCGTTAATCTCTAAGCATTATGCTGTTTTAGTTTTGCTCTCTAATGTTTTGCTTGTTGATCTTCTAGATTTGATTATCCTCAGCCAACATTTCAAAAATTGATGAACGAGCACTGCATGGAGCTTTTTTTTGTATTTCAGGTATTCTTTCTTTATTGCTCCTTTTCTCTCTCTTTTATATCTTTAATCTTCATGCTCACTCTTGACTGGTTCTTGCTTCTATTATGATCAGTTTTTCTATGTGGGTCTCTGGTGTTTGGATGAATATTGGTAACTCTATTTATGTTGTTTATGTTTGAGTCGACCATGGCAAAAAGTCAGTTGAAGACTCTAACTGAGTTAAGACGTGTTAGAGTGGATAGTTAGATCCTAATAGTACATCGCTGTGGCAAGTATGTTATCTCATAGTTAGTAAGCTCATATAGTGAGAGTGGACCTGTTACAGTTCACCTGGTCTTTATCTTCAATATGAAGCCTTTTTGTTGTTTCTATATAATTTGGTTAGATGTAAACTAGCTTTTCTTTTTGTCTTCTCTTTAATTGGTCTTTGTAGAATGTTTCCCTTGTTTGTTTGAATTGCCTTCTAGCTAGGCTTTCCATTCTTTTCATCGATCTATCTTCTACTTTATGGTTGTTTGTTGCATGTGTGAATGCCTTTGAGTGTTAGGTCCTTTTCTTTTCCTTTTGTTCTGCATATATAGATATTAGACTTTCATATGTCCATTTCAATAGGGTGCCATCGTTGAGAAACTTTATCTGTGGGAACCTTCCATTTTTTATTTGAAGGACTTGTGGTTTTTGTTCTCAAATTACTGCTACTGTTGATATAATTTAAGCACTTATTGACACTCTTGTCAGTCATTGCACATTGGATACAACCTGTTTGTGTGGATGTTTATTTGCACTTTCTCTACTTTGGTTTCAACTGTTTTTGCTTTGATATGGATTTAAGTAGAATGTCAAGTTATTTCAATTAATGTCAAACTAATTGATATATTTTATCAGCAATGAGTGTAGATATCCCTTGATATTTTCTCGAAGCTCAAAGAAATTCAAGAAAGCTAGAAAATTGAGTATTGTTTTACTGAACTGTAGTTTTTTTCCCCTTTGCAGATATATTCAGTCAATGCATAGTTTACATAATGCAATTAGTTCACAACTTGTAGCTGCAGAGAATCTCTCTGAATGCCTTTCAAAATAAATGGCAGCATTGAGTTTAAGGTCTCTATCTGAGGAACAAAAGAATGTGAATGAGCTGTATGAGTGGGGTTAAATTAGTTCTTCATGGGTCAACCAACATCTATGTACCAAAAAAAAAAAAGACCAGCACCTATTTAGCGCTGGTACTGCTACCTTTTACAATATGGGTATATGGTGATATGGAAATCTTAGTTATCACGGATATAGGTATATTATATAAATTATTTAAATATGTCTATATACATTTTCAAAATTAATAACAGAATTAGAAACTAATGCATTTTGATGTTTCTTAGACTATCTAAAGTCGTTTCCCCTTATATGTTTCTTATATGTGTCAGTCTAGCTTGGAAAATCATGCTCATTTGTTCTTTCATTTCCCGCAGTTCTTATTGATTACTTTCAGAGGCTTTGGTAGGAATAAGGAGAGGGTAAAAGTGCAATGTTTGCAATTCTATGGTTTTATGGTTGGAGGAGAGGTTTAGTGGAGCAATGGTCAATGAATCACTTCCTTGAGGAGCCAATAGCTTGCAAAGGCTTCCAAAATGAACCACTTTCTCAGGTAGTGTTATTTGTTTTTTTTCCTCCTTTCAAAACATCTTAAACATAGCACAACTGATGAAAGTAAAGTGTCCTAACTATATTGACTAAAGGCATGTGTTTTATCTGTATTACCAACATACAAAAATAAAATAAAGATTCTTCCTTACCAGGGGCATGTATGTGCTCAATTATCCAAGTTTATTTTCTGAAGTGATCTGTATTCTTTAGTCTCACCTATGTGTGGTTTTGATAGATATATTCCATTGATTAATGGTTGTGACTTGTGAATGTTAACAACTTTGATGCAGAGTTGGACCTATTTTGAACCTCCTAAAACCATCATCAAAAGGATGTTGCTGCAAGAACTCCAAAAACCGAATTGTAATGGATCATTCTTTTCAATGAATAAAGAAAACAATCAAAACTTCCATGCTGGAGGAATTTGCTCCTCATCAAACTGGTGCCCATCCTCCGTGAGATTATTGGCTCCGAAGCAGGAAGTGGTGTGCTGCAGACACCATCACAAAGCAATGCAGTTGGGGATGATCATGAAGCTAACTTGGATTGATTAGTTGTGTTTATTGATGATAGGGCTAATTTGTTTAGAACTATTTGTATTAACTTAAACTTATTGATTAGCTATCCTTTCTTTGTAGAACATATTCTGAATTTACTAATGCAATTATGATATTTTGTACTTTGTACAACTTATTTGTTGGGTTTTTCTATTTGGATTGAAATATTTATATAGGTATAATTTTAAAATATACTAATTATTATTATAAAATTAATTTTGGTTAGCTAGGGAATAGCTACGGAATTGTTATGGATTTAGTACTATCATAGCTAGGAAATAGCTACAGAATTGCTAGGAATAATTACTATGGATTAGCTACGGAATAACTGTGGATTTGGTAACATAATAGTAGGAAATAGCTATGGAATTGCTACGGATTGTTAAAATTAGCTACGGAATTGCTACAAAATTTTTCGTAGCTAATTATCTACGGAAATGGAAGAAGTTCTAAATGAAAATTAGCTACAAATTAGCTTCGGATTAGCTACGGAAATTTAAAAATTAGCTACGGATTAGCTACGAAATTTTTTGGTAGCTAATTAGCTACCAGATTTTAACTACGGACCAATCCGTAGCTATTTCGTAGCTATTCTGTAGCTAATAAATTTAGCTATGGATTCACTACGGATTAGCTACGGATTTTTCCGTAGCTAATTTGTAAAATTCTTGTTGTGAATCCTTACGAACAATATAAATGAAATGGTTAGGTTATCTTGGGAATCTAAATTAGTTAAAATCCTATGTCTAGGTCAATTAATCATGCTTCCATTACCTAATTCATTATGTGTCTATGAGAATTAGTGTAAATCCACTCATTAAGATCTATTCCCAATTAATTACTATGTATGACCAATAGGTATATTTCTATCCTATTAACGAATCATCGTATCTAAACTAATTGAATGAAATAGAACATGCATCAATCATACATACGATCTCAAATCCAAATTCCTATGTCTAGATTCATTATATTTTAATAAATCAATTGAAAGCTGATCAGACTATCAAAGCATTAAGCACTATATGATTGAACCAAAACTAAATCATGTATATAACTCAAAGGATTACAAGATTAACCAATACCCATAGGAGGATTCAAAGAACAACCTTATACACAGCCTAACCACTCATGACAAACGAAAATGGATCACAAATAAGCAAAGTCATGATAAGGAAAGAGAGGAAGATGAGGGAAAGAGAAGAGAAAGCTCAATGGAGTGATCCTTCAAGCTTCAATCCTCCTCCAAGGTGAAGATGGCCTTCAATCTTGGTCATTTTTGTTTCCTTTCAATCTCACACGAAAAATCCTAGTAGCTACTCTCTAAAAGCTTATTCTCCCCTTGTGAAATCTGATAGAACAACATTTATAGGCTCCAGAATTCCATTTCATGTCGCTGCGCAAAACATTCCACGTCGCGGCGCTCAAGCCTCGGGTTGCTTCTGTCAGAAACAGGGGATACCCCACGTCGCAGTGTCAACTTGCCCACGTCGCGGCGCTATGTGTTGAACTTCACCTCGTGCCTCCTCTTACTATGCAGCTCTAAGTCTTTGACAATTCTACTCATTTTGAGCCCTTCCTGCAATTGGGAAGTCACCAAATTAATTACAAATACAAGTTCACATAATCAGATGAAGAGTTATACTAATTTGCTCAACAATCATCTAGGAAGATATCACAATCGAATTCAATGAATAGAGCTTAAAATCTTCCAAATATGCTTGATAACAAGGACTAAGCAATGAATCCAGCACCAGATATAAGGCCAAAATAACTACATTTTATGGAGTTATCAGTCTACTCGAGTATTAGGAAACAAAATATTGAACTATATAAGGGTGACACGTTCCATGCCTTGTGTTCAATCTAGATAATTGGACAAAGGGACTAAAGTACATGGAAACATTAATCACAAAAATATTATGTCAAATCACTAACATTCTCATTACTTGGGTAGCAATGATGTGTTGCTAGATACCACTCACTGCTTATAATATTAAAATAATATTTTAATATTACTGCCAACGTCATGAGAACCTGCACAGTTGCACACATAGAGCATACTAAATTAGAGTAATGAGAATCAAAGTTAGACTGGGATTCCATCGTGGACCTAACTTATAACAGATGAGTTCAAAGGCTGCACAACTAACCCTGCTGCTGCTCACACACACTTAAGTAGTCACTATTATAAATAGTACTGTTAAGGGGACTGCTATGTACACATAACAAAATCCTAGCCGCACCTACAGAACCAGCGAGTGAGAAAGTGACATATTTCTCTTTTCTTCGCAGCTAGCACTGTGTTAGAGATGTGAGACTCCTTTTTGCATACATTGGACATTCGTGAGTCTCTTTGTGTGGATACCTCAGAGACATCGTCATTGTTACGGTGTTGGTGATTCACATCATTTGATTTTTATCTCGCTTCAAGAGGTAAACTTAAAATCACAGATTATGGTCTTTTTCGCATGGATCCTTGGTAAGAATTTTTTTATTTTTTTACTACGTGATGTATCTGTAATTCCCAACACTTTGATCCGTAGAAGATACTTTGAAACCGAACGTGAGCCTTTCTTGGTATTGCGGAGTTTAGAACAGTATTTATTCACCTTTGCTCGATTTTGGGACCTGAAGTACGCATGAACTTCATCCTAGAGTTGCCACGAGTGTACATAGCCAACAACATGTGTGCGAAGAGGATCAAAAAGAGAGGATAAAACTATGAGAATAGTATTTGATCATGTTGTTCCCAGTCCAAATATGCATCACTAATGCGACCTACGTTTCTATCCGAATTTGACAGAAATCTTGGAAGAATATCAGGATCCACCACAAACCTTTGCAATCTGTGTGGCTTAATTGTGGCTTCGATTTTGTTGTTTCCAGATGAGAAAGTTCTTCTCGTCAAGCTTCACTAAAATCGCATGAGAGAAACTGGGCAGATTTGAAGATCGAGCAACAATAGAGAAATGCGGGTCAACCAGAATAATGTCTTCAACTGATGGTGCTTCCATAACTACAAGTCAAATCGCACCTTAGAACACACCTCAGATCACGCGCACACCTCAAATCTTGATCTCACATCAAATCTTGATTGCACACCTTAAATCTTGATCACATACCTCAAATCTTGATTACACCTCAAATCTTGTTCACACACTTCAGATTGCAACATACAACAACACATATCGCACACTCCATATTGCAGCAGATTGAAACACAAATCGCAACACAGAACAATATCACAACTTATATTGAAGTAGAAAACGCAAGACCTGTTGTGACTTAGATTGTGCAACTCAGAACGCAACAGATCACAACACAGAACAAGATTGCAACTCAGATTGAAGCATAAAATATTAGGAGACAGGTCGCAACTTATATTGTAACTTAGCTCTCTATTACCATTTTAGAATTCTTAACAAGTGAGAAAATGAGAGAAAACTCAAGAAAGCTTAAGAAAGTGTGTAGGAGAAAAGAGAGAAAAATGAGAGAAGAGAGAGAATGAGAATTCTCTATAAACAAAAAATTGTAAACTATAATAAGTTGACTTAACAGTGTACACAACTATATTTATACAACTAACAGAAGCACAATTACTCTTAACTAACTCTAACTAATCTTGTTACTAACCTATTTAATAAGATATTATTCTGACTAACTTGGAAACTCTAGTATATTCTAAACTATACTAATAATAGACAACAATTGATACAATATAAACTAATAATACATAACTATAATTTAAGTTTCTATAATAAATAATTTATACTTAAGAATTTTTCATGATATTATCACATTATTACTGTCATTATAGGTTCCGATAATGCTACCCGATAATCTACAATATATAATTTAACGTTCGCAAACACAAGTCCTACAAGTACTCTCAAGGACAAGAGCACGTGGGTAACATAGACAAGTCCTACAATTACAGTGAAAGTTTATATAGAATAGTAGCTTCTCCCATGAATTTTACAGAAACATTAGGGGTATTCATGGGTCTGGTCCGACCCACGAACCCGACAGACCTGACCCGACTTGATATAAAATATCCGGGTTGGTTCGGATAATCGGGTCTGTTCGGGTCAAACCTAATGAACCCGTTCACTTATTGGTTCAGGTGACAAGTTTAGTTAACTGACCCGATGACCCGAAAAAATGACGTCGTTTTGTGTAAAATTTTATACTTCATTTCTGGTTCTCACTTTCACTTCTCATTTCACTCGTGCACCCGTTTCTGGTTCTGTATTCTGCAATAAGCCAATAACTTAAACCCAAATTGAAAGTTGAAACCCTCCCCCAAATTGAAACCTCTCCTCTCGTCTGCCTCCCCAAATTGAAACCTGATGCCTCCCCTCGCTGCCTAGTGCCTCCACCCAAACTTCTCGTCTCAGTCTGAAGCGCAAAATGAAACAGAAAAGAAAAAATGGAGTTTGAGGTGTCAACCAAGCAGCAATGGCAGTGACGAAGGACAATGGTGCTTGGATCAAGGGTGGCTCGCAGTTGGTGGTGGCCATGTGTGGTGAGATGAAAGTCTGGTTGGCTGCCTCATTGCTCTGGGTTCGTTCTTGCCCGTGTGGGTTGAGGATCGAAGATTAGGTAACCTTTTGGAGTAACCCTCTTCTCTATTTAATATTCTATTCAAAATCAATGCCTCCCAACACCAAATCCCAAACGCTGAAGCATATATCTCATCGAATCGGAGGCTATCACCATTGTTTTCTCATCATAGATTTTTGATTCCACTTCTGCTAAGGTTGTTGTTCATTCCAGCACCATGAGTTTTATCTTCGGAAAGAGAAAAACACCCACAAGTTTATTCATCATCATCAATCGATTATTGATGTGAATTTTAGGATTTGATTTTTAGTATTGGGTTTCTGAATTTTGATTTTTTTTCCTGGTTCTAAATTTGGGTTTCATTTTGTTGAAATTTAATTTGATTTTATGCATGGAGTAAGGTTCTTCATCCGCACAAAAGATGAGCTTGGCTTCCCCCATCCCCCACCATTATGTGTGAATTTGGTGTTTTTTGAGGTTGGTGGATGGGTGAATCTGTAAATCGACTTCTGGTGATTGGTTCGGCACACTAGGCACCATTGACTAGTCATGATGCATTTGTTACTCAACTACCTGACCTGAACTAACCCGATTGTAATCGGATTAGGTTGATTTGAGTTATCCGAATTATTTTTTTTTTAAAATTGATCTAAACCGACCCGACTTCAATTAATTAGTTTAAACATTTTTTTCTCTAAACCGGATCTAATCCGACCCGTGAACACCCCTAGAAAACATCCTAATGCATCTAGTCAACGGCTGAAAATTAATCCCGTCAAAAACTTCAAAAAGAAAGAGAAGATTATAAAAATAAATGATAAATGATTTACATAAACTTATATCAGCAGAATATCCAAGCCCTGCCTTGTTGGGTAGGAAATTCCAAATAATGGCCTCAGTTTTTTAATTTCAAACTTTCAAGAACAGCAGGCCTACATATGCATGAAAAATATCGTATGGGAGAAGAGACGGAAGAAACTTATATGAAAGTTCATTCGATTTCGTGATAATGGGCCCATGTGCAAAGGTTCTGTCTTGGTCGGTTGATGAGTCCTCTCTTAAACTTATCTTTTTAACTTTTTTGGTAGCTCTTTCCTAAACCTGTCTGAAGCGGTGTTAGCTACTTTGGTGGACATGGCCATTCTATGCTGCCTTCCCATTTAGAACAGTAACAGTACAAGATTTTCGTCAGAAACAAGAGGAAAGCACCGACATAAGGTGACCACATGTCCTCGTTCGTATATATATATATATAATGTTATAATTAATTTTATTTTATTTTTTATATATTTATATTTTGATCACATAAATATAAAGTAATGTGTTTAGTATTTAAAGTATATAATTAAATAAAATAATAATAATAATAATAATAATAATTGAAAGGTATTTATAATCTATAATAATAATAATAATAATAATAATAATAATAGTAGCATAAAGAAATTAAAATCATTGCAACACAAACTAAAGAGAAACTTAATTGAATACGAAGAGTCAAGATTAGCAGCAACAGATTACTTAAAAAACATACACCTTATTTTTGAAGTCACACAGTCATCTTATTTTACCTGAGAAGCTTAATCCTAAAAGTAGCACATAGAAGGAATAGCTCTCTTAGTTCACATTGTCACTCATGATAACTAAGTTCAAGCCACACTCAAATCTGGGGTATCTCATTCGCAGTATTCTCATTGTGGCGGCATTTGTAACTGATGAAAATCTCCATTGTCCTGGGACATTCAGGGCATTTAATGGTCTCTGGTAACTTTCCCGAAACATTAGAGATTTCAAGGTGTGAGCAGCGGTGAGTGTTGCGCACAATCCTCTCATGGTACTCTTTGAAGGACAACTCAAAGCCCTTCTTGATCACAACTTCTTTCCATTTCTCAAACTCTGCCACTGTCTTCAAGATTGTGGTCCCATGACCACTCACCACCACTGATGACCCTTTGCTGAGTAAAGCCCAACCAGTTTCATTCTTGTAAGAAAGCATCTTTTTCACTTCTTTAGTCACAGCATCAACTGTTTTGTGAGCTTTAGTCACAAACAAGCTCTCGATGCGACTCCAAAAGCGCCTTATGTGGCTTTTATGTTCCTTTTCCACACAGAACAACTCTATGGAAATCTTTGCCTCCTTTATGATGGCATCATCTGCAAGGACTGCCGCATGCTTAGTGAACTGTTGGATCCACTCTTTGTCCTTGCCTCCATAGAAGAAAATGTATTTTTCCTCTTTGATCTGCTTCAATGAGAGTGATAACAAAACGTTGTAATTAAATTTATGCCAATGCTACTTTTTTTTTCCCCTCCAACATATTTTAATACTGATTCAATGACAAATCTCAAAGACACTAGAGATAAGTCTTAACCAAAACTAAATAATGAGCTATGTCATTACTATAAGGTTTTCCAAATGAGCACTATAACTAAATAATATATGCATCTTAATTGATTTGTAAAATGTACTTGCCCAGGTGTCTATGTTGGGGTGAATGTTGCTCACTACGGAACCAACCCAGTTACTTTCTCTGTCAATTCTCTCTTGATCCGAAGTTGTAAAGGGAAAGCCCTTCATTCCATGAGCATGAATCAACTGGAATGCGTTTGGGTGCAGCACCTTCCCTTGAGGGTTCAACACCACAACTGTTGGCTTCTTTTTGAACTGCCATTCCTCCTTAATGTACTTGTACCCTGCTATGCTTCCAAACTGCTGCACCACATACCAAGGCATCTTACTTTTCAAAACCTCAAATTTATTGCGCAACTGGTCGTTCCATTCGTCCACAATTGGAATCCAAACAATCTTATATTGTTCATCTGCCTTTATTAAATCATAAACTGGTGTGAGTACTGAAATCTCTTCCTCTGTGATTTCTAGAGTGGAAATCAACAAGTACACATTCTTCTTTCTTAGCACAACGATGTCAACCTATCCAGGCAAGAAATGAAAATTAAAATCAATTGCTAAGGCCTAAGGGCACGTACAAATGAATCAAGAATGTGTAAAACTCAGACGGGCAATATTTACTTTAAAATTAACTTTCTCATTTAAATTCATGTGATTTATTGTAAAAGTACATAGCTTCAAATGTTATTTACAAATATTAAACTTCAAAACTTTTGTATATAAAATTTATAAGTTTGTCTGTTAATGAATATGGTAAATTTGCTTTTTTTGGGTCAAAACTATCAAAACTTTTACAAAACGTCATTGAAGTCTATAAAGTAAAGATTAGAATTATTAAAAAAAAATATTAAATATTTAAATTTATTTATTTATAAAATTAACATAAAAATAAAATATTAATAACCTTTTATGACGTATTTTAGGAGACATGTCCTGAAATATTTCAAAATATTCAACATTCTAAACAATTATTTATTAAATAAAGCTTTTAGAACCCATATGTTAACAGACACAGGCATTGTTGTATGGCATGTTAATTTGTTTCTCTCCATCTGGTATATATATTAACAATTTATCATGTTAATAGACACAAGCTTTTCCTATATTATGCAATGCAACATGAATAAACTGTTATATATATATATATATATATATATATATATATATATATATATATAACTGTGTGATATAAGAGTGGTGTTGTTATGATTGAGCAAACATAACGCAATGACACAATAATTATTCATGTATGAGTGGACAATTTGTTGTATTACTATCGCAGCTTGACTTTAAATCAACTTGGGCCCTCTTTTTCAAATTTCATATCAAGATATCTAACGTGGATGCAAGAAACGCCATTAGACACAACTCATCTTTATCTTTACTGTTAATATAAAGGGTATAACTTCTAAGAGAGATGTCCTTGTATAAATTCAATGTATTCAATTTAAGTACACTAAACTAATGAGGTATTGAAACATTATTAATATATTAGTGAATATAATATTTATTTAATAATAATTATATTGGCATATCAATTTTATTGACTTAGTATACCTAAACTAATTACACTAAATTTTTACAAAAATCTATTTTTAGATATAATTTAAAAAAGTTGTTTTCTGAACAATTAAATTTATACTTCAATTTGTAAAGTTCTTATTAAAATAGTTTAATATAAACCCATATGCAATAGAATAATTTTATATACTCTCATACCTTTCTTTTATAGTTAAAAATTGTATATTTAACATTTTAAGTTTTGTTAACGTGTACCGATACATGTTAAAGAATAAAAGTAATATATTATATTTTATTAAATTTTTCTAATCAGTTAAAAAGTAAAATATTAAATACATCTTAAATTTTTATGATATTAAATATTTTTAATTTTGTTCTTTAACATATATATTCTAGGAGACATTATAATAAAACCCTAACATTTTTCTCTGTTTACACGTTAGACGATGACATAAACTACTGCTTCTTTTTTTGGCAAAAACTATTGTTATATTTTAGAAGTTAGAACTATCAGAATAAGATGTTCGTACAAACAAAATTGTCACACTAGTTTTTTTTTTTTTTTGTGAGAAAAAGACCGACATAAATTTCCAATAATTTTGTAGACGGAGTTACCGACCGTAGTTTTAGTAGCACCATCAAACAGTAACTGTGGGGCTTCCTTTGAGAAAATCAGAACCTTAAGCACCTCCGTTATTTCAGTTGGGGTTTGAAAAAGTTTCCTGAGCTTACGATAATATTCTACCTCCTCTGAAATAATAGACAAATCATTTAGTTCCCATCTTGTCTACATGTCCATGTCTTCTTTTTTCTTCAATTTTATCTTAGAAAGCAATAGTTCGATCACCTGCTTTAAGGAAAATGATAGAATAAGGAGAGCCAATTATATTACTGACCAATCTGTTGCCTGCAGAGCGTGACCTGCTTCCTCAGTTTGCTAAGTATGATGTTGATTTTTTGACCATAATGGGACAATTCTTGCTTGTGCTCCCTGAAATCAAGCAATATATTATAACCTGATTAAGCAAAGGGTACATTAAATATAACGATTAACCAGTGCTAATAAACATGTAAAGAAGATTTTCTTCATTTAACGAAAAAATATTTTTTTTTCCTGGAGCGAGTATCTTCTATTCAATAAGTAAGAGATAAATTCTTTAAGAGACAGTTAGTTATTTAACCAAAAATCCCCCTTAACGATGTTATTTACATATATAAAGATTTTAAAATCCAACCAAGAACATGCTACATGTAACAGAGTTGCTAAGATGAAAACCAAACTTCTTCATTTACATAGCAAAGGGAAAGAAAAAGGTGTTCTTTACAATTTCAATTGGACAAACACAAATCAGTTTTCTTTAAATTTAATATTATATTATATATAAGCACCCTATTAAATAAAGATGCAGCCAGGTAACTTACGATTCAGTGGTGAGGCAATCGATCTGAGTAACTATTGCCACAACAGTGATGATAGCCCAGTAGACATCAACGGGGATTTGCTCTATGGAGGGCAACAAAGCAGGTACATCCTTTGTGTCATAAGTGGTAAGCTTCTCCAACTCAAAGATTAACTCAATCACTTGCAACGTTGTTTTGACCAAATTGTTGAGTTCAATGATGGCTTGGCGGTGCTTTTGCACTGCCACGGGCCTTGTGAGTCCTGGCACTCCCTTCAGCACAGCCATAGATTTTGCCAGAAGGTCTGTTGGCTGATGCTGAGCTATTAGCCAGAATTCGCCATATTCCAGTGCAAAAGCCGCCATTGTAAGCACCACTTTTGCATTCCACTCATAGTTTGAGAGCTTGTTGAGAATGACCAGTGTAGTTTTATGAGCAATTTCCCCACCTGGAGGCTTGCATGACATCTGCCATGATAAGTCTCTATGTTACTTTAGTGAGCAACTAGCCATATATTGTTAGAAATTTTTTGATTTATATATAACCTTTTTTTTAATGCAAATATTTAAATTTTTTTTTCCCATATGCTTAATTTGTTTTAGAATAATTTTCAAATAATGAAAGACCTCGGAAGAAATTTGCTTCAGGGTACAGAGTGGTGATTTGAAATTGGCTTGGGGGATCTTGTCATCTACGTGCTCCAGGCTTAATTTGGAACCCTGTAAAAATTAATTAGAATTGCATGGATTGAAGGAGAATCAGAAACACAAGCATGGAGGGAAAGACGAAAGTTTTTTTTAAAAAAAGGGTTATGGGTGTATTAGTGTATACCTGCACAACATCGTCAACAATGAGGGTTGAACGTCTAAGGGTGTTCTGAACAAGGATGAAAAGAGAGTCTACATCAAACTTAGTGTCACTGTGCACATGGGTTGAGTAAATTTGCTCCAAGATCTGCTCATCAGACATGGTTAATGGGTTATGCTCAGTAGTTCGAAGGAGAGACTTTAGTGACTGCTTGGTAGACATTTTGCTCCTTCTCAGAATATTTACTAGAAACCAAAGGTTTTGGGATGGAAAGATGATTTGGTGTTGTAACCAGGTTTCCTAGCCCTTCCCTATTTATAGCATGGAGTGGTGCTTGAATATTTTTTTTAACGTTATAAGTTTAGGCGTGGGGCTGGTGTCCCATGACCCATATCACTCCCATGTCACAGCGAGGCATTGATTGAGAAAAAACTGCAAAATCCGATTCAATTTATTATAATCGATTAGTTAATATGTTTGTTTTTTATTCTGAAACATGGAAAACAAACTATTAGCTTATCAAATCCATTATCTGTTTTATGTAAGATAATACGTGAAGTAATTTTCGATATAACTATAAGTTCCACAATTTTTTATGGTATTAAATAGTGGACAATAAAAAATCAATAATAACATAAATTTAGTGTCGCAGAGATATTGCATTCAATGAATAAACATATAAAATAAGATAATATTAAAAATGAATGAATTAGAGAAAAATAAAAGTTGTACATATTAACAGAAATATGGTAGAATTTCATTTTAATTGGTTTGGTCATATAAAGAGAGGACTATTAGAAGTCTTAGTATGAAGAATATATCAAGTAAAGAATAGTACAATAGTTAGAGAAAGATGAAGACTAATAAAAATTATAAGTAAAACTATTAAAAATTATTTAAATTTAAATGACATTTATGAAAATATAGTTTAAGACAAAACACAATGACGTCAGTTAATTCATGTAACCGACCTCATTTAATAAAAAAAACTTTATTGTTATTGTATATTTTTATTTTTTTTCACAATACGCCTTCATATTTTTAAATATGGAGCTAATTTTTATAGAAGTGTCCGACTACATAGTCCTAGTGACAGTCACTTTTAGTGAAATTCAAAATCTTACATTACAAATAATAATGTGCTTATAATAGTAGCTCAAGTTGTCAACTGAACCATATCTCGTAGTTTTTTATTTTTTATTTTTTGTGTATATGAATGGTAGGAATTGTTAAGTTGTGTGAAGTGTGATGAGGTAATTATAGGAAGGTTTAAATAAGATTTTAATCTTTATAATTTTTATTAACTTAAGTTTTAGTTCTTATAATTTTTTTTATATTAGTCTTTAGGTTTTTATTTATTTGGATTTTGGTTTCTCATAAACCAATACTTTAATAAGTAGAAATTATAAGGACAAATTTGTCATGAAAAATAAGGACTATACTTTAGTGATTATAAATTAAATGAGTAAAAAATATAGGTAAAAATATAAGTATCGATTTTTTAACAATGGAGACCAAAATCCAAATTAATGAAAATATAGGAATCGATACCTAAAAGTGGAAATAAGTTAAGCGGTCCATCGGGGGCCTATAACATAGTCTATTTTTAGCCTACATAGGCTTGATTATTTAGCAAATAAGTTAGATTTAGACTTTTTAAAATGCTTATTTAATTATACAGGCTAGGACTTAAGCTTTTGAAAAAGTCTAGTTAGCCTACTAGACTGACTTATTTATTTAATATTTATGTATATTATTATAAATTTATAATACTTACATAATTTACAAGTTATATATTAATATAATATATTTATTTTATATAGAATATATAATAATTTTGTTAAAAATTATACCTATTTAAAAATTAAAAAGCTTAAATTTCTTAGTCTATATAAAGACTTTCAAATAGTGTAAATCTTTAAATAAATTTTTAAATCAAATCAAACTTTTATATTTTTATAAACAAATTAAGTCGAACCCTAAAAAAAAAGTCTATAACTAATAACAAATTAAGCTTAGACCGACATGTTACAATCAGACCTAAGTCTATTTAGGCAATGCCTAGCACAACCTAGTTCATTTTCACTCCTATATACCAAAAAACAAAAAACTACAAGAATCAAAACCCAAACATATGAAAACTATAGGGTCCAAAATCTTATTTGAATCTAATATGAAATATCAACTTTCGCTGGCATGTGGATTGAAAAATACAAATTGACTTGTCAAAATTCAAATTATAAGTGTCAATTGGGGTTAACTCACATACTCGACTTTTCACTTAAGATAACTACATCATTTGAGTTTAAATCTAAGCATCTCATTAGTAAGTGATATGTAATTCCGTTGTGAATCCTCAAGAAAGACCCCTAAACTTTTTCTTCCACCAAAAAATGAAAAACTTGAAATTGCATGTATATTATTTGCATTTTTTAATATATTATATCTTATAAGTATTTTAAAAATTACATTTTTCTCTCTTAAATTTAATCACTTAAGCATATCTTATATGGTGTATATTATTCTCTTCAAATTATGATGGGATCCACCAATATTTGCCACTTGCATTTTAAAACTGAAAATCTCTTTCTACTTCGTCCTAAATTGAGTCCATCCTGTTAGAAAATGGACGACGGAGAGATAAGTACATATTCTGCTTCCTGTGTTATTTGTAAAATGCTATAGTACCCACCAAAAAATTTATGGATAATATTTTTTTTCTTTTTTCACAAAATTAAATTTATTTATTTTTATTTTGTCATGATCAACCTGACAAATTTAATCATCGTCATGTCAAAATCATGAAGTAATCATAAACACAACATCTAAGAAATACCGAACTCGCAACTTACTATAAAATTAGAAGAATGTTAATAACGCATTTTTTAGATATTTTTTTAAATATTTACTTTATTATTAATTTATCTCATATACTTAAAATAATTATTATGAGATAAATAATTATAATACTTATTTTTAGATCAATAATAAATAAATATTAAAAAATGTTAAAAAAATGTTACTAATATTTTTAATTACATTAACTTCCACTGACCAAGCACCTTACATAACACATACGACAACATTTGTTAACTTTCAGTGACTAAGCACATTAGAGGACATATACAACAAAGAAGTTTAGTAAAATTCTTAAGTCATGGGTTGTAAATCTTTAAATAAAATACTGAACACCTCACAACATAGTGCAAATACAATGGCATTAACCTCCACTGACCAAGCACCTTACAACACATACGACAAACAAATGCGTTAACTTTCAGTGACTAGACACATTAGAGGATATATACAACAAAGAAGTTAGTAAAATTCTTAAGTCATGGGTTGTAAATCTTTAAATGAAATACTAAACTCACAACCTAGTGCAAACACAATTACTTGCATTAACCTCCACTGACCAAGCACCTTACAACACACATACGACAAACAAATGCGTTAACTTTCAGTGACTAAACACATTAACGGATATATACAACAAAAAGTTAGTAAAATTCTTAAGTCATGGGTTGTAAATCTTTAAATGAAATACCAAACTCACAACCTAATCCAAACACAATTGCATTAACCTCCACTGACCAAGCACCTTACAACACACATACGACAAACAAATTTGTTAACTTTCAGTGACTAAACACATTAGAGGATATATACAACAAAGAAGTAAGTAAAATTCTTAAGTCATGGTTGTAAATCTTTAAATGAAATACCAAACTCACAACCTAGTGCAAACACAATTGCATTAACCTTCACTGACCAAGCACCTTACAACACACATACGACAAATAAATGCGTTAACTTTCAGTGACTAAACACATTGGAGGATATATACTACAAATAAGTTGAGTAAAATTCTTAAGTCATGGGTGATAAATCTTTGAATGAAACACCAAACTCACAACCTAGTGCAAACACAATTGCATTAACCTCCACTGACCAAGCACCTTATGTTGGAAAAAATAGTAAATGGGAGACAAATAAGATTGAGAATCAAGACTTTGAGACAAAAATGAATCATTTTTTTTAGAGAGTTATTTGTCCCACACGAAGTTTACCGACGAGTTAAAGCGATAATGTTCCCAGAATACAATGAAGTCTTAGTAAATTCTGCAACTAGCAATATTAAATAATTCTCTCTTCCTTTTTATTATATATCTAATATTTTTAGAAAGCACTTAATTAACCTTTATAATAGTAGGGAGCATTCTATTTATAGAGAATCAATAGATACTATCAAAGAGATGTATATCAATTAAGACATACTTCTATGAGAAGACATGTCTTTACAAAAGATAATTATTTTTGAAATCAATAGATACCATCAAAGAGATGTGTCTCAATTAAGATACACTTACATGAGAAGACATGTTTTTACAAAAGATAGTTATCTATAAAAACTCATGTCCCTAGATCCACCAAAAGGTGCCATTGACTAAGTACACCAAACCATGCATACTTTGTGTCATGCAATGGAAATTTGTAAAACTACCATTATTTCCAACACCTTACAACACCCATGACAAACAAATGCGTTAATTTTCAGTGACTAAGCATATTAGAGGATATATATAATAAAGAAGTTTAGTAAAATTCTTAAGTCATGGGTGGCAAATCTTTAAATGAAAAAGCATTACAGTTTTACTTTGAAGGAATCATCGACACTGATATACTTCCTAACACAACTCGGACTATCAGAAAATTTAACAGAATCATCATAAACAACAATAAATTAACTTTTTTTTTTGTATAAAAACAAAAACAAATTAACTTTAGCAAACTAAACCACAACAACAGGTTCATCCAAATCACCAAAATTCAATAATGCAAAAGGGGGTGGGGGGAATCGACGACACAAGTATTGGATTGGCACTTCAGTTGTTATGTATTATCATGAAGATATAGTGTAACACACCTTGATGTGGATAAAAAGTCTCTTTGCCCAATTTCTGTTTCATATGTGTCATCTTTCAATGTTTTTGGAAAAAAAAAGTACGATAATTGACAATTTGACATTAATAATGACTTTTTTCAATGACTTTTAAACGAGACTACGCATAATTCGAGAACATTTATTTCTTCTTCTTTTTTTAATACTAGATGTTATGTGGACGGAAAGTTATAAAATCTTCTGGATTCTGAATGCTGTTTGTTGGAAAATTCAAACATATCATTTGTGTTTGAAGGATTATTAATTTATTATAAATGTTTGGGCATTCGGAAAGAAAAGGTTTTGTGAGTATCATTGCATAGCAACAAATAATTTTCTGCAAGTAGTGTGACTTTCAAGCAATATATACAAGTGGTATAATTTGGTTATCCCAATATGCTTGGAATTTGGTTATCTTAACAAGATTGGAATTACTGCTTCTTGTCATTCTTTTTTGCTACTGCCAGGTAGTAGTGTAAGTTAATGCATTAATAGCTCGTTGGTAACCATAAACAATTTGAGTGTAGTTTATGACTCCTACATGCAATGAAGATAAATAACTAGTTTTTATTTGTGTCTAAAGTTAGGAAAGTTGGTATACCCAAAAAAGTTAGGGAAGTTGTATCAGCTAGTCATCATGATATGGCACAGTCAATATTGCACAAATCATAATTGAATCCCTTGGGAGAAAATAAGAACACCTCGTGGAATTATACTTCGCACAAAGGGATGAAAATAGGTTAGGTAGTTTATCGGGACTTATGACCTAACCTGTTTAAAGTATAGTTTGACTTAACTCATTTAACAAAAAGGTTAAGTCAATGTTTTTTAAAAAGTTTTTTTAATTTTTAGGCTTTTGAAAATGTTTTTTAAACCTAATTGATTGATCTATTTAATTATATATATTATTACTTTTTATATATTATGATATTTTAATATTTATATAATATAATTAATTTTATAAATAATATAATTTTTTTTAAAAATCTAAACTCGTTAACTTATATAAAAATATAAATTTGTTAACTTATATCGTTAGTCTATTTAAAAGTTTAAATAAATTTTTAAATCAGATTAAATTTTAAAATAGTTAAGTCAAATTTATAAAAATGACATATATCAAATAAATAGATTAGATTCAAATCTTATAATTAAAAAATAAATTAAACTTGTTTAAAACAAAATTTAACTTGATTTATTTTCACTCCTATTTGCACAAAACTAGTTCAACACGAGTATTTTGTACTAGGATTTCGAGTCTAGGCCCATCATAGCTAGGAGGTCAAACATTCAGAGCTAGTTATCTCAATCTCACTAAATATCAGTCAAATCATCTAGAAGTTGGTAAAGATAGAACCAATTCGTTCAGTACCTTAGATAATACACATTCCATAATACACTAGCATATTGGCGTTACCTCTTATTTGAGCGTCGTACACCCCTTCCTCATCTCAGTGAAAGCATCATGGCAAATACTCCAACTATGCCCACCCTTGTATTTAGATCTATCTAGACTATAGCATTGGTGCCGTATGTGGAAAGAGATAAAAACTCTCCCACTCTACAAATCTCATCAACCAAGGCTTTGCCTAGAAGACTTTCGGTCTCATCAAGAAGAATTTAAGGAAAGTGACAATTGATCCCTTCAATTGTCCTTAAATTGGCATGTTTTATTGATATTCATAGCAGCCTTTAATCCCTCTAATTACTAAATAATGAATATGCTCAAATTGTGGAAGATGTCACTTATGAAATCAATAACATTACTAAGAATATCTTTAAGTGCGGAGGACGTGTGTGTATTATTCCATTTGCTGTAGGACTTGTCAACTACTGTTTTCGAGTTAGGCGAAGTTTACAATACAAGGGCACTTGAGGGTGCTCGGGATATAAATGGGAAGGGATCTCTCAGTTGAAAATCCTTTCGTGCTGAGAATGATATATTGTACTATGGCAACATCATTAGAAAATGCAAGAATAAGACCTTTCGTAGTATTGAGTATCCATATATTAATATTTATGGCTGCTTTTCTGAATAATGATTTTTCAATTTCTTTCTTTTAAAGAGGGATGGAGCCTTGGGGATCTTCAGTATAATAACTAAAAACTGAGTATGGTAGCTGTTAATGTGGTATTGCTTTGATATGTTTTACTTTTGCTTGCCAAAGCCCTAATGATAAAGAAATGGTTGGTGGTAGCTCAGGCAATTAAAGATTGGATTCTCATGCAGTGCTTTCCATGTATATCTTTATTTTCCCAAATATTGTTGAGTTTGAAGTCTAAACTTAGTTTTGATGATGGCTATAAATGTCCTTCCCATGAATCCTAGTTGAATTTTCTAATTATGCCTAATACTTGTTCAAATGTAATGTTAGATTGTATGCCTATTCATCTTTGGTGTCTTACTGCTTAATTATTTACCATTCAAGTGAAGAATATTCAATTACTGGCTATTAATTTTAAATCTTCTACACATGATTTGGACGCATATATTTTGCTAACAATTATGCAGTGTGATTTATTAGGTTTTGGATTGATTGGAGGTTATCTGGACACCTTTTAGAGCTTTCTGGAATCATTTATGGCCAAACGAAGTCTGGAACTAACAGTTTAGACCAGAAACAAATGAAAAGACACTTAAAACTTTGTACAGTATCATATGAGCTTTCTATATGAGAAGAACATAACCGAGAAGAGAACATTCCCAATAGCTAGATTTCATGAAAGTAACTTCTCCAAAATTCATATAACACTGAAGACTAATATATATGAAGAAGGATTAAGGAGAAATGGCTAAGGGACTTGCAGAAATATTTTCCCTTGTTCAAGTGTTGAATTAAGATTTTCTTTCATCTGTTTGAACTTCGTTAATTTGTAGCTTGGTTATAGAAATTTCTGATCTTCTTATCAGTTATAACACATTCAATCAAAGAAGTGAGAGTGCAACATTGAGTTAATTAAAAAGCTAAAGTTAAAAAAAAAAAATGGAAGAGAAAGGTGATAGACATGAGGGGAAAGGGAGAGAGGAAAAAAAGAAAAGAAAAACAAACCTTCTCCGGAAAATAAATTGGCCATACACGTAAACTCTGATTAATTATGGGATGGGATGGTATGATGTATGTCGAGATAAGTATTGGATGGACACACTTGAGTTGTAATGTATATATTATCATGACAATATATATAGTGTAACACAAACACACCTTGGTGAATAAACATTAAAAAGGCGTTGTTCCTTTTTAAAGGTAACACATCTTGTGTGGGCACAAAATCTGTCTGCCCTGTTTCTGTTTCACATGTGTCATCTTTCAATGTTTCTGGGGAAAAAAAATGTACGATAGTTGACATTGGTAGTGGCTTTTCCATGACCTTTTAACGAAATATGATGAATAATACTGAGTTTGTCACTTGTTTACCTAATGTTATAATTAAGCTATACCGATAAACAACTATTTCAATGGTGTACCAGAATAAGTCAATAAAACTATTTCAATGTATAGAAAAGTATTGATATCATCATATAAAAATTTTAGTGATAAAACTTTTTTTAAATACATAAAATATACTTTGCTCTTCAGTTTATTTTAGTATATGCAGCTCTTTCTTCTCTTCATTCTTCGCCCTTCCAACACCATCAACAACATTTTTTTACAATTAGCAACGCAATTGCAACCATTTAGTGATAATTAAGAGAGGATGAGCAT
The DNA here is from genome assembly GCA_029884605.1 of Ormosia emarginata. Classification (NCBI taxonomy): domain Eukaryota; kingdom Viridiplantae; phylum Streptophyta; class Magnoliopsida; order Fabales; family Fabaceae; genus Ormosia; species Ormosia emarginata. The sequence goes on along the minus strand of JAQQTP010000071.1, from coordinate 23,211,245 downwards.
CCATTTATTAAAAACAGCTTCTTGAATACCATTAGTGAATACCATTCTTGAATACCATTGAGACTTGTGGAGGTTGTGAAGATTCTTCAGATATGGGCTCATTGTGTTCTGGTTCCATGGTTGCAGTGTAGACTAAAATTACAATAAACTGAAGGACTAATCATTAAAACAATACTAACCGGTTATTACCGGTAAATTTAATGGAGCACTCATGCTCCTAACATATTTATGAGCATATTAGAATCCTGTCATTCAGACTCATGGCAGGTTTTAACGTGCTCCCCTTTGGTAAGCAGAACACCTGTGCTCTATTGACCCAACTGGCTATAGAAAGTTTAGTTATTATTATTTTTTATATATATAAGAAAATTTAGTTAGTTTATTGCTATTGTTTATTCTGTTTGCATTTTACAATATATAGTCCCTCTCACCACGACGTTGATGTCTCCGCCGCAGGTTACAACAACGTCGTCGACGTAAAGTACCGAAAAGAGGCTCACGCGAATGAAATTATCAGTGAGTGCCCGGTGTGCTTGTTGGCATTCACCAACGGCGAGGAGGTCCGGCAGCTGAGCATGTGCAAGCACTTGTTTCACGTTTCTTGCATTGATATTGTGGCTTATCAACCAGTGGTGTTACTTTTCTTTCAATTTCTTTTCCAACTAATTAATTACCTCGCTTTTTATGTGTTAATTTGCAATCTCCAATTTCACAATTTAACCTACTCAGCAGGTAGCCTATGCTCATTTATAGCCGTCGATTAAAATTGCCAAATATATATCCAATAGTTATAAATTAATGGAGCACCAGTACAGCCCCCATTCTAAGGGGTGCACATTAAACGCCATCTCAGACTCATATTAATGAGTCTATGTTAATACCTGTTACAATAATATATGTAATTAACCGAAAAATCTATAAATAAAGCATGAGAACTGTTTCATTTTTTAACATAAAATGACTACACTATACTGGTATTATGGAAAAGTACATATTTGTTCCTGTTACTAATTTGTACGTAGTCTTAGCGAATCATTTAGAGGAATGATATTTTTCAAAAGATCTTCTACTTTTTCTTTAGAGATTTGTCTTCTTCATTCTTTTTACTTGGTCCTTGGTCAACTGTAAGAAAGTTTCAAGAGTTCTTTTTCTTTTTCTTTTTGATAAAACTACCTCACAAATCCATGTTTCTAGCAAGAAAGGGAATGTTTATCTAAACCTGGTTCAAATGGTATTCACCTCATCGAAATATATGCTAATACAACATCCTATATTAAGAGAGCAATAAAAAATAAGCGAGGGTCAGAGGAAATAGATATAATTCTACCCAAACTGTTGAAAAGGAGACAAATGCAGAAGATTGTCGTGGACAAAGCTTAGATCTAAAATCTCATAATATTTAATTATGTAGTTGTTAGTATATTGACTAATGCATCTCCAAATGATAGAGACCATTTTTGTTTGCTTAGGGGGAGATCCTGACAGCAAAGCTTTCACCAAACTACTCCATTACTGAATATACTATATTTTTATTGTTACGGTTTGCAAGGGATATATTCTAGCTTTTCCTAGCAGTATAATACAGAAATACTGATAATGGTAGCTACTGGAAATGCTCTGATAAAATGAAGTAGTACGCAGCTCAATGTTTGAGTATAGATGGTATTGAACTGAGTAATTAAGTGGCCCACAATCCTATGTTAATAGCTCAGTTAATAAGAATTAGAAGTAAGTAAGTAGAGTAGCGAGGTTCAATTTCTATAAATGTTCTCCGATCTTCATTCCACTTTCCTATCCATTATCCCCCACTTCCACCCCCTCTCCTAGGCTTCATTAGGGAGCCGTCATGGAATTTTATTAGTGGGTTTCTTTGTCAGACTCACAAGATAAGTCTTAAATAAAAAAAATTAAGTAACCCATAAATTCAATATAATGCATTGCAATCACATAATTTGAGATACAATGGAAATATGAACAGGAAAATAACAATATAGAGAGAGATCAGAGCAGAATTCATAAAAGGAATGAGAAGGAGAGAATATCCAAAGAAGATAAATAACTGAAGATGATATCCTTATCTCATTAAGGTGGTCTCTCTATATATAATGATCACACAATTTATATCGTATGATCTATATTGTAAAAGTACTTTTACGTGGATTATTTCAGTATTCAAGTTTAACAATTAATCAAGTTTCGATTAAAAATAACTAGAGTACCTTAATAATATATTATTAGTATAAGTTAATTCCTCTTTAAAAATTAAAATATTGAATATTTGCAACCAAATTTTCTTGCGAACTGACTTTCATTACGCATGCCATTTTACGCGGCATGGTGACTGCGTATCAACATTTATATTTTCAATTTTTAATTTTCCCTTTAATTAGATTAGAATATAATTAAGTAGAGTTGCACGAGCTTGTTGTATGGGTCCAACTCAAGTGGGCCCATATCATAATGTTTTAAAAAAAAAGATTTCCTTGTTTCCTGTTTTTGTTGCTTTGTGGGCAACAAGTCAATTTGGCTATTAAAAGCCAAGTCACGGACGAGATTGAAACAGAGGGGGGAAAAAAAAACAGCGCCGCGCCGTTAGAGAAGAAAGAAAAAGAGCTGATCTTGCTCCGGCGGTTATTTGTGGCATGATTTAAATGATTTTTCAATGTATTTTTTTTTTGTATGATCAAAATTTTATTTTTTCATCTTTACTGGTTAAGCTGCTTATACTCTTTCATAGATTTTAAATTTTATTACTTTGTTGATTTTTACTTTGTTAATAATGAGTATGAGTCGTTGTAATATCTTTATTTGTTAGAAGATATTTTGCTATACTCAATAACTTTTACAATAGAAAATTTTTTTGAATTAGGTCTAGTAATTTTTACTTCTTATATTAAAAATTTTTCACGTTAAAATTATATATATTTTTTTTTATCAATTTATTTTTTATACAATTTTGAATATATCTTTTAATAAATATTTTTTATTAACTGTATATTTTGCTCTTCATAATTTTTTTTTTTAAAAAAAAATTACTCATTTATGTGTTATTGCTTTTGTTATATACACACTCATTTCTTCCCAAATAGAGTTAGCATGTTGCTTTCAGTATCATTTGGATTTTACATATAATTAAGTACTCTTATACATGGTTATATTTTTTTTATTCCAAAACTAAAAGTGGATCCACCTGTTTTAGAAATAAAATAACATAAGAAATCCGTCAAAAACCAGTACTAACTACGAAGAAAGCTAATCTGAACAATATTCTTCCACTATTGTTGAATTGAAAAAGGGCTTAAAACACATAAACCAGAGGCTTAATCCTTTGTATTAGTTAATTTATTTATTTAAAACTAGTCTAGCTTTTAGACAACCACAATCTCCCACAGTTTTACTATCATGAGGCTATAGCGCTGTTTAAAAATGCCACTTGTAAGTAACTCTGTCATATTAGATGGGGAAATGTTCTTTTCATAGGTTTAGTGATGTAAAACTGTAATGCATGTTTGATTGCAAGAAAACTTAATAACTATGGATCAAGAACCTCTGAATAAACTAACTAGTTTGTCCGGAAAATATGGGAAAGGACAAATTATACTAGGTTTGCTACGACAAATTTTCTTTATTATTTAACACAATCAATCTAAATCTATAAACTTATTATTTTTGGTATCAAATTTTTTTTTCTTATGTATTTCTTCAGCATATAATTACAATTCAAATTGATGAATATATGTTTGTCTGCTTTCAAAAATCTTTTAAAAAAATATTTGCTTAATTAATTTAAATTTTTTAACCTAATTTTAACTAAAATGGTCTTGTTTTAAAAGTTAACTAAAATGGCCTTCTTTTAAAAAAGTTAATATCATCTTGGTTGGGCTCTCTTTCCTGTGTTAAGGTGGTTTGGGGAGCTCAAAAGGAGGAGATATTGAATGGGTTAGGCAAGGTACCATAATATTGGCTTGACATTACATTAATTTTGATTCAAAATTTTAAGACATTAAATTTATGGGTCTTCCCACTTGTATAGTTCTCATTTAATCTATTACTTACCAATATTACAAGACTTCATCACTCATACTTAAATCTTCAATATTTTTTCTCATAAAAAAAATAAAGAATCTCATTCTCCCCCTAAGTATGAGTCTCAACATTATTATGCACTTCCTCATGCTGAAGCCTTTTCGAGTATTCATAACTAACCAAAAATCAAGTCTTGTCCATTGCTTCACAGTAAGGACTAGGCATAAAGCTTAGTACTAACTGTCGTCTCCATATCAACTTAGCCTAACCATCGACTTTAATATCACATTTTAGTTCAATCAGGAGAAGCTTAAAAATTAAGGAGATGTCTATTAATGAGCTAAGCAAGATACCACAAATAAGTCTGACACTACATATTGACTCAAAACTTTAAAAAGGATTAAGTCTATGGATATTTTACTTATATAGTCTTCACTCAATTCCATTTTTTATTAATATGAAACTTCATCACTCAAACTTGAATTTTCAACATCTTGGTCTCAATAAATTCTCTTGTTTTTTCTCATGAAAATATAAAGAAAATCTTATGAACCAATAAAAATCTCTAATTTCACTTCAAAAAGATAATATTTAACTACATCTTGATCTTTATTTTAAAACTGCTAAAGTTGACAAACAAAACTGAGGAGTGAATCATATAAGAAGACTTTTCTGCCTTAGATTTGCACCTCCCATTTTCAGGACTTATTTTGGAAGCGTATATCTTCCAATTAACGAAGGACATTAGATTTTGGTTGAGCCCTTTGCTTCCCTCAAAAGTGACTGAAAATAGGGTTTCTTAATCATACTCACACCTTTTCCCCTTTTTGTCATTAGTTTCACTTCAAGAAATCTATACATATTCGAAGTCATTAATTATTTGTATAAATATTTACATTTAATCAAATTTATCTATGTTCACTTTAACCTTTTATAAATAATCAAAACCCTTTTCACCTAATTGAAAACAACATTTCCTTTTTATTTCAGTTACCTCTGTAGTTAAGTTCCTTCAATGTCGTCTTCTCTCTCTCTATATATATATATATATATATATATATATATATATATATATATATATATATATATATATATATTTGTGCCACTGAATATGTAAATGCTTACTTGTGAATTGTCACCTAATCAAAACCTCCTACCTAAACCAGGAGCCCGGGCCGTGCCTGCCAGGTGGTTTCAATCGAGGTATGCTTTAACCTCAAGAGATATCTTAAATACAATATTAGAAACAAAAGAGAATAGTTTTTTTTTTTTAATCCTTGTTCCAGTTTGCTTTGTCATTACTTCACCACCATATGAAAATCAAAGAAATAGTATGTTCCAACAGTTTTAGATCTAAATCTTAAACTCTGAATCTTACGAAAACATTTTTGCAAAATCCTTTACGAACAAATAGAAGCCGTTGATTAAGTGTTGATAAATGCATGTGGGATATTATTCCCTTGCAAACTAAATTTGCTGTGTATGCTTTTTGGATTGTCACGCAAAATCCATACAAGATTCGTAAAATTTCTTTTCGTTTCATATAGCACTTTCCGTTCCAACACTCGCCAACCATTCCTCTAATTAATGTTAGAGTAACGCTATTCAGCTCGGATAGGTTACAAACTTCACGAATGACGGAATACATGTGGGCCAATTACAATATTTTAAAGCCCAAATTATCTGCCTGGTAAAACACAAGCAATTTACCACATGAAAATGTTTTCGTACGTCATTTTACGAAAAAAAATCTTTTGTAAGATTTAGTATTCTCCTTAATATTATTAAAACCAACAAGAAACCTAAATCAAAATGTGTCTATACTCTCTCATTTATATATATGTTTATAGTTATTATTAATTACTTTTAAATACAATTTCTTAAATTGTTTTCATTTAAATAGTTCTTTAATTTAAAACCTTAATTAATAATATTCGTATTTATCCATTCATAATTAATAAAAAAACATAAATAGTTAGAATATCAATAACCTCATTAATAATATATAATGTCAATTATTAATTATTTAAAACGACATTCCAAGAGTTACCTAAGAAGATAGTAGTAGGTGAAAATTTTCGTGGCACAACAATGACAGCAACAATGCAAGAGGATGGGTACCTGCAAAATGTACTCCGACGCTCAAGTCAGTTTGTGTGTAAGAAGGGTAGCGTATAGAATTGGAGATGAGATCCGTACATTTTTTTGCTTGTAGGGTATATATAAGAGTCTCTTAGGATGTTGAGAATTTGAGCATTCAATGCAGATTGAATGTTATTGCATAAGATACAAAGGATTGTTATTTCTTGTGTCAGAATCTCTATTTATATGGGATATGATTAACATTCATATCTCTTAAAGGAGTTACGCCTAGCAAATAGACTGTTATAAACGTGCAGTAATATCTGGGTTTTATTATGGTGGGTCGGGTGGCTCTAGTCTTGTGGACCCAAAACTCAGTTCAGAACAGTTGCCCATAATTTGACGCTTAGATGTGATAACTAAGTGTCAAAATATGAGTTCAAGTGGAGCACATGGCACGCGATGGACAAAGAGATCCAAGTTATAGTGTCAACGTTAGATCTCGCGATATTTTTCTAAATGGCTGAGGTCCATGATGTATGATAATGTACCCCTGAGGTTAATGAGCAAGGTCGGGATCCGTGATGGATCACTTTGCTTAAGTCATTGTACCGTTGTCCGGGTTAAGTAGTAGGTTGCTCCCATGTGTAGTTTGTGAGGTTTGAAGATTCAAGCCCCACCTTTTGACACCTATATTTTGTTTTTCATTTCATTGCCCCTTGCGTAGAGTTTTATTGATGTATATGGGCAAGTCTCGATCTCGGGCGTCTTTTCTTTAATATGGATACTTAGTATTTCCTCATATTGGTGTCTTCTTTTTTTCGCCGAGATGAGTCCAACACTCAATCTCGGTGGCCCTTATGCTTGGTCGAATTTTAGCTTTTGTAATGCCAAGATGAGTCTAATGCTCGATCTCGGTGGCTATTAATGAACGCTCGTTTTGTCCAACCGAGGTGAGTCCAATGTTCAATCTCGGAGGTTGGGTTCATTTAAGTATAGTTAAAACTTAGTCAAACTTTAGGTGTGAGTAACTTCGAAGCCTCTCATAGTGATGTTCACTATCCCAAGCAACGATCTAAAGTGCAAAACCACATTAAACCTTTTGTTTGGTTTATGGGTTAGGCATAGTGTTGTGACTGTATTAAACCTTTTTAGTTAGTTTGATTTAAAATTGTGGAATGAGTTATACGAAAGCCTCTTGGTGTGGAGTCCACGGTCTCGGGCTACGATCGGTTATAATTAACCACTATAAACTTGGTCAGTTTATGGGTTAAGGATAGCTCCAAGGGTATGGGTGAAAACCTTTGAATGCGCTCCTTGACTTCGATCGATAGTCAAGTGACTTCCCCTGTCTAGCCGTCATATAAGAATACGCTTAACATCTGTAAATCTGATTGGTTTATGGGTTAACGTCATGCTCGTAAGGGTACGGGTGAAGACCCTTGAATGCACTCTTTGACCTTGGTTAATAGTCAAGTGGATTCTCCTATTTGGCCGTCAAGTGTTGCTGTTGGAATAACGGATCCTCTTTGGACCTTATATTCCTTGGATCTCTTTCGAGGTGTTGTAACCTCAGTAGTTGTAGTAATTACATAATGAGCAGATAGAGCAAATGTTGAGGAAGAACTAATTTATTCATATTATACTGAAAGATATTTCCTACATGATCCCAAAGTAATAACTTAATATAGTTCTTAACTAAAATACTTTCTCAGCATGTCCGCATTCCAGAAGTTATTGATTTCTTTGCCAGAGAGGGTGTCTAGGGTGTAGACTCTTGTATTGGTTTTAGACGTAATTTTGTACAGTCCTTCCTAATTAGGAACTAGTTTTTCATCTTTTACGTTTTTCCCTTTGATGTCTGCCCTACGTAGCATGAGGTCATTAGGGTTAAACCGATGTGGGATCACTTTAGAGTTGTATTGTGTGGCGATCTTCTACTTGAGGGTTGCTTCCCGGACATAGGAAATATGATGATGTTCTTTAAGCAAATCAAGCTCTTAGCGGATGAGGTTTGGATTGGTTTCCTCAAAAAAAGTTTTGCTTCTTCTAGCTCGACTCTCTTATTTCCACCGAGATCATGGCCTCACAACTGTAAGTCAACTTAAAGGGGCTTTCTCCTATAGAGGAATGTGGTGTCATCTAATATGTCTATAGGACATGATCAAGTTGTTCCACCCAGTTTTCCTTAGCGTCATCAAGTCTCTTTTTTATCCTTTTAAGTATAACTCGGTTGGCGGCCTCAGCTTGTATGTTCATCTTTGGATGCTCTATTGATGTGAAGTGTTGTTTGATCTTGAGCCCGTTCAAGAGACCTTTGAACTTCTTATCAGTGAATTGAGTTTTGTTGTCTATGATAATTGACTCTGTGATTCTAAATCTGCTAATGATATTCTTATAAGTGAACTTTTGGATGCGGAGGTGATTGTATCCAACGGTTCTGTCTCAATTTACTTGGTGAAATAATCAATGGTCATTACCAAGTATTTGACCTGCCTTGGTGCTTGGGAAAATGGGCCTAAGATATCCATTCCCCATTAGTAGAAAGACCAGGGAACGGATATCGTTGACAATTCCTCAGGTGGTGTTGCATAAATCTTCGAGTGACGCTAGCATTAGTCAGACTTCTGAACATGTTCTTTGTTATCAGCTTTCATGGTGTGCCAATAATATTATGCTCTCAACGCCTTCCATGCTAATGACTTGCCCCCATGATGATGCCCCAAGCTTCCTTCATAAATTGTGATCAAGACATATTCTGCCTCCTCAGGACCAAGATATTTGAGGAGAGGAGAGGAGAATCCATGACAATACACCTAGTTATCATAAATGGTGTACCAACCGCTGTCTGTACTATCTTTTGGGCTTCTTTTGGTCCTCGGGTAGTGACCCACTGCGATGGTAGGTTAATATAGGTGTTATCGAGGTTTCTTCATCTTCTAGCATGAAAACTTCATTGTTTGTGATATTGGGAGTGAATAAAGTGTCATGGATCATAGGCCTGTTATTGTTGAGGCTCTTGGTATTGGCAAATTTTGACAAGATGTCAGCCCTCGAGTTTTGTTTTATTGGGATATGTTCTACCTTAACGTTGTCAAAACTATCTATCAATTTTTTAACCTTGGCTAAGTATTTCTGTGGTAAGGGCTCTTTAGCCTGATTTTCCCCTTGGATTTGGGAAGTCGCCAGTTGTGAGTCACTGCATAAGATTATGTCTGTAACTCATATCTCCTTCATCATATTAATATCTGCTATGCATGCTTCGTATTCAACTTGGTTGTTTGACGTAAGAAACTCAAACCTCAATGAATGTTCTAATAAGAGGCCGGCTTTGTTTTCCAACATGACCTTGATGCCACTCCATTTGGGATTTGAGGACCCATCAACATAGATGGTCCAGAAATGCGCTTTAGGATGGCTGAAGTATGGTGTGAGTTCAACCAAGAAGTTGGATAATACCTGAGCCTTTATAGTTGTCCTTGGCTTGTAAGTGATTCTGAACTTAAAAAGTTTTACTAACTAAGCAATCATTCTCTTTGTGAGATCTGGTTTGTACAATATTTGCCTGATTGGCTGGTCTATCCACACTACTATGGGGTGACATTAGAAATATTGTCTCAACCTTCTTACAGTGATTATCAATGCTAGAACTAGCCTCTCAATTTTTTTGTAATGGATCTCGGGGCTTTACAATACTTTGCTAACGAAGTAAACTGACCTTTGGCCCTCATCTGTCTCTCTTATCAGAACTCGGCTGATTGTCTCATTGTTGATAGAGAAGTAGGTGTAAAGTATCTCACTAGGGTCTGGTCTTATTAGAATAGGTGGTGTGGATAGCATCATCTTCAACTCTTGAAAGGCAACTTCGCATTTCGAGGTCTACTCAAAGTTCTTTCCTTTTTTTAAAGTTTTGAAGAGGGAAAGAGATTTTTGAGCAGCCTTAGCTAAGAAATGTGCGAGAGCCGCAATCTTGCCTATGAGTTACTGCATTTCTTTAATGGACTGGAGACTGTGCATGTCAAGCATGGCTTGACACTTCTCTAGGTTGGCTTTGATACCACGTCTTTTAATAGAAAATCGAGAAACTTATCAGCCTATACTCCAAAAGTGCACTTCTCCGGATTCAGACTCATGTTGTGCTTTCAAATCTTGACGAATACTTCCTCCAAGTCTTTGATATGATTATCGGTGTCTGTCGTCTTGACTATCATGTCATCAATGTATATTTCTAGCATCTTGGCAATTTGTCATTTGAAGACTTTGTTCATCATCATTTGGTAAGTTGCACTAGCATTTTTGAGTCCGAACGACATGACACGATAGTAGTAGCTCCCCATCTCGATTATAAGAGCATTTTTGTCTTCGTCTTCTGGATTCATGGGGATCTAATTGTATCCATAATAGGCATCCATGAAGGAAAGTAGCTTGAAACCAGATGAGTTATCCACCAGCTTGTCAATGTTAGGAAGTGAGTAGGGATCTTTTGGACACACCTTATTTAAATCAGTGTAATCAATACACATACGTCACTTCCCACTGACCTTCTTAACTAAGACCACATTAGAGAGCCACGTGGTGTAGGAGACCTCTCTGATGAACCCGCGTCTAGAAGCTCCTTTGCTTGTTTTTGGATCACCTCTTACCTTTCAAGCCCAACCTTCCTTTTACGCTAGGCCACTGATTTTGTATTCTTCTTAATAGAAAGTCAGTGGCAGATAAAGTCTGGGTCTAAACTCGATATGTCGACTGAATTCCAGGTAAACAAATTATTATTTTTTTGTAAGATCTCGATCAAGTGGGATTTTTCCTCTTGACTGAGTTGTCCTCTAATCTTGGTTACTTGGTCTGGCTTTGCACTAAGTTGAAGGGACTATAGCTCTCCGTTAGGTTGGATACGTGTACCGCAGTTTTTTTCGTATACATCCAACTCGGTCAAGAGGACATTGGTGGTACCCGTAGTGACCTGAGTCGAATCGTTGCATCAGTTTGCGATCTGGGGGTTTTTGGCGATTCTTAGGCTCTCATTATAGCATTTCCTGATCGCAACTTAGTCTCTTTTGACCGTTACAACTCTGTCTTGTTGGTCCATAAATTTCATGGCCAAATGAGGCGTGGAAATTACGACCCCAAAGGCATTAAGTGAAGGGCGACCCAATATAACATTATATGCCGAAGGACAGTCAACCACCAAAAACTTGACCTTAACAGTTTTGAAGAGAGAATCCTTCCCTAAAGTCAAGTAGGCCTTAATGTACCCAACCGGGGTGATCTTATTGCTTGTGAATCTGATTAACTCGTCGATGTACGAGATTAGTTCTTCTTTTGATAATTCTAACTTATTGAACAAGTCTAGGAACATAATGTCTGTCGAGCTCCCCTGATCCACAAATATTATGTGAACCTTGGCATTCGTAATTATTCCAGTAATGACCATAGGGTCATCGTAATCCAGGATGATATTTTTATAATCCTTATCAGAGAACGAGATCAATGGGGTTTTTTTTTTACCCTTTGTCTGACCTAGTTTCTGTGAGGAATGTCACGCTCATCACATCCTGGAAGGTCCTCTTCATAGCTTTTCCAGAATCATCGCTGCCTGCGAAGCCTCCCTAGAGAGTGTTTATTGCTCGTGTTGCTTTAGCATGTCGACATGTGTCTTCCTAAGTCTTGCCTTCCATTTGATCTCTAAGGTGTTGCAGCGCTGATAACCACGATCCAACATTCCAAGAAGGTGCCTTTTGTGGGCTAAGGCTTTTACCTCACCGGAACTCTCGTGGAAGGAGGGGGAGATTCTTTTCGGTGAAAGAAGTCTTCGGCCCGTCCTAGCTAGGTTCTAGATGGGCTATGACTGGTTCTAGTAGAGGCTCATGAGCAACGAAGATAGATGTTGGACAACGATTTACAAACAGTAGGTTGCGCGCAGCAAAAATGCCATTTTGGTTAGTTAAGGTTTGTCTCATCATAGTGTCAATCATGATGATAGTGGTGTTGGGAGTAAAAATTTATCGTTTCCTACATACGGTACCAATGTTCAGAACGAGGTTCTAAGGGTTACTTGAAAAGGTAGTGGTAGGTGGAAACCTCTGTGTCACAGCAATAACAACAACGATGCAAGGGGGTGGATACCTGCAAAAGGCACTCTGACGCTCAAGTTAGTTTGTGTGCAAAGAGGGCAGTGTATAAAATTGGAGATTGGATCTGTACCTTTTTTGCATTGCAGGGTATATGTAGGAGCCTCTTAGGGCGTTGAGAATCTGAGCATTCAATGCAGATTGAATGTTATTGCATAAGATCCGGATGATCGTTATTTCTTGTGTCAAAATCCTTATTTATATAGGATATGATTAACATTCATATTTCTTGAGGGAGTTACGCCTAGTAAATAAGTAATTATGAATGAGAAATATCTGAGTTTTATTTTGATGGACCGAGTTGCTCCAGTCTTGTGGATCCAAAATCCGGCCCAAAACATTAATCATGTTTAATTTTGATTATTTTATACTTTTTAAAAGGTATAAAAAAAGACTTTATATTAAACATTTTCATAATGTTTTGAAAACAAAATAAATTAATTTGAATACGCCTATATATTAAGGTGATATTTCCATGCGGGAGCTAGGATCAAAATCGTTTTTATGCATGACAAGAAATTCCTTGTCTACCATGGATTAGATGATCAACTTGCAAGAAGCTATGTTCTTATGGACCACTTTATTTAATTAGTAGGATAGAATTTCGTTCACACTCTATAATTTTAAGTTGAATTTTTGTTTGTTATCCTTTATTTATAACTTAATAAATCATCTTTAAATATAATATAAGCTCTTTTTAAGACTTGTATTGAGTCTTAATCTTAAAATGAAACAATTTTTTTCTTCTTTTAAATTCACCCCCAAAAAAATTCTTCTTAGAAGATTTTTTATATGGATGCAATTTATATTCATTTAGTAAATTCAATTATTTAACTTTGTTATTTTCTATAAATTGCATATAAAAATAAATTTTAATAAGTTTAAAAGAATTCTAAAATGAATATAAATTAAGTTCTTATAAAATTTTATGGTGGCCTTTCGCAGCCTCGTATTCACAGGTTATAGGAGAGAAGAGTAACAAAAGCAGTCAAGGGGTAGTCCTGTAATACAAGCAAAAACCAAGCCTGTTTCAGATCCAACGGCTAACAGTTTAACACCATGCCTCCAGCTCCAGCCGTAGGATCGATCACGTGGCTTACGGCCATTGGTTTATCCATTCCGGCCGAATATTCGACCACAACATTCCCAATCCCAAACCCCATTTATAAAACTCACTTTCCTCGTATTTTTCGTTGAATTACGGAGAAACAGAAAGGAACACACTGAATCAAAACCACTTCTACGAAACTACTAGTAATGAGTGAGGACCTGAAACGAGACTACGTCGTTTTGGCAGAGATCGGCCGGGGAAGATTCGGCACCGTCTTCCGGTGCTCCTCCTTGGACTCCGGCGTGTCCTTCGCCGTGAAATCCATCGACAAACGGGTCATAACCGATGGAGGAGACTCCCTCGACGCCCAATGCCTCTTCACAGAGCCCAAGATCCTTCAGCTTCTCTCCCCTCACCCCCACATCGTGAACCTCCACAATCTCTACGAGGACGACACCCACCTCCACATGGTCCTCGACCTCTGCTACGAATCGGACCTCCACCACAACCGAGTCATACCCGAACCCGAAGCTGCATCCATCATGCGCCAGCTCATGCAGGCCGTGGCGCACTGCCACCGCCTCGGCGTGGCCCACCGGGACATAAAACCCGACAACATTCTGTTCGACGAAGGGAACCGGCTCAAGCTAGCCGACCTTGGCTCAGCTCAGGTTTTTAAGGAGGGCGAGCCGATGAGTGGGGTGGTGGGGACTCCTCATTACGTGGCACCAGAGGTACTCGCCGGAAGGGACTACACTGAGAAGGTTGATGTGTGGAGTGCTGGTGTCGTTTTGTATGTAATGTTGGCTGGGTTTCCGCCGTTTCGTGGTGATTCCCCGGTGGAGATTTTTGAGGCTGTGGTTCGAGCCAACTTGAGGTTCCCGAACCGGGTTTTTTGCTCGGTTTCGCCCGTGGCTAAGGACCTGCTTCGTAGAATGCTGTGTAAAGAAGTTTCTAGAAGGTTCTCAGCGGAACAAGTTCTGAGTAAGTGTTGTGTTGGTATTTCATGCAATTTTTACTTGTTCTAAGGTTTTTTTATGGATGAAGGGAAAATGCAATTTTGGTGATGCATGTGACTTCATCATGGGGTTTAAAGCATATATTTTTGAATTATGGGTGAATTATCATGGCCCATGAAGTTAATTTGGGTGATGAGGCCATTATTTAATGGGGTTTTAAAGATTTTATTTTTATGATTTGTTAATTTGGGTTTTTTTTTTTTTGGGTGGGGGTTTGGAACAGGGCACCCATGGTTTAGCATTGCTGAAGAGAACATACCAACGGGGTGAGTCTGACTGATAATGAAATGGAGAAGAGATGATCTTATATATGTGGAGGTGGTTATTCTGTATATATAAGAGGCACCCTATGCTTGGTGCCGGGGGCAGAGATTTCTGATTGAAGAAAGCCCTCTTTTCCCTTGGCTTGAGGCTTGAGGCAGAGTATAGAGCATTGTGTAAAGAAACCCAACTTGGGAGTTCTTTTCCCTTTTTTTTTTCTCCAGGAATATATGTATGAAACTAAACGTTTCTAGATAACTATGTTCAGTGATAATGTGACGTTTGGTTGATGCTAATGAGAAGAGAATGCTCATACATATGAATCTCTTTAAATATAATTCTGAAGCTAGCTATTAGTTTGTTGCATTCACTGTGATAGATCTTTACAAATCCTGAAATATTTCTAACCAGATTCCTCTAACAAAAATTTGTTAGAGGAATAATCAGAATTCAGTTGGGATTCCACCTTCTTCGGTCTATCTTTTGATTCTGTACTAAGAAAATAAAAATTAAATTGAGGTTAATTAAGTACTAGTGTTTGAATAGAGTATTGAAATTGAGGTAGGAAAACTAATGTTGTAAGGATATTTTCATCATCAAAATTAAGATTTTCTCCTCTACTTTTGATTTTTGTTGACAAAAATTGTTCGAAATATTGAAATTAAATAAAAATAGATGCGCATATAATATAATGTACTAAAAACTTTACATCTAATATGCCATTTGATTATCAATATGCTTGTAACAATATTCAAAGGCTTGTAGTTCTTAGATATTAATTTTATTTATAGTCTATTTTTGTACATTTGCTTTATTTTTTGCTCATTCCTACCAAGGACTCATAAATAAGTAATATAATAAAGTGATGTAAATATTATGTGGAAGTGAAGATTTCCTATGTCAATAACTTCTACAGTATTACTCATTTCCTAGTTCACATAGCTGCTTCTCCAGCAAATCCTGAACCTCATATGAATCTAACCATCAGAATTCACAAGATTACAGGGAAAGGACATATCAAATGCCCGTACAGACCAAGTTGGGGACAGCGAGTCAGCAACTAGGTAATCATCAAGGATTGTGGCAAAAGAAGCTACTATGTGTGGAGGGGATATATTATTAGACAAATCTTTACATATCTAATCATATTATTATTTAATAAATTATTATTATAATTAATTAATAATTAATTAATAATCATTTATTCTTATTTATTATAATTAATTTAATACACCCAACTTATGTATGAATGTTACATGCTATTACCAAATCATGACCGGATATTGTGGATGGCCATTGGTCAGTGACCTAAAACCACTGGACACATTAACTATCTTTTGGTATGTCTGGATGGTGGGAAATGATGCAAAGGAAAGTTTTAATTTTGAGTATTGTTAACATGTGTCTTTAAGGATTAAAAATAATATTTATTATTAATTATTAATTACTTAAATAAATATTAAATACTTATTAAATTTTTAAAACAATAAATACTTGTACTTTTTATTTAATAATTTTATTTTTTATTTCTTAAGACATATGTTAATAAAATCCTTTAATTTTAAGTTAACATTTTTTTGTTTAAGAATTTTATAAGATAAGATATTGTCATTCGAGCTTTAAAATTTTGACCTTATTTACTTTTCTGAATATTTATAAGTTGTCTAATTTTGAAAGATTTTTACAATTTAAATAATAAATTCTAAAAATCATTATTTACACTTTTATTCTGTTTCTTTCTCTCTTTTTTCTAAGGATTTCTTTCCTTACTTTTTTCCTCCAAACATTTATAAAAGGAAATTTTTAATTTACCTATAAGATGTAATCTTACCTCTCAAATGGATTCTCCTTTTATATGTACTAATTAATGAGTTATCCTTGTTTTGTACGGATATTTTTTAAAAAAATTAATTATATTATATTATATATATTATTAACATTATTTTAAAAATATGTGTATAAAGACGAAGGGATGACATTACCAAAAAAGACGAATGGGACCCACATTCTCACCAAACAAGAGTACGTGTCCACGAAGATAAATGGTTTCTCGATCAACGAAACAAAGGGTCCAAAAGAAGCAAACCTGGTTGGCCTACTTTTAGTTGTGTACCATCAGACAAAGTCATAACTACTCACTCACCTCCGTACCTTTCCGTAATTACGAATTTACGAACTTTTTCTATTTTTGGATTAGATTTAGTATTTATTAAGAAATTTAAAATAAGAAAATTTATATAAAAATAATTTTTTCAAAAATATCAATATATTAAGCAATTTAAATTTTATAAAAAAAATTTCTTATTTTAAATTTTAACAAATATTCATATAATACTTATTAATGAAACTCTTTTAAAATTGCGTAAAAGGGGATTGCATTTTCCATTTTTTTAATTATTTTCTATAATATTCAAAGTATTGTACGATCTCGTGGAATAGAACAGTCCATGTGAAATGCAGTACGGTCCCTCTTAGGTGGAACTCCTCCAATCCAACACGTGATATTATATGGATTTAATTGTTATGTGTATATATTTGTGTAATTTTTTTTATATTAATAATTAATTATGTATTTTTATATTATTAAAAATATTTAATTTTTATAAAAATTATTTTAAAAATTATATATATAATAATGTATAATTAATTAATAATATAAAAATTTTATACTAACAATATATCAAAATTAAACTTTCACTATATTTATTAGTTTTGAAGTAGTTATTTATAAAAGTTAAATATTTTTAATGACATAACAATATATGATTAATTGATATTATAAAAAATTTATACAACAATAATATATTTAATTAAATCCTAAAAAAATTAGTTAACGAGTAAAGAATACTAAATGGTTTAATATTTTTTAATTACTTAAAGAAATTTTTTAAAAAAATAAACCTCAATAAGTCTTAAATATTAATGATGGGAATTGTTGTGTTACTTATAAGAATAGTGTATTTAAAATAAGTTGTTAACTATTTATTAATTGTTAATTTTAATTTGTTATATATAATTAATAAGTAATAAATAATTTGTAACTTACCTTCAGTATTTTTTTTTGATAAACAAAAGAATTTATTAAAAGAGAACAAGGAGTACTCCAAAACCGAACATTACAACGCAAAAATTACAACCACTAGATTAAGCAACCCAAAGGATTATTACATTAATCAGAAAAGTTCCAAGATGAATTTCTGCCTTCCCTCGACATGAACCATCCCCAAGAGACCAGTTTTATGTGATAGATAACCGCAGAAAATTCTGCAACACCTCCATTGAAAATAATGTTGTTTCGCAGCAACCAAAGGCACCAAATCACCGCACACCAAAATACGTATCTCACTTTCTTACTATGTTTCCCTTTACAAGGTATACATAATTGAATAAAATTGTCTACCCCCTCAAGATGCCAAGCATCAGACACACCAAGCCAAGCGTATATTGACCTCCAAACATTATATGCAAATAGGCAGGAGAAGAAAGCATGGCTAACTGATTCTTCAGAGGCAAAACAAAAAGCACAGCAGTTATTATGACTATCCGAGATAATACCTCTCTTTAACAAGATGTCCCTAGTCGGCAACCTATCCAAAAGTAGTCTCCAAGTAAAAACTGCCACTTTAGAAGGGATTGAAGTACTCTATAAAAACTTACCTTCAGTATTGATATCTTTAAATATATATATATATATATATATATATATATATATATATATAATATATGAATAGTGGAGTAATCTCTTTGTTGTAAGAAGAATTATTGTCTAACAAGTTTTGAAATCGATAGTCGTAGGTGATACTAATACTAGATGCAAACAAGTTTGTTCAGGTTAGCGTTGGAAAGAGGTTAGACTGTTCATCTGGGAGTCTATAATTTGATTTTATTTATTTATTAAATAAGTTAAGTTAAATTTTTTTAAAAAATTAATTTAATTAAAAAGATTAAACTTTAGGTCATTTAATAAGTTTTTTAAGTTTAATAGATTAGTTTATTTTATTTAATTATATATAATATAATATAATATGTATTATTATAATAATTATAAATTATAATTATAATTATTAATTTATAATAATATATTAATATAATTTTTAATTAAATTTTAATAAAAGTCAAGAATTAAAATCTAAGTTAGTAAGTTAGAATATAAATAATATATTAATTAATATATCTAATGCAATATATTTATTAGAATTAAAAAAATAAGTTAACATTCACCCTTACTTTTATAGATGTTCACTATTTTCTTACTTTAGTCTTTGGTTGATGTGAGACTTAGAGATATATGAAGTTACAAAATTATTTGAGACATAGTTACAAAACATGAAGATAAAACTTACACTATTTATATCTCACAGGGGACCATGAATTGCAGCAATATCCCACAGTATTGAATTATATCTCCTCTGTAACTATAACGTCGTTTGAAAGGATTCCGACCCTTGTTTCTACTAATGGAAAAGTTGGTTCTGGAAATATAAAACAAATGGGTTCATTTAGCAATTTTTATTTCTTGGTTTCTCGTTTATATATTTGTTAATAACATATGTAAAATTATTTTAATTTTCTTATGGTTAACTTGTACAGTTATTTTGTCTCTAGTTACAAGAACCTGACGAAAGCTATCAAAGTTACTGAACTATGTTTCATGTCTAACTCATTTAGCTATTTGTAGAATTCTTGGAGTAATATGCTAACATCACCAATTATTGATATTATGATATTATTTTTCTTGTCAATTCATTATAAAACATGCAGTTATTATCATGGTGCTAATTCATTATAACTATAGTTTTTCTTGCATTCATATTGTAATTAGAAGAGCGTAGGTTTGATGTTCATGTTTTGTAACTATATGTCTCTAATAATTTTATAACTTTGTATATCTCTAAGTCCCACATCGATCAAAGACTAGAGTAAGGAAGTGATGAACATATATAAAATTAGAAGGTGGGCGTTAAGTTATAATAAAGGTCTATTGGTCTTAAGTAGGTCCGTTGGCTTATTTCAAGGCTTAGTCTTATTAACCTATCTAAAGATATGTTGACCTATTTAAAGGTAGGTTTGTTTGTTTAAATAAAGATACGTTGGCCTATTTAAATATAGACATATTAGTTTATGTAAAGACTTGTTGACCTATTTAAAAGTAGGTCTATTACTCTATTTGAATGTCTTATTATAAAGTAAGTCTTTAAATAAGCTTTTAGATTAGGCCAGATTTTTAAAAAAGGTTTGGTCATATCTTAAAAATCGACTTATTACAGGCTCATAGGCCAGACTCAGGTCATATAATTGATATACAAGTCAAGTCTGTTTAAGACAAAATCTGACCTGACTTAATTTGTTTCCATCCTTAGTTCAAGTATTATTTTTTTTGCTGGTGGTTAATTTTGTTATTTATGTACAAAACTTTGCATGTTACTTTTATATTAACTAGATTTTGTATTTGTGGGATGAACAGATAGATTAAAAATAAAATAATAAAAAAATAAAATTATAAATAAAAAAGTTTATTAAATAAAATATATATAATAATTCATCAAGAGAAATAATATTTATAAGTTTAGTTTAAAAATACATAAAATATATTTGTTATTATATTTTCATGAAAAGATTTTACTTCAATATAAATACTAAAGAATTTAAATATAAAATAGTATAAAACAAATTTTATAAACAAATATAAACAAAAAATTTAGTCTTTTAAATGTACAATTTAATCTAATAAATTTATAAAAAAATTAATAAACTAATTTTACTAAAGTTATATATAAATTATTTCAATTTATATTTATGCAACTTAAAAGGAATAAGTGATAAGTTACTTTTATTTCATTAAAATAAACTTCAAAAAATAAGCTAAATAAACTCTGCTTAGAAAATTACTTAGGCGATTAAATATAATATATTTAAATGCTCAATATTTTTGCTTTTTATTTGACTTATGAGTACTAACATTCACTACTCGCAAAGTCCTTCTCAAATGGCAATGTTATATTTCACTGTCTAAGTAAGATTCTAATATTGAATTCACATAAATTTTAAAAAGATAAAAAAATATTAAATTAAATAAAAGGTAAATATTAATTTAAGAAGATGAACTATTTATAATTAAAAATCTATTTAGTTTATAATTATTAAATTATTAATCAATAATAATATCTTTTTATTATCAAAGTGAAGACTCATGACAATTAGATAAAATTTGAAAATAAAATCTATAGCATTGATTATTTTCCTTTTGTCACAATTATTTGAAATTAATGTGAACAGTAAAAACTTACCATAATTCTCACTAGGAGAGATCACTAAGATTGATCAATATCAAATCATAATCACATATTAATATTGAGTCGTTTAGTATTCAAGGGAGAGTAAGAGATTTTAGTCTTTTTCATCTGATTATTAGAGTGCTTTATTTTTTTTTTTATTAAAATACTATTTTATATTCCATATAAAAAATGTTTTGTATTTTTAAAATCTATTTAATTGAATTATTTTATATTTTTTTGAAAAAATAAGAGTGTGAACTGAATTATAAGAATAAGAAGAATAGTAGTCTATGTTAATTCAAATAAGTGTTACCACTTAAAAATAATTTTGGTAAGAATTATGGAAAATAATCATCTTACACCCCTTTTAGGGGTATAGGTACTATTCACACCATTTTCAATGAATGTGATTGAGTGAGAGAAAATTATAGAAAAAAGTATGTATAGTGAATGATATTAGATGGGGTGTGAAAATGATGTATGCACTGTTTGATGTAAGAATATAAAAGTTGAATAATTATACATGAATTACAGATAGTTACCAATTACAAGAAAAAAAAACAAAAAAACTTTCTTCAATCGTGTTGTCGTCCGTGGTCCATAGCAGTATCACTTTCATCATGCCAAACACGTCTCCACTTTTAGGCACTAAACAGAAACAACAAGAACAAGGACCTGTTAGTGGCATGATGGGTTCCCTATACGTGTGATAGAGCTTCAACTTGTGGCTTTTGTGGTGTCCCGGGGCAGATGAGGGCGGGGAGTGGACACCGGTGCGAATTGAGGCATGTACAATGGGCAGCTCCTGGCATGCTTCTAGGCGAAGGGTCCCATGGATGAACTGAATACGCACCGGAATGAGAGGGATTCAGAGACTGTGCAGGTATGAGACTGCATAGTTGAGGATGACTTAAAGGAATTGATTAGGCGTAACCATATCAATAAGTTGTAACTTCTTTTCGGGAGCCTAGAACATAAGAACTCCATTGTTAAGCGTGCTTGACCCGGAGCAATGTGGGATGGGTGACTCCCAGGAAGTTTCCTGGATGCGTGTGAGTGAGGACAAAGACGCCGAAAAGATCCGTGTTGGTCATGGAGACACTCGTCAATCCCCGCAAGCCCCGGATGTTACAAATGGTATCGTAGCCGAGACCTCTCCCAAGACGGTGTGGTTCGGGGACGAACCAGGGCGGAAGCCGGTGGGCATGTGGTGTCCCGGCGTATGAGGCGGGAGTGGGCCGCCGGTGCGACCGAGGCATGTACAATGGGCGGCTCTGCATGCTTCTAGGCGAAGGGTCTCTGGATGAACCGAATACGCGTGCTTCTAGGGATTCGAGAGACCGTAGGTATGAGTCTCATGGATGAAAGGAATGAATAGCGTAACCATATCAACAAGTTGCGAACTTCTTTTCTGGGAGCCTAGAATGAGAGGGATTCGAGACCGTGGGATGGGTGACCTCCTGGGAAGTTTCTGCATGCGTGTGAGTGAGATGAAGCACTTAAAGGAATTGTTGATTAAGTGTAATTCATATCAACAAGTTGGATGTTACTTTTTCTCAATAAATGAGCTTGTACCACTCCTTGTTCTAGTGTTCCTTGCCATTGTCTTTGCTTACATTTTGACACTTGTAGAGCAATCCTGGGATGGGTGACCTCCCAGTAAAGTTTCCTTTAGGATGCGTGTGAGTGAGACAAAGCACGCCGAAAAGAATGCCCGTGTTTGGTCTGTGGAGACCATCTCAATCATTCCGGCCAAGCTTTTATCCTTGCTGCAAGACATGGTCACAGTGGTGGTCAAACTTGAATGCTTCCATGGCTTGGTGCTCCAATAATGGTATGAATCGTAGGGGTGGCCTCTTCCGATGTCACCTAATGGGATGATGGGATATAGGCATTTTGATGAGAATAAATGAGCTTGTACAGAGAATTCACTTTACCATCTTGTCACTCTGTTCACTTGCTTCAATTTTTTGTTCTTTCTCCGATGAAATAGGAGTATTAGACATTTTAAAAGAAAAGCAATTCTTTGGAGACCTAGAAAGAGAAAAATGGAAATGGAAGTATATTAATGTCAAATCGGGTGACAAACATAACCTTGCATATTAATGTCAAATCGGGTGACACCCATCATTCCCGTTAGTAAAGTTTCAATCTTTAACGATTTTATCCTTGCAGCACATAGCACTGGCCCATCTTTATAGTGGTGGTCAAACTTGAATGCTTCCATGGCTTGGTGCTCCAATAATGGTATGAATCGTAGGGGTGGCCTCTTCCGATGTCACCTAATGGGATGATGGGATGCTGCATAGGCATTTTGATGAGAGGGGTTCTATGGGGTTGAGCAGGAGAATTCCTTTACCATCCTTATGTCACTCTACCACTACTGGAATTTCTTCAATTTTTTGTTCTTTCTCCGATGAAATATGAGGAGTATTAGACATTTTCACTGAGAATAAAAGAAAAGCAATTCTTTGGAGACCTAGAAAGAGAAAAATGGAAATGGAAGTATATTAATGTCAAATCGGGTGACAAACATAACCTTGCATATTTCATAGAAGAAGTTCTCTCAAAAAGAAAATAATGGTTTTCACAATAGAAGTTTCTCGGGAACTTAGAAAATAATTCTTCTATTTCTTATCTTAATTCCTTTTTTTCATTTTTGTTTTTTATTTTGTTTTATGTTGATTGATTTTTTTTTAAATTTTATTATTTAGTTTTTGTACATGTACCACATCAAATCATATGTGACAAAAAATTAACACATCAAATGACATGTGGTAAAAAATTAACTATTCTAAGTATTACATGTCAAGAAATTAAAGTATGTAATTACTCACTAAGATGACACATAATAATTTTTTAAGTCATGTATCTTTTTTTTTTCTATATTATATTAATAATCAATGTATAAATAATTAGTAAATGATGTGTATTAATTTATGTGATGATAAAAAATATTAATTTATTGATAATATTGGTAATTAATTAATATATTTTATCATCAATATAATATATATTATTTATTAATTATTTACAAGTTAATTATTATTATAAAAAATTGTGTGTAAAAAATAGTGTGCAAATATATTTTTTGTTTAATTGCTACACGCAGGAGATGGAAAAAGTTGGGAATATTATAGAGAAGTGTTACCCGGTCTTATAAAAGACAGAAAAGAGACGTGAATAAGAGTCCATAAGTTAGGTTTCCAATGTTATGCAATTAAGTGAAACAACTTTTAAAATGCTTGTTACATAAATCCACGAGTCACGTCTCTTCATATTTACTAAGGTGGGATAGTGAAAATATAAGTGAGTTGAAATTAAATAGAGAACTTTATGTAGATATAAAGTGGTGTCTGTCACTACATTATTCTAACTTTTAAATAAAAAAGTAATTTATAATGATGTATATGTTTGCCCATAGATATAAATTTATATATGTAATAAAATATTTCATATGATTTTGAATATAAAATAAATAATATAAAATATCTTAGATTAAATATTTATTATTAAGTCAAAAATTATAATTATTAATCAAGTATAACTTAATTTTTTTTATCATGATTAGATGTTATAATTTCATGTCTACAATGTGTTACGAGTGAGATTAATAAGTTTTGCATACGGGTTGAATTGTCAAATGCTTTTAATGTGTTTTCATACACATAATGAATTTAAAGGTGATTGTTAGTCTCTTATAAAACCAACTATTCTCTAACCAAAGGGCGCAATCAAGGTTGTTAAATTTAAGAATTTAAATAAACTTGTAGAGTTTCAACAAACTCGAATCTTATGAACATTCTAACTATTATTTAAAAAACATATCTTAATAACTAAATATAATTAAATAGTATATTCATAATTAATATTGAACATTTTAACTATATAACAAAGTAAAGGAAATAAAAAAATTGAAAGAGAACTTAATACTTGACCCACCTGTTATAACATGTAACTCAGCACTTACATTATTTTGTAATTTGATATAATAGAATAAAATAATAATGGAAGCATAAAATTAGTTTCATAAACTCAATATATATTGCATAATAAAGGTAAGTCAACTCAAGCATGCAACAAAATTGGCCAAAATTATGTTTTTTAAGAGACAAAATTATATGTAAATTTAGATTAGTAAATTCATTAATAGATTTTGTTTTAAAATTTTGTCAGAATTTATGTAAACTCACAAATTTGACAAAAAAATAATTTACATGAGTTAACTCATTTTTATATCTTAAAATCATAAACCCATAAAAATTAAGAGTTAACTTCAAGAATTTTGACAATTATAGACAGTTTTATTGCTTCATGGTGAACGCGTATAGCCCCCAACCTATTACGTATTACGTGTGGACTTGAGAGGCTCTTTACATTGGACATGTGGCACACCAATAAATTGAACTGTTAAACACCTTCGATGTTCAATCATGGGTAGAGGTGATTGCTGACCCCTAAAAGCCAACAAAACAGTATGATTTTATAAAAGAAATTCTTAATTTATTTAGTTAAGTACATTAAATTAATTAAAATTTAATATTTTTATAAAATATCATAAAATTAATTATAAAATATAAAAATATATTAAAATATTAAATTTTAATTAATTTAATACATTCAATTATAATATATTATATTTAAACAAGAATTTTTTTATTTTATAAACATATTTAAAATATCATTAAAATAAGATAATAGATTTGTAACAAATAAATAAATAATTCTAACCTTTTATTAATTATTTTAATTACAAAATAAAAAATATTTTTTAATATTTAAAATATATTAAATATATTTATTTTTTATTTAATATTTATTTATTAAATATTAAGAGAATTGTTAAGAAAATATTTAAAAATATATATTAAAATTCAATAAAGAATTACATAATATAAATGATAAATAATTCTGATATTTTTATTACAAATAATATATATATATATATATATATATTTACATCTTATTTAATATCATTAATTATATTTATTATTTTTTATTATTTTTATTTTTTAATTGCATATTTTTAAAAAATATGTGTATAATATTTACATTTAAAAAAAAGTATAAAATCATATTTTTTTAAAACGGCAAAAGGTACTGTACAAAATGGGGTGAGTGAGTGAACGTGCACAGTGCACAGTGCACAGTGCACATGCTTTGGTGGTCCACACTCTCAGGATGGATGTAATCTGTGAGACATCTGGTAAACAGCAGTCTATACGTGTCTGTCATGCACAAAGCACAATCAAGGAAATCTCAATGCCCATGACCCTCACAAATTCACAATCAATGTGTACTCAACTGAACATTGCACATAGAAAAATCGAATTGTTTGAATTTATTTGTTGTTATTTATTTTCATTGTACTAAAGATTGAATTTTTTAGAGAAAAATAATAAGATGCTTTACCTAATCTCTATATAGGTCATTTATAAAATGGAAATCTCATTTTAAGTTTTTTTATAAATTTAATTTTGATTCATTAATATATTTATATATCTAATTATACATCTTTACATATAATAAGATAAAAGCTAAATTTTTTATACTAACACTGTATTAAATCAATTTCTAAAAAATAACTCTTTTAATGTTATAAAAAGTGATTAAATAATACTAACATAAAAAAATTATACTACCACTAAATTTAAATGGATTTAATTTTCATTTACCATTAATGTATTTTTTTTTTTTACATTAAGTATCATTCAATCATGTTTAGATAAGCCATTAAAGAAGTTTGGCTGTTACAACTGCTACATAAAATGTTTAACTCTCTTGATAATGTATTAATACATTATTAATTAAATAATAGTACAAAAAAATTTATACTAACTATGGATGAAGTTTAAACTCAATTCAAATTGAACCCACCAATCATTAACAAGTTTGGATAAAAGTACTTTCATTGTTAAAATGTTGACTTTCAAAATGTTAATTTTTAATTTGAATAACTAATTTTGTGTTTGGATGTTTTTTCGTTAATAGAACGGAATAGAATAGGTGAGGATGGATCGGAAAGGAAAAGAAATGACTGAAACATAGTTCTTTTCTCTTTGTTTGGAAGATTCATTAACGGAACGGAATGGAACATATGTTCATTCTATTCCCCCTTAATTTTAGAGAGAACAAAAATTAGATATTTAAAGAGAAGAAGAGAAGAATAATTCTCTATATATTTTGTTTTATTTTAATACATTTTAAAACTCTCAAATATAAAAAAAATATATTTCTATTTCTATTCTTTTATTTTTTTTATTTTTATCTTTATCTATCATCTAAATATAACATAAAATAATAAGAAGTGGAAGTAATAAAAGTCCTTAGCAGTGGGAATAGAATATTAGAAATTTAGAATAGCATCATAAATGGCACATCAGCTTTTGTGGACTCACGTTATTTAATAAATAAGTTAAGATAAATTTTTTTTAAGAAAATTATTTAATTAAATAGGTAAGCCTCCAAGACTTGTATAAAACAAAGTTTAACCTATCTGACTTGATCTTATGCTTAAATGCCCTAAACCAATTGTTAGCAAATTTCTTTACATTTTTTTTTTGAAGTTTTTGTCTAATATATTTCCACAACTTTGATATGAGAGATTAATTTTTCAAATATTTTTTACATTTTTTTTGTCTCTAACTAAATTTATTTTTCATATATGCCAAATAAAAAAATATTTATTTATTTATTTTGTTTCCAACAACAATATATAGCTTCGTCCACTTGGCTAAAATGCTAAAATGTAATTTCCACTGGTAGCATTCTAGTAATGTGCCAGTTTGCCATTCGATTAGTACAATTAAACCTAGTCATAGAGATACCCCAATGTTCAGTACTGAAAAGTAAAAATTATTATCTAAGATTTTTAGGTGTGAGACACACAACTGTTAGATGACAAGTTGAATTTTAGGAGAAATTACAATAACTTTTCTTGAACCTTGCCTTAATTATATTTAATACCTCTCTTATTTCATAAATTATACAAATTTCTCTTGATGTTGATGTGTTGATTAGACTTACTCCCTAATGTTAACTAGTCATTTAGGACTTTGATGGTATCACTATCACATGTTTGAATGACAATATTGTAATTTTTGGACTCCCATTATAGTGGAAATGACGAATATGTCTTTGAGATTGTGTCAAAATGGTTGAAGCTTCTTTCAACCAGAGATATTCTTAGATGAACATAAATGTAACACATCATATTTGGGCACACTCACAAAAAGTTAAAGAGAGATGATGATTTGATCCCATTAAACTCACTTATCATACCAAACTATCATCTCTCTCCAACTTTTTGTGAGTGTACCTAAATGTGATGTGTTACATTTGTGTCTATCCAAGAAATATCTCCTTTCAACCATCAAATCGAAGCACCCCCTTGTTCTCTCCCATCAGAGGTGAAGCATGTTGAAGAACTCAAAGCCAAAGCAAAAACAGAACAACCCACAAACACCACATCACCTGCAGCCTATGGAAACCACCATGAATCTACTCTCAATAGAAGCTTAAACTAGCAAATGACACTCCCATAATCAACCAAACCAATGCCCAATGTCACCTGCAAGATATCAATTGCAATACACTCTCACAAAATCACTTGATTTATTCCCTGTTTGAAGACGTAACACTATATTCTTATCCCTTCCTCCAAGATTATTTTCCGGCGGCAAGGTTGTTCGAGGTGCAGGTTGACGATTAGCCTTGGCCAATGGTTTTCTCAGGCTTAGGATGTTTTGCTCAGGGTTGGATTTTCGCAGTTTTGGGTTTTCCTCCATTCACGCTTGTGATAGCCCATTGTTCATTGTTGGTTCTTTGAATTTGGGGATACCCACTTGTTGTGATTCATGGTTCTGCAAATGGCACCAAGTCGAAGAGGAAAATCATCATATACTCCCAAAACCATACCACTTGAACCACCATCTTCATCTTAGCTTCCAACCACTGTAATTTAGGGTTTTTGATTTTTTTTTTTCTTTTATAGAGGGGGTAGGCATTGGGGGATTAGGGATTTGTTAAAAAGGCATAGTTGTTTGACTTGATCTAGTCCAGTCGATCGGATTAGAAAATCCGTGACTCGGTCTCTGAGTCGGCCCTATTTTTGTGTATTATGAGTCAACGAAGTGATCTAGTCAAATTTAAATGACCAACTCTCCTAGACTTTGTTGACTCAGGTTTCTATATGTATAAAATTTTAAAATAGTAAATTATATGACTTGAACTTGATATATGAATTAAACTTTTGTGATTAAGTGTATTATGACATTAGATCATGTGTTTTTTTGAGTTATGTTCTTAGTTTTTTAATTTATATTATTATCCAATCAATTTAATTTTTAAACATGATGTTAAATTATTATCATTATTAATTTGATTATATCATATAAAGTATTTTTCACATAGCTTAATTTAATATACTATTTTTTCATATCATTTTTTTCATATGAGGTATTTTTTATATAGTATTTTTTTGTTGTCTGGGTTTTCTGGCTCGACCAGTTGACCCGTAATCAAACAGTTCATTCTGTGACTTAACTTTCTGATCAGATTAACCTCTGATTCGAATTATACAATTATGGTTAAAGTTAAAAAGGATTTTTTTTAGTTTGAGGGTAAAATAGACATTTCATGCATCACACAAACGATAATTAACATCGTTTTATTTAGGGGGTGTCAGTGTAGGACTGTAAACAAGAGGATGTCAGACGTAATCAAGGTAAACCTCAAGAAAAATTAGTGTAATTTTTTCTAAATTTTATGAATTACTTTGTGTTGGGGGAATACCGCCTCATGTCCTTCAATGCGTTTTTGATAAGTATGAATGATCAGGGAAAAACATAATAAATAAATCAAGCATAAATTTAATCTAATATGTTTACATTCATATATGAGAAGAAGTCAAATCTACTATGAATAATGGTCACTTTGTGCTTTTATTTCCCTCAAAATCTCACATGTCCAATTTGTGGGAGATTTCTAAGTAAATGCAACTGTTTTTTCGTCAAGGAATCTTTGGTATTCTAACTGTTAGGTCATGACAAAAGATTGATGCAGACTGTTTTTCATTTAAAGTTGAAGTTAAATTTGAAGAATGCAAATTTAGGTGTTGTGGGGTTCTTGTTTCTTTGTTGAATACGTACTTGGGGGACAGCTGGACAGCCTAAGAGTCCATTAGACCATTTGTCTAAGTACATATTGATCACTGAAAGGTTCCTGCTCTCTACGGTCCTTGTCATTCACTTGGTTATATTTGCTTAGCATCTTTATGAAGGTAGAAGGTGGAACTATGCGTGGTCCTACCTTCATAATGGACCAACGTAATATACTTCCAAACCAGTTATTCGCCTTTTGTTTTTATCTATTCTTTCTCTTGCCCCTTCCAAAATAAAACTAACTATTAGCAACTTGCTGGAAAGCTATAGAAAGTGACGAAGAATGGAGGAAGCAACGCATCAAACGCAATATTGCATCATATATCAAAAGGAATTTCTCAAACTAAACAAATATGCTGGCTGAATTTTATGGGGGAAAAAAGATAATGGGCTTTGTTATGGGCCTTGAACAACATCCATTAAATAGAATATCTCCTCTCTTTTTTTAACTGAAAGCTACAATTGATTATTATAAGAAAAATTCAAACAAGCCACATTAGCAGAAACTATGCATTGGAAGCACCTCTCCATAGTGGCGGAACTTAACCAAAATGTTTGGAAGAGCTAGCGAGTGACGGGTTAAAAAAAAATTAGAAGGTTCATTGATTGCAAAACTCAGAAAGACACATGCATAATTTTGTAGTCTTTTAATTTAAATTTACTTTAAGAAAAAACATTTTTATTAATTCAACAAGTCAACAATAAAATAAAGATTTTTATACAAGTATCAGAGATATGTGATACAGGTAATGCAATAAGCTTATACAAATTAAGACTAAAAAAGCCTAAAGTAAAAGAGACTGAGTTAATGGTGCATCAAGACATATTTATTCACCTAGAGATATAATAACCAGATTTTAAAAATATAATGCAGAAAAAGCTAAGAAAAAAAATAGAAATGATTAATTAAGAATACTTAATTTGGCTATGAGGAAGTCAGGCATATGAAACTAGTTGACTTAGAAAGAGTAGGCCAAGGGGCAGTGAAAGTTACAAGACTCTCTACTACCTTCTCTTAATATGAAACAATTTGAGAGGATAATCATATTTTAGTCATAATTGTTTCGATTTCATTTAAGGATAAGATATCTCATATCTCTTTGTAATAAGTGATAAAATAGATATTTAAATATTCAGATGAAGTTGAGTGTAATGATAAACGAATTACGTTAAGTGAGGATAAAGATTTAAGTCTTGGAGAATTTACTTGTAAAGGGATTTTAACGGTATTATTCTATGCTGTATGAATTTAAATCTTATTTTATTCATTTCAATTCAAATTTTAATTATAATTAGTTTTAATTTCATTTAATTCTTAACATACGTCTATTAATTACTTTGACATTTAAAACTTGAAATTAATTCAAATTTAAATTACAATTCATTTAATTTATTGGCATACTTATTTACCTATTATAATAAGAATAATCATCTTTAAAGAAGATTAATATCATACTGAAAAATATGAGGATATTCTCTCTCTCTCTCTCTCTCTCTCTCTCTCTCTCTCTTATATATATATATATATATATATATATATATATATATTTTTTTTAAAGTTATTATTCTTTATATACCCCTATTCATCATATCTTTTATATTATTATGTGAATCATACATATGTTAAGTTAGTTTGTATTCAATAATAGGATCAAGCTGTATGGACAAAATTGATCATCATAGGTTTGAATCCGAGAAGTAAATAACGTATTTTTTCATTTTAAACTAGCTTAATACCTGTGTGATGTACGAAATAATATAACAAAAATATAATGCATTAAAGTATGTAAATAATAAATAAATGATAATTGTTTAAAAAAAATTGTATGAAATTTTTATATAAATAAATAATAAATAATTGTTTAAATGATCGTTAAGTTCAGTCAGTTTTATATAAAGTTAAGAAGAAATGTTACTATGAAATTTATTTTTCTAACAACATCACCATCGGGTCTAAGTCATGTGAGAGGAAGACTTGAAAAGAGAAATATTCATGGTCCAAAAAAATGACACCTTGTTCTGTAATGATATCACTAAATTAATCTCTTTGTAATTATTATAACGATAAGAGGAAGACAAACAACATTAAAAAAATAAAGAATTATGTATGATTTTTGGTATTTATATATATTTATATTTTCAAAAATAATTTTTGAACAATAAAATTATAACACCCACCTGAGATACCATGTCGTATGTAAATGTAATTCATTGTTTTCATATACCGTATATCAAATTAGAATAAATGTGTCTGAGATAGAATATCGTATTTTTAGTGTTCAAATATCATAACTCTTATCTTTTCTCCTCCCTTACTCTAGAACTTTGATGTTTTAAAATTGATCGTAATATCTTCAACCAAAACTTGATCTCATCATTTAAAAACTGGTTCATAATCATATTCAATTGGTGTAGTGAATGGACAATGCGCACTGAACAATCTTGAAGTCCACCAATATGACACAGGAAAACAGGTACAAGGCAAGTCAGAGTGGGGTATGAACATCTTCAACAGATGCCCTCAGTCGTGCGTTTAAAAGAATGTGAAGTTGAATTGCAGTGGATTTCAAACCGTGGAAAGAATAAACCCTTCAATTTTGAGTGTCTCCGGTGATGTTTGTCTTGTTAATAGTGGTCACCTATCTCCACCGATGTAGCCGTGAACTTCAAATATGCTTTGGGCTACTCATTCCCATTGAACTCAATTTCGTCAGACATCAATTGCCCTTAATAAAGGGCTATGTATTGTTCTTTTAGCGGGAAATTAATGAGGCACAATTTTACAAACCTTGATTTTGTTTCATGGTTTAGTACTTAGCTTCATTATAGATGCGAAATCTTCATGAGAACTTCAATTTTTAACCATTCAGATTTTGAACTGTGTTGTGGTCTAGGAATATTATCAATTGTCCATGCGTCTAAGCTTAGAACTTTAGATCTTCCATTGTGTTTGATGATTTCACGAGAGTACGTGTAATTAATTGATATCTGTAATTTCTATTCTGTTTACAATGAAGTTTGGTGAATAATTTTTAATATTATATCTAATAATATCTCTAATAATTTAATCAAAAGGGAGAAAAAAATTGATCACTCAAAACTACAAAGTAGATAAGTATTGATTAGAAAATCAATAATATGAACATTTATATATAAATTCAAGCACTTAGATAAGAATAAGCAGATTTATCAAAACTGACTTTTCTAATTTTCTCACCAAGGATTATTCACATAATTTGAAATCAGGAAATAGTTTTTGTTGTGCAGAGTAATGAACCGTTAGAGATCATATATGATATATCTAATGTGTAGAAGCAAACACTAAATTTATTGTTCTGGAATTATAAGAACTAAACACAAAATTTTGGAATAATGGAAAATCAATTACACCTCCAAAAATATCATAGTTGGCAGCTAAACAGAAGAAAAAACAAATTGTGCACACGAAAATGCTATCTACCACTAATTAAAGAAAAGTGATATAAAATTTCAAACTTAACTCACCTGGGCCTCTGGATCATGAACTTGTTAGGCCTTTGTGTGATTTGCATAGAGATGGCGTCCTGTATTCTACATTAGAACAATTTTGTTTCGGCCTTATCCAATAACTGTACTTCAAGTGGTACCAATGGGCCTCAGCATTGCTCCTTGCTGAGTTTAATTATAATTATTTCCAACGAGTTAACTGCAACAGTACTTATTACCAATGCATTTGCTTTATTTTTGCGATCTTTTCAAGTGTATTTAATTTACTAACTTCCCTACATTTTAGAGTAATGTTTGTTAGATAATATAGTGCATTTATATTTTATTTATTTTATTTATCTTAAGGGTAGTTTAATCTTTTATTTGGTGCGTATATATTTTTATCCTTTTTTTTATTCTTATAATGTTGGCTGATTTACTTTGTAATAGAGAACCCTATCCACTTTTCTTTTCCCCCTTATTCTTCTCTTCGTTCTCATATGCATTGCTAATCTTAACATAGTATGAAAGCAAGGATGATTCTGGCCACAGCTTTCGCAGACGCCATTCCATTCATTTCGACAGCAACCTAGGTGATTTTTTGTTAGCAATTCGTTCTTCCTTTTGGGGTTCTCTCTGTTAGGGTTTTGTAGAGACCCATTTGCAGAAATTGAAATTTTCTTTTTTCTGTTTTGTGATTGTTTGCAATGGCTGGAGAAAAAGATGATTCTCTTTAATCCATTAGTG
Organism: Ormosia emarginata; assembly: GCA_029884605.1. Lineage (NCBI taxonomy): Eukaryota > Viridiplantae > Streptophyta > Magnoliopsida > Fabales > Fabaceae > Ormosia > Ormosia emarginata. Next base: position 23,177,027 of record JAQQTP010000071.1, on the reverse strand, counting down.
TGCAGTTGAATGGGCAGAATTATTCATATTGGAGTTATGTGCTGAAGAATTTTTGAAAGGCAAGAGAATGTGGAGTTATGTTTCTGGAATTTCTGTTAAGCCAAAAAATGAAAAAGATGGGAAATATGCAACAGAGCTAGAAACCTGGGAGGTAAATAATTCGAAGATTATTACTTGGATCAACAATTATTTCACAACTATAGGGGTTTAACTAGCAAAATATGAAACGGCCAAGGAGGTTTGGGATCATTTGAAAAAGTTGTATGTGCAGTCTAATTTTGCAAAGCAATATCAGTTGGAGATAGATATTCGAGCTCTTCAACAAAACAACATGAGCATATAGGAATTTTACTCTGCCATGAGCAATCTTTGGGACCAGTTGGCTCTTACTGAATCTGCTGAGTTACAAGCTTTTAAGTCGTACATTGACCGTAGAGAAGAACAACGTCTGGTTCAGTTTTTGATGGCTCTTCGAGATGATTTTGAAGGGCTTCGTGAAACAATTTTGCACCGTAATCCTCTTCTAACTGTTGATTCGGTTGTTAATGAATTGTTAGCTGAAGAGATCCGACTGAAGTCTCAATCAGAAAAAAGGAATGTAGACAAAGGAATCCTCCCCAACCTATCTATTTTTGCTATTCCTTCTAACAGAGGTAAATCTCATGAAAAGGTTGGTTACGATGAATGTAGTTTTTGCAAGCAGAAGGGTCATTGGAAAGCTCAATGTCCAAAATTGTTGAATAAGCCGCAACAAGCACAACAACCATCTCAATGGAGACCTCCCAGTCAGTTTGGACAACGAAACTTCAAGCCTCCAACATCAAATGTTGCTGCAGTTGTTCCTCCGTCAGTTGAGAGTATATCATTTTCTAGTCCTACAGTATCTGATCTTGCTGAGCAATTTTAGAGGTTTCTTGCCACACAACCACATGCCATGTCTGCTCAATCCAATATAGGTTTGCCCTCCTCTAGCTCATCAGGTATATCTTCACCCATATGGATCCTTGACTCTGGAGCCTCTCATCATATGTCATCTGATTTTAAATCATTTTTGTCTTTACATCTTGCCTCATCTGTGTCAGTCATGACTGCTGATGGCACTCCTATGCCATTACCAGGCACTGGGTTTGTTCCCACATCTCATTTGTCTATTTCAGATGTTTACTACATTCCTAATCTCACTTTGAGTCTTGTTTCTGTTAGTCAATTATGTGATTCTGGTTACTCAGTTTTATTTTCTTCCATCTCTTGTTTTGTGCAGGATCTACAATCCAGGAGGCTGATTGGGACAGGTCGTAGGCAGGGGAGACTTTATATTTTGGATGAACTGAGAGTTCCAGATGTTGCAGCTTCTAGTGTTGACACGTCGTCTTTTCGTTTGAATTCATCGTCTTCTAGTTTTTATTTATGGCATTCTTGTCTTGGACATGTTTCTTCTTCCCGTCTAAAATACTTAGCTTCTACAGGGGCTTTAGGAAAGTTACAATCTAATGATATTTCTGACTGTTGTGGTTGCAAACTTGCTAAGTTTACTGCTTTGCCTTTCTTTAAAAGTATTTCAGTTTTTGTTGCACCTTTTGACTTGGTTCATTCTGATGTATGGGGACCATCACCAATTGTTACCAAAGGTGGTTTTAGATATTATGTATCGTTCATTGATGATTGCACTCGTTATTGTTGGGTTTATCTTATGAAACATCGTTCTGAATTTCTTGGCATTTATCATATGATTCGTGCTTTTGTTAAAACTCAACATAATGTTGTTATCAAGTGCTTTCGATGTGATCTAGGTGGTGAATATACTTCTAATAAATTCTCCGAATTACTTATTTCTGATGGGACTTTTCACCAAACTTCGTGTACTGACACTCCTGAACAAAATGGAGTTGCTGAAAGGAAACATCGCCACATTGTTGAAACTGCTTGTTCCCTTCTTTTGTCTGCTTTTGTTCCAAGTGAGTTTTGGGGGAAGTCAGTTCCTCAGCAAGATACATGTCATTAATTAATTCTTTCTTCTGTTACTTCAGGTTTGTCTCCCTTTGAGAAATTATATGGTTGTGTTCCTGATTATTCAGTCTTGAGAGTCTTTGGTTCTACTTGCTTTGTTCTTCGTCCTCATGTAGAACGTAGTAAGGTGTCTTCTCGTTCAGCGATTTGTGTTTTTCTTGGTTATGGTAATGGTCAGAAGGGTTATCGTTGTTATGATCCTGCAAATCAAAAACTTTATATCTCACGTCATGTAGTGTTTCTTGAGCATATTCCCTTTTATTCCATTCTTTCTCGTCAGCATGTCCTTACCAAATTTGATCTCATCCACATTGATTCTTTTCACACAGATTCTGACACCGCTTCTCTTCCTGTGACCCATAACTAAAATAATTCTGATGTTGAGCTTTGCAGGGTTGACACTAGTAGTTTTGCAGATCCAGATGCCTTCTCTGTCCCCGCGCCTCCCTAAGAACCTTCTATGATCGTGGATCCTCCTCCTCCTCGTTATCCTCATCGTGATCGTAAGTCCACTAAATTACCAGATTTTGTTTATTCTAGTTATTCCACTTCTTTTGCTTCCTTCTTAACCTCTATTCACAGTTTGTCTGAGCCCTCTTCCTATAAAGAGGCTGTTCTTGATCCCCTTTGGCAGCAGGCTATGGCAGAGGAACTTTCTGCTTTGCACAAGACAAATACTTGGGACCTTGTCTCTCTTCCGTCAGGAAAAACTGCAATTGGTTCTCATTGGGTATATAAGATCAAAACCAAGTCTTATGGGTCTGTTGAGAGATACAAAGCTCGCTTAGTTGCTAAAGGCTTTTCTCAACAATATAGTATGGATTATGAAGAAACTTTTGCTCCTGTTGCCAAAATGACTACTATTCATACTCTTATTGCAGTCGCACCTATCCGCCAATGACATATTTCTCAAATGGATGTTAAAAATGCCTTCTTGAATAGTGATCTTCAAGAAGAGGTTTATATGGTTCCTCCACAAGGTGTTTCTCATAATCCAGGTGAAGTTTGTAAATTGAAGAAGGCTCTCTATGGGCTCAAACAAGCTCCCCACGCTTGGTTTGAGAAGTTCTCCATTGTGATTACATCTCTTGGCTTCCACTCTAGCCCGCATAATTCTGCTTTGTTTCTCAGGTGCACTTCTCATGGTCGTATCCTGCTCTTCTTATACGTTGATGACATGATCATTACTGGGGATGATGTTGATGGAATTGTGGAGTTGAAACTCCAATTGGCCCATCAATTTGAGATGAAAAACTTAGGTACTCTTTGTTACTTTTTGGGGATTGAAGTTGCTTACTCTCCTAGAGGTTACCTCATTTCTCAATCTAAGTACATTGGCACCATTCTTGAACAAGCTCATCTCGCTGACACTAGAACAAAGGATACTTCTCTTAAGCATAATATTCGGTATACCTCTTCTGATGGTGTTCCTTTGTCAGATCCCACTTTGTATCGTACTCTTGTTGGAAGTTTGGTATATCTTACCATCACTAGACTTGATATTGCTTATGCAGTGCATGTTGTTAGTCAGTTTGTTACTTCTCCTACTACAGTTCATTGAGCAACTGTTCTTCGCATTCTTCGTTATCTTCAGGGTACTCAATTTCAGAGTCTTCTCTTTCCTTCATCATCTTCCTTGGAATTACATGCTTACTCAGATGCTGATTGGAGTGGTGACTCCACCGATCGTAAGTCTACCACAGGGTTTTGTATCTTTCTGGGAGATTCTCTCATTTCTTAGAATAGTAAGAAGCAAGTTGTTGTCTCTCGCTCTTCTACTGAAGCTGAGTACCGTGCCATGTGCATCCACTACTGCTGAAATAGTTTGGTTGCATTGGTTACTTGAGTCTATGGGTGTCACTTCCCTTGGACCCACTCCTATATATTGTGATAATATGAGTGTTATACAAATCACTCGCAACTCGCCTTCCATGAACGCATGAAGATATCGAGATTGATTGTTATTTCACTCGACACCACTTTCAAGATGGGACCATCACTTTACCCTTCGTATCTTCCTCCATGCAAATTGCTTTTCGCATTCCACTCCACGCTTTCGTTTCTTGATTAGCAAACTTTCGATGCTTCCCGTTGATGCATCGTGAGTTGGAGGGGGGATGTTAGATAATATAGTGTATTTATGTTTTATTTATTTTATTTATCTTAAAGGTAGTTTAGTCTTTTATTTGGTGCATATATATTTTTATCATTTTTTCTATTCTTGTAATGTTGGCTGATTTACTTTGCAATAGAGAATCCTATCTACTTTTCTTTTCCCCCTTATTCTTCTCCTCATTCTCATATGGATTGCTAATCTTAACAATGTTATATCTTCTTACTCAATTATCTTAATAATCATTCTAATTCTAAATAAAGAAAGTATTATATAAAAAATAAATACATCTAATATCTTAAAACATAAAAAGTATTTAATATTTTTTTATTTAATAATTAATTAAATTAATAAAAATATTAAATAAGAGGATAAATCATTTCTCTTTAAAAATTGAAGCAATCCCTCCATCACTCTCTGATTACTTGATTAGTTCTAAGTCATTTTAGACGCATCCAAATTTGTATTATTGGTCAAAAGTACAGTTAATTTCGAGATTTATTAAAAAAAAAAATCTTCTTTAAAATTTATCCAATGACATTCAACATCACACTTTTTTTGGACGAGTTTGGCATATATATGTTGCTATCGAGTAGAATCTAAGCAGAAGTACGATGCTATTAAGATATATGGTTTTAAATTTTGATATCAAATACATTTTTTTTATCTTGCTGAAAAAAAAATGCATATATTAGAATTCACCCCCCCTTTTTTTTTTGTCTTTTCATGATTTATTGATTCAGACATATTTTTTTTTTTCTTGCTTTAATTTGGACGACTTGAAATTTCGACGAGCCTCTGTTAGAGGTGCTCACTGCTCAGATGCATCCATTCATCTTTGGAAAAACGTATGTTTATATATAACTTTTTTTATATCTTCTTATTACTAAATATATTATACGACCGATCTGTTACTGTACTTATTATTTTGTAGAAAATCCCATTTATTCTACAAATAAAGCTTTTTTGTAAGCCATATAATTTATGAAGTTTAATTAACAACTTTGCCTATCCCGAACAAGAAAAAGGAAAAAAAGAAAAAGAAAACTACTTTGGCGCATAGCATGACTGCCATTTGAAAATTACTTTTTTTCCAAGAATAATCATCACATCATGATAATGCTGGGTTTATACCAAAAATAAAATATCCTACTAGTATTGATTTCATGAACTGGGTTCACAACGATAGAGGTCCAATTATTGCATCATTTTGTGAAGAAATATGTGTAGAATAGATGTTGCCCACATAGATTGGATTTTGCCCATTCAATGACCAAGTTCCAAACTTCAAGCCCATAGCATTATAATTTAATGATATTTTACTTTATTACGAAGTATATGATGGGGTTTGATCTCTAGTAAGCCTAAATGATTATACTTGATACATATTTCCTCTATCCTATCTCCTAATCAACTTAAAAGACCTCCATTGTAATTAATAATTAATAATAAAAAAAATCTCAACTTAAAAATATTTTACTCATTTTATCTTATGATAATTTTACCATAAATTTCATTATTTAATATGTATAAAGTAATAAGGATCATTATAGAATTACACTAATCATTAATAATATTTTTACACATATCAAATAATGATTTGAATATTTAAATAATGTGCCAATTTGTGTTGTAAGAGTCAGCAAGACTTGTTAGCCAGTTAGCCCCAAGTAGTTCACAACCACAATTGCTACGAACATTGATCACAGAATAATTCACTCTGTAAATAGACACATGTTTTGTCTGTTATAATTGGTTGTGCCTTGTACATGGCTATTTAGGTAAAGAGTCCTATTCCATTGGGTCTATTTGTTTTTTAACTTTGAAGTATCAGAATGCAACACCCATGAAAAGTGACAACGGAGGTGACACCGAACCGTCTTCTCTACTTTTGCAACGCTGAAAGAAGGCCGAAGAGCCATGATGGGGAAATGAAAGACGAAGCTCAAAGGGCTATTGGATTCTTACCTGTCTACTGAGGTCAGGGGTCACTGACTTGTTTTCCAAATTTCACACTTGAGAAACAAAGTGCACGAATTTGATTTGTGATGATAAAGTGAAATATTCTTAGCTGATTGAGACTGAAAGATTCATTTCACAAGAATAGCTGGAATCTAGGGTGTGTACAATTCTAAAGTAAATGTATTTTTCATTGCTGTAGAACTCAATCATATCACATAGCAAAGTATAAAGTTGCTGAAAGTAAGATAGAGAAATTAAAATTTCTTTATTCCACAATCATTTATAGGCCAAGTGAAGTTTTAATCTATCTTGCAATGTAGTATAGTTTAGAGGCAAGGCTAAGAAAGGTGACATATAAATTATCAATGACAACAAATAACTACATACCCCAGTGCATTTCCTTTTGTTGTGGTCCACCTATTAACTCTTCATTAAATGGTTTTTCTCCTTGATGAAAGTGTGATTCAATCCTAAGTACTTACACCTATCTAAAAAATTCCCAGCAAGTTTTTCTTACTTGTACGACCAAAAAAAAAGAATTCCATATACTTGCAAGTAGCAACCAAAAGATTTTAGCTGCTGAACCAATTGGCATATGCACTTCCAAGTTTGAAGTCCCTTTTATTAGCTCCATAAATTTCCCATTTTCTTATGTGAAATGCGGTAAAAGTTGAGAGCAGCTTCCTCTGACATATTGCTTAGTCGCATAAGTCTGCTATTTTCATTTTTTTTTCTTCAACTATAGTATCAGAAAAGAAACAAAAAATTAAATAGACTTTTACCCCTCACAGAATTTAAGTCTAATAAGTGGTCCCCCAAGATAAATATGAGAGAGAGCAACAATATCAGAGGTATGCCGATTCATGTATATGAGACTTTCTTGTTATTGAATAATTAACACAGAATCAATTTTTTTATGGAACAGGAATGGGGGTAGGGTAATTTGGATTCAACATCAATGTCATCAACGCTGTTGTCTTTGAGCACTTTGATAGAAACCTTCATGACTTCACTTCATCAGAATATAATCCAAAGATGGGGCCATTTTACTTTATTCTAAAGCAATTATACACAACAATTGAGACGTTATAAATGCATGAACCAGCAAAAATACAATGCTGGAAAAAGAAGAAAAAATCACATTCACACATATGGGCTGCTGAGAATACACAGTCATAGAGATGCAAAATAGAAAAAGATTAATTTGGAGATATTTTTTTCCTCCTTTTTATTAGTTATTTACAGCCTCGTTAGATAGAAAACAGATAAGTTCAAAACTTTATTCTCATATTATAATAATAAGAGTTTTGTTAAGAAATACCTTAAAGGCTATTATTAAGGATTCCAAAATAAGAAGTTAAAGGTTATGCTAAACTGTGACAGGTAAAGGTTAATTTAGTGATGTATTTTCTTTTTTCTTAGCTATTTACACTTTACAGCCTCAAGAGGGATAAAACAGATAAGATCAAGCATTTGATTCTATCACAAATTCATAATAAAGTGCCAGGTTATGCTTAATGGTGACAGGTTTGAGAACAAAAAGTACAAAGAACAAACGGAGTAACATATAGCACATATTTTTCTTTCCCCTATTTTTCATTAACAACTTAAACCATATCTACAAACGGATTATATCAGGAAAAGCAAAATAGAGAAACATTAAAAGAAATTATTCCTTAGACACTCTCTGCAAAAGAAAAAGTTCTTAAATGCCAATAACTCTATAGTATCCCACGAGACATACTCCTGAGTGCAAATACTATAAGCCTACAATTACTTAATAAAAGTAAGCAACCACGCAATTAGACAGAAAAAGTTCTAACATCAAGACCAGCCTCCATTGCTGATTCTCTTGTAGCACTAGTCTCTTCCTCAGCTTCACCTGACATCTCCTCCAGTGATTTTCCTTTAGATTCAGGCACCAAGAATGTAAATATCATCCCCAAGAAGTTAATCACACCCAAAATTATAAGAGTGTTTCTCACTCCAATGCCATTTTCAGCATACACGAAGCCAAAAGCCCCTACCATTGCACCAGCTTTCCCAGCCGCAGCTGATATGCCATGACATGTTGACCTTAGCCTTGCTGGGAAAATCTCAGCTGGTACCACAAATGTGGTGGCATTTGGACCAAAGTTGGCAAAGAAGAAAGTCAATGAATACATCACAACAAACCCAATTTGGTTGCCCTTCAGGGTCCAGTGATGGTATGGAATAGCCAACGCAAACATGAACACTGTCATGAAGAAAAACCCCATCAACTGGATTGCAAATCTTCCCATCTTATCAATGAGTGCCACTGTGAACCAGTAACCAGGGACAGTGCTGCAAAGGGCTATAAGGGTCTGTGCTCTAGCAATTTTGTAAACCTCTTCAATGGCACTCATGGTTTTGGCTTCTGCAATCCAGCCAATTGCACTGAAAATGTCCTTCTGGAACAGATTCTGACTATAGTAGGCAATGTCCAACAGGAACCAAGTAGTGGCTGTTCCAACCAAGTGAAGGCCATGGCGGCGAAGGAATTGTGTTGAGAACAAGCCAAAATCATTTCCTCTTTCTCTGTCCAATTGCTGAACCTTCTCAGGTTCAGCTTCTATCTCAACCTGCAGGACTTTTGACATATCTGCAGCTGCCTGCTTGGCATTCTTGGCAACCAAGGCAGTGTACCTTGCAGTTTCAGGCATTTTCATCCGCCAATAGTATGTGAGCAGTGCTGGGAGTGCACCAAACATCAAGATTATCCTCCAAACATAATCAGCTTGTGGGACTGTGGACAAAACTGGGTCAACTTGGAAAGCTGGAGCAGGATACTTAGCTTTGAAAGCTGATGAAACTATGATTGCAACCATGCCACCAGCCAAAATTCCAAAACCTTGCATGGCAAAAACTGCAGCTATGAAGGCTCCACGAGTCTTCTTGTTGGCATACTCAGACATAATAGTGGCTGAAAGAGGGTAGTCACCACCAATGCCAAAACCAAGCCAGAAACGGAAGAAGCAAAGGGTAGCCATAACAGCTTTAGGGTCTTTCCCAAAAGAAAGACCAGAGGCAATTGAGCATATCACCATGAGCATAAGGGTCATACCATAGACACGTTTCCTTCCCATCTTGTCACCAAGCCAGCCAAAGAAAAGCTGGCCTGCAAGGGTTCCACAGAATGCAACACCATTGATGGCAGCAGAAACATTGAATGGCAGGGAGCCAGGCTTGTTGGGGCTTTCATAGTAGTATATGCGGCCAAGCAATTTAGTGACAAGGGAGATGCAGAACAGATCATAGGCATCAGTGAAGAAACCCATCCCAGCAATCACAATTGCTGTGAAATGGTACCATTGTGTCTTTGCAACATCAAGTGCATTAAGCACCTGCAACTGATCCTTAGCCATGTCTATCCTTTGTCACAGAAGTTTCTTCCTTTACTCCAATCTCCTAAGTACCTAAACCTGAAACATACACAAGAAAATATAGAGGGAAGAAAAATATAGAAAGAAGGCGGTGCTAGACAAGTGAAAACATGTGCATGTGATATGCATTAAGAGCCAATAAATGGAATATGAATCAACAGTGAAAACCATGACAATTCCTATCAAAATTATGGAGATGAGCTAACGACAATAAGACAAAAATAGGGAGCTACAATTTCCACAACAGTAAATCTGAAACCAAAACAGGTTTCAAACTTGGGGGGCCATAGGGTCTGAAAGTGAGAAAAAGCACAGAAGTCATGGCATGGGTCAATAGAGTGAAGAAACCACAGCAGGTGAAACATTACTGTTAAAGAAGGTTCATGTATAGTACTGTACACCTGCATTAATATTTTATTGGAATTCATGCAATTATAATATAAATTATTAATATTATACTCTATTATTATCAAACGGATATGGCTGAAGTAAAGAGGCATTGGTTTTCTGCTTTTGGATTTAGTGCTGATGTGGGATTTCCAAAGTCCACAACTTATATATCTACACAAGAAGACGTTTTTCTCGCAAACCAAGAAATTTTTAATGAGATACCATCATAGTTGAACGTATTTTGATTGGAAAAAAATTAAATAAAAAAATCAGAGAAAATTAGTTGACTAGTAAGTCACGTTTAATTATTATTATTATATAGTGAGTGAAAAACACAAGAAAACAAAAAGGATTCCACCACCATATATATAATAGAATAACAGAAGATCCGAGATTAGGGGAGAAAAGGTGGAAACAAACATAGGAAACTCTTCACACTTGTAACTAAATAAAGATCACGTGAGAAGGAAAAGAAAACCAGAAAAAAATTTAGTATAATATTTGATTACAACGTCTCGAAGTATATAAAGGGTATCACCAGAAACAAAGAACATGGTAAGCAAAAAGGGAAGGAAGGGTCACAGGCTTTCTATGAATACTCAATTAATTTAGTTTAGACACCAAAAAATAAAAATAAAAAAACATTACCGCAGCTAAATAAAGTTTTAACCTTTAAGAAGTTTGGAGTATAGAAGAGTAAAGAACTTGGTAGAGCAGAAAACAGAACATATGAACAATGCTCTGCTATTTCATGTCAACAAGAACCAAAAAAATAAAAATAAAAATAAAAAAACCATCCCAACCCATCATTAAGAAACAATAAAGGAAACGAACAGAACAATTAAAAAAAAACAAAGAAAAAAATAATTTTTTTTTAAAAAAGAAGAGGCTTAACATACCTGAGTGGTGGTACCCAGAGAGAGCAAAGCAATATCCAGCACTGCTCTCACGTAGAAGAGTGAAGGGAAACGAGCAAGAACAAGGAACGTCACGTGGAGCAAGTGAAAGAGAGAGTGTTCCTGTTCATATGAGATAGAGAAAGTGAGAAACAGAGAAAGAGAGAGAGAGAGAGAAAAGAAATGTTATTAGTTGAGGATGGTGGGAATGTGGGAATGGTTCCGTATTTAACTGCAATGGACTCTGTCTTTCGAGTTAAATTGTAAAACAAAAAAAAAAACGAATCTCTATCTTACCGCTGCATATTCCCCACATGTTTCACTCCAACTCTACCTCTCTGATTTCTATTTATCTCTTTTTTGGTAAAATAATAATAATAAAAATAAAATAATAATCATATTTATCTCATACTTACCATACTTGCTGTGTGCTAATTTAATTGTAGCAGGATTTGGACTCTGAAAAATTTGCATATTCAAAAGCATATTCTTCCTAGTTATCTAATTAGTAGAGTGTGCCTTTTTTATGATCCTGCCAGGTAAATCTTTTCACTTTACAGAAAGTTTGTTTAGATGTGTATGTTTTGGGATATGATAGGGTGTAGAGTTATCGGTTGAATTGCACCTTTTTTTTTTTGGTTAATAATTGTTGAATAATTTTTTATTATTGTGATCGGAGTTGAATATTTGACTTTTTACTTAATGGTTATGATTGTAATAGAAATAGACTGTAATTCTAAATGAATTTTATTTACTATTTGAATTTTAAAATTGTCATTTTAGATAAAAATTTAACTAATTACCATTTGACTCAAAAATTATGTGAGCAATTGCAAGCACAATTTTATACACATAAAAAAAGACTTTTTTATATGTAAAAATTTATATAACTATTATCGCATACATTAGAAATAGGAATAAATACGCTTTAGCGCATTGAAAATTTAGATGATTTTTTTTTTTGTTTCACATGAAGATGTATATTTGTTTTTTAGAGTTTTACTAACAATTATCATAGAGAAATTTGTTAAAGAAGTTAAAATAATTTTTTTTTGAAGAAAATAAGATATTTAATATTTTAAAATTGAAAAAGATTTACTATTTATCTTATTTATATCAAAATTATTTTAATTTTCTTAATAAGTGTCCTAAGAGCTGATAATAAAATCTATTAATTTTTATTCATCTAATCTATCTATATTAAAATCAGTATAATCAATCCAATTAAAATAATAAATTTTATTAAATTGAATCTAATGTATTAAATTTAGTTATGGATGATTAATAATTCAACTAAAATATATATTAGATATCCAATTAAAAATTAATTCAATGAATATCCAATTAAAAATCAATCTAACTATCCAATGTATTTTACATTATTTTTTTGGGTTCAAATAACTGAACGTAAATGTTACGAACTAAAAAAAATTTAGAGAGAGAAAGAAAAATTTTTAGAGAGAGAATAAAAATTTTTAGAGAGAGACACATTTTTAGAGAGAGAAAAAATTTTAGATAGAGAAACATTTTTTAAAGAGAAAATAAAATTTTTAGAGAGAGAAATATTTTTTAGAGAAAAAATAAATTTTTTGGAGAGAGAATAAATTTTTTTGGAAAGAGAAACATTTTTTAGAGAAAAAAAGAAAAAATTTAGAGAGAGAAAATTTTTTAGATAGAGAATGAAAATTTTTGGAGAGGAAAAAATTTAGAGAGAATGAAAAATTTTAGAGAGAGAAATAAAATCTTTAGAGAGAGAAACTTTTTTAGAGAGAAAATAAAAATTTTTAAAGATAATTTTTTAAAATAAGTGAATTGAATATTCATTCATCAAATCCATTAAAATAGATTAATAGATAGATTAAATATCCATCTATTAAATTGAGTCTTAAATATATTAAATAATATTAATCATTTTGTAATAGATCTTAAATAGATTAATAATTTATTTTAAATCTATCTATTATGATTCAATCTAAAATCAAATCAATTCATTCATTTGTAACTTGTTAACAAAACCTTTATTTTTATTATTCAAGATAATGTATTGAAGGATTATCTCAAACAAGTGGGTACTAACTAACTCAACTAGCTAGTACAAACATCTGATTATGAGATTTTGGATTAAACTCAATGTGAGTTTCTCCCTTCTAAGGTGTTGTATGTGTGCAACTTTTCCGTAAAAGTTCGCCCTACATTTAAAATGTGACTTGTTACAAGTTTTATAAGTTTACTTAAAAACTATTTTTTTTTTTAAATTATTGGGTGGGTTATGAGAATGGATTATTAACAAATTTATACCATTCCAAATATTAACGGTGTGGATAATAACACTCATCATAATAACGTAATAAATAGTAATAAACTAATAAAATATATAATAAAGAGTTAAAAAAAATTAAAGATGGGAATAGTGGATTGCAAGGATTGAAGACTGGGTGTTCCTAGTTTTGTTTGCCTTCAAGGAATTCTTACTCATAACCCAGTTTTTCATTTAGTGAACTGTTGTAACAGGTTAGTAATTGAAGCATGATACCGTACATATATGAAAGATGCTTTTATTAGTTATACGCTCTTTATAATTGCTAAACTTATTAGTTTGGTTTTAGTCCTTTGAATTTTCAAATTCTTCCTTCTATTCTTTTCTTCTTAATGGTCTCAGTTGTGATTTCAGAGTGCACAACACCGAGCCCATTTCGCTCTGCAGATCTGTTTATTAGGGAAAGGATTCTCTGGAGTTGAAAATTTAATTGCACCCCATGGAGTTGGCCAATAAACTTTAAAGCAGTTCCTCATCGTATTCAATCTGCCTGGGTGAAAGGTAAATCAATCTTTTGTGTTTTATTTTATTAGTAAATGCAGCTGTGTTAATTGTTCAGACTTGTTTAAGGCTTTAACGTCTTTGCCTTAACTATCATTGAGTATTAAAGCCAGATTTGGTTTTCATTTTATTAGATTATTTACTGTCTATTTTGATTGTCAGTGTTTTTACTTTCTAAATCTCACTTCAGTATGTAAATCATGCAAATTTGTTTAGCTGGTAAATAAGTCATATGTTTTTAAAAGTGTTTGAGGTGCATCAATAATTGACAATGTATTAAAAAGAGTGTGTTAATGATTATATTAGTAACATTTCTAAAAAAATATATATATAACGACAAATTATAGAGGGCTTCAATACCCCAGCATCATCAACTTGACATGATCAAAGATTTAGGTAGAAGTATAAAGTCAATTTGCACAAAAATTGCCCTCCGGATGGTCAGTGTATAGCTACTTGATATGCCAATTATTCCACTACCAAGAACCAATGTTTTCAAAATTAGATCCCTAGTTGAGACGGTAAAGAAATAAGTTTAAGGTTTTATGGTTCGATGGGAGTTAAGTAGGGTTTTATACATACATATATTATATAAATTTATGAATATATATACCAAAATATAAAGAATTATTTAAAGTGAAATTGTCACTAAAATGAGTAAGTAAAATTATATTTATTATTAAATTTTAGTATGCTAAGATATCAATATATTTAAATTAAATTAAAAATAAATACATACTTATTTACTTACTTTAAAAATAATTTCATTTTTAACGATTTTTTTCAATTTATATGTATTAAGTGCATAAATAAAATCATTGAAAAAAATTTAATATATATTTCTAATATAATTAAATTGTTTTAGCACATATAATAAGTATTAAATAAAAAATATTATACTAATATATTTTTCTAACTTATGCTAATTTCATATATAAAAAAATTGAACGTAAAAAGAAAAGCTTTTCATACTAGACTAACCCCACATTAAATAAATAAAAAGAGAAGAGGAGAGACTTCCCAACATAAATAGGAGCTAAAATACTCTTACATTACTTGCTCCAATTTGTTCCCTATTGGAGAAATCAACAGTAGAAAGGTTGAATTTTTGTTATAAATTAAAGAACTAAACCCTTCTAATCTGGTTCAACTGTGAGAATCGTCACTTAGGTTCATGTATAGTACTGTACACCTGCATTAATCTTGCATTGGAATTCATGCAATTATATTATAAATTATTAATATTATACTCTATTATTATCAAACGGATATGGCTGTGAAGTAAAGAGGCACACGAGCTCACAGTTGGTTTTCTGCTTTTGGATTTAGTGCTACTGTGTGATTTGAAAGGTCCACAATTTTTTCACACAAGTTGACATTTTTCTCACAAACCCAAAATTTTTTAATGGGATACTGTTCTATCCTCTATCATTGGATTGATTGTAAGAGAGTCTTACGTCGTTCGTCTAATAGCTTGTTAGTTGGAGACGAGCTAGAGTTCTATCAAGATATTGTGACCATGTAGTCTCTGAGTTGAGAGTGTAGTACAGATAAGAATAAAGAAAAATGAATATATTTAGTTTAAGTTGACAGATCGATTTATATAGAGATTTGGATGATTGACTTTCTTAATATTTACTGTTTAGGTTATTTAGAATTCTAAATGTTGCGATTGGTCATCATGACTCGAAACTGTTAACGATTATTAATGAGTCGTATTAAACACGTATTTGTCGAACCGTTACTCATTCAGGTATAAGATGATCGGATCTTGCAAACAGGACATCAACCCAGACTTTTATGAGCCTAGACCCAGGACGGTCCACAACCTCCCAACTCGGTCATTTGTGAAGATGTGGCAATCTTATGAACATGGTCGAGCTTATAGCCGAATATCAATTGAGTCAGGATGGTTCATAATCCCCAGCTCGATCATCTGTGAAGATAGGACGAGTTTATGAACATGGGTTAAGCTTACGACTGAATATCAGTTGAGTCATTACAGTCCATTTAGTTTGTATACTTCTGATTTTGTATTTGGTTTAAATTTGCACTATAAGAAAAAACAAAATTTGTGAAGGATAAATCTGTCGCAAATCACTCAAAATTCGTCACAAATTAACAATTTGCGGAGGATTTGTGGCGGATTCGCGACTGCCACAAATACGGTCGACGCAATATAGTTTGCGGCAAATTTTAATTTCTACCGCAAAACTCTTCGGCAACATGCCAGAATCGTTGCCAGAAATAGGCTAATTTGTGGCGGATTTTTTCGATGCTAATTTGCAGAGGATTTTTCCACGACTGAATTGCAGTGGATTGCGGCAGATTTTGCAGTGAATTTTTCAATTTGTGGAGAGGGACACGGCCCCCTCGTGTTTTCGGACACGGGTCGTGTTCTTAGGAGAGAAGTTTTGCAGAACTGTGATTACGGTTCCATTGGCCAAAATCTTGAATTTTGGCCACTTCAATCCAATTTTTAGGTGAGTTTAAGTCCTAAACAAGTTCACAAACATGAAGGGAACATAAAATATCAAAAGATTTCACCAAAAATGAATCAAAACACTACAAATTTCATCCTTGGTTATTCAAAACCTAAAACTCCAAATTCTCATTTCAAATGAAAAATTAAGGTATACAAGTAATGAAAAATTGTTCTCATGCCTCTAGCAAACCAAATCATGTTATTCTCAAGTTTTTTAACAAGATTCAAGCCAAAACAAGCAAAAACAACTCAAAACCTCAATTCTCACATCAAGTCACAACTCAAGAATAAGATGAAAGGAATAGGAAAGTGAGTCAAGAACAAGGTTTTCCCTCTACCTCAAGGTCTAGAAGATGACGAAGGTTGCTCATGGAAGCTTCTATCTTGAAAGGGGAAGGGAGAAAGAGGAAGAGAGAGAGGGGAGAGAATTAGAGAAAGAATGCCATTTGAAAAATGAAAAAGGCTGAAGGAAGAAGATAAAGTAGATTTAATTTTGCGGTGAATTTTTTGAGGTAGATAATGTATTTTTCAAATTGTGGCAGAATTTGCGGTTGATTTTTCTGCTGCAAATTATTTTAATATTTTATTTAGAATTTTTTTATTATACTTATCAAATTTTAAAATGAATTTTTTCGCCACAAATTTAAATTTAAATTTGCGACGGATTTTGCGACAGATTGTTTTAATATTTTTTTGGAATTTTTATTTTACTGATCTATTTTGCAGCTGATTTTTCTGCCGCAAAATTATTTTTTGAATTGCGGCAGAATTTGCGGTGGAAAATTTAACATTTATTACGAATTTTTAATTCTAATGTCCATTTTGAGGCGGATTTTGCCGCCGCAATTTTTTTTTGAATTGTGGCAGAATTCCACCGCAAATTTTTTTTCCAAAAAACAAAAAAAAATTTACTACAGAAAAGTCATTGAAAAATTTTAGTGGTGAAAAATTCGCCCCAATTTAATCCGCTGCAAGATCCGTCGCAAATTAAAATGGATTTTAATCTGTCGCAAAATCAGCCGCAATTGCGGCAGATTCAAATCAGCCGTAAAAAATCCGCCGCAAATTCACTGTTTTCTTGTAGTGTTGGTTTCTGATGATTTGAAATGCTTGAATGACTTTGAAGTGTTTGTATACTTCGAACGACTTCTGACTTGTATATTTTTATCCTCAATTTTGATTTGCATACTTCGAATTTGAATTCAATTTGAATATAACTTTGTTAACTTAAAATGTATGTGTGCTTCGATTGAATATGACTTGTTAATTTAAAATGTTGGTATGCTTCAGATAGCTTTGCATGTGTTCGGTTTTAATGGTCTTAACATCAGACTTTCCCGAGCTGGACCGACTTCATTGGTAATCTAGGCCACTTTTAATAACATAATGGTTTCACCATGACCTCAAACTTTCCCAAGCTTGGTCAACTTCATACGCAAGGCCTTTTCAATAAGCATGATGGGCTCGAGGCCGGTATCAATCTTCTCATCGGCTCGGTGTTGGCATTGGCTCTGGGCCGACATCGATTTTGGACTGGTATCAATTCTAGACCGATATCGATCTTCTCATTGGCTCAGGGCTAGCATCGACTCTGGGTCAGCATCGACTCTAGGTCGACATCGACTCTGGGTCGGCACCAGTTCTGGATTGGTATCAATCTTCTCATCAGCTCAGGTGTTGGCATTGGCTCTGGGCTGACATCGATTTTGGACCGGTATCAATTCTAGACCGATATCGATCTTCTCATTGGCTCGGGGCTAGCATCGACTCTGAGTTGGCATCGACTCTAGGTTGAAATCGACTCTGGGCCGGCATCGGTTCTGGACCGACATCGGTTCTGGGCCAGTTTCATGGTGTCACAATTTAGACTTTCCTGAGCTGAGCCATTTATCATCCCGAGTTTTCGGCGTCGTTGCTTGGACTTTTCCAAGATTTTTATCATCTTGAGTTTTCAGGACTTTCATCTGGACTTTCCCAAGGTTTTTATCATCCCTATTTTTCGAGGTCTTTGCCTGGACTTTCTAAGGGTTTTTATCATCCCAATTTTTTAGGGGTTTCGCCTGTACTTTCTTAAGGTTTTTATCATCTTTAGTTTTCAGGGCATTTGTCTGAAATTTTTCAAGAATTTGTCAGGGGTTTAATTTAACTTACTTGATTCTGCCATGTGAGTAATTATGATATGTAATTGAAATAAACATAACTAGATAAATATGAATTAAAGCAATATGATATGATAATCAAAGCAATATGATATTATAATCAATTTAATGTTATGTATTAATTAATAAATTAATGACATTAAATAGGAATTAAAACAATAAGAAATGACAACAAATCAATATGATGTTATAATCAATTTAATGTTAAGTAATTATTAATTATAAATTAATGACAATAAATAAGAATTAAAGCAATGAAAAATGACAATTAATCAATTAATAGTGACAATTAAAGAAAGTATATACCTATAAATGTATTGTCATATATCAGCTATTATTGGTGTCATAATGGAGGAATACCAATAAAATCCCAATTAATAACAATAATATAATGAAAACAAATAAGTTGAATATACACAATACAGTGAGAGCACATAAGAAAAAATAACAATGCGTACTAGACTACTAAAGATAGCAACTCCACTTAGTCTTCAATGGCAAAACAACTAAGACAGATATAATAACAATGAGAACGTGACTCTTGATGATGTTCTTGTAGACTACTCCCCGATACATCTCATATGATGCTATGCTTAAGTATGCTTCAAGCCATTTAATTAATTTAACAATAATTTCCATTACAAAGAAAATTTTCATTCACAAAATAAGTCTAAATTGTCCTTGTTCTGGTGAAACTCTAAAAACATAATTAGAGCAGCACTCATAAAAAATAAAGAGATAATTTGAAAGTTTTAGGTTCTTAGTATTGAAAAGAGCATTATCATTTCCATTAAAAATCAAAAGGTGGTAATTATACTTTCACCAGGTGCAAGAATACTAGTTGGAGGGCACATACAACAACTCTTGGGTGCAGTTGTTAGAAATGAAGACAGAACAAAACATCACCATTAGTAGTAACCGCAAGAGTGGATAAATAGAGCAAGCAACAAAAAAGCCATTAATATATAACTAGTCAATATACAAGAATAGAAGTCCTCATTATCCTATAAAATATATGCTGGGAAACCTAATATGAAGATGGTCATGATCAACATATTGCACTTCTATCATCTAGTTACTATAGAAAAATTTCTCAAGATTTTGAGACTGTTTCGAAGGAATATATATATATATATATATATATATATATATATATATATATATATATATATATATATATATATATATGTGTGTGTGTGTGTGTGTGTGTGTGTGTGTGTGTGTGTGTGTGGTATGTATAGAGGGGGGGATCGGTTCACAAGTGTTCTTTTTTTACACTCATTTTCAATCGTTAGATCTACTTTCATCTAATGATTGAGATTATTTCGTTAAAAGTAACCATTAGATGAAAGTGAATCTAACAAATGAAAATGAGTGTAAGTCAAAAAACTTGAGTGTAAGTCTTAAAAATGTATATATACTTATATATATATATATATATGTATATATATTAATCTTATATATATATATGTATATATATATATATATATATATATATATATATGTATATGTATATATATATATATATTATAATATATGTATATTTAGTCACCAATTTATCATATGAATAACATGATATATATATATGTATACTATATATATATTTCAAAGTGTCAAATATCATTTAACATGATAGTGTTACTATGTGTCAAATATCATTTCTGAATCCAAGAAAATAAGAACAAATAATAAGTAGAAGTATAAACCGCACATTAAAAGCTACATGAGACTTGCAAGTGGGTTTAATTGCGATTGCACTCCTAACTTAATTACCAAGTTCATCCTCAAAACAAATTCACATTAAATCACACGGGATAAATCTAACATCGACTGGAAACTCAACTCATATTCTTGAGTCTACCCATTGTATGAAAACTTACCTTAGTCATGATAATTATGAACAGAACAACCCATTCATAAGGCTTGAGTTTGAATGCTCCATTATTGGCGAGGTCGATTAGAGTCTTCAATGAATGAGAATGAATATGTTGTCTATGCTACATCAAGAAAGCAATGCTTATCCCAAGGAAAAGCAATAGCCAAATCTCATGGATAATAACTCCCAATATTGCAGTAATAATCTGCATCAGAAGCAGTTTTTAGAGAAGCCAATACAATCATTGAATTGAAGATGTGTTAAAATCTGGGCCAGCAACAATATTGAAGAGATCCAGGTCACATTCAACTCAAAAACCTGTTTGCAAAACATATGACAAGAAAGCGAAAATCTTCATAACCCCAACAATATGCATTTTGCATACGAAGTAACATAACATATCAAATAAATATAAAATTAAATAACTAAATTGACATTTTTATCCCATTTTATAGCTGCTATCAGAGAATACATTGCATGTGCAGTCTTAGATAAGTTATCTGCAAGGGTCCAGATCCTAAGGGATAATTTCCGTCCTGAATGGGTAATAAATGTGTCATCTCTGCTCTTCAATTGTCCATCAATGAAGGCAAACAAACAGCATGGTTTGTTGAAGGGGTCTTCAATTCATGTAAAACGAAATCCAACAAGAAAACAAATAAGAAAATCTTCTTCGTTTAAATCCTTAAGGATAAAAACAACCGAAAACCTAGGCCAAACGTTATTCAGGTTGAGTTAATCTTTATTTTCAATTAATTTTGTCCTGCCTATCCACATGCTCTGCAAGTGGAGCTCACGAAAAGTTAAGAATCAAATGAAAATTACAGAAAATACCACCCAAAGAAAATTCATCAACCAAATGATATATGAAAATTAAAGAGGAGAGATGGCAAGAGAGACTTACCTGAATCTCTCTGGATGACTAAAGCAATGAGCAACATAGTGCAAAAGGCTCGGATCTGCCTTCGAGGATGTCAAAAAGACACGGGACTTGGGTTCGAGCTTGATGACACCGGAAAAGATGGGGGACACTGGATCTGCGTTTGAGGATGTCGGAAAGAATCCAGGACTTCAGATCTAAGATTGACGTCACCGGGAAGGATATGAGACTTGAGATCCGATCTTGATGAAACCAAATTTGAGTAAGCCAAGCGAAGATCCAATGAATTTGATTGAAAATGTGATGAGATTTGCAGCTTTCGAGATGGTGGGAACCGTTTTACCGAATTCTCACAGACAGTGTCAGATGTTCTGTCCTCTACTTGAGGGGTGGTAGCCGAAGAGCCCTAGGTCGATCGTTCGGTAGCTCGTTGGTTGGAGACGAGGTAGAGTTCCGCCAAGACACTCCGACTGATCAGTCTTCGAGCCGAGAAAGTAGTACATGTAAGAGTAGAGAAGAATGAACATGTTTGATCTAGGCTAGAAGGCCGGTTTATATAGAGATATGAATGACTGACTCTCCGGACAGTCTAGCACGCATTGTTATTTTTTCTTATGTGCTTTCATTGTGCTGCATTATGCATATCTAACTTATTTGTTTTCATTATATTATTGTTATTAATTGGGATTTTATTGGCATTCCTCCTTTATGACACCAATAATAGTGGTTATATGACAATACATTTATAAGTATTTACTTCCTTTAATTGTCACTATTAATTGATTTAATTATCATTTCTCATTTTTTTAATTCTTATTTATTGTCATTAATTTATTAATTAATAATCACATAACATTAAATTGATAATAGCATCATATTAGATATTTTGTCCTCTACTCGAAGGGTAGTCATCGGAGAGCCCCAAGTTAGACATCCAACAACTCATTGGTTTGGAGACGTGGTAGAGTTCCGCCAAGACACTATGACTGACCAGTCTCTGAGTCAAGAGAGTAGTACAGGTAAGAGTAGAGAAGAATGAACACGCCTAGTCTAGGCCAGCATGCCAGTTTATATAGAGATATGAAGAATTAATTCTCCGGATACCTTTCATTCAGGTCATTTAGAATTCTGAACGTTATGTCTAGTTATCATGGCGCAAAGACATTGTGTATGATCATTATGGCGCGAAGCCATTAATGACAGTTGATGTGTCGTATTAAACACGTGTTTGTCGAGTCATTATCCATTCGTGCATAGGTCGGTCGGATAATGCAAACAAGACATCAACTCGGACTTTTATGGGTCTGGACCCAGGACGATCCAGATACTATGATAATAATATAGATATAAAAAGGTTATGAAATTTGGGAAGAAGGTAAAGAAGATCTACAAAAAAGGAGAAAATCTATTGTTTCGTCCTCTACCCGAGAGGTGGTCGTCGGAAAGCCCCAGGTTGGTCATCCGAAAGTTCGTCGGTTGGAGACAAGGTGGAGTTCTGCCAGGACACTCCGACCGACCAGTTTTCGAGCCAAGACAGTAGTACAGGTAAGAGTAGAGAAGAATGAACATGTCTGGGTCTGGCCTAAGCTGCTAGACCAGTTTATATAGATATTTGGAGGACTAACTCTCCGGATACCTTCTGTTCAAGTCATTTAGGATTTTAAACGTTATGTCTAGTCATTATGACGCGAATAGGTTATGTCTAGTCATCATGATACGAAGCGGTTAACGACCGTTGATGGGTTATATTAAGCATGTATTTATTGAGTCATAGGCCGGTCAAATCTTGCAGACAAGACATCAGTCCGGATTTTCATGGGCTTGGACCCAAGATAGTTCACAACCCCCTAGCTCGTTCATCTGTAAAGATGAGTCAAGCTTATGGTCGAATATCAAATGAGCCAAGATAGTCCAACTATCATATAAGAAAAAAATTATTCATCCAAGCTTTTCAAATGCCCGACTAGCACGAATTTCTGTTTTTGGTAATAAGTTTTTATTTTTATTTTATTTACACTAATAAAATTTATAATATATTTAAAGAAACTCGAGTTCCTCTTGAGTCTTGACTTTGTTAGTCAAGATACTTAGCATAGCCCATCATAAAATGATAATATTATTTATTAATATCCTAATTCCATAAAGAAGGATATTCACGTAATTTGAATACAAGGAAAGGAAATGAGTAATGTTAATATAAATTTAGGTTTATGATAAATCTTAGACATGACAATATATTCACAATACAAAACATATTTTAAAATTATAAATATGTATATATTATAAAATTCAATGATAGATATGCTGTCATGTGTAAGGTTCACGTGAACTCGAATCTATACTAACATTACTCTTCCCAATATAAAATATCATATTCCCTAGTGAAGTCACTAGGGCTGTTCGTTGGATCGAATTGACCTACTAAACCTGAAAATTCAAATCAAACTAACTAAATTAGTTTGGTTTGATTCGGGTAATCAGGTTATATCAGATCAAACTCAATAAAAATCAATCTCCATTGGATCGATTATCAAATTTGTGATTTTGAAACCGATGACTTGATGACTCGAACCAATGACTCGATGAAGTTTTTTTTTTTATAAATATCTATTACTTATATTCTGCATTTTAGTTAGGTTACAAATTAAATTTCTTATTTCATCATCATTTGAATGCCCTTAGAAGATGAGATAACACATTAATCCACACACTTATCCAATGAACCATTATGTCTTAGTCTCGACCTTATAAGTCATGATTGCACCTTGCCTTTTTTTTTCTCTATACATGTGCAGTTTATTATTTTCTATAACTTCTATTTTGATAAAAAAATATTTTGTTATCATATTCATTTTATTTGTTAAATTAATAATTATTTATTTATTTTATTATATTTGGTTTATTATGTTAATTTGTCTTTGTCTTGTTAACAATTTTTTAAAATAAATAATTTGATAATCCAAACCAAATCAACTCGTTTTAAATTGAGTTAATTTGTTCAAATTGGCTAAAAAAAATTGTAAAACTAAACAATTTAATTAGATTGAATTTATTTTTCTATTAGATGTAAACTAATCCAACCTGTGAACACCCTAAAAGTCACCCTGCAAAAATAAATATCAAATACGGGCCAAGTAGTGTGGACTGTGGGTAGGGGTGGGCATGGTTTGGTTTGGCATAAAAAATTGAACTGAACCGAACTGAACCAAAAAAATGGTTCAGTTCAAAAAACCAAACCGGTTTTCTCCAGGACCGAACCGGTTTTGATTCAGTGAACCAATTTAGAACTAGTTCAGAACCGGTTTAGATTTAAAATTGGTTCAAAATCGGTTTGGATTTAGAACCAGTTCTGTTTGAATTTAGAACCGGTTCTGAACCGGTTTGCATTTTAAAAAACTGGTTTAAAAAAAACCAGCTATCAACTGGTTCAAAAACCAGTTCAAATGCTGAACCGGTTTGAAATTTCCTCCTTTAAGCAGTAAACCATTGTCACTTCGAATTGCCAATGCAGCAATCTATTAATCCTTTGATATCTACTTGAATCAGAGTCACCACCCCTTGATATCTAAATAAATAAAGTTGCATATGGTACTTTTAATCTTCAAAGCAATTTCATCTTTGACTAAACCCTCGACATGCTACTTAATCTGATCGATTTCTATTTTTCGATATTTGAAATATTCATCACAGTATGACTGACTAGGACTCATCTCATCAAAGACCCCAGGCCAAAGGTCCTCCAGTAGCCACTCCATAACCACCTGGCATCAGCATTATAAGAATGATTAACAACACAGTTGTCCAAATCAAAGCACAATTGAATCAATCACTGCACTATACGTAACTACCACAACATAAATCCAAGTCAGATGTCTCTGATGAATTCACCTAACTTGTTTCTATATTACAAAATGAAGATGAAGATGTCAGATGCCTTTGCCATTTAGAAATCAAGACAACAACTCAGTGTTGTTGTCTAACATAGTTGAAACAAGATATCTAAATATTACAAGTATAAAGGTATAGTGCTACACGTTGATCAATGAGGAAGCTATTAAGATGCATAAGTTGATGAGACTTTAAATGTTTATATCTAAACTAAACATATGATGAATCATATTGTTGAATTATGAATGTTCACAAGGGTACAATAGATGATATATGTAATTGGCTTTAAGCTAATCCCAAATACCCCATGCCAAGGCTGGCTAACTTCTCGAGATATTTTAAACTTGCTTAAACTCAAGAAATAGGGTGCCACCATCTGGTCTATAGCCTAGAAACTTCACGAGATGAAGCAAATATAATCATTCTCAAATAACAATTAGGAATTCGAATCAGTCGCCAAATATTAATAAGAATCTAAAAAAAGTAACTATTGTGCAATTTTTATTCTTATCTTCACCTAACATATTTGGCAATATGCAATTTCAGCGCCAATGTTTAAAATTTAAAAATAAATTTGAATAGAAGTAATTGCCAGCTAGTACAAAATGCACCTGAATCCATTCATGCAACTTTTTATCAGTCCAATAGTCTAATTTATTCCAGCACGAAATCATCTATAGAAGAGTTCAACTTGTACAAATTTTGTACCATATTCAATCAACTTCTAAATTTCATACGAGATAATTTTGCTAGGCATATTTTAGAACTAAACAATAGTTGTGAATGAAAAATAAGCAGCCAATGTGCATTATAGAGTCAATTCCCAGCCTACATTGAACATTTCAACTCACGAACTCACAGGCCCTAAAGCAAAACCTTTCAAAACACAGAAACTAAGAATGGTTAACATTTAATAAGCAATCATAAGATTAACATTTAAAGGAAAAGGTCAAACAAACTCTTCGGCCATCAACGTCGAACAAATAAACTTGGCCTAGGCATTTCATCAAGGCAAACAATAGGATTAACATTTCATCAATACGAGATCGATCATTGATATACACCAATTGAAATGAAAAAACTAGAGATCATAGAATCCCATTACAATTAACTTAATATTCAATAGTAGAAACAAAAGAACAATTATGCTACCCCTAGTAAAACTGAAATGCTTACAGGTTGTTGAGTGCAGTTTCGGCCTATTCATCTTGTCTGAGTCTACCCAAACCCAGTAGAAACTCGACACCACCCTTCTGTCTGAGTCCTCTGCAGTCCCGCTGCCAATCCCTCCAAATCCCGTAATACCCTCGATCCTGAAACGTGAGTTCGATTTGGTCTCTCCATGCAGAAGCTTGAAGATGTCGCTGATTAAGGAAGTCGTGGTGCACGATTTGGGGGTTAGGGTTCATAACGTTGGAGATGAATTTTTGAAAATTACAGTGGAAGTGGAGAGATGAATATGGTTTTGTTTGTAAGTTTTCTGATATGTGAAATGGATTGGTTGAGTGATAATGTGGTTATCTGAATTAAAAATAAAAATGGTTAACCGGACCATTTAATAAAATAAACCGGTTCAAGTTTTTATAAAATAAAACTGGTTCAAGTTATTTTAAGAGTAATTCAGTTTGGTTCATGGATCAGTTTGGTTCATTTGGTTTTTATGCATAACCCTAACTATGGGTGCTTCAATGCAATTTCATCTTGACCGGTACCCATACCATGTCAAGGAACAACGTCCTACCACCACCTTACCTAATGATTCAATTCAAGCAGTTTTGTCGTCGTAGACTTGCAAAATGAAAAGCGTTTTTGTATGATGGTGAAACCCATACCCTGATTTGTTTATGTGTAAGTGTAATAAATACTAAATAAATTAGTAGTATCATGCTCACTACTAGATTTTTTTAAAAAAATATTTGAATTCGACCCATTGATTTTTTATATTCAAAAGTAAAAGACAATGAATAATATAAAAAGTAGTACTTCAAAATGTCAAGCTTATTTTTATGTTTTTTTTTCTCTTCTAAAAAGTAATACTTTAAGGTTACGTTTGGTACATCGTATAAAGAAGACTTGCTAGTATAAGCTAATACTATCAGGCCTTATTCAATGTTTGGTGTATTCACTTGATAGTATAATGAAATCAGGTCAAGTCATTTTATCCTATTCTAAGCTGATAACTATATCTCCTCCCCTAGTACATGATAAGACCTGATAGATTTATATTCCTATCTTATCATCAACTTCATCTTTATCACTCCTTTTCCTTTATTCTCAACACCACCACCACCACCACCCCCACCCCCCCCCCCACCACCCCCCCCACCCCCCCCCCACCACCACCCCCCACCCTTCCTCCTCCGCGCCCCGCTTAAGATCCACTATCAAAACCTAACCCAGAAATCACCACCAGTCACAGGACCCCTAAATTGAGACCCATTAACTTAGAGTCAGTCTTCGCTTATGTTGTGGTCGTTCTTCGCCATCCATGGCCGCCGTGCCCAGCAGTCATGACACAGTGGCTTCGGGACTTCCACCGTTCTTGTTCGATCTTGTTCATCTTTGTCTAGATCTAGTTGTGGTATCTTCGTCAGGGTTGGAAATGGTGGTTGAGTAGAGCTTGGTAGATGTTTTTCATGGCAAGTACAAGAAACTTGGTGGTGTTGTGTGGGTCGATGTAGACTTCGTTTCCAACAGCAATGGCTTCGATTTGGGTGTTGGGGTGGTAAGCAGCGACGTTTCGCTTGACCTATGAGAGGGCAAAGGAGGGTGCTTTGGCTATTGCGAAGAGTTGCTGGTTGGGTAAGTCGACAGTGATCTTGATTCTGTATCTGGATAAGGCTCAAAGCACTGCCGAGTCCGTGTTGTAGACCTTGACACGGTTTAGGCCCTGAGATTTGAGGAGCTGAACCACCTTCACCGCGGAGAGGAGGTTGTTGGCTATGCGATCATAGTTCACTCTAATGGAACCATTGTCTGAAACAGAAGAGATAAAACTGGGTTAGCATTGTGCAAAAACAATAGTACAAAAGAGACAGAATGAAGTAAAGGGGGTGAGCATTGCCTGTAGT
Organism: Ormosia emarginata; assembly: GCA_029884605.1. NCBI lineage: Eukaryota > Viridiplantae > Streptophyta > Magnoliopsida > Fabales > Fabaceae > Ormosia > Ormosia emarginata. The sequence goes on along the minus strand of JAQQTP010000071.1, from coordinate 23,149,078 downwards.
AGTGAGCAGGGTGACAAAGAGGAAGATGGTGGAGATGGTGAAGTGCTGCATGCTTTGCTTCTGTGGGAAGAAATAGAGGAGCGTGTGAGGTTGGAGGAAGTGGAAAGAGATTTTTTTTTGTTTGATTGTGGTGTTGTTAATGTTTCTGGGAATGTGGGTGTAATGGAGCAGTGTGTGTTTCAGTTGCAGAGTTGCGTAAGGTTTTTTATTTTTAATTATTTTGACTTTTATGCTAAATGACATTTTGGTCTTAAAAAAATGTTATACAATCAATTAATTTATTGTTTTATTATCAAATAAAAGATGAGATTATGTTTTATCTTATTAGTTATACTATCATGCTTTATATTATCCTATCATCTTATCTTATATTATAATATACTATCATGTATATCAAATGAGGGTCCGAACCAACTGATGGGTCTTGAGAGAAGTCCAAAGGAATCTCCCCTAAGAAAAGGAAAAGGGAATAAAAAAGGGAGACCAAGTAGATTGTGGGAGTTCGAATTCTGGCTCTCCTTACATATCCCACAACACTAGTCACTACCAACTTAAGTGTCTCAAGAAAACTAGATACATTTATTTTCTTCTTTTAATGTAATATGCAGCAACAAAAATGCAGAAAAATGAACCAGAGCTATGAAAGCAGGATCTAATTATGATGAATAACCTTGAGAATTTTTATTGAATCCACTGAAAAAAGAACATAATGCGTATGGAAAACTGAAGTATGAAGAAGAAGAGTATCAGAAAGAGAATAATTTCAGCAGAGAAGGGAAATCTTAACAATAATCAATGCCTAACATGCTCCCTAACCTCCCCTAGCTTATATCCACGTATTCCACACTAGCTCACAAAGTCTTCCAGCAATTGGTTGGGCTGTTTGATGCGGTTATTCTTGCATCCTGATGAAATTTTTAATTGAGTACGATTTATTATATTATTATTTAAGTATTTAAATTATTAATTAATATGTATAAAAATATTATTAATAATTAATATAATTTTATAATAATTTTATTATTTTATATATATTAAATAATAATTTAAATATTTATAATAAATTCTTAAAAATTATTCCATAAGCCTAAGCCCTTTCATGCCATTACCCATTAGCACTAGGTTCCAATCCAGCAGTATTTTTAACTACTTGTTCCACGTCATTATTCTCTTCATTCGTTACTTTAACATATCAATCAATTTTATTACAATAAACACTTACGTGACTTAGCCTTATTCAGCGGTGGAGTTAAACTAATATAATTTGAAAAAAAAAATGAAAATAAAAGAAATGAAAAAAATTAGGAAGCCCTCAATCAAAACGAGGTGGCATCCATATTTGGATAAAGTTATAAAAGTAGTTTTTAAAATTTATATTAATTAACATATAAAAAAATTATATTAATTATCTTGACTTATTTTCATAAACTAATAATTTATAAGTTTATAAAAATAAAGCTTAGTAAAATTAAGAATATCATTTTATAATATTTTTATTGAATTAACATTAATAAATAATCAACGTTTTATTTTTAACATAAGAATTTTTCGAAGTATATATCAATATTATACTTTTTAATTATTTTTTTATGTACAGGAGGGATTAAGCTCGTAAGAACTTCTTAATTCATTTTTCTTAATAAGAACTTCTTAATTTTTTTTTGATGGTATATGTAATTGTAGAATTTATTTAATAAGTTGGTTTAAATATATTTTCAATTTTTCTAAATATAACGATTTTTTGTTTTAATCCCTCTAAAATTTTTCTTACGATTTTGGTCCCTTTAATTTTCATAGTGAGTAAAATTAGTTTCTAACGTCATCTGATCTCTGTGTATTGATGTGACAAACAGAACTTTATGTTAGTATTGCCAAATGTCCTTCATCTCACATTTCTTGGTGCCATGTGGATCTATGTCATAAATGTGGGTCCTGCTTCCTCATTAAACATCACGTGGACTCCATGTGACTTCTTCTTCCTACTTTGCTTTCCCACTCTGTAGAGACAAATTTGAACCCTAGTTCATCCTCCCTCCCTCACCCGTTTTCTTCTTTCCCCACATTTATTTCCTCATTCGTGACTAATTTGTTGCCTTTTTTCATCCTTCACCCCTCACATTTGCAGAGATAGTACCATGGTTAGGATTTTGCGATCTTCATCATCAACTTCAGCTATGCCCACCATGTCCTTGCGAAGGAGACTTTGTAGTTGTGGATATATAATACTTTATCTCACCTCAAAGAATGTGAAGAATCTTGAGAGAGCATATTGGACACGCCCAAACTAGAAAGTAAGCACAAAATCATTTTCTGATACTAGTATATCTTGGTTTGAGATTTCTAACTCCCCACTGGTATTTTGTTTCATTTTTTGCAGATGGAAAGATCGTGTGATTGGTTCGAATGGGCTGATAAGGCGATGGACAATTAGGAACCTATTTGTGAGTGTTCCCATAATTATGAGGCTATGGCTAAAAAGATGAGAAGAAGGATGATTAAACTAGAGATGAAGCTTGCTTTTGAGAAGACCAAAGTGACTATGTTGTTAGGGGTGATTTTTGTGCCATGGACATTGACATTTATAGTGTCTTTGTTTTGGGGTTTGAAAGGTTAATGTATTAGAGTGCAGACTGAATGAAATGAGGAGCTTTTGTGAACTTTAATCTAATTATTAATGAATGAAATAAAGAACTTTTGATATTGAAATGAATGAAATAAGGAGCTTCTGATATTGAAATGAGTATTGTAAACAAAATGTACTGAGATTATGAACTGAAATTACATACTAATTTGTTTTTGTTTTGGACTAAAATTAATGAAGCCAATAGACTGACATTTTGAACTAAATGGACTGAATTTAATCAACTAAATAAACTGACATTACTCCATTACTCTAACTTTTAATTAAGTAAATGGACATAATTTAGTCAACTATATAAGCTGAGATTTTTAAAGGAAATGAATGAGAATCTATAGAAATTAGACTGATATATACCAATACCAAAACATGACTTTCATTACATCCTAATGAAAGAGTTCATTATTGCAGTAGCAAATCTAACACAGATTGCTAAACATTACAATATAGCAATTGTAATTACAAACCAAAACATCTCCATGTATGCCTTTACATTGCTAATCTAATTCTAATGCATCATTACATACCAAAATTAAAATAATATTAAACCTAATGCATTGCTATACCAAAACAAAGTACCAATACTAGGTATCCAATGTTGTACTCAATTTATCCAAAATAAACAGATGACAACTTCAAAAAATTACAACTTGTCTTAATCACAAAAAAGTTCCATAATACATATTTCACAACATCTCCAAATCACTGCTCAATATGCCCAGGGCCTTCCACCAATGATTATAACTTTCTTTCCCAATCTTGAATGACCCCTAAGTCCCACTGCTCCTCCTCCAACTGGAGCTTCACTTGTCTAGCTTCCTTGTACATTGGCTGCTAGTAGATTGGTCTTCATGGTGGCTACATTGGCAGTTAGTGGAACAGGCTGCATAGTTGTGCTTGGTTGAACTGATGGTGCACTCCTAAGACATATAGTTGTTGCAGCACTTGGTTTTGGAAAACTTGTATCAGAATTGATTTGGCTTAGTCCATTTGTTCATATTCCATTATTGATTGTAGCAATCCTAGCATTTTGACTTGCAACAGGAGCATAACTAGTAGCATCTAGATGAATGGCATCTTGACTTGCAGCAATACCCTCCCTTTACTCTTTCCTCTTTGCAAAAGAAGAACAACTTGTTAGATAAGTTACCTAATTTTTAATATGCTAACATATTTGCATGCCCTAGTAGATCCACTTGTGTTTTCATTGGCTACATTTTCTCCAACCCCATTTTCATTTTCAACAGCCTCTTGATTTGCATTAGATGGTGCAGCCCCTTTCCTTTGCCCCTACTAACCCCTCCCTATCTGCAAAATAAGATCAAGTTAGATAAGTTATAGAAGTTGTAAGTTGCTTACATATTTCTTATCCCAGCTGATCCATTTGTGTCTTCACTGGTTGCATTGTCTCTAACTCAATTCTCATTTGCAGCATTTTCTTGATCTGCATTAGATGGTGCAATGCCCTTTCCTCTACCCTTTCCTCTTTACAACAGTTAAGAGGTCACATATAAACAATATATAGTGCAACACCAAATTACACTAAAAATAGGACACAAAATTAATAATTTACCCTAGTAGGCTAAGTTCCCCTTTCAGTTTCAGTCTTAGTGCCTCATTTCTATTCAACCCTTCCTATGTATTCTCCCAATTATCTTGTTTTCTATGTAACCAATTAGTGCAATGTTAGTTACAGCATAAATTAAACTAAACACCAAATTAGTCTTTATTCACTTACCCCAGCTTCCTGAACCTCCACTGGTTTACTAGGGTAGTCCCAAGAGTTGTGGTCATCCTCATGACAATATCCACATCGGTAAGTCATATTGGTCCTTCTCAACTTGGTTAGATTTTGATCTTCATTAGGCTCTTTTCTTCTTACTTTCTTCGGTCTACTTGGCCTTTTTTTTGTAGTTTGGTGGCAAAATAGGCTCATAGCCAGTTGTGGGTTATCTATTTTGTCCATTTATTGGATTGATGACTTGTCCATAACACTTCTCATGTGCCTATCTCTTATAGCACTCATGCACATATATCTCAGGGTTATCTCCCTTGAAACAAATGACTACCACAACATACCTACATAGGATTCTCACCGACTCCAAAAAATTACAAGAACAAGTTTGGGCTTACAAGTCCACTATGAAACTCTCAATGGACATCATATGAGTTACCTCAAATCTTAATTCTCCTGCCTAAGTTGGAAACCAATTGCCACTATGCTCCACTTCCCTGTCTAATCTCCTTTTAGATTTTGGCATGACATCACCAGGATATTTGTTAAGTTTTTATCTAAGTGCAACAAACTTACTTATCAGATAAGTCCTAAATCACTCAAACATAGTTATTATAGGCTTATCCCTAGCTAATAGGATTGTGCTATTGAAGGCCTCAGCCAAATTATTCATAACCACATCACACTTCAGGTAAAAGCTAAATGCATGCTTACACCATGTACTTTTAGGGAATGCAGCTAACCAATCATATGCCTGGTCATTAATATGTTGTATTTGAAGCATCTTCTTCTGCTATGCTTTTAAATATGTGACTTCGGAAGCACCAATCATCAAGTTTCTCATCAAGGTCCCTCTACCAAACTTTTTCTTGAAGTTATTATATAGGTATCTAATGCATAACCTGAGTTCAACACTCATCAACATCTCTTCAAAGATTGGAATCAATCCCTATGAAACATGACACAATTAGAATCAATAGTAAGTAAATATATAAACACACAAACATAAATAATGAAACTGGTAGAATGCAATACCTTATGTTAGTCTGATATGAAGACTCATCTGTTTGTGCAGATATCTCATGTGTCCTCCAATAACAAAGTCAAAAATCACCTCTAATTATCTTTAGTTTCACTTTCAATTACAACAAAAGCTAGTGGAAAATGCTAGTCATTTAGGTCCCTTCCCACAACTATCAGAAGTTGTCCCTTATACTTGGTCTTTAGATGACAACCATCCACCCCTATGAATGGCCTACACATAATAATAAACCCTTTCTTGCACCCCTCCAAGCACATATAAAAGCTACCAAACCTTGGCTGCAAATTCCTTGCAGGCCTATCTAGTGATATCTTACAAGTATTTCCATTGTTTGTCCTTATCAATTCAGCACTGTAACTCCATAACAATGTGTATTGCTTGCTAGCATCTTTTTCAATTATATCTTTAGCTATTTACCTTGTTTTTTGTGCCATTTAAGTTATAATTCCAGTTGAATATATATGTCTGATAATCACATATTTTATACATTAATAAACTCTCATTTTTAGTCATTTACACTCTTCATGTACTTAATTGATTAAGCTTGATTATGTTTTGTAAGTTTGGACTCAAATTAGACTTAATTGATTTTTTCAGTACTATTTTGGTCTTACACTGTTTCTATATTTCGGTCATATTTTGAATTCTAGATGTCTTATAATTATATATCTTACCTTATAGGAAAGATAAGAGAGAACTCTACAACTTTCATGAGAGCTCTAGGTAAAATATGGACATCTAATGGAGCTAAATGGGCTTAGAAGTCAAAACACGAATTTTGTGACTAGAACTTGAACAGTGTGCAGTAATCAGAGCATAACTCGAGTTGTAGAAACTTTCTTGAGTTGAAATTTGGAAAATTGAAAGTTAAGACCCATATCTACAATTTTCATGAAGAACACAAGAGCTCAACCGGACAACTTATAGGTCATATTGGGTTTAGAAGTCAAAACAAAGGTGCTGAAATTGGGTCTGAATAGTCTGCAGTAATTAGGTCATATCTTAGGCTGTAGGATGAATTTTTAGATGATTTTGGTGGCATTGGAAAGCTGAGACAATTTCCTAGAACTTTCATGAAGGCCACTTTGCTTCATTCTGATGGCATCCATGAGATCAGCACTAACTGATTTCAGAGATAAAGAATCTCAATAATTTTCCACTCACCAACTCACCATTTGGAATTTTCCACTCATTCACCCACTCATCCACCTACTCTTAATAAGCACCCATGTCATTTTGTAACTCTAATCCTTTATAAAAGGCTCCATTGCCTGATCATTTAGGAAACTTTAGTTTTAGGCTTGGTTAGGAGAAATTATGTTCATGCTTGTATATTGTCTTCTTTTGTTGTAATTTTCTTTTGTTCTAATTTGAAGTTATATTCATCTTTCTCTTCTACTCTCTTTCTTTTTTCTTGATTATGTATACTTAATTTTCATTTTGTTTGGGTAAAAGAGTGAAGCTCTTGTTAATGAAATAAGGTAAGATTATTCTATTTCTTGTGCTTAAGTGATATATTATAAATTGAACATTATATGTGTTGTATTTTGTTTCCAATCAATTTAGAAACCTTCCTTGTATAGTGGAGATCTTGATTTATTGTAGACAAGAGGATTTGAGCAGTGAATGCTTGAGCTCACTTACAATTGGTGGTAGATAATTGAAGGAATCATAATATGATTGCATATATAATTGAATTTTAAATGTTATATTTTTCGATTGGAACTTCCTTTATGTGTAGATTTCAATTAAGTTATAAAAAGAAATAATTTTACTTCTAATTTATTACCAATAGTGGATCTCCTAACCTAAGCAAATCCTTTTTCATTTGTGAACAACTTTTATTACTTTTGATGTTGTGACAAATCCTTTTCTTACCTCAATTAATTTTTCTTCATTAATTCCCTGTGAATCGACCTCGGACTCCCGAGATTTTATTACTTGAGACAACCTGCATTTGGGTTTGCATCTTTTACTCCGCATCAATGTCCTTCTGATTTCACCTATTATTTCTTTCAAAGACATTTTACTATTATTATTGAACTTGTCCAACACTACCTTGGCAATCTACTTAGATTTTACATTTTATTGTCAAAAACTCTCACATTTGTATGTTAGCCCACTAAAGTCTTAATTCTAATAGTATGACTCCTTCCCACTTTACTAGCCAACACTAAGAACTCACATTTCCCCTTGCACCTGACAACATCATTATTCTGAAATTTCACAGATCTGTCATTCAACATATAGTGCTCGAAAATAACTTCCTTGAATTGTTCCAAGGAAGTAAACACCATGCCAAGCTTGAATTCAAAATCATAGCACATATATTCCTTCTTATACTTAAGATATTTTGGTTTTTTTTATCTAAGTCAGAACCTGAGTCCAAATCATTGTGCAATTTTTCACTCAAGTATTTTTCATCTATATCATGCATTGCATCAATGTTTGCAGGTATAAAAACCTTTGGATCACTCCTACTTGTCTCACCACCATCATTTCCAATACCCACAACATTATCATTCTCAACACCCTCACCATTTCTTACTACCTTATTCCATGGTCCATTGTTGTCATTATATTTCTTTTGTTTCTTTCTTGGGAACACCCCCCAAGCATTGGATTTAGCCATTGTCTTATTCTTAAATCTTCTATTTGGTCTAGGTTTCTTAGCCTTTCCCCCATCTACTTCAAACCTATCATCTAGTCCTAAGCCTATTTCTTTTTTCACTGCCATCAAAGTGTATATTAATTATACTATCATCACTACTATCATTTTCTTGTCCATCACTATCACCCATGTTCAGCACCCCATCACCCTCACCCATGTTGTCTACCCCATCACCATCACCCTGGCCCTAGTTTCCCAACCTAAAACCCTCAGTCTGGCCCTAAGCTACACCCTAAACCTCACTCTCAGCATTCTCCACATTTGTACACCCTACATTAGTAGTATTTTCCTATTCAAACCCTAATTCTTCTGTAATTATAGGTTGTGAAACTATGTGCTCTACATATAAAACAATCTCACACTTGTTCTGCATTGAATAATTACCCGTCTCTAAGGCAAGGTTGTCCAACAAAATCTGTCTTAACTCATCTTCAAAGCTTAAACCAGGTAATTTCTACCATATTCCAGAAATGTTATCATACCCTAACTCTTTAACTAATCTGATGGCCTCAAAATAGGATCATTTGTCAATGTCTTGGTTAAGTGCTGCAGTTATATCCCTCATTTATAAGTCTGTGGGGATTCAATCACAAATGATCCCCTATGATGAATTATTATAGTAAACGATATCCCTACATGTGCACGCAATTAAGGAAAACAATTAAAAAATGGCAAGCATTACAAATATTCATTAAAAAAACTCATAAAAGGACATGGCAGCATCATTCTGGAATCCATAGACAATTGTAACCTTTTAGTCCCCACATGAATTCAATATTGTATACAAAACCAAGTAAAAACCCTAAATCCAAAAATCCACAATCTCTGACAACGACCATCAGTGAAAGATTCCAAGACATACCTCAAAAACACCACGCAAACACACATGATTCTCAGCCTTTAGACATGCTCGATCCTCCACCACACAATTCGTTCTCGCATGAGTGAACCCTAGCTTTTATTTTGGTACATAGACAATTGTAAGAGTGGGGCTCTTGTTTAGGGTATGAGAGTGAGAATTTTCCCTCCAACATTTGGGCTCCTACACTAGCTTTCTGTTTTAATACATGGATTTGTCAAATGATTGAATAAAGGACATGTGACACAATGAAATGTTTTATGAATGACATGTGACAATGCTAACATGAAGCTCCGTTTGTCACATCAATACTTAACAGAGATTAGATAATGTTAGAACTAATTTCACTCATTGCAAAATTTAAAAGGACTAAAATTGTAAGAAAAATTTTAGAAGAACCAAAATAAAAAATTACTATATTTAGAGGGACTAAAAAATATTTAAGCCTAATAAGTTTTACTTAAATAAATAATTATTTAAGTTGTTTGTCTATCAGTGTCTTAATTTTCGAGATTACTTTCATCCTTTTCTTTTTGTATTTTAATATGTTACCTTTTTAATTAGGCTTACAAATTTGAGCATTATACTCAAAACAAGTGTACCTTCTGAGATTTTGTGCAGAAAACAAAACTTTCACAATCTCATATTTTGATTTACGTTCAATTTTATTTGTTTTTTTAAAACTGAAGTTCCATGTTTTTTACAATATGATAGTGCTATGTTTTTAAAAATATATAAGTTAAATTTATTTATTTAAATTTTGTATATTCATTGTCTTATTTTTTGTTTGAATAATTATATTTATTAATTATTTTGATTAAGTATTTATAATTTTATTTACAGAAATTAGATTTCCAATAAACAATTTTATATATATATATATATATATATATATATATATATATATATATATATATATATATATATATATATATATATATATATGGATGTAGTGGGACGTGCAAACGTGTATGATATAAAAGAATAATGCTACATATAGATACTTACACATACTACCTCATATTTATATAATTTTTACCATTTGAATAATAGATTTTATTATGTTTTCTGCACAAATATGAGGTTCTGAATCTGTCATGTGATTTTTCACATGGCATTATCACGTAAAAGAAAGAGATAAATACAAACAAATTCTATTAATAAAGTCCAATTAAAATATACAAAATTTCTTTTATAATTTTTATATCTTTATCTCTTCTTTATATAATAATATTATGTGAAAAATCACACAGGATAATCCATTTCCCGCACTATCCATATGTGAGGTAATGTAACGGCATATGATATGTTCCATTATCCGATAGAAATCTTCTGGACCACTTGAGCATACGATTAAGTGTGTGTTTGGTTCAATTGTGAAAATTTTAATTATTTCAATAATCGATTATAATTGATTATTGTATAAATTTTTTTTGTTATAATCGATTTATTTTTATGTTTGGATATATTAGCTGAAAAGTGATTTTAAATTAATCTATTTCGTTTGGTTGATATAAAAAAAATTACTTTTATGCATTAAATTATCAAAATATGTGTAGAATAATTTAAAAAATTATTTGATTGAGGACAAAATGATATTTATATATCAAAATATAAAGAATAATTTATAAGTTAGAATCATAAGTTTCAATCTTCAAAGATTATAAAAATTAGTTTAAAATTTTTTATTTTATATTGAATTTAGTAAAAATTAAAATTGATTTTGCCAAATATGATTAAACACTATTAAAATAGTTTTTTTTCCCAAAAAAAATGTTTCCAGCTAAAAAAAGTGCAACCAAACATGCACTAACTTGTCATATTGTTGATTTCCATGCTCCCAATTTTATTATTATTATTGGTTACCTATGTTCCCAATTTTTAAACCAGATAATTATCCGTTACAATAATGGGGGATAAGTGATAAGATCATAGTCATTAACCTCGATAAGATAATGGTTTTAGGCGTTTACAGAATGCAGACGAACTTTTTCAACGCTTCCTTCACCTCACGTTTCATCACTATTAATATGATAAAAAAAACTTTGTTTCAAGCCTTAAAAAAAATTGTTGCAAAGTTTAATAAAATATTAAATTTATTGAATAATGGTGAAAAAAGAGACGCCCAAAACATAAAATGCAAATAGCATTTCGATTAATTCAATAACCCCTGAACAATAATTAACTAGTGGTTGAATTGAAGAATGTCTCATTGCATACTTGTGGTATATGTCTACAACCTTAGAAGTTAGACTAATAGTTAATTAACTATGTTCCTTGGCTCCGTATCTATATAAAGTGGACCACCTGGTCAATAGATTAATTAAGGACCTTTCATAACTATGTAGAATAATTTATTTACAAGTTTCGGAAGATTTAAGCACCTTATATTCAAATTTAAAAGTTCATGAATATCTCAAAGTGAAGTAAAGTTAAGGAAATATGTATGCATTTTTACTCTCTTTTTTCTTTGAATTGATTTTCTTTAATGCTATTCCAAGTTTTGAATTGAAGTAGTAGGGCAAGAATGGAACACGGTGACTTTTAAGATGGACTACTTGACCAATGGGCCACTAAAATTACTTGGTGTAATAGGTTTAAGATATTTATTTATGAGTCATATACTTTACTTTAGGGGTGATTACGGGTCCGACCTGACTCATGAACTTGACCAACCCGAACCGACCCGATATAATATATCTAGGTCGGTTCGGGTCATCGAGTTAGTTCAGGTCAAACCCGATTAACCCGACTTCTAATTGATTCGAGTGATGAGTTGAGTAATTTAACCTGATGACCCGACCTGATTACCCGAGTAACGATGTCGTTTTGAGTAATTCTTATTAGGAAGTGTTTATAACCCGACCACTTAATCCGACTAACCCGACTACCCAACCTGACCACCCAAAAATAGGAAAAAAAGCTTTTTTGTTTGAAATTTAATCAACTCGATTACCCGATCCGAACTAACCCGATTTCCATCGGGTTGGTTCAGGTCGGGTTATCCAAAAAAATTACTTGAAATCAACCCGAACCGACCCAATTTCGATTAATTGGTTTGGACATTTTTTCTCCCCAAACCCGACCCAACCTGACCTGTGTGCACACCTACTTTACTTAAGAGGAAGTCCCATAAATATTAAAATTTACTTATTAGTCCCCTTTTGTCCCATAGGATGGAAATAAATCGGGTTGACCCGATTTAGTGCACTCCCCACCTCCTTCAAAATATGGGGGCTTGGATGTTGTGTTGCGAGATCAGGTGGTGGCTGGTCTTAACAATGGTTCGAGGTGACGGCTTGGGAGGCACTTCTATTGTTTGGGGTTTGCAGAGGTGAGCTAGATTGGGGTAGGAAGAGGGGAAGAGGAAGCATTTAGATAACCATCTTTAGCAGAGTTTCGAAAAAAAATATTATCCACCAATAGTCAATTGATCCCGTAGTCTACTTACACGAAGCCGTTAAAGAAATATTGTTCATCATTTGACTTTTACTTATTAGTTAATATATATGGCTTTTTTTTATATACACTTGTATTTTTTTAAAAAAATCTCATTTTAATTAAATCGATTTTTAACAAATTAAGAGACATTTTCTAATTTATGGAAATAAAACAATAAAAAGGGGAAAATCTTGTTTTAAAAAAATACGGACAAAGTAGATAATGTCAAGTATATTAATTAATATATGTAAATCATGTAATGACTAATTTTAGCTTAATTAACAGATAGAATGGTTTGATTATTGTAAATTTTGAAATGTTTAAAGACCTCTCACTTGTATTAAAAAATTTAAGTCGGCTCCTTAAAAAAGAAGTAAAATTCAGGGAGTGATAATAAATTAAAAATTAGAAAAAGAAAAAGTTAGCGTTTACAAAAACCATATGCGAGCGCCCTGCAAGGGTGGCACAGCTGGTTCGGTCTTTCGTTCCTACTAGCTAGGACTTGAGTTCGATTCTCAGCTTCCCTTGTGCTTTATATCCTTCCATGCGATCTTGCGCTGGGGATGGAGTAAGCGATCCGTAAGCCTACTGAAAATCCTCTCTGAGGTTGGTGGCTGGCCCTGGCCTTGCATGGGGTCGTGCCTTGCCCTAATCTAAACTTTTCCTTACCAAAAAAAAAAAACCATATGCGAGTTGTATATCTATTAGCATTTGCAGGAAGGGATCTTGTTATCTGAATTCATAAATAATATTTTACAAAAAAAAAATTCTATGTTAGAATTAATTATTTGTGCCTAATAACATGTTTCTAATTCTCAAGCAATAAGCACAAATCCAAAACCGAATTCTATCTATAATCCCATGCCAATTCAAGATGATTAATAAATGCGGAAGCGTACCTAAAGAATCTATGAGAACTTGAGGGAAGGGATGATCTTCTTGACAGAGTAGTGATCCTCCAATTGTAGAATTCTTCAGGGCCTTAGTTCCTCTTCTGATGGGATGAAGATAAGGAATATGTTCTTGTTCTATAATTAGGGACCATAACCCCTTATATTTATAAGAAGCACATATCCTTTCATGAAGAGTAATGTCTCTTTGAGTTCATACACTTTCATGATAAGCCATGACTCTTATACTTTTCTTATTTCTATTTCGGCCCATCATAAAAATAAAAATAAAAATAAGACTTTTGGTATCTACACAATATTTTTCATGATAATTATACCCTTAGCAATAACACTTTAATCCAAATAGACCACTTTGATTTTGGCTAATTAAATAATTGCTTAACACATTTAATTATTACATGTGTGGCCCCAATTTAACATATATTTTTTCTAACAATCTCCCACTGGGCCATATATGTATCCTTACAAATGTGCTAGACTTTATGAGCTCAAAACTTTGCCATCATAAACATAGGGCATATCTGAACAATCTCGTTCATTAGTTATATCAATATAGGACCAAAGCGGCTTTTGTTATATCAATCATAACTGAGCCCATCAATGATCACTAATATTAACACAACCAAATGACATAGATCAATCATGAAATGTGCAACATGAAAATCACATGAAGGTGATCTGTACATGTCGATTTTCAACTAGTCCTACTTTACTTTAGTAAGATCATTTAAAGATATTATTGTACAAAGTGTAATAAACTGAATACCAAACTTTATTTCTGATCAAAAAAATATCCAAATACAAAAGTATACAAATATAATACCAAACATATAACACAAATTACATACTAACTCCCACTAAACCAAAGAATCCTCAAACTGTAAGACACCCATGTGAGCAGTGCGCTCATGAAAGACCTTGGGTGGAAGGCCCTTTGTATGAGGGTCTGCAATCATGGAGTTTATCCCTAAGTGTTCTATGGAAATCTGTCCACTCTGTATCCTCTCCTTGACAACTAGGAACTTGATGTCGATGTGTTTTGACTTGATCGAGCTCCTATTGTTATTGGAGTATAAAACGGCTGATTTATTGTCACAATATAACTTAAGCGGTCTTTTAATTCCTTCTACAATTTGTAGTCCAGTGACAAAGTTCTTCAGCCAAATCCCATGATTTGATGCCTCATAACATGCTACAAACTTTGCTGCCATGGTGGATGAAGCAACAAGAGTTTGCTTAGCACTACGCCAAGAAACTGTACCACCAGCCAACAGATAAATATAGCCCGAAGTGGATCTTCTACTATCTTGGCATCCGGCAAAATCGGAGTCAGAATACCCAATGATCTCCAAATGGTCTGACCTTCTATATGTGAGCATATAATCCCTTGTTCTCTTCAAATACCTCATAACCCTTTTGGCTGCTTTCCAATGATCCATTCCTGGATTGCTTAAGTATCTGCCTAACACTCCAACAATGTACGCTATATCCGGACGCGTACAAACTTGAGTATACATTAGACTCCCTACTGCCGATGCATAGGGAATCTTTTGTATCTCCTAAATCTCAAGGTTTCCTTTTGGGCACTGACTGAGACTAAATTTGTCTCCCTTAGTGACTGGGGTATCTCCTAGTTTGCAATCCTGCATGCCAAACCTTTTGAGCACCTTATCGATATAGCTCCTCTGTGATAATCCTAGAGTACCCTGAGATCGATCCCGATGGATCTGGATGACTAATACAAAGGAGGCGTCATCAAGATCTTTCATCTCGAAATTTCTTGATAGAAATCTCTTGGTTTCGTGCAATATGTCTATATCATTAGTGGCAAGCAGTATGTCATCAACATACAATACCAAGAAAATGTACTTTCTCCCATTAAATGTGTGATATACACAATCGTCAACAACATTCATCTCAAAACCAAATGAGAGAATTACTTGATGAAATTTGTGGTACCACTAACGAGACGCTTGTTTTAGTCCATAGATGGATTTTGTCAGTTTGCAAACCATCTTCTTTGGGTCTCCCGACACAATTTTCTAACTGCACCATATAAATTGTTTCGTCAATGTTGCCATTGAGAAATGCCGTCTTGACATCCATTTGATGAAGCTCCAAATCATAATGTGCAACAAGAGCCATAATTGTCCTAAATGAGTCATTCAATGAAACCGGAGAGAAAGTCTCTTTAAAGTTAATCCCTTCCTTTTGAGTATAGTCCTTAGCTACAAGACGAGCCTTATACCTCTCTACATTACCTTTGGAATCCTGTTTGGTCTTAAATATCCATTTGCAACCAATGGATTTCGCACCTTCTGGCAATGGGATAAGTTCCTAAACCTTATTATCTTGCATGGACTTATACTCCTCATTCATTACTTCAATCCATTTTTCCGAGTTAGAAGCATGCATGGCTTGACGGAAGTTGATTGGATCATTTTCCATCATACCATTATTTTCCTCATGTTCCTGGAGAAACACTATGTAATCATCCGGAATAGCACTTCTCCTTTCTCTAGTGGATCGTCGCACAGGTACTGGCTCTTGAAGCACTGGTTCTTGATGCATAGGTTCTTCAGGATGTTGAGTTTATCCTTCAGGAACAAGTAATTCATCTTGAATGGGAGTTTGAATAATGATGTCTTGTAAAGGTTCCAGACTTGTTTCATCAAAAGCAACTGTATGAATCGGTTCTGGAATTGAAACCGATTCTTCCTCAAAGACAAAGTCTCTAACCTTATTTCTCCCCCCAAACTCAATATCCTCAAAGAACGTGGTAGTTCCCATCTCAAAAATTATGTTCAATTTGGGATCATAAAACTTGTAGCCCCTGAATCACTCAGAATAGCCAATAAAGTAATTGCTCACTGTTCGGGATTCCAATTTCTTTTCATTTGGCCTATAAGGCCTTGCCTCAGTCGGACATCCCCATACATGAAAGTGGCTTAGACTAGGCTTTCGACCTGTCCAAAGCTTATAAGGTGTTTTGGAAACTGCTTTAGTTGGCACTCTGTTCAGAATGTAAGCTGCAGTCTTTAATGCCTCTCCCCAGAGTGACTCCGGTAAGTTAGAATGACATATCATACTTCTTACCATATCCTTAAGAGTTCGATTTCGTCTTTCAGCTACACCATTCATGCTAGGTGACCCTGGCATGGTGTACTGTGGAACGATCCCATATTCCTCTAGGTATTTGGCAAATGGTCCTGGACGTTGTTCACCTGAACCATCATATCTACCATAATATTCACCACCACGGTCAGATTTGACTCTTTTAATTCTTTTATTGAGTTGGTTCTCAACTTCAGCCTTAAATGATTTGAACACATCCAATGATTGGGACTTCTCATGTATAAGAAATAAGTATGCATATCTAGAATAATCGTCTATGAATGATATAAAATATTGTTGACCATTCCAAGATGGGGTTGGAAATGGCCCACAAATGTCCGTATGTATCAATTCTAAGACATGTGTAGCTCTATATGCATCCAATTTCTTTTGTTTGGTCTGTTTGCCCTTAATGCAATTAACACAGACATTAAAGTCTGTAAAGTCAATGGAATCCAAGACCCCATCTGACATAAGTCGCTCAACTCTATTTCTAGAGATGTGACCTAGGCGCCTATGCCATAATGCTCCTAAATTCGTATTGTCAACTTTACACTTAGTACCACGCGATTCCACATTTAAGGTTTCATTATAAGAAGCAACAGTATTAAGCAAATATAGATTGTCATACACCATAAGAGTACCAGTTCCAACAACATTTGAATTAATAGATAAACTGAATCGATTGTTTCCAAATGAACAATGATAACCAAATTTGTCCAACCAAGAAACAGAAACCAAATTCCGTCTAAACGACGGTACAACAAAAGTATCCATTAAATCCAAATAATAACTTGTACTTAACAACAGCCTAAAATGCCCTATTGCCTCTACTTTCTACCGACTTGCCATCTCCCACATAAATGCGTCTTTTAGTATCATTTGGCCTTCGGTAACTCAGGCAACCCTGCATTGAAACACTGATGTTAGTAGTAGCACCAAAATCTAACCACCAAGTGTTTCTAGGTACTGAAGCTAAATTTACCTCAGAACAAACCAAAGTAAGGAACATACGTTTCTTTGCATGCCAGGCATGATACTTGGTACATTCCTTCTTGACATGTCCAGTCTTGCCACAGAAGAAGCAACTGTTGTCACCCTTATTTTGCTTCTTTTGTACTGGACCCTCAGCAGCTTCATTCTTAGTAGCCTTATTTTTCCTTTTGTTGCCTTTGTCCTTAAAGGTGCTTGCCAAGTGAGCACTTTCTGTCCTTTCTTGCTTCATCCTCTCTTCCTCTTACACACAATATGAAATGAGCTCATTAAGAGACCATTTCTCCTTTTGACAATTGTAACTAATCTTAAATTGACTAAATTGCGCAGGAAGAGATATTAACACCAAATGCACGAGTAAGTCATCTGACAAGTGGAGCTTTAGAGCCTTAAGCTTGGAAGCAATATTAGACATTTCCATAATGTACTCCCTTACGTTTCCTTTGCCTTTATACTTCATAGAAATCAAGCTTTGAAGGAGAGTGCTTGTTTCTACCTTATCGCTTTTGGCAAAGCGCTTCTCAGTTTCGGCATGGAATTCTTTGGCATTTGTTATCCCTTCGGATATGGTACCCCTAAATGCCTCTAGAATGCTGCGCTTGATGATCATGAGACTCATGCGATTGGAGCGATCCCACTTCTCATAATTTTTCTTCTTTTCAAAGGTATTGGAGTCCATAGGAGAAGGGGGTTGTTCCATCCTTAGTGCAAGGTCAAGATCCATGCAGCCAAGAACAATTAAAATGTTCTCTTTCCAGTCCTTAAAGTTGGTACCATTAAGGACCGGAACCGAATTTAGGTTAGCAGATACAGTAGCAATAGTAGCTGTAAAGAGAACAAAATAAATAACATAAATATACTTACATCATAATCAAAATTCAATCATCAATAAATTCAAATAATGGTGTAACCCATCTCAAGATACCTAGTGCAACATTAATATCAAGTCTTTGGACAGTAATATTAATTGCTAGTGGTACTCTTATTGTAATGATCAAACATTGAAAATAATGCATGTCAAATAATAAACCCATCTTTGGATTGATTTATCATTCACATGTATAACCTTATAATTATCACATGTTTACCATCACAGGTGTGTATGTAATCCGGCCAAATATTAACCTTCCTTTGGGCCGACTAATACTCGCATGAATATACATACACACTAACATTCAACATTTTTCATGAGCAATCTACACAAGAGAGGTCACTTTGGCGACTTCTTGTTTTAATTGGTTCACTTAAAATGTTAAACAACTATATAATCCAAAAAATATAACCAATTATTTGAATATTGATTGAACACTTAATCTGAAAATTAATTTTATTTATTTATCATATATTCAATTTCATGTACAATAACATGTCTAACCCAAAAATAATTTAGAAACTAGATTGAATATTGAAATACCACCGCCACTGTTTAATATTCCAATAATCTCTTGCTAACATTCATATCTCCACTTAAATTAGAAGTGGGAAAGTGATAATAAAATAATAAATTGAAGAAGTACAATAGCAGAGGAGACAAATGGTTTCAAATTGTAATGGAGATTTGCAAAATACCCAACAACGTTCAAGAGACTTAAAGAAGAGAGAGAACGTGACTTTGAAATCAAAAAAGGTTTCAAACTGCAATAATCTTAATTGCTAACTGAAGAATCCGTTAACGGTAAAACCATTATGCATAGATTAAAACCAGTGAGCACATTCCATCATTCAATTCCAAAAGGAATTTGTTCACGTTATTTAAAATCAATCAGCCATCAAACGTAATTATTTGTGACCCGTTAAATTGGCACACACATAACAAATTAACCGCAACAGTTATGGTTAAAAACAGTGTAAAAGGCCGAAAACTGAAGAATCCATCATGAAAGATCAAGAACGAATATATCAGAAAAACTTGAAAACTCCATTGTTGAAAATATAAACCTTAAATTCCTTAAATCATACATGAATTGATCATGGGTGGCTTTGATACCACTTGTTAGAATTAATTATTTGTGCCTAATAACATGTTTCTAATTCTCAAGCAATAAGCACAAATCCAAAATCGAATTCTATCTATAATCCTATGTCAATTCAAGATGATTAATAAATGCGGAAGCGTACCTGAAGAATCCATGAGAACTTGAGGGAAGGGATGATCTTCTTGACAGAGTAGTGATCTTCCAATTGTAGAATTCTTTAGGGCCTTAGTTCCTCTTCTGATGGGATGAAGATAAGGAATATGTTCTTGTTCTATAATTAGGGACCATAACTCCTTATATTTATAAGAAGCACATGCCCTTTCATAAAGAGTAATGTCTCTTTGAGTTCATACACTTTCATGATAAGTCATGACTCTTATACTTTTCTTATTTCTATTTCGGCCTATCATAAAAATAAAAATAAGACTTTTGGTATTTACACAATATTTTTCATGATAATTATACCCTTAGCAATAACACTTTAATCCAAATAGACCACTTTAATTTTTGCTAATTAAATAATGGCTTAACACATTTAATTATTACATGTGTGGCCCCCAATTTAACATATATTTTTTCTAACACTCTACATTATAGTATTGTATTATTATAAATATTAGCTATCATTCGTTAACTTTAATCAACGAGAAAGAATCTCTTTTTTCTTGGAATATCTTTATATCTTTTAAGTGTAAAATTATTCTTTTTAAACAATATGAAGCAATATAATTAGATTTTTCATATAAGTAACGTATTTAGAGCTCGAACCTCCTCCCTCGAGAGCATAGTTTGTTTATTACTGCATACAATCCCTTCTAGATAACAAGAGAGGAATCATCTCTCAAGAAGGATGTGTTAAAGAATTCAAGAAATAAAGAGAAATACAAAAACATTTGTAAAGAGGAGGTTAAGGATTTATGAACACTGTATAATGTAATTGAATACTAAAATAATAATTTAACATAAATACAAATAGACTATATCTAGATTAAATAGAGAAATGAAAATACTATTCTACCCTTAATAAATAATAAAATAAAATAACCTAATATTTCTTAACAAGATGAAGCCAAATATTACATGTTGAAGAAAATTAATCAAACTCACTACCATAAATTTTGGCTAAAATGTATAATACCCTCTCTAACTATGAATTTTGTACAAAAAATCTTTTTTATACTTTAAAATTCACCTACATGAATTCCTAAATTTTTCAAACTGTGGATATTGGTGTATATCGATCCCTTCGTGTATGTGCAAAATAAAACCTCCTACAAAGAGATAATTTACACGGTTTAGTGAGTTTAAGAAATTATGTTGATGTGTTTCAAAACACACAGGAATTTTTCATACAATACCTATAACTGAACGACAATCCTTGCATTTTGGCCATAAAATTTACTTTAATTTAGTATTTTCTACTAATATTTACCAAGAGAAAAGTGCTACAAGGCCGACTCCCAAATCAATGTCTTTGGTCACATTTTTCTTTTATAGTTTAAATAGAATAAAAATATTTAAAATAAAAACACATAATGAAAGATATTTGATCAAGAAACTATCATCCAACAATTAGGCACTTAAGCAGAGATTTCTCTTAATAGTATAATTTTCATACACATAAATCTCAAGATCAAATCAAAGACTACTGTTGAATCTCTAGCACAAGTAAGTTTTTGGGTCAAATTAGTTTTAGAATTAAAGAATTTAGGTAGAAATTAGATAAGTTTTAATTGTTTAAGAGTATTTTAGGTTTTTGTGTTCTCTGACTAATAGGATTTAAATTTTTGTTGAAACAGGTTTGGTTTTAATTTAGAAGAAAGAGGAAAATGTCTTTGCTGCGTGCTGTTGCGAGGCGAGGAACTTCCATCGCGAGGCTATGCGTTCTATCGCGAGGCGAGGAACAATCATCGCAAGGCGAGCTGATGATTGAAAAGAGCTCAAAGCTGCAATGGGCTTCTCCTCATATGTGGCCGTCGCGAGGCGAGCTTGGTCCATCGCAAGGCGACGGCTGTTATCCTGCAAATTGTAAATAGTCAGAGAAAACAATTTTTATGGAGCTTTTGTTTTTGGTTCATTTTTTTCCAAAAATTTCGAAATTTTGGGGGTTTTACCCAGAGCTCTGCTAGGGTTTCATCTTCTTCTACCTCCATTGATGATTCAAACTTGGGAACAAGACTTTGAAGAATCAATGGCTTCTTCCTCCTCCATTTGTTTGAATTTTCTCATCTCTTCTTCTTCCATCATGAGTAGCTAAATTTTTATTGGCTAGGGTCAGATGAACATTGTAAATACTCTTATGTGATCTGATTTGTTTATCTTTACAAGTTAATTTCATGGATTTGAACATTCTACTCGTTGCTTAATGCTAATCAATACTTGATCATTATTGGTTTGAATGTGGGTATTACTTCAAATTGGAAAATTCATTTTAATGCTGGATCTGAGTAGAGTTGGCATAATTATGATTGAATATAGGAATATATCATTGTAATTATGTGTTCCATTAAATCACTGTTATTAATGCTTAACTTGAATTAACAATTACCTAAGGAATTGGAAGTTGTGATTTGGGTTAAAGGGGTTTTGAATCAAGGAATTGATCTTGGCCTAATTTTGTTGATTGGAACTTCAAATGCATGATTATTGCTTATATTGAGAGTTAATCAGTAGCATAAGAGGGTAAACAATGGGATTCGACCCCTAGCCGTTTTTCTAGATTAATTTTCTTCTCCTTAAAAAAATCCAAAAACATTCTTTAATTTGTCAATTGCTCTGTTTTTAGTACATTTCTTTTATACTTGTTTAAAAACCAATATAATTCAAAGTTACCAAATCATATTCTCAGTTCAAGTAGAAACAACCTTTTCTTTTGTGTTGATAAAAAGATTACAATTCCTGTGGAGACGATATTCCTTTTCTCATCATTATATTACTTGTAGCGATTCGGTGCACTTGCCGAAATTGTCGTCAACAACTACATACTTAAGATATCTAAACTCCTTCAACTCAGACCAACATACATTATTAGATAATCAAGTTTCTTTCATGTAATATTAAGTACACTATTATAAATTTGAATTCTGATTTTGTCAATTCTTAGAACAAGTCATATAAGAAATTTCTTTATAAATCTCTTAATCCGAAAACAAATAGTTTGTGTCTAATTCAATAAATTATGAGAAAAAAGCATAAAGATCCCTTAAATTTTGACTTTTTTACAAATTACAATTACTAACTTTAAAATCTTTTCAATTAATTCATGAACTTTAATTAATATCTCAATAAATCTTTTTGTTTAATTTGTATCTATTAATTCACTAACAATACATGGTAATATTTTATCTGTATTAACATTAATTTTGGACTATTTATTAATTAATTTATTAAAATTTAATTTTAAATATATTTATTTCTCACAAAATAAATAAAAAAAATTTATTTTAAAACAAAAATTGTTTTTATTTATTTTTAATAATCAAATGTACTTGTAATCAAATTTAATAAATTAATTAATAAATAGTGTAGTATTAATGTTAATACGGATAATATGTTGTTATATAATATTATTGTTAATAGATTAATAGATCCAAATTAAATATAAAAATCTATTAAGACATTAATTAAAATTTATGGTCTAATTAAAAATATTACAAAGTTAGTGATGATAATTTGTGTAAAAAGTCCATGAATGAAGCTACATGCTCTTTTTCCCAAATTATGAGATAAATTAAAGACAAACTGACTTAATACCACTTGCTATAATAATTTTTTTTTTTTGAGTTATCATATTTATATACACAGTCTCGTTATTCGTCTATATATGTGTGTGTAGAAATGGACCAAATGGTGTTTAATGTCGTAGTCCTTAGACTACAGTGCCCACCTTTGAAAAACACCGATTGAGCTCCCAGATTCATATCAAGCTCATAAGTCCACTGGCTTTGGCAGTTTGCTCCAAAAGAGTCGTAGATGGTGGAAGGGGCAAAGGGGAAAGGACCCTTCAATTCTGGGCTTTTGTATGTTGACAAAAGAAGTTAAGAAGGGTGTTTCTTGGTCGAGCTACTCACGCTTCTTACTTTCTTACAAGTTCCGAAAATTAATGTCTTTTTCAACCTTTTAGCATCAAGCGTGCACCGTCTTAGACTCTTATATAGGTAAATAGGTTTGTCATGACTAAAACATATCTTAATGGATTAACTGTACAAGCTCAATGTCTATACTAAGTAGACTCATTTTTGAATGAAGAATCCAATAAATTGTGTCAAGTGCTTAAATGACCTACTAACGGTTGGTTGTTTTGTACTATTATGGTAAACAATCCTTAACAATTTCGTGTCATAATGATAAGACATAACGAATCTAAACGTTCAAAACTCTAAATAACTTAAAGTATCCAAGGAGTCGATCCTCAGATCTCCATATAAATCAATCTGACTGCTTAGGTCAAATATATTTCATCTTTTACCCAGACGCTCAGAGATTAAGCTTACCAAACATACTTCATGACTATTCTTCTGACTTGTATAGGTTTTCTTTTCGCCTACCCATCTATTCCGACCTAGGATTCGATCAGTACCCGAAACAAAGCATATTATTTGTTCTTATCAATTTGGGTAAGAAAAAAAAAAGCCAAAAAAATTACCACTCAAACTTTGACTAGCTAGATGATAATCCGAGTTCTCACTATATGTTAATATTACTTCTTTTACTTTTTCATTGTAATATCAAACAAAGCCTAAAGGTTAAGTCAATATTATTTTGTCAATGATGGAATAAATAGAGGGGGGGGGGGGGAATACTCGAATACTCTAGAGTAAGACGGAAATGATGACATCAAAATAAAGAATTAAAATTGGTTAATGCCTTGGTGTACTTTAGACTTAAAAACATTTCATCCTAAACTTTTATTTCATGTCCAGACCTAAGAGTTGAGTTTTCTATAATTAGACAAAATATATGCCTTTCTTTTTTCGTCTTTTTTTTTTTTGAGATTTAAACCCCATTTGAACCGTATATTCGTTTTTGGTCTTATCTACATCAATGTTATATAACAGAACCAACCACGCAAATAACAGATTTTGTAGAATTATGCTTTGGCCATTTAGAGAAGATATTTGGTTCTTGTGTAGCATCTCAATTGATTGTGTCCTAGCATCCTCACATTTCTTCAAACTTCATACCCACAAATCATTTCATGGAAAGCTATGAGCCTATGACCAAAGAACCGTGGCGTATGATACTAATCAAGCTTGTGAACCAACCCGTGAAGAATCTTTCGCTTCACAAATTTATGGGATACAATTCATGAATACAATTACCTTATTTGTGTCTTAACCTGACAGCCTTTTATTCATGAATTTATATTATAAAAAAATTATTTTTATATTTTCATATTAATTTATATCATTTTATAAAATAATTATACTAAATCTTTTTATATAAATTTGTATATAATATAACAGATGAATATATATAAAATATACATTTTCATAAAATTTATCATTTCTCTTAACAAGGAGAAGAATCAAAGTCTTCTCCCACTGTAGTCCTCATCATGCCCTAAAATGGTTAACTTTTGACCATTTGTAACAAAACCCATCGTCCTCTTATGAGTTGTTAATATAGCATATTTGAAATGCTTTCCCCCAATATTGACTCTAACCTATTACGTCTGTCGTATGTCATTGATTACCTGTTTGAAGAGCAAAAACTATAAGTGGAAACCAACCTCACTATATCTACGGCAGCGATGGCAAGCTAGTTGATTTTGAATCATTAACAAACCACCTTTTTCCTTTGGCATAAGAAGCCAGTCATGCATTAATCATGCATGATGATAAAAAGGACTTCAAGAATGTTGTTATGCAAAAGGCTCAAGTAAAATATAATGGAATAAAGGCATACAACCTTTTGTGTTTTTTTGCGAAGTGCCTAATATGTTTGGACTTTTTGCTGAAGGCGGCCAAATAATACAGGCTTAAAATTGACATGTGGTTCAAATGTGCTAAATGTTATTCTTCAAATCAACAAATGGAGGAAATGTAAGTGATTTGACAATGTAAATTCTAAGCCATTACACGGCCAATTCCTTTCGCTTATCTTATACTATAAAGTTTAAACACCATTTTGACAATGGGAAAGTGGAAGGTATAGAAACCACCATATGGGTATTGTTTGAGGTGCCTAACTAGGACGCTTTGAGATTCTCCACCCACAAAAAGATTTAGGACATTTTCCATTTCAAAATTCTAGTATTTGTGATCCTGAAACGTATACTGAAAATTCATATCATTGTCAAATGAATAACTATCCAAATTATAAGGCAGTTATTTGCAGGATGCTATGTTCAAGTGGGTATTTGATGGCGTTTTCGGGTTTGAATCTTAACCCCATAAAATGGAGTTATTCGACTGCTTACATCATGCTTGGGACATTCTGCGGAGCGGGATTAATTGTTTGTTTTACCTTCCCCTTTTTTTTAAGCTGATACCTTCCCTTTTTTTTTTAATATAATAATAATAATATATCTAACATATTAGCAAGTCCGTGCAATGCACAGTTTTTTATTTATATAAATTTTAATGTCTTTAAATTATACTTCATTAAAAAAAATTATGTGTATAGATTTGATTAAGTAAATTTGAAAATAGAGAATTAATTAAGTAAGTTTGGAAACTGATTATGTAGATTTGATTTATAATTGATATGAAGAAGTAACAAGTTAGGTGAGAGTAAATAGAGAAAATAATTAAAATTATCATAAAAAAAATTAATTAATGTAAAAGAAAGGACACGTAACATAAAGAGAAAGAGAATAATATAAAAAATATTCTACTCTCAAAGAAAAATAAAGTACAAAAAAAAGATATCTCATTTATAAGATAAGGGTAGATTTGAAGATTAAATATTCTTTTCATACATACATAGCGAAAAAACAATAATCTCTAGAGTTTTTTGTTAGGAATTTCAAGTGTGAATGAGTTGTAGGTGGAGAAGTCACTCATTGGAAAGAAATAGATAAGTTGAAAGTTATATAAGTGAAAAAGATTCACAGACTTAATATCTTAAAATTTTTAGTGAATATATGGTGTCAAGTCCATTTACATAATTCTTCGCTTAATCAATTGGATTGGATGTAAATGAAAAAGAAATAACATTCGCCCAAAAGAAATTAATTTGAAATTTTTAAAAATAAACGCAAAATACATTATGTTAGGATTCTTTATTTTTATTCAATAATAATTACAGAAGATAAACTTCTTCATTCTTTAAACTCTTTTATGCTAAATGAGGAATTCAAATTCAAGTTCCGGTATAAAATGTACAAAAAAATTACTAAAATTCAGCTAGCTGACATATATTCCTTAAATTAGAAATAATTACTTTCTATTGGAAGATTAATCAAAATATGCATAAATTGACCCAAATATCACTTAATTACATTGCCAAAAGAAAGAGACACTTGAATTATGGTTAGGAGTAGAAACAGACCAGTCCAGACCAAATTTTACCTTTAACAAGTCTGACCATATGTGAAATTTAAATGCCTTATCATTGAGTTAACATGTCACATTGGTGAATCCATTAACTAATTTAAAGGTATGTTAATAGAATGATAACTTGCATAACAGAAGTGTCATTCAGGGACTGTGTGAAAGATTACATTTCTTCAGGGAGTAATTATTGGGTCCATCCCATTATGGAGTGGCCAAGAATTGTGTGGTCAAGAATCATTAATGGTGTGCAAAATATTAGCCAATGATTAAATTAATGGATGTGGTTCTTTGGTGATTTCTAGCCATAGAAAATGAATGGCCATGATTCATTCTTAAAGCCTATATAAGGGAGGCTTGAATGAAGGTTTATGCATCCAAGAGGCAATCGAAGAGAGAAGAGGCAAGTTCTTTGAGTGCAGAGTATTTTCTCTGAATGATAAATAGAGAGTTTAAGTAATTTTCATTAGTTTGTGAGTGTGGGTATACACCGAAAAATATTGGGTTTCATCTTTAAGGATCTCATTGAGTACCACTATAATTTTTTGTATCGCTTGAAAGAGAGTAGAGTGTGTGTGAGGATACTTATAATTATCTTTATTATAGTAGAATATTTTTTGGAACTTGTCCTGTGGTTTTCCCTTCAAGCATTGGGGGGGTTTTTCACCTTAAAAGTGATGTTTATTGAATTTATTCTTTCTGCTTGTAATTTCATAGTACGTATTTATTATGTGGTAGGAAAAAGTGATCTTGAGAAGCATCATGTGTATCAAATCTCTAATCAATTTTCCCAACAAGTGGTATCAATAGTTGTTGGTTATGACAGTGTCAGATTCTCCAGGAAATTCTTAGTATGCTCTGTGGTTGCAACATTATTTGATCTTCCACATCAGAAAAGAATTGTTCTTAGTTTATTTGGCGTGAAGCACTATACTTATACACCTGATTGTACTGTGTTAGAATTGTGATAGTGTGGAAGTGCATGTCTAGAAAAAATTCTGACTAAGAAAAGATTTGGTATTTAAATGTATCCATTTGTGACCCACATCTCTTTCTTGGGAACTTACCTGGTGTACTGTTCACGTACTGGCATTATTGTGATATACAATTATAATTCTTGGTGAATAAGTGGAAGTTTGATGGAAATCCGTACAGACAGATTGATTAGTTTGAACGGGACCAACTATCACATATGGAGGGGAAAAAATGAAAGATCTCATTCATATGAAGAGTTGGCATATACCGGTGTTTGCTACACTAAAGCCTGAATCGAAAATTGACGAAGAATGGGAATTTGAGCATGCCCAAGTTTATGGTTTTATTCGGCAATGGGTGGATGACAATGTGCTCAAACATATTTGTGATGAGACGCACACAAGATCGTTGTGGGAGAAACTTGAATCTCTATATGCTAGGAAGACAGGCAACAACAAACTCTTCTTAATCAAGAAGATGATGAATTTACAATACAAAGAAGATAGGACTGCCTCCGATCACTTAAGTGATTTTCAAGGAGTTTTGCAGCAACTGTCCTCTCTGGGTAAGTTTGATGATGAGATTCAAGCACTTTGACTACTTGGAACTCTACCAGACTCTTGGGAGACATTCATAATGTCCTTTTGCAACTCCGCTCCTAATGGCGTGGTGACGATGGAACTTGTCAAAGGAGCTATTTTAAATGAAGAGATGAGGAGAAGATCTCAATCTTCGTCTTCACAATTTGAAGTTCTTGTCGCAGAAGATAGGGGGAGAAGCAAAAACAAAGGTTCGAGAGGTAGAAGTAAAAGCCGAAGCAAGTCAAAGCACAATTACAAAGATGTAGAGTGTCACTATTGTGGCAATCTGGGACACATTCAAAAGAAATGTTTCCTCTTTAAGAAAGATAAGAAAAAGGCCAAAGTCAAAGATAATAAAAAAGACAATGATCACAACGATACAGTTGTTGCAGCCGACCTTATCATTGTTTGTGATGAAGAGATAATTAATTTTTCTTGTCAAGAGAGAAGCTGGGTCATTGACAGTAGAACTTCCTTACATGTTACATCAAGGAAGGAATTATTCTCATCTTATACACCCGAAAATTTCAGGATGTTGAAGATGGGTAATGATTGTTTTTCAAAGGTTGCTGGCATGGGAGACATCCATTTGGAAACCAATACTGGAACATACTTGTTTCTTAAGGATGTTAGGCATGTGCCTAATATTCACTTTAATTTGATCTTGGTGAGAAAACTTAATGAGGAGGGTTATTGTAACACATTTGGTAATGGACAGTGGAAGCTTACTAAAGGTTCATTGATTGTGGCTCAAGGAGAAAAGTCCTAGCTTGTATTTGACACAAGCTAAAATTATTGGTGATTCCGTCAATGCAATTGATGATGAAAAAACAACTGAGATGTGGCACAGGAGACTTAGCCACATAAGTGAGAAGGGACTGAACTTCTTGACCCAGAAGAAACTACTGTCAAGTATAAAGAGCCCTATTTTAAAGAAATATGCGCATTGCATGGCTGGAAAACATAACAGAGTTGCCTTCAAGAGTCACTCTCCTTCAAGGAAATCAGATTTACTAGAGTTGGTGCATTCTGATGTTTGCAGTCCCCTGAAGGTAAAGTCTTTTAGAGGTGGACTTTATTTTGTGACGTTTATTGAAGATCATTCAAGGAAACTTTGGGCTTATGTTCTAAAGACCAAAGATCAGGTGCTTGATGTTTTCAAGCAATTTCATGCATCTATTGAAAGGGAAACTGGTAAGAAGTTAAAGTATATTCGCACTGATAATGGTGGTGAATACAACGGTTCTTTTGATGAGTACTGCAGAATGATGGGTATTAGACATCAAAAGACGCCTCCAAAGACTCTACAATTAAATGGTCTGTCCGAAAGGATGAATCAAACTTTAATGAGAGAATCAGATGTTTGCTTTCAGAAGCAAAATTGTCAAAATCTTTTTTGGGAGAGGCATTGCTCATAGCAGTACATGTTATCAATCTGTCTCTAGCAATGGCTCCGAATGGTGATGTCCCTGATAAAGTTTGGTATGGCAGGGAGGTTTCTTATGATCACTTACGAGTTTTTGGATGTAAAGCTTTTGTTCACATTCTAAAAGATGAGAGATCAAAGCTTGATGTAAAACATGACAATGTATCTTTATTGGGTACGGTCTTGATGAATTTGGCTACAGATTGTATGATCCGATTGAGAAGAAACTCATTCGAAGTTGTGATGTAGTATTCATTGAAGATCAAACTATTGATAATGTTGAGAAAGCTAAGAAAGAAGTGTCTAGTAGCAGTGAAGGCTTGGTTGATCTAGATTCAATTCCTATCCTGAATTTTCCTGATGCAGTTGATAATGGTACTCAAGGTGATGAATAAATTGCTGATCAACCAAGGGCATATGATGCTTCTGCAAATGATGTTGGAGATGATGATGAGGTTATTGAGCAGGGGGAGCAACCCCTTTCACCTTCGCTCAGAAGATTAAAGGGAGAGCGACGACATTCTAGCAGGTACCCCAGTTCAGAGTATATCATTCTTATTGATGAGGGGGAGCCATAAAATTTTGATGAAGTTCAAACTCATAAGGATAAATCCCAGTGGATATGAGCCATGCAGGATAAGATCAATTCCTTGTAGAAAAATGACACTTATGAGCTTGTGGAACTTCCCAAAGGCAAGAAGGCCCTGAAAAACAAATGGGTGTTCAAGCTCAAAAGAGATTATAACAAGCTAGTAAAATATAAAGCTCGCTTAGTTGTGAAAGGCTTTGGACAAAACCAAGGGGTTGATTTTGACGAGATTTTCTTCCCAATTGTCAAAATCAGCTTAATTAGAACCATACTGGGTTTGACAGCTAACTTGGATCTAGAGCTTGAACAACTTGATGTAAATACTGCATTTCTCCATGGTGATTTGGAGGAAGAAATATGCATGGTTCAACCAGAAGGGTTTAAGAAGAATGGGAAGGAACATATGGTTTGCAGATTGAAGAAAAGTTTGTATGGGCTGAAGCAAGCTCCGAGACAGTGGTATACAAAGTTTGACACTTTTATGATAAGTCATGAATATACCAGAACTAATGCAAATTATTGTGTGTATTTCAAAACTTTCCCAGATAACAGATTCATTATTCTCCTACTATATGTAGATGATATGTTAATAGTGGGGCAGGACAAGGTGATTATTGATAATCTGAAAAAGGAATTGTCAAAAGCATTTGACATGAAAGATCCAAGACCTATAAGGCAAATTTTGGGAATGTAGAATTTGCAAGACCGAAAAGCAAAGAAGCTTTGGTTATCACAAGAAAAATATGTGAAGCGAGTCTTAAAGAGATTCAACATGAAGAGTGCTAAACCAGTTAACACACCATTGACTAGTCACTTTAAACTCAGAAGAAGTTGTCCCACAAGTCAAAAAGAAAATGAAGACATGGCTAGAATTCCTTACTCCTCTACTGTCGAGAGTCTGATGTACGCCATGGTTTGTACACGTCCAAATATCGCTCACGCTGTAGGAGTTGTCAGCAGGTTTCTTTCCAACCTAGGTAGAGACCATTGGGAAGCTATTAAATGAATCTTGAGATATCTCAGAGGCAGTACAAAAATGTGTCTGTGCTTTGATGAGTCTGAACCAATTTTGAAGGGATACGCTGATGCAGATATGACAGATGATCTTGACAGCAGAAAATCCACTTCAAGATTTTTATTCACTTTTGTAGAGGGAGTTGTATCATGGCAGTCTAAACTGCAGAAGTGTGTTGCCTTATCTACAACTGAAGCAGAGTATATTGCTCTAACCGAAACAGGTAAAGAAATGCTTTGGCAAACTAGATTCCTTCAACAATTGGGAGTGAGGCAAGAAAATACAGTAATTTATTGTGACAGTCAGAGTGCTCGATTTGAGCAAAAATACTATGTATCACTCGCGCATAAAGCACATTGATATGAGATATCATTGGTTGCGATTAGCAGTGAGAGAAAAGCAATTTCGATTAGAGAAGATTCACACTGATAAAAATCTTGCTAATATGATGACAAAAGTTGTAGCTCGGGAGAAGTTTCAACTATATGCCGGGATGGCCGGCATGCAATCCATTTGATCATTCTCTTTCCCCTTGGGCTAGAGGGGGAGAATTATTGGGTCCAACCCATTATGGAGTGGCCAAGAATTGTGTGGCCAAGAATCATTAATGGTGTGCAAAATATTAGCCAAGGATTAAATCAATGGATGTGGTTCTTTGGTGATTTCTAGCCATAGAAAATGAATGACCATGATTCATTCTTGAAACCTATATAAGGGAGACTTGAATGAAGATTTATGCATTCAAGAGGCAATCTGAGAGAGAAGAGGCAAGTTCTTTGAGTGCAAAGTATTTTCTCTGAATGAGAAATAGAGAGTTTGAGTAATTCTCATTAGTTTGTGAGTGTGAGTATACACTGAGAAAGACTGAGTTTCATCTTTAAAGGTCTCATTAAGTGCCACTATAATTTTTTGTATCACTTGAAAGAGAGTAGAGTGTATGTGATGATACTTGTAACTATCTTTATTATAGTAGAATATTTCTCAGAACTTGTCCTGTGATTTTTCCTTCAAACATTAGAGGGTTTTTCACGTTAAAATTTGTGTCTCTTGAATTTATTCTTTCTATTTGTAATTTCATAGTACGTATTTATTACGTAGTAGGAAAAGATAATCTTGAAAAGTATCTACTATATATCAAATCTCTGATCAATTTTCCCAATAGTAATGTGATTAACGTGGATCTCCTTGATAACAAATTTGGCGCGATTAACGTTTTTTTCCCTAATGATCACGAGGTACTCATTTTTTGGGTTTAAAACTAATCCCTGCTCAGGTGTTGGCTTGGCCTCAGTCACAAGGTGCTTCCAATGAGTTTCAAATCCGGACATTGCAAATAAAATTTACTCGTGTAGAATTCAATTGGTCAACTGAGTCACATTTCGTGATTAAAGAAGAGAGTGATTCTAATTTCTAATTGTCTCAACACATTTGTCAAAAATTGCATCTTAAGTAATTTGTGACAACTGAATTAATTTTAAAATCTTTAGATTAAATAAAAGTCAAAGAATCACATTGTACATAGTTATTCAATTAAAGATGCAACGATGGGGATAATCACATTTATATTTACATAATTACATGTTGTTTATTCAAAATATTTAATTATTCAAATTTCATTCAATACTATATTAATAAAGTGTGTGTATATACAGAGAATATATTCAATGAGAGTATTAATTTATATGACACGAAGGGAAGTTGATTTTTTTTTTGTTAAGAATCACACATCGTCTGTCTTAGTATGACTCTCATTTGATACGTGTATATCTTAATTCTCACACTGTACTGTATATTTATTATTATGTGATGGCCTATAAAATCCTGAGCACATCCTCTTTGATCATAACTACGTATATAAATATTTTATAAAAAGATTACAAATATCAATGCTAATGAACACTAAAAGTTTGGATTAGGAGTAGTTATCTCATCTTAGAGTTAGAGTTATGTGTTCGACTCAATAAACAGTTATAAAAATATTTATAAATTACTTAACAACAATTAATCTTAACAAGACTCAACACCGACAAATTTAATTTACGCGATTCACAATTTTGAGATCAACAGATATCAATTCTATCCCAATTAGTTAAAAGGTCATCAAACCTTTAATTCAATCATCATTAATGGAGAAAGTGCCCAAAAAGCGACGAGCCGTACTAGGAATTGGGACCTGACTCATGATGCAACAAACATGACTACTACAATGATGACCCTGAAGAGTGGAGTAATGTTTACTAAACCTACTTCCTTGGATTTCTTTACTTGTCAACCTCATCCACAACGTTGATAGTGCCCTAATTAGGCATGCTTGAGCGACAACTCGCCTTGGGGTTTGCCTACTTATTGCTTATATTGGTTACAAGAAACCTTAATCAACGTTTTCCTAAGTGCAACTGTGACTATTACAATGCCTTCCATATTAAAAATTAGGTTTCTCAATTTTTTTGTATTTTCCTTGAGTTCTTACTTTTTTTTCCTAAAATCATTGAGTTGTGCAAATATTTCTTAAGGTGAAGTTTTGTAGTTTTTTAGTTGATGTCGTGAAAATCAGATAAATTCTTATGTTTTTTTAGCAAGAAAAAGTTTTTGTTCTATACTATTCATTGTATGCCCCACTTTAATAACATTTTTAATATTATAACTTTGGTGTCACATAATAAATGATACAGAGCAAGAATTTTTTCTTGTTTTGGGAGTATATAAGAATTTCTCCTCAAAATCCAAGTTAGAAGTTGGTGGCAATGAGATACTAGTCACTCTTAAGAATACTCAATGATATGATTTGTGTAGTGTTACTTAAATTAGTTAGTCACACTGTTGAGTTAGTTAGTTAGTCCCATTTAGTTATTGGTTATATTGTATTGTATAAATAGAGGAATAATAACATTACAAAATCATAGTTGAATGTTAATGAATATTGAGGAGTTTTTCTAACTCGAATAGAAAATTTGAAGTCTTCTTCCTAAATTGAGCAGGGAGGTTCTAATATCTTACACTCAACTTTTTTGTTAGTTTGTAGAAACTAGGTTCTATAAAGAATACTCAAGATAAGGAAAAAAAAAATTTGGGGTGACGTAGTAGACAGCATGTAGGCTAAGTGTTGCTTTTTAGCTTGGTTTAATTAATAGAGTCATTTACTGCTTTTCTTTCCCCGTCTCTTCAAATTTCTGTATGTAGCACACTGCTTGGGATTTGATTGCTGCATTTACCTGCTTGATTAAGTGAAGTTTTCAGCACCTTTTAGCCGGCTCTGTTTTAACCTACGTTGCACGAATGCAGTGCATCTCGGTGCGGTACGAGTTTTAAATATGAAATTTTTAAAAAATTAAGGTACAGTGTACGTATATAAAAATATAAAAAAATAAATTTATATATATATATATATATATATATATATATATATATATATATATATATATATATATATATATATATATATGTATAATAAACTAAAATTTCATACAATAAAATATGATAACATAACACACAAATTAAAATACACAAATTTCAACATAAAATATATAAAAGAACTTAAGTTGTTCAACCAAGACAAATCCACAATAAGAAATTACAATATTTAAGTTGTTCAACATGACAACTTCTAAAGATGATTACAAAAATCAAACTCCAACAAGTCTCAATTTCATCATTTCCTTGCCCATCATCAGTGAAAAGAATAGCCTCCAAATCTGGTTCATCAAGAGAGAGACTAGCAACTTCAAGAATCCTAACCCCTTCAAATGGATCCCATTCATCTCCACCAATGTCCCACATTTTAGTCTCACCCTCATTATAATTCTTATTCTTCCTTGAGAGAAGACGAAGATTTGTGTGGACAAAAACTAAATCTTCAGCTCTCTTGAGATTTAGCCTATTCCTTTTCATGGAGTGGATAAAGGAATATGTGCTCTAATTCCTTTCACAACAAGAGGAAGAGGAAGGTTGTGAAAGGAGCTTCAAGGCAATGGTTTGAAGTTTGGGGATTGAAGCTCCATACATGACCCACCATTCCTTTGGTGTCAGGTTCCACCTATCTTACAAGCAATCAAATTGGCCGAGCTCTTCTTCACTACTTGAGAATTTAACAAACTCTGAAGTGACCGCTCGCCTTTCTTGAGGATCCAGAAAGTAATCCTTTAGGCATTTGTTTCTCCCCATACAAATCTCATTGTCCTTATGTGGGGGGACTCGTTTTGGAGCTTCCTCAAGCCATTGCCTACAATAATACGTATTATACAAAATATAAGATGTGATTACTATAATACAAAAACCAAAGTCCATCTAAGAAAAAGTAAGAGAACTAGGAACTTGAAAATTAATTAAATGTACCTAGGATTAAGTGAATGAGCCAAGCAATGAAGAGGTGTGCAACTTTTATTCCATCTAGAAATTAGGATGTCATATACCACTCCATAGAAGAATGAATGTTGATTCAAATCCTTTTCCTCATGTTGATAGATGGCTAGCTTCACTTGCTCAATCATAGAATCCCATTTCTCATAAATCAAATGAAGGTTTGGCTTATCGGTGTCACAAGAACTAAGCATATCATAGATGGGCTTTGTAAAGCTTAGAATATAATCAACTTTATCCCACCAAAGGTCATTCAAAATTGTTTCTTTCACAGAGGCAGCCTTTTGAACATCATCTTCTCTATAGTGAGATCATTCTTCACTAATGACCATAGATTGGAGACCATGCTTAATAGTTCTAAACCTTTTAAGCATTACAATGACGGAGGCAAATCTAGTCTCAGCAATAAAAAGTAGCTTCAGATGCACAAATTGATTATACATGGCTAGCCTCATGGAATTATTCATGATAAAATTCTTAATGAAAAAGGCATCATCAGCAATAACAATAATCCAATGACACTCAGCATAAACACTCTCATTATTTGGATTATTTTTAGGAGCACAAATATTTTTCAAAGTAAGGTTCAAGGTGTGCACCACACATGGTGACCAAAAGATATGAGGATGCATGGATTCAACAATTTCTCCAGCAGCCTTGCAAACAGGTGCATTATCAGTAATGATTTGCACCACATTTTCTGGCCCAACCTCATCAATGGTGGACAAAATCAAATTAGCAATATAATGTTTGTCCTTAAACTCACCAGAGCCATCAACCGCCTTCAAGAACATAGGTCCCGAATCCGATGCAGCCATGAAGTTAATCAATGGTCTTCTCTGTGTGCATCACCAACCATCACTCACTATACTCACACCTTTTTCTGGCCAGGTGTCTTTGATGGGTTGAAGTAATCTCAATATGTGAGCTTTTTCTCTTTGCAACATTGAAGTTCTTATAGCATTGTAGCTAGGTGGAAGAAAACCAGAAAGGGTAGTATTT
Source organism: Ormosia emarginata (assembly GCA_029884605.1). Taxonomy (NCBI): domain Eukaryota; kingdom Viridiplantae; phylum Streptophyta; class Magnoliopsida; order Fabales; family Fabaceae; genus Ormosia; species Ormosia emarginata. The sequence goes on along the minus strand of JAQQTP010000071.1, from coordinate 23,112,258 downwards.
GCAGCATATGTGAATGAGCTAACAAAATAAGGATTTCTAGCCACATTGAATGGCAAACCAGCAGAGTAGAATAGTCTAGCTATTTCACATGACAAATGATCTCTTGCCTCATTATTAAATGCCCTTCCTATTGCACTCTCAGTGCCTCTTCTTCTCTTGCTCCCATCAGAAGACATATCAACTCTAGGAGGGTTCAAACTTGTAGAGCCGTAGAGGTAAAAGGAACTTGCACTGGCTTTGCATTCTTCTCAATAGCCTCTCTTTCTATTTGCTTTATTTCTTGAAGATAGTCATTTAGCACACCATTACATATGCTAATCCCATGTCCTTTTTCCCTTAATAGATGAGACCTCACTCTAAAATAAGATCCCTTGTAAGTTCCATTACAAAAATTGCATTTCCAACTTGCATTTCCTCCTCCAGTTTTTTTACTTTGCAATATAGTCACAAAAGCCCAAATAGGACAACCATTTTCAGCTATACCAGTTGCATATTTTTCAGTCAAAGGAGCAGAAGAAGCACCACCGTCGACCCATCACCACCAACACTTGCAGAGCCTTGTGAAAACATTAGGAGTAGAAGGTAGAGATCAGAGAGCAGACTTACGAGAACCAGAATGTGGAGAACTGACTGACGAGATGGCAGAGAACAAACTGAAAACGTCAGCCCACACCGCAGGTCGCCGGAGCTTGGTCGCACAACTGGGTTTCTCAGGTGGGTCGCGCAGCTGGGTTACGCAGCTAGGTCACGTAGCTGGGTCGGGCAGGTGGGTCGCGCAGCTCGTGTAGAAGCAGAGACTCGGAAGGGGTTAGAAGCTGGGTCGCCAGAGTTACCGTCGCCGGAGTTGCAGACGCTGGAGAATGAAGAGCTAAAGATTGTGTTGCTCTGGTAGAAGGAGAACGTTTGCTGAATGAGGTTGGAGTGCCAAATTCGAACAATGGGTAAAGGGTTCTGAAAACTGAAGAAAATGCCATTTTGTGTGTCAAACGGCACCGTTTTTGCCAAAAAATTGGCTGAGTCGTACCAAGCCGTTCTCCAAGCCGCACCGAGCCGTACCCAACTACTGATAAGCCGTACCCAAATCTAAAAAAAAAAAAATTGGGTACGTACCCAAGGCGTACCCACGCACGCCACGTGCACTGCGTCATTCTGCAGTACGTCAGGTATGCAGTTCCTCCCCTGGGAGGAGTACCCATGCTTCAGAGGTTTTAACTATAGGTAAAAATTATTCTGCATCAGTTAATTTGATTATGTTGTATGTGATTGTATGTGATGTTGTGTTGCACGAGCTCATAAAAAAAATGCTGTGAAAACCGCTTTGGGCAGCTTGAGATTGTATAGACCCTGATATCTGTTTTCAAAAATAACTTTTAGAAGTCAGACAAGTCACGCACCTTTTGTGTTTTTGCATTCAGATTTCACCATATCCTTTATCTCATCCTACTTGAGACCACGGAATTCTCATTTTGTATCTAGGGCATGACCGCATGAGACTAGTTAAAAACTCTTCTCAGACTGTCACACATTATGTACACTTACATAATGTTCAGTCTCTTATTCATCGGATGATCTAAAGTTAGGACTTGCGACAGTTGTCTCTATCTTCGTTCCGCTGCACAAAATGGAGGAAAGAAAATGAACAATGAAATTCCTTTATAATTGCATAAAGATTGTAGGATTTTTTTTGTTTTTTGTCATTAGACAGATTTTCAATTGGTAATTAACTCATACACCTAGACCCGAACACACCAACACACACACTACACTTACGCTATGTTTGGATGACAGGTAAAGAGGAGAACGGAAAGGAAATAGGGAAAACGAAAATAATTTTTTGTGTTTGGAAGTTTTAAAATGCATAAGAACGGAATGGAACACAAGGAGAATCATTCCCCCCCCCCCTCTTCCCCTCAAATGCCCAATTTTTGTTCCCCCCAAAATTGAGGTAGAATGGGGAAACACATGTTCCGTTCCGTTAATGAATCTTCCAAACAAAGAGGGGAGGAACTATGTTCTATTCCTTTCATTTTCTTTCCGATCCATCCCCACCTATTCCGTTCCGTTAATGAAAAAACATCAAAACACAGGATTAGGGAGGAGGGGAGGGCACATTGAACTTTGCTAATATAACGTAAATGGGTGAAGGCGGAATTTGATGTCAAAACCTCACAATCAACTGCAAAATCTTTACCAACTTAGCTAACTAGCACCAAACATCATAGAATTTGTTCCTCAGTGAAAGTATGCATACATAAGATATGATAACGTGGAAAACTTCTTAATACTGTGCGGACACCTATAAAACAAACCAGAATGAAATACATTAAAATTGTAATTGCTTCAAAGTTCTATCACGCAAAAGCAAATATCTACATCATTATTGTTCATCTGGCAGTAGATAACCAGTGCTAAAATTTGTCAGATAACAATATATAATAGCATAATTTGAACTACTTTGTTGTACAGAGACTTTGATTAAACTGGAACTGTCCTAGCAGACCCTGCCAATTCAATAGCCTCAGCACCATCTTCATCATTCTCCCCACTCAACTCTTCCAGTGATTTTCCCTTTGATTCTGGCACTAACAAGGTGAATATCATTCCAAAGAAGTTGACCACACCAAGCATAATGAGGGAGTTCTTAACCCCAATACCAGTTGGGTAACCTGTATCAGTCTTGGCGGGGTCCTTACTTTGTGCAGCATATAAGAACCCAAATGCACCCACAATTGCTCCTGCCTTTCCTGCAGCAGCTGAGATTCCATGACAAGTAGACCTTAGCCTTGCTGGGAAAATCTCTGCTGGCACAACAAATGTGGTAGCATTTGGACCAAAATTGGAGAAGAAGAAGGTGAGGGAGTACATCACAAGAAACCCAATTCTGTTTTCTTTCTTGGTCCAGTGATCATAAGGTATAGCCAGAGCAAACATGAAGACAGTCATGAAGAAGAAACCCATCAATTGGATCGCGAAACGACCCATGTAATCGATCAAGGCCACTGTAAACCAATAACCTGGCACAGTACTGCATAGTGCTATAAGTGTTTGTGCTCTTGCAATCCTATAAACTTCATGGATTGCATTCATTTCTTTTGCAGGAGGGATCCATCCAATGGCAGTGAAAATGTCCTTTTGGAAAAGGTTCTGGCTATAGAAGGCAATGTCCAATAAGAACCAAGTAGTTGTGGTTCCCACCAAGTGCAACCCATGGCGTTTGGCAAATTCCTTGCTGAACAAGCCAAAATTTTGGTTTTGATTCTCAGTCAATTGCAGCACCTTCTCCTCTTCAGGTTCAAGTTCAACTTGTAACACCTTAGACATGTCTGAAGCAGCTTGTTTTGCATTCTTGGCAACAAGGGCTGTGTAACGAGCCGTCTCAGGCATCTTCATACGCCAGTAGTAGGTAAGAATAGCTGGGACTGCACCAAACATCAAAATGATACGCCAAACATAATCAAAGGCAGGTAGCACCAATGATGCTTTTGGGTTTTCTTCATAAGTAGGAACCTTGTCCTTGTATTTTTGGTCAAATGCATATGAGACAATCAAGGCAACGATTCCACCAGCCATGATTCCAAATCCTTGCATAGCAAACACTGCAGCAATGAATGCCCCTCGTGTCCTTTTGTTGGCATATTCAGACATGATTGTAGCTGAAAGAGGGTAGTCACCACCAATCCCAAAACCAAGCCAGAACCTGAAGAAACATAGGGTGGCAATGACACCATTTGCGCTTGATCCAAAAGAGAGCCCTGAGGCAATGGAACACACTACCATGAGCATAAGAGTTAAGCCATAAACCTTTTTTCTTCCCATTTTGTCACCAAGCCAACCAAAGAAAAGCTGGCCTGCTAAAGTGCCACATAGTGCAACACCAGTCACAGCAGCTTGCACATTAGGAGGAAGAACACCGGGCTTTGGTTTGCTTATATCTGTGTAATAAATCCGCCCCAGCAACTTAGTGACAAGGGAAATGCAGAAGAGATCATAGGCATCAGTGAAGAAACCCATTCCAGCAATCACAATTGCTGTGAAGTGGTACAATTGTGTCTTGGCCGCATCAAGTGCATTAAGCACTCCTAGTTGTCCAGCCATCAGTATATCTGCTACCTGATGTGCCCCAAGCAGTGATTAGAAGTTTCCTGCACAAGGAAAAAAAAAGATATAAGTTTCTATGTATACCAACCAGGCCTATAGGCAACCAATTCTATGTTCTTCTCCCCTTTATTACTATTTTTTTGAACAAAAAATTTATATAGAAGAAAACTGGTATTTTTTATAACAAAGAAGGAATGATATAAACGAGTTCCAGGTTCTAACTAATTAACAAGAAAAAAGCATTGATAAATTAGGAATAGTAGACTTTTGTAAGAAATTAACAACTTAATTAAAGTTTGAAAAAAGAAAAAAGAAATGAAGCTGATGTTGATCTTTCTAAGGCTGATGCAATGGATTGTAAACTACCCTTACTTTTTTGGTATTAAAAACTAAATTCATAGTCAACAGCTGCACAAAGTTGAAAATTCCTAAAGGAGAACTATTATCTCAACGTTTAAACGAATTGACTCTTACTAAGAAAGACTCTGTTATACCAGTTCCAGACAGCTTGTCATAAGGTTTTAACCACTTTCCCCAAAATTGCTTATAATATAATATGGAATCAAGAAAAAAAAATTGCTTATAGTAAGGCTTGAACGGTTGAACCTTTAAGTCAAGATGAGGATATACCATGACAATGAAAACTTGGTTTAGAAATTCGTTCGTTGATTATTTGGTATTATTTTCCTTTCTTGTTGTCCCTACCAAACCAAAACCAAAGAAAAGTAATAAAGAGAGAAGGTGGGTGGCGGGGACCAATTGCAGGCGGGGAATCTGGTAGTGACTAAACTCTATCGAGCCAAGTTGCTAGCAGGCCATGAGTATCAATATCACGAGGAAACTGGAAAAATCAGTAAAGACAGAGGAAGCATAGACACTGGAAAAGATTTATCATCCTAAATAAAGTAGCCAGAGGCAGAGGATTTGTGCCTATAATCTCTTGATGAATCCATTTCTAGGTGGAGAAAGTGAAGCAAGGACAGGTTTCTTTTTTTTTTTTTTTTGGAGGGGGGGGATTGGTAATGTTTCATGGAAAATCAACACCCCAATGATGAAAAAAGTTTATGTTAAACACAAATCAAGAGCAGAAAAGAAATGGGAATTAACAAAATAGGTAAGGCCAAAAAGACTTTTTCTTTTGCTTTTTTCCTTGTTTCCTTCCTGGGTAAGGATAACTACCAGTACTTCGCCAAAAGAGTGGGACTAGACAGATAGGAAATCCAGAGACAAAGAGTTAGGGGCTGTAGTGGATGTTGAGCAAAGAAATCATGAAATTGCTATCCTCATATCATATGGGGTAACTAAAAAGAGCTCCAAGATTTTCAAGGGTGGAAAGAAAGGTTATCATTACTATATTATAATCCAGAAAGTTGTGTGTGCTTCCTAAGTGCTTAAAAAGTGGGCCTCCCACTAAGGAAGCTCTTCCACTAAGACAGGAACTCTCTTTCGGGTTCCTTACATCACCAAAAACTACAACAGGAATTTCCATTACCAAAAGAGAGAGAGAGAGAGAGTTCACCTGCTTGTCAAAAACTAAGTTGAAGGAGTAGGGAGAAGCAGAAGTTGTGTTGGGTATGAAGAGCTATATGGAGAGAGTGAGGAGCTATATATAAAAAGCGTCACCAGAACCATCCCAGTACCACGAAGGAGTGGCTTTAAAATATAGAATCAACGCAGGCATCTGTGGTATATGCCCATTGTTAGACTCCTTGGTTCACACTTTCAAGTCAACGCTTTCAGAAATTAATTGCTTGCTTGCTTCGTTTGTTTCTTAACTTTCCTTCTTTGCATCTTTTTTCTTTTATTTCTATCAACTTATCAATGATGAGAAATTATTATATGTTAACCAAGTAGTAATAAGAGAAATATTTTATTCTCTTATTAAATAAAAAATATTAAATATTTTTAATATTTTTAAGATATTAAATATATTTATTTTTTATTTAATATTTTTTATTTAATATTAAAAAAATTATTAAAATAAATTTATAAAAAGATATAATATTATTCTAATAATAAATATGTGCTCCATTCTACTATTAATTTTAAATTAAAAACTTAAAATTTATGTAAATATACTAACCGCCTCTGTTTTTTTTTTTTTTTTTTGGTTTTTCCACATCATTATTAATAAGCACTTAAGCACACAGATTTTCTATGATATGATGTCAGACCATCACACGTGGAATGGCCTATTCCTATGTGAAAAGTCGTAATATTGAGTGGTTATAATTGAGGTAATACATATTATATTAAATTCTTAGAGCACTTAATTAAATTTTTTCGAAATAATAGTTTGCTACATGGTCCAACTCACTGCTCACAGCTCATTAAATGTTGGTATGAGATTGGGTGTATATGTTTTAAGATTTTTTTAAAGTAAGTTTATTTGTAAAATAAAAAAAAGTATATTTATATTTAAATTATTTAATGAGTTAAGATTATATTATATTTTAAATAAATTAAATATAAATATATTTTTATTTATTTATTTTATAAATAAATTTATTTTAAAATTATTTTTTACTATTTTTATTACATAGTAGTGTGAGAAAAATTTAGGATGAGAGATGATTACCTCCTTATAGTACTCAACAACGAACCATCATAAGCTTTGAACTCCAAACAATTTAATGGACACGTCGACCTACTCTTTCCAGTGACGACAACCGTTGTTGGCTTATTATGATACCAATGCGGAAATTGGTGAATCAAGTCATATAATGAGTAAATTATTTAACATTTAACATTAGTTAGAGGAAAGTTATTCCATGTTAGCATGCCACTAGGAAATTGCTAGCAGTATAAATCGAACTTAAACCTTATCAGGTGCTGCGATCTTTACTAATTAAACTAAACCTTGATGATTTAATCCATTGCTTGTAATATTCACTATTTTTTTATGAATTTAATATACTTTCTTTTAGCTTTAGGATTTGATAACATTTTATCTTCTTACATCTCCATCGAATATGAGAGACAAAGGTTCTGTTTTTTTTCTTTTCTTTTTTGGCGGGCGGGGGGACAAAGATTCAGTTTTTCTCTTTCACAAACTGCTTAAATTAAAATAAAAATTAAAAGAATTTATGCACAAAAGTCTCATGATTAGTCCCCAACAAAATTCATCTAGGTAACAAGAGGATTTGAACATTTAATCGTGAAGGGGGGGAAAATGCGATCATGCACTTACATTAACTGACTCATTTATTTGCAGTATTAATTGTTAAGAAAATCCTTATGGTTAGTTTGGTATAAGTTAAAAATGGGAATAAATATTTTATGGATTAATCTTATTTGTAAAATTGTATTAAAAATTCATCTATAATTTTTTTAACCTCTATTTTACCCTCGTACCAAAACCAAACTGAACCTAATAATAAGACTATAAGAGAGTTATCTTACCAATTTGAAGCGTATTATGAGGTCCATGATTCATGATGCAGTGCAGGGTTATAACTTAAGTCAACGAGGAGAATCTAATCCTAAAAACTAGTTTATTTGGTGAAAGAGTCTTATAATTTAAGTATCACATTAAGTTTTCTTAGTTATTCAATGTGAGACTATAACATCATATTGTTCGAAAGTTACTGATTGTTCACTCTAGATGCTCACTTAGGGTGTCTTTCACTCTCATCCTCCTGGTGCAGGTAGCCTTCTCCCTGATTGTTTCTTCCTAAGTTATTCCTTTCCAAGTCACCACTTCTGCGTTAATCAACTTTCAAAGAAAGCGTCAATTGTTATGACTTAAGTATACGAAGAAAGCTCAACTCAAAAGACTAGTCAATTAGGTAGAAGAATCTCATGATTTAAGTATCATATTGAATTTCCTTAATTATTCAATATGAGACTCATAACATCCCGATCTAAAATTCTATTGACCCTTTAGATACATAATTGATACAATTAAAAATGGTAGAGTGAAACATCAATTTTGAGTTGTTTCCCATCCGAATATCATTGTACCTGTATAGAGTCCTTCTCACGATATTTAATTTTAATAGTAAAGTTATTTAGTAAATAAAAGGGGTGAAGAAACAGCTGGAAATTCGCTGGTTGGTGCTCCATTTTAGACAGGGTTGAAATTTGAAGAAAGGAAAATTATTTTTCAAGAAACTAAAAATAAAAAAAAATGTTTGCTGGTGAGGATTGAGGTGTCTTGAAGGTGAAACTTGAGGGCAAGCCCTTCAGGATTAGAAGAGTAACATAGAGAAGTTAGTCATATTTCAGGTGATTGGAATAACAAAATTAGATTAAAAATAAAAAACTAAGTTAAAGTGAAAAGATTGTTTCTATGTCCTTTAAAGTACTAATTATACGCATGACTGTATATACTTATTAATATTTTTACCTTAAAATTAATATTATGTATGGTGTGAAATTAAAGAATAGAATGTGATTTCACATTCAATCTTGAAATTAGAAAATTTATGTATTTATTAATGAAAATAAATATAAAATGACATTTTTATTTTAAATTATATTCTATAAATTTGTAGAATTTCATTCGTCAAAAAAAAAAAAAATGAGATTTTATATTTTTGCGTAATAGAATTCTATATTTTTTATCTAATACACCCTTGTTCTATTTATAAATTGACAAAAAATATTTTTCAATAATATACTTAATCCTAACCCATTTAACTCCATCTAATCTATATTTAGCCTTCAAAATTTGTGCACATTGCATCTAAAGGAAACGATAAAAATTTCTACTCTTACTTAAGAGAATAAAATAATATTATCAAAATTGATAAAAAAAATTAGCATAACTTTTGTTGTAAAAAAATAATCTTAAACATTATTTCAAAAAACACAAATTAATTATATATTTGCGTGGAAGAAATATATAATTTTTTAATTTTTCTCATTAAATATAATTATGTTATTTACATCAATTTAAGTTCTATTTTATATTGTATCTCACACACTAAATTATAGGATTATTTTTCATTTAATATTATATCACATAGTATTAAATTGTGAAATTAGAATAAAATTCTCATTCTAATTTATTAATTCTCATACATATTTGTATTCTATGAAATTTCATTCTTTATGCCAAACATAACATAAAAGTTTTGTTATTTACCAAGGGAGGAAATGCACGAATTTACGTGGCACTTATTAAATAGAAAGAAAAGGGAAATCACGAGGTGTGAAAGAAATGGAAGAAATATAAATGAAAATAAATTGCAGTAACACAAAACCATTTGTGCAAAATATACTATTTGATTTTCATACTAATCAGCGATATCTTAAAACTAACGGCTCGGTTGGATGTATTTTTATAAAAAATGTTTTTTATACTTCTTATTTTAGTAATTTTTTAAAATAAGTTGTTTTGTATTTAGATGCAATATTTAAAAAGTGTTTATGCCAGTAGTACTTTCATAAAATTATATTTAAAAATTATTTCTCCTTCTACTTTTTTTTAAAAACAAGGAATTGTTAGGTTTAAAATTAAATGATTTTAGTGTTTTTTTTATTTTTTTTACTTTTTTTTAAAGTGACATCCAAACATATTTAAAAACATATTAAAATACTTTTTTAAAATAAGTTTTTTCTTTAATCTAAACAAGCTCTAAATATAATATGTAAAGTTTAATCAGGTTACCTTTCTTACCTTATGACTTCTTTTTTCAGTTGCGATTAATAGTATTCAAGTTAGTTTACACGTATTTTTTTTAATTTATTTTTATAATTTGATTAAAGGTATATATATCATTCATATCAAGACTAAGATATTTACAATAATATTACTTATAGTCTCAGGTTGGCATAGCTAAAATTCTCACATTGTGATTTTTAATTATTCACTTTACTAATCAATCACTATTTAAAGCACATGACTAAGCAGTAAAATTTTCCTTCCTGAAGGCTGAAAGGTCAGAAATTCATTTATTGGAATGAAGGGTCATTCCCCACTGCATTACCTAATTAAAAAAACTTCTTTGAATTAAGAAAATGGTAAAAATAAGAAGACAAATCTATTAGCTATTTAGCTTTCAGAAGATTCCCTCTTTTATCATATGGTAAGTCTCTCTAATTCAGTAACCATTATAGGAAATCCAATTATCTAATTTATAATATAATATAAATTATACGGCTTTTAAAACAAAAAAATTAAGAAAAGAGATGTTGCCTCATTCTAAGTTGCGACCTACTTTTTTCAATCATTCTCCATCATTGAAGTGTATTATTCAACACTTAAAAATAATACCATCTATCAATCAAAATGTGTATGTAACCTTAGGCCCATATGATATGAAAGATAGGATAAGATCTGTTAGTATTAGACTTAATTAATATAAGATATGATAATATAAGACTTAATACGTAATGATTAGGGATATTAAGGTGTTTAAAATTGTAATGAAAAAGTTTTTATAGGAATTTATATATTAAAACCTAATCAAGCATAATCTCATTTTCCAAAATTTGATTAAGTTATCAATCATTTTAATATATAAGAAAAGTTTGATGATAAATTTATATAATACAAAGATTTATAACAAATAACTAATAAAATCATAATATATTATATTAGTTTATCCTATTAAATCTAATACAATATGTCAAACAAATCCTTAGTTTATATATTAGGACGTCATTCTATCCAGATTCCTTCCAACCTCGATCCATCCCATTAAATAAACTAAATAAAATGGATTTAATTAGTAGCATTGTATTTACTAGCTGCAGTAAATTATAGGTATGTGTGGTTTATCATAAAATTAACAGATGATTTGTATAAAGGACATTTTTTAACTGTATTTTAATATAACTTTACATATGTTAATTATTGATTTGAATACTTATGGTAGACCGTACTTATTTAAAGATTTTTCTTACTAGTAGTTGCTCTATTTTTTTAGTTACTTCATGAATAATTATATTTTATAATAGATAAATATTTCTTAAAATTAATTTTGCAATGAAAAATTATATATAATCACACTTAATTATTTGAGTAAAATAAAAAAAATTATTCTTGAAATTTCTCTAAAAGACACTCCACCCTAAGAGAAATTATATCATGCTCTTCAAATAATAATAAATGCATGCTCCAAGATGATATTTACTATTAATTTCAAAGACATTTACATAAATTTTAAAGGAAATAACTTAAAACAATGGTTGAAATCTTTCTAGAGCATATACTTATTGCTACTCCAGGAGCATGTAATAATTTATTCCACCCTAAACTTATTCTAAAAATATAATCCTCCCCATTTGACATGTTAACCTTTAACTGAGTTAATGGAATAACATTTTTTTTTTTTACTTCCTTAATCTCCTTTGTGGGCAAACATTTTCTCCATCTTCATCTTGAGCATCTACTCCTAGCTCCTTCTCTTGCAACTTTGTTTGCTAGGTATATTTACAGACGGGTGGGGTGTATTTTAGAGAATCCTCAGGAGGGTTTTATCACTAATTATTTTATTCAAAACTATTCATAGTCTCTAATAACAGAAATTTAGAGTGAAATAATCGATTTTCATAACACAAGGATCATATTTTAAATTTTGATTATTCTACTAAAGTATGGTTATTCAGACTATATAGCTCGTAAAATATAAGGTAGTCATTTAGCCATCTACGTACTATACTTTTTGTATTATTTTCCTTATGTTACCTCTGAAATAATTATTATTTTTATCATAATAGCCGTTCTTAAAAATAAATTTAATTATCGTGATCATATTATACAAAATAATTTTGTAATAAAATAACTAATTTTGTATAATATGATCACATACTTAAATTATACTTATTTTATTGAATTATTAATATTAAAGTGAGTTATACCACAAGCTCTGTTAATGCAGTGATTTAGCGAAATAACTATTCTTTACAACCTAACGATGATATTTATTTTTTAATTATAATTCATTTTTTGAGTCTAATTAAAAGGAGACCATTCACGTTAAGACTAAAAAAATTATAAAAATATTATTTGTGGCCTAACTCAAGAAATATATGGTGCTACAAGTAGTGTCTATACATAATTTTCTCAATAATTACAGCACTCGAAGAGACAGTTCTAAAACTTGGGTAATGTATTACTGTTTAGCTTGATAGGATACTATAAGGAATTGGGAGTGGGTCAGTTAGTAAAAGGATTTAGATCATGTCGTAGTTTTTAGGTATGAATTCCAGTAGCATTATTTTACTAGAAAAAAATATTATATATGCATGACGTCATTAGTATATTTGAGTGATAATCAATCATATCGAAAATTTCATATAGGCAAACTTGTCTCCCGGTTATCCTTAATATTATGATTAATATATTATTTGAGTCCATATTAGGAAACCTTTCATGCTAATAAATTATTTTGATGTAACAAATCCCATAAATTAACATTTGATGGAATTTCTGATGTGTCATGCATGCTAATACTGGCTTTCATTTAATTTTATTTTGCTTGCATCCTTCTTATATAGTAAACAAGATTAGATTATGTATAAACTTAAACTATAATATTTTAAGAGGAAACTCTTGTGTGTAAGCATAGAATCTAGTCAGCTCGTGTAGAAAAATTTCGTATGATGATAAGTTGATTGATGCTACATTCCACGGCTAATTCCCTCTAACTCATGTGGAATGATTTAATTATCATTGATTTTATACCAACAAACAATGTTAACGATGTTTAGTTTGACGTAGATGGAAAATTAATTCAGAGATTAAGACTTTGCAGAAGTTGAGTGGATATATGCATGTATATTTTATTTCTTTCAGAATATAATAATGGCAGGCTTTACTTGCACTGCAAATGTTTAGCAAGAATTAATCTCACATTTGAAAATGTTTGAGAACACCTTATGGGAGACAAAAATAATATATGAAAGATAATAATTAAATATTTATATTCCTAAATTCCAAGCCCAAGAAAAAGATTTATGTTGCATTTATACCTCTAAGCTCGTACAACTTTTTAACTTGAGTATAAATTTAAATTCAGAAAATATTCTTATAATGTGGAAGTGGGTTGGTGATAATAATGCAGTGATAAAAGTGTTCGAGTATTTGAAAAATATATCAAAATATTTTTATTATATCTTAAAATATTTTAGAGTATTATAGATGATCTCTTAAGATAAATTTGCTTTATTTCTTTATTTTTGTTATTAGGACAAATTTATTCTTGTATTATGATACATTTATTTCCTGTAATTTAGTTTTATTTTAGACAAGTAATTATTGACATAAACTTATATAATGTAAATTATATTTGTACAATTATTCTTTTCATATTTTTCTCTTGTAATTATGAAAAGAATTTAGTATAAGCTTACAAATCCTTGTATATAAATATACGTCTTTGAGTGACGAATAAATCATATCATAATTATTATTATTTATTATTCTCTAAAACCTTTTAAACCTTTTAGCATTTCCACTTTAAAGAGAGTTTCTTTTTTATTATATAGAGTTCATGGAACTCATTAGAATCGCTATTCACGACCTTTAAACTCAAATCTAGTTTTATTATTTTCTTTATCTTTGTTTTCTCCCAACTTCTCCTTTTTAGTCTTGATGTGTTCTCTTCAAGTCTCGAGTTATTGATTGTACTTCCAATATCGGAGTCTCTATTGTTTCCGCTACAATCAGCCTTCATCGTTGTGTTTAGAGACAGTCTTCATCGCTACCACTGCCCTTTCTTGAGGGGGAGAATGAAAACAAATCCATCTCTACATATATTTCAATGTCGGTATTTGTCATATCGTTCTTTTTCCATTGAATATAAGTATGCGAGAATCTTCATGACGACTTTTGCGATATTGCCAGTATTTATCATGCCGTTCTTTTCCCACTAAATATAAGTATGTGGAAATCTTCATGACAGTTTTTGTTATATTGATATTCCTTTTCCTTGGCTCTATGGAAGGATTCAGCACAAGCCACCAACCTTGTACCTATGATCAAACTAAGATGTGTAAGTCAGCTCTTATCACTGCCCTTTTCAGTACCATAACATTCCTGCTTGGTAGCATTACGTTGGTTATTTCTAGTTTCCTTAGAATGAAAATTGCAACTTATGCTAATGCAAGAACCACACTGGAGGCAAGAAAGGATGTTAGGAAGGCTTTTATCACTGCATTTAGATCTAGTGCAGTTATGAGATTTCTCCTTATTATAAATGGTCTTTTAGTTCTTTACATTACCATCAACCTATTCAAGATTTACTATGACGATGACTGGGGTGGCCTTCTAGAGGCCATCACTGGTTATGGTCTTGGTGGATCTTCTATGGCTCTATTTGGAAAAGTTAGTGGTGGTACCTATACTAAGACTACTGATGTTGGTGCTGATTTTGTTGGTAAGGTTGAAAGAAACATTCCTGAGGATGACCCAAGAAATCTAGTTGTGTGTTATTATTGGTCTTTGGGCAGGGCTTATTATTGGTTTTGTAACAAAAGTACTATTCCAGCAATGCATATAGCCCTGTACAAGATGTTGCAAACTCCTGCAGGACTGGTGTTGCTACTAATGTTATATTTGGCCTTGCCTTGGGATACAAGTCTGTTATTATTCTCTTTTTTATTGCAGTTAGTATTTTTGTTAGTTTCAGCTTTGCTACCATGTATAGTATTGTTGTTGCTGCACTTGGGATGTTGAGTACCATAGCCATTGGATTGGACATTGATGCATATGGTCCAATCAGTGACAAAGTTGGAGGTATTACTGAGATTACTGGGATGAGTCACATAATTCGAGAGAGAACTAATATCCTTGATGCTATAGGAAACACAACTGTTGCTATTGGTAGAACTGACAAAATGGGTTCAACCTGTTGGGTTGACCCGCCAACCCGCTATTTTTAAGCGGGATGAGTTCAATATTTGAACCCATTTTCATTTTTTAACTCGCACAACATCGCTCCGCTTAACCCGCATTATGCGGGTCAACTCATTGGGTTACTAGTTTTTTTTTTTTGAAATATTTTCAATTTTGTTTTTTTTTAACTCTTTTTTCTTTACTCTTTTTAATCTTTTCTTTCCATTCCAGATTTACATCTACTCTTTCCATGAGTGAGGAATCATGACTCACTATTTTTGTGTATCCTTTTATAGTATTTTTTTTATACATTTTTTTTGTTTTTTAGGTGGGATAAGCTAGTTGACTTGACCCGCCAACTCGCTCACATTTTTTCATTTTATCATTTATGCGAGTCAACCCGCCAACCATTCCTAAAATGGTGTGTGTTGGTCTTTCCAACCCATTTCTCAAAACGGGCAACCCAACCCACCCCGCATTTTGGCCGGTTGAGACGGTTTTGCCACCTCTAGTTATTGGGTAGGGTTTGCTATTGGTTCTGCTGCCCTTGTGTCTTTGGCCCTCTTTGGTGCCTTTGAGTCGGGCTACTATTTCAACAATTAATGTACTGACTCCAAAAGTTTTTATTGGTTTAATTGTGGGGTGCAATACTTCCTTACTGCTTTTCTGTCATGACCATGAAGAGTGTAGAAAGTGCTGCTCTGAAGATGATTGAGGAAATACGCAAGTAATTCAATACCATTTTGGCTTGATGGAGGGAACTGTCTAGCCCGACTCTTTGTGTCTCAAATGCATTGGTCCGGTCTCTGTTCATCTCAGTCACTATCACACTATTAAATTATTTAATTGTTACAAGCTCAATCTTAGAAAGCTTTAACATGAGGGAGTGTGTTAGAATATTTGAAAAATATTTCAAAATATCTTTATTATATCTTAAATTATATTAGAGTATCATAGAAGATCTTTTAATACATATTTAATTTATTTTCTTATTTTTGTTAATAAGACATATTTATTTTGTGTTATGACATATTTATTTTCTCAGTAATTTAACTTTATTCTATATAAATAATTATTGACACAAATTTATATAATATAAATTATATCTATATAATTATTCTTTTTATATTTTTTTTTTAATTATAGAAAAATTCATAATATACTTTAAATTCTTATATATAAATATACGTAATTGAATAATAAATAAATTATATTAAAATTATTATTATTCTCTTAAATCTTTTAACAAGAAGGGTTTGCACTTTAGACATTTTAGATTGCAAAATATTCTTATGTTAAGGGAACATAGCAAACCCACATTCCTCCACGGAAATAGAAGAGTGGTACTGCTTGACAAAAATGATTCCTCAAAATCATTTCAAACGGAAATATTATCTGATATTTTGTATCAAACATGAGAATCAAGCATTCCCATGTAAGCATTCTTAAGAATTAAGGGGGGGAAAATCCGTGAATCTTCAAAAAGGTGGCTCAAGTAATTATAAGTAAGCTGTTGAACGATATTTACAATGTCAAGGATTCAAACTTATAGGAAAGTATTTGTGGAAGGACAATCAAAATATGCATCAATAATTAATCTTATATTCAAAAAGTGTGAAAAGACTTCACAAAACTTAAAAAAAAAATTCATAAACCAAACACCCTGTATGCGAAGCCATAGGATGAAAGAATGAAAATGGTCAAAATTCTCTTTTATGACATATATTTTGCATTGGGAGGTGCAATTATTTTGGATAGGGGTATTACTCCAGATGCGAAGGGAGCGAGACATAGGCTGTTTAAATAATTTATATTGGGTGTAATGGAATTGAATATGATAAGATAGAATGAGATGAAAAGATATAAAATTTTTATATTATTGTTTATATATTTAATGATAGAATAGAAAAAATATTTTATTATATTGTTTAGAAGTTCTAGTGAAATGAAATATAATTGTAAAAAGTATAAGTATTTTGTCCATATGTCATATTATTTTATTCAATTATTTTGAGAAAGAAAAAGTAAAATTTAGAATAGAATAGATGTCACTTCATATCATTTAATTCTATCATAATTTAAAAAAAACCAAACAATGACACCTAAGCCAATTTCACTATTTTTCACTCCATTTCATCTCTTATCACCAATCTAAATTAGAGCTGGAAGTAAGTTCAATCAACTCATAAGTTTGCTCGTAACTCGTTTTATTAATAACTTAATGAATTGAAAATTTTGGTTCATTTAAAAATGAGTTAAATTTAAACTTTTATATATTCAGACTCATTAGCTTATGAGACATATTTAGTGAGAGGAGTAGTTATTGTGAGAGTGTGAGAGGAGTAAATTTTGACCATACAACTATACATAAATGGTCAAGATTAAAAGTTACTTAAAGGTCATGTGATCACTTAAAAAAGTCACATGCAATTATGTTCTAATCTTGATCATTCATATAAGATCCAATAGTCAATATTCACTCTTCTCACCCTCTCACAACAAACACTCATCTCACCTGATACATTTCTTATATGGAGACATATCTAGTGAGAGGAGTGGTTATTATGAGAGTGTGAAAGGAGTAAATTTTGACCATACAACTATACATAGATGGTCAAGATTAAAAGTTACTTAAAGATTATGTGACTACTTAAAAAAGTCACATGCAATTATGTTCTAATCTTGACCATTCATATAAGATCCAATAGTCAATATTCACTCCTCTCACCCTCTCACAACAAACACTCCTCTTTTGATACATTATATATATATATATATATATATATATATATAATATATATATATAAAAAAGAAAATATATAATAATGATTTAATTTAATATATATTAGCATTTGATTTTATTTTTGATTTTTATTTTTTTTAAATTGAATATATGTATGAAAAACATATATTTTATTAAGTTACAAATTTGAGCCTAACCTATTGAGATTAAAATATTCAATAATACAATATTCGATATTAGCTCATTAAATTCAAATAACTTATGAACTTTAAGGTGAATTGAGTTTGAATAAAAAAAATTGACTCATTTATAAATGAGTCAAGTTTGAACTAAGCTTAATTCGACTCACTTCTAGTCCTAATCCAAATATAAGGGAGCCATGGTCTTTTTAATTTCTAGATTTTTGCATATATGAATTTAATATCTAAGTTGGTGGTCGCCATACATACCACAATTCTCATATTTTGTACTTATATTGTATGATAGTTAGAATTTCTTTGACTTAAATATCTAGTCTATATAATTGGCTCTAGAGAATTGAAATTCTAGTTCCAATTGTGATTTGTCCAGAACCCGTCTATTTTTTTTAAGATTTAGTATCTAGAATGAATCAACAAACACTTTAATATCTCCACTTTTATTTAATAGATATTTAAACATATTAGAAAATTAATAATCAATAAATATTTTTTTGGGCAATAATTTAACATTTTATCTTAAATACCATTCCAATAAATATAGCATAGCAACTCTTTTAAAATAGAAGAACGGAATAGGTGACCCTATAAAACTCATGATAACATAATCATTCTCCAATCTCAAAGAAAGAAGCTGGTGACCGCGGTTATACAAGCTGGTTAGCTCTTATAGATAGACATTTTTGCTTACTCAGATTCAAAGGAAGTTAGGATGTGAATAACTCTATTCTCTTAATTCTTAAACATTAAATACACGAATGTCTAGACAAGAGTAAGGAGAAATTCAAAAATAAAAAATAAAAACAAAATGGGAGCCGGAAAATTTTAAATTGGTTGCAAATTTGAGCTTGCTTTCTGCGGATACATTGCTTGTTCATTATCAAATTCAATTAAAGTTATATAATAATGTAAAGGATGCTTGTGTGCGTACAGCCATAACTGCGCTGCGAATACAATTTTTATATTTTTATATCAAATAATATATATATATATATATATATATATATATATAATATTTTATTTAATATATATTATATATTTTTTTTATTCAATTATATTTATTAAAAATAATATAAATAATATTTATATTCTTAAAAAAATATAAATAATTATTTTCCCTACAAACATCAAAGCGTATTCGTTAGCCAGTTCGCACTCTTAGACTCACCAAGTCAACCTGACCACTAAAAACTAAATGAGAGCCGGAAATTTTTAAATTGGTTGCAATTTTGAGCTTGCTTTCTGCCGATACATTGTTTGTTCAATAATAATTTAAGAGTAATGTTGTATTTTTTTATAAATTATTTATAATTATTTTTTAATATTAAATAAAAAAATAAATATATATAATATTTTAAAAATATAAAAATATTCAATTTTTTTATTTAATAATTAAAAATTAAAAAATAAAAAAAAAAGATAAAATATTTCTCTTAATTTAAAAGATGCTTTTGTGTGTGTGACAGCCACAACGGCGCTGCGAATATCACAGCGTATTCGTTAGCCAGTTCACACTCTTAGACCAAGTCAACCTTACCACTCGATCTTATCTGTTCCATACATCTTTCATCCCTTCGTAACCTCAACGGCCATCTTCCACAATTTTTGTGGCTTGGATCTTTATTAAATTTTTTTTATGGCGGCTAGGTGGTTTTTAAATTAATTTGTGTGTATTTGAATTAATTTATTTTTTTAAATTAAAAGCAAGCCATTAGGATAAGAAGATTTTGAAATAAATAAAAAAGTAAGCCATTAACTTCAGAATTAAAAAATTTAAAAAGATATATTTTGTAGCTTAATTCTAAAAAATTAGTGTGAGATTCGAATATATGACTATATTTTTTCACACATCATATATATACTCGTTTACAGGTAGACGTAGTTTTATCTCTATTAAAATTTTTTATAATCAAACGACTGCTAATTAAAATAAATACTCTTTTCGGTTCAAATTTAGGGTTTGTGCATAAATTAAAGAAGTTACTAAATAACCTTAATAATAATAAAAAATAAGTTAATTTGACAAAAATATCCCTTTTATTAAAATTATAACCTCATTTATACATTCACACACTCATTAATTTTATCTATTTTTTCGTTAATACTCTCTTCAAAGAAAAGAAATGAATTTAATATGAAAGAGAGATATAAGATTTTATTAGTTGAGATATTTTAAAAAAATGATATTAATAAATACATGTAGTTATTAGTATATTTAATAAGGACAATTAGGAATAAAGGTAAAATTGAAAAAATAATTAATATCTCTTTGATATTTTAAAGTGACAGATAATTTAGAATAAGTTAAAATTTCTAAATTAATAGTCATTTTGAACCAGAAGAAATATATTAACTTTACAAACAATATTAAAATAAAATTTTTAATTAAAAAATTAAATTTATAAAACTATACATAATCCAGCATCACAGATTTATCTTCTTCATTAAACTGTTTGATTTGAGGATTTTTCTACTACTTGTTTACTCAAATGATTTTTTTCTTTTTCCATATTGACCAAGGGTTTTTGTTCACTGAAGAAGGTATGGCTTTGTGAACGTACTCCCGACCGACATTGTATTTACAAGATGATTGAATGAACCGGCCGGCGTGCAATATGAAGAGAACATTTTGAACCTACGGTTGTACGCTATGCAGCACAGAAACACAATATGAATACGGACGTTGAAATACATTAAATTTAAAAAATTATAAGATATAAACACAATATATATATAAATATATATATATATATTAAAGAATTTGAATTATGTATATATATAATTATAAAATTTTTAAAAAAATTTATAATTTATTAATATTTTCTATTTTATAAGTTTATAATATTTTAATATATCATATACGTACTAATATTTGTTATTTAATAAATTCTTTCAAAAAATATGAAACATAATTTTTATTAATATTTTTTAAAAAATTCTTAAACTAATTTTTCTTAATAAAACTAATCATATACAAGTATATACGCCATGATCTAAAAAAATTAACTAGAGGAAATATTTAAAAATTAACTTCATTTTGCTCCGTGTAAGCCGTGAACGACAAAACGGTATACATCGTATTGAAAAATAGACTTTTTCATGATGGTGAGTATCTAAGTGATGATAACTTCATGTGATTGAGCTTGTGCGTTATGGGCTTACATGAAATTTTTTTTAAAAAAATATTAATGGCCATATCTAGTAGCTACATTGTTACGTGTGTCTAAAAGACGCTGTCCAATCATGTCTAAATCGTGTTCGAATCAGAAAAAATAATTTTTAAAATTAGACACATTCGGATACATATAACATGCGTGTCGTACGCGTGTCCTTGTTGTTAGCAAATTGAATATGAGAAGAAGAAGGAGAGTTTCATTGATAAAGTACAAAGCTGAAGATACAAAACTTAGGGTTTGAAGTCAAACATAATAAGACTATATATAGCTAAACAAAACAAGTTATAAAAGACTATTTTACCTTTAAAAAATAAACATAATATTTCTTAACACTCGTATATCCGTGTCAAACACGTGTCTGATACACAAACACACCTTACAAATGGCGTATCTATGCTTCATAAGTTGTACGTAAATATGCATACACACATGCATATATTTTAAATATTATACAAAATAATCTATTTCAATTTACAATAAAATAGCAGTTTAATATAAACTTAATACTTTAATTTATCAAAAGTCAAATATTCTATAATGAATAAAGTAAATTGCACTAGTTTTGTTGATGGAGCAAAGTAGCTTAATGTTGCAGCTACTTGCCCAATGTGATATACACAACGAGCATGCGCTGTATTTGAACCAAATTTTGGCGATCCAAATTGTATGGGATACTTGTCTTGTTCCAAATGGTCATCTAATATTTTCCTTTTTGTATCTGGTCTAATTTTCTTTAATATTTATTTATTCGGTAATAATATATCAAATTAAAAGCACGTTTTATCAACGTATATTAATTTAAGTAAAAAAAATCAAATTTTTAAATATATAATTTTAAATTTGATCTCAAAATTAATGTGAATAGAAATAATATTATTAAAAAATTTTCACTAAGACATTTAATTGTATATTAAAAAATTAATTTCTTATTGAAAAATACTCTAAAAAAATTAAAATTAGAAGCATGGTTCCACTCGGAAAATATTTTCAGAAGACTCCAAGGTTTAGAAAGAATACTTCCACTAAAATATTTGTGTTTACATTTCGAATTGAAAATTATTAATTCACAAATAAAGTAAAATTCGTACATCTTAGTTTTTTTTTTTTTCTATACAGTAGTATATCCTAGTTGTAAAACTTATCTATATTTGTTGCATTCATTTTATATAATAGCTTAAATTTTGTTCTTATAAATATAAATACTAATATTTAATTATAATAATTAAAATTTAGTCATTTCTCATAAAATAACAGTGTCTAATTTAAAATATTAATCACTAGAATAATTAATAATATTCACAAACTAATGAATTATATATATGAACTTAATGAATCATTTGAATAGTAAATATTTTGAAAGAGGAGATTTTTTTGGTTAGAAATTCTTGAATTATAAGTTTCCTATAAAATCAAATTATGTGTCACATTAATAGGAAGTTGCTTTGCAATTGCTTATCTCGTATAACCCAACTATCGCTGCACTTGAAAACATAGGTTTCAACCAAACAAAATCGAAAATGGAAGGCGAAAAAGGACAATAAGGGATAAGGTGTGAATGCCAATTGTCAAAGCCAAGCGACCACAATCCAAATAACCAAAATCCAATCCTATCAAAATCAAAGTAACCAATGCATGTCATTTAGCCAACGTCTTCACTCCTCAAAGCGCGTCTTAAGAATTCATGTCATGGTTCAGCTAAAATTAAAAAAATAAAATAAAATTCATGCAATGGTTAAGGAGCAGAACTACGCTGCAATTCTTTCACTTTCAGTATCATCATATCGTACACGCGGTTTTGCTTTGGGGTACCCATTCATCAACATTCAACATGGTAGGTCCACCCTCTATATATAAGTATACATGAAATATGAAGACATGACATTGACAAGGTTAAGGTGCCTCTCTCTTTCTATCCTCTTTCTCTTTGTCGTGAGTCTCGTGACCAAAGTGCATAATTCGATTAGGGTTGTACATGTGATGTGTTTGAATTCACTTGAATTGGTTTGATATTTTGATCAGATTATTTTTCTAGATCTGAACCTGATCTCCGATCATGACCCATAATGATCCGACCCAAACTGAATCAATTTATTATGTAGATATAATGTATAAATTTAAATATTATGTATAATTAAATTATAAAATTATAGAAGTAAAAAATTAAAACTAAATTATATTTTTGTTTATCGAAATATTTCGATTGTGACTATTTAGACTATGGTAAACTCTTTATCTATGAACAAAGTTTGATTCTCGATCTCAATTCGAGGAAGGGAATCGTTTCCTCTTGGAATTCTAATCTGAATATCTTAAAGGAATGAAATTGATAGTTTCGATTTTAAGATAGTTATGCAAATCCAAAATCAAAAACTTACGTATATTTATCTTGATGAAAACTAAGTTTGAAAATCAGAAAAAAGTTTGTTTTCGAGAAAATAACATAAAATCAGTGCAAATGAAAATAAGTTAAATGTAAATAACTAAAATGAAAATACATTCGAAGTAAATATGATAGAATGTAAGAGACTTATAATAAAGAACATAAAGTAAAGCAATTTAAAATAGATGCAATGAAAAGTAAATGTGCAAGTATGTAAATTATCAAAAAATAAAATGGCATAAAAGTAATGAAAGCAGTTTAAATAAAAGCGTATAAAATATCTCAAATGATCTTTGAAAGAAACACTTGATCAGGAGTAGAAGAGAATTTGCAAATAATGTAAAAACTAGAAATGTAAAATGAACTTGTATTTAAAGTTGCATTGAATATGAAAATAATGCAGGAATGGAAATGTAAGTGGATGGAAACATACTAGACTGAACTTGCGTGTTGTTTGCTCGAGATGTCAATGGACGTAAGAGCGTGAGTTTACAAGTGTTTGTGAGTATAAAATTTTCAACCCCTAAATGTTTCTATCCTCTTGATATTTATAGACTGACTAAGTAACTACCTAGTTTACAAGATTTTGACATGTGTCTACAACAAAGATAACCATTTAAATGATTAATAATCTTTGTCTAGTAACTACTAAATCTTTATCAACAATCATCGTGCCATCAATAACTACTCGATCTTTGTTAGCAATCCATGTGTTGTCTTGATTTCATATTTCCAACTGCTGTTAACTTCTATTTCAAATTCAAAACTTCCTTATTTTGAATTCAAACTTGCATACTTGAACATTTGTTGGTATTTTATTCAAGGTTTCTTCCTTTCAGAAATTTTACTAAGTATAATTACTCTCCAAGCCTATTGTTTCAATTTTAAATCGAAACTACTCTTCCTAATATGAAATGAAAATGACTAATCGAAATCTCTGTTTCGATCACCTTTGATTTTATTCTTAAACTTGCAAATTCATCAAGAATTATGTTCATGCCAATTTAAACTATCAAAATAGCATAAATCGAAAAGTATTATATTTTTTATACCAATAATTTTATAATATATATTTTAAAATAAATAATATTAATATAAATATAGTATTATGTTATGTAAAAGTTATTTATTTAAGTCAAAAAGTTACATATTTATAACTAATTATAAAAAAAATTAAAATAATTTGAGTTACAAACCAAGTTAAGACGATTAGAAGTATAATTTGAACTCAACCCATAGAGACACCAAATTTAATTTATAAAATCTAAACCTATTCCAATTAACTTAGGGTTGAATCGAATTAATAGGACGGGCTGAGACTTAAGCACTCGACTAGGAGTGTTGTCCACGGACCGCACCTCAAATAATGGTTGTATGCTTGTTATTATTATATATATAGTATTTTATGTGATTATGATATTTATTTATTGAATAATTACGTTATCTAATTTTTTTTATTTTAATATTGCTACATCTTATTATGGGGTCGACTCTGATATTATTTATTTAAATAGGTTAATTTAAATATGATTTATGCTGCTCTTTCTCTTCTCTCTCTCTCCCTCTCTTTTTAAATCATAGACTGCTCGTTTAATTCTATACTTGTTTAACTAAGTTTAAAACAATAAGTGCATAAAACAATAACTATAGGTAAAACTTATAAACAAGTTTAAACATGAGTAATGGTTGGAAAAATAATAATCATAAAGTTAAAGAATCTATTGTTTTGTGGTTGTTCTATCGATCCGTCGTAGTCGCGTTTGGTGAACAATTCCATAAGAGGAGCGAGGCAAAATTGAAGGAAAGTAACCAAATAGATTATAGAGTTTGTGTTATTATTTTAAATTAAAATTATCAATTTTAATTTTTTATCTGCTAATATTTAATTTTGTACTGTTGAAATTACCTTTTTAAATATGAATACTAAAAAAGCCAAAAACTAGTTGAATAAGTTCATATAAATGTTAATTTGTTTATATTAATTTAAAGAAGTGGATCAATTAATAGTCAACTTATAACTTTAGAATTTAACCAAGACTATTTTTATTAGGACTAATCTACATGATCATAAATATGCTTCAAAATTACATTGGATTGACGAGTTGAAATAAAATAAGGCAAAATTAGTCACTTTTGTAACACCCCAGCTTACTCAATTTTGCTTAGCTTCCCAACACAGAATGATAAGTAAGCTAAGAATGTTGAGTAAAATTTTCTGTTCGTACTCGACATGTTAATTTGACTACTCATTATTAATTTTTTTTTATTATTCGTTTCCCTTCTCATGGTGGTTTGAAGGTGATATTTTGTTATTTTTCTTCCCCAAGTTGACTAATAATTTCTGATTATTTGTGTCAAAATATTTTGTAATATTTATAATTTTTATTTGATGATATGACAATATATTATTAGATAATAATGTTAAAAAACTTTATATCAACATTGAATCAAAATTAAACTTAATATAAGTATATTATATATTGTTCTATCTTGGTGATGATATTGCAATATATTATTAGATGATAATGTAGAAAAACTTTATATCAACGTTGAGTCAAAATTAAACTTAATATAAGTATATTATACATTATTCTATCTTGGGTCGATTGTAGGGTGATGTCTAAGTTTCAATTAATCAGTGAGAGTTGTGATCTATAAAAGAGAACAGACAAGAGAGTATGGGGATAATGAGTACGCTTCAACATTCAAGTCAATAAACTAGAAATATGGAGGCAGGCTTGGTACAGTTAATAGACAAAAGCTACATACCCCCTATTTAGAATTTTAGAGTAATGAACCATGAAGAAGTTACTTTCTATACCCATGAAGAACCATGAAAAAGTAGAGAGTGTATTGGAATATATATATATATATATATATATATATATATATATATATCATTATCTAAAAAAAAGTGATAAAAATGAAAAAAAAATTGAGTGTAAATTGATCCTCCCTCATATATTAATTATTATCTAAAAAAAAGTGATATAAAATGATATAAAGAAAATTGAGTGCAAATAAGTAAATATTATCGATCCTGATTTTTTCTTGCATTACTTTTTTCTCACATTATTTTTTGTATTACTTCTCATATTATTAATTATATCACTTTTTTTTATTATTTTATCTCACTTAATTATCATCATTAAAAAATGGTGTGAATAGTAATATAATAAGAAACATCATTTTTCAAATATCATTACCGATCCACTAGCATGTAACTCTAAATTCTTAAAAGTCAGTGAGCACTGGTGTGGACCGTGAGAATCTGGACCAGTCTTTCTGGATTGAGTTTTGGGCCCAGTGGTACATATCTGTGCAGTCTATATCATCTACTATATAAAAGAAAAGTACATCAGTCAAGTAATATATCAGACCCAAAAACAAAAAAAAATCAAGTAATATATAGCCACTGAGGATTGGAAATTTTGTCTGGAAGTCTTTTATTATTCATCTACCCATTCTGATGTCTGATCATACGCTTATTTACTTGAGGCTTAGAACGTCTAATGCGACTCAGTTTAGATTATAAGTCCTTTCAGATTCCATGCAGTATGGTTAATTTATGATTCCTTCTGCTAATTTATATAAATGCTTGAAGAAAGAAGGATTGTTGAATGCGATCACCGATTGGAATAAACTTGTGTTTCGTCATGTGTTTCAAAACAAAAGAATACTTCATTGTTGCCTAATTAATGTGGATTGATAGGAAATTTGATGAGAGATTAATATAACCCTTCTTGATTAATGCAATGTTCACTTAGGTTATGTTATCACATTTGAGACGAGGCTTCTTCTTTCTCCCCTTTTTGCTAATGATAATTTAGCACATGAATTTTTACACAACATTTGAGATATATTAGCATTTAGCAATACTCAAAGTCTTTTTTTTTTTTGGGTTTTGTTTTGTTTTGTTTTTTTTTAAAAAGCAGTGAAACTAAATAAAGCGAAAAACCATGTTGCAATAAACAAACGAACTTGTGACAACACTTGTCCATTTTCAATTTTTTTTTTAAATGCATTTGACATGGCAAGAAGTCATTATGGATTTCATACAAAATTGCCCTCGTTTTCTTGATTTTCTATTACACAAGGGAAGTTTACTTTATTAAAATCGAATAATCACACACGTAAGGATATACTAAATGAGAATAAAGATCTTCTAAAGTAAAAATCTTTGTAAAGTGAATAAGTAAATCTATATCAACCATTAATGGTTAATGTGAATCCATCTATCAATGTGTACTTATTTATTCACTTTATAAAGATTCTCACTTTAGAAGATAATTGTCCACCAAATAAATATGTTTTCCTTGGGTTGACTTTATCCAAAGTAAGCATTGATTATTAGATTGTAGAGCAAACATTGATTATTAGATTAGGCCTTTGTCGACTTGATACTGAAAATATGATAGATACACATATATGTTGTTGACATCAAGAAATGAAATTCTGTTTTTATTTGAGACAACAGACAAACACGTATTTCAGGTCTCCTAAATAATTATTTAAATGAACAAAAGGCGTGTAGCATAAAAAATAAAATGTAGATTTTTAAGAGTAGAGACTATAAAAGAACTCGAATTGAGAATCTGCAGATTATTGTATGTAGTTTTAGCAAATATGCATGCAGTCTGCATAAATGAGGTTTTGAATTCGCGATTGTACCTTTGAATATCACATCTAATTGAGAAAAAAATAAATAAAAATAGCATATTGTGGTCTGCAAAATGTAAACCTTTATTGAATTCGTTCTATCAACTATCATGAACGAAAAATATCTTAACTGCCTTAACAAAACCCAGTCTAACATTAACTTGGAATTTTGGGACCTCAAAAGTGCTTTTATAGTATTTGGTAATAATGGACTGTAGAGGGGCAAGTAGCTCAAGAAAGAGTCCTCATAATTATCACAGAATTAAGTCTAGTATTTTCAGGCCACCAAAGAAAAAATTTTAAGATAAAAAAGTTGACCTTTGCAAGAGGTCTATCATGATTTTAAATTGTGGTTACGGTTATATTGCATTTATCGCAATTGTGGAGAATTGTAAAAAATTACGATTGATGCAGCAGCAATTACGGTCGCGATGTGATTGTGGAGACCACAAAAACTGTAATATTGTGACTGCAATTGCGGCTGTAGATTGCAATTTAAAACCATCTCTAGACCATAACCAAACCAGCTGAGCACCAACATTTACAATGATGAAATTTAACTTCAGAATGACGTTCAAAGATACGCTACCATTATAATACAAAGGGAGATTGGCAAAAGAAAAGTGATACCCTCCATTTGTGTTTGACAATGTTGTACAAGGCGCAACTGTGCCAGCAGAAGAAAAAAACATTCAGCTGTCCCTAAAGGATAGAGCGGAGATAATTATCCTGCATTCTTCAAAGCTCTATAGTTATATTGCTAGTTGTATTTTTCCTTCACATTAAAGTGAACACGGATAACACTTCTTCAAAGTCAACTTTGGCTATTTACCAAACATTACTGATTGAAGTCACCTCCATCAGGTCATGCTTTAGCACCAAGAAATGCTTGCTGGAAGTGGGGGAAAACAAAAGAAAGTTTAAGAGAGAAGGATATGGTTCTGGGATTCAACCAGATAAAGAATAAAACAGAAAAAACTGTCTTCATAATTTTAGATGAACTCATGCATGCAGTTAAGGTAATAGATTCTGGAACACCACTCATAGACAAGCTTATACCAATTGTAAAAACTGAAGCATTTAAAATAGAAGGGACAATGATGCCTTCATATAATAGGCAGCCAAACAATTGAATTCATGACGTAGCAAGCATGTTCAGAAGAATCAGAGTGCAATCTGCAATGAGCTATAGACACTTTGGGACTAACACCAATTATTGACCTAAAAATACTCAAACTGATCAAATTTTGGTATTTTACATCCATCTATTTCTACCACCTACTCATAGTAATAAACTTAGTCATACTTTGACTAACATTATAAAAGGGTGGCCCAGTGCATGAAGCTAGCAACATTGTAAAATAAATACCACTGGTCACAAGACAACTTTACTGTTATGCCAAGGTTCACCGTCTTAAGAATCCTGTTTTGTACTTGCACTTAATATACTTAAGAATCCTGTTTTAACTATATCCTTAAGGATCTCAGCAGGTATCAATAGTTCAAGCTTCAAATCAAATCCCAGTATTGTCAAACCTAGTAATACAACCCAATAACCAATCACATGCATCAGGGGACGGTGTGAGTGTATACATGGAAATAGTAGCAATAGCATACTTTGATCAGTTCTCTAGAAGCATGTAGAAAGATCTAAAAAGAGAGTTTCCGTAAACACACCATCATATAGCTTTGGCTTTCAGACAATCATGCAGTTAATACATACTAATACTAATAGCAAGTAATGATATCAATCAGGAAAATCAAAACATTCAATACAGTGCCAAAATTTCTTAGCATCTGTAACTATTCTCTCATGCAGGACATGCTAGAGGAAAAATTTTGCTTCTATATAAATGATTATTTAAACTTAACAGAAAGAACATGCATAAAGCCACAAGTGTGTGTAATGTAGTTTACAGCTTTGTCAAAATCTTTTAAATCTTTCCGAAACATTAATTTCCAAATCCACTTCCAGTTTGCACAATAACATATTATCCAGGTCAGATACAAATGACAGAACTGATCCTTGAAAAGTTGAAATCGTTTAGGTCTAATTATCCACAGAAATTATTTCCACTGTTCCCTACAGGGAGAAAATGGGGTAGTGCGTGACTATAATATAATACCTCAACGTACAGTAAATCAAAATATCTTTGTGTATTTTTCTTTAACCTAGATCAGCAGATTGTGCGCAAATAGTTTTTCTTGAATAAATTCATGCTAGTCACATCTTATTTTATTACTAACATCAAGAAACTTCCAAACAATTATTTTTATGATTTTGCCATTTTTTTGGTACATTGTTCTTATCATTATTAATGAACATCTGCAAGTACTGGATTCAAGAAATCAAAATACCTTGAATTTTGTTGGAGTACTAGACTTAAGTGTAGTTGTGCTCCCAAAGCCAAACTTTGGCCTTTTATCTAGAGGCTTCAATATTTGAAAAGAGCACACAAGTGTCTCATCAACTGTCATCATAGCACCAGCATTGTCAAACTCTCCACAGTAATTAGGTGCCGAAAAGATAGTTACAAGTTGTCTGTTAGCAAAGAATTCATATCCATCTTCCACAACCTGCAAAATGAAATATAATCAGCATATAATTTGGGTTCTTGTTATAATTGCATATTTAAGCATATAAGAAATATGTCACCTGGTGGGCTCTGCAAATCAAATCAAGATCATGCTTTTGAAGAAATTCTGTCACCCTGTCAGCACCAAAAGTATAGGAAACTCCACGTTCATTCCCTCCCCAACCCTGAATGTCTCTACTAGGATCAGACCATAGGAGGTCACATAGTAGACCAGTTTCAGGGACTTCAATTGGACGTGGTAAACTCCTTATCTGATTTAAATTGTGTAATTCAGGAGAGAGTCCACCATGCATACAAATTATCTTTTCATCAATGAGAGCTGCCACAGGCAAGCAGTTGAAACAATCTGTAAACAGTTTCCAAAGCCTGACATTGAATCTCCTTTTACATTCATCATAAAATCCATAGACACGGTTTATAGAAGCACATTCATGGTTGCCCCTCAGAAGGAAAAAGTTTTCAGGATATTTTATTTTATATGCTAGAAGAAGACATATTGTCTCCAGGCTTTGCTTTCCACGATCAACATAATCCCCTAAAAATAAATAATTGGAACGAGGAGGCAATCCACCATACTCAAAAAGTCTCAGTAGGTCAGAATATTGACCATGGACATCTCCTGGTAACATATTGAAATGAAACAAGACATTAGCTCCAATCTTAAATTACAAATGAGAATTTTCATTTTGGACTGAAGAAACTCATGCATGATGATTGCCATAATCCTGCAAACAATTACAATTTGAAACTGGACTCCAAATCTTAGGATCCAATATTGGATGTTAATATCCACATAGACTGAAATCATTTAAAAAGAAGATTGGCAACAAAACTACTAATTACAAAATAAAAATAAAAAACTTTGAGCAGTGCCTAGTAGTCAACATAGAAATTCAGATATTCTACAAAACAGATAGAACTGCCCTTGGAGTAACTTTGACTCAATTAACAATGACAACTGGTGCTGAATACTGCGTATTTGGTCCGAGGAACTTACAATTTAAAGTACAATACATTAACCTTTCCTAATATAGATCAAGTTACTTGGACCTCCTGCCTATGTCTTCATAAACACACAGACACGCATTATAATAGACACAATTATAGAACATAGTTATTCGGTTTTGCCATAATTATTAAATTATACTGCACGGAACTTTAGGAGAAATCATTAAAAAGAACTTGCTCTAAATGAATATACTGAAAATTTGATTTTTTATATAGCCCAATGATGTCATTTGATGTTTGTTCAGTCTCCACCTAATGGGATAAGGCTTGGTTCGTTGTTGTTGTAGGTTAATGGCCATTGTAATTTACCAAATATGGATGAGCTCGGTGTGAATTACTGTTTATTTATTATACAAATCCTGTCACTATCTTAAGTTTTTAGCTGTTTGTTGAGAACATTATGAGGTGATAAATTGGGAAAAGCTTCTGCCATGAAGCTTAAAACTTGAAAAGTTGGAAATCGTAAAACTCTAGCTTAATGCACACAGGGTTGTGAAATATGTTGGCACATGAGACAGACACTTTGTTGTTATATATAATGCATAAGACAATTCCTCAAGAGATTAAACTTAAAACACTGCTGAAAGTCAATAACCGAATGGAATGAATTTGGATTACCATCAGTCAATGAGACCTCATCCACAAAATCAATCTATATAAACTAGTAATATTTGAGTAGAAAGTTGAAACACGATTGAAGAACAAAATATGGAGAAAATCTTGCAAATAATTTCCAGCAAAGTAGTAACAGAAATTTCACTCAATTTGACAAAACCTATAACTGCTTAATAGCATAATATTCCATTAAATATTTTAAAGGCAATATCTGCAGTCAAACTTTGGCTACTTCTAGATTCTGGAATGTGTGAGAAATACTTGTGTAGACAAGGTCTACACAAGTTCTGTGGATTAAACCAATCAACAAGTGACACTTTGTCACTTTTAATATAAAATAATTATGTGACATAAAGATCAATGAAATTATTAAGTGCTGATTGGTTTAATCCACACAACTAGGTAGACAAGGTCTACCTAAGTATTTCTCGGAACGTGGCTAGACTATTTAAAATTTTCTTTATACAGAAACAACAACCCTCAGTGAAAAAATAAAAATCACGTGTTTACCTTTTATAGATGTCAAACCACAAGAAAGAAAGCAATCACTATTTCAGGGGAGCAGGTGCAATTAGACTTCTAGGTCAGTCAAAATTTGAAACATTTACTGAACATATCAAGTACGGAAATCTCATATTTCTCTAGTCATAGAAGACATTGAAGGAAACTTGAATTCTTTGATACAAGAGAGAAAGCAATCACTATTTCAGGGGGAAGCAGGTGCTATTAGACTTCTAAGTCATTGAAAATTTGAAACATTTACTGAACATATCAAGCATGGAAATCTCATATTTCCTCTAGTAAGATAAGACATTGAAGGCAACATGAATTCTTTGATACCCCCAAGCACAGGGTAGGGTATCATGGCAAGGAAGAACACAATAGGACCCACCAGTACATAGTCCACTGTATTTATCAATGCATACCCTACCAACATAACTCCCATTGTAAAGTTAAGAAAAATATCATTAAAAATACAAATAACCTTCCCCACAATACAGAAACGAAGGAATAAAGACAAAAATAAAAATGGAAAGCAGAGCAAGAATGACTCAAATGCAAGTAGACAACCTATGTCCCTGCAATAGTTTTAAGTATCTTACAAACCATCATATCACTGTATAACAGAGCTTCTAGGTTGTTTACAACTTAAATTGTCTTATCAAGAACTTCATGAGTCCTATAGGTTTCTATGAATATAACCAGCAGCAATTGAGATGACAATTAACATTCATGTTAAAATAAATAAATAAAATACAAATCATGCATACCATACTCAGTTTTCCAGTTGAAGCTGCATGAAAATATTCTGGTCAACAATTCATTGATGTGGAATGGATAAATCATACGTTGTTATAAATAATATATCAACGATAACAATGATTGGCACAACTGGTAAGGGCGAATCGCATCAACTAAGTTGGCCGAGGATGGAATCCTCCTAAGGTCCGTTGTTGTTACCAAGGCAGCACCCTTGATCCTAAATTTTTATTCACCAAAAAAATAAATAATATACCAACAGACATGGCTTGTCAATCATAGTATATCACGGCGCTTGAATTGCAGATGGAACAAATTCATGTCTCATAATTTACAAGTGAAAATATGTTATACAATTGCTAAGACCATAGACGAGATAATTGCATTTCCATACTGGACATCATTTTATTAGTATACTTCATTTTGTGTCATAAAAATCCGTTCACAAAAGTTTTGCTTGCTTAAAGTCTTCAGTGAAGATAATTAAGTTTCTAGAAAGTATCTTATTCATGCTGTGAGTAACCTATCCAGACTAATATAAAGGTTCATAAAATAGTTTTTGGGAAAACCTCAAGTTGAATTGAGCATACTTTAATGAAGCAATCATGGAACAGAAGTAGATGATTTCAGAAGTTACACAACTATCAAGAATAAGAAGAGACAATTGAACATTCCCAAAAACAAAATTTAACAGGAGTTCTTCTCTTTCAGGGGGGAGGGCTTCTTTTACTTAAATATGAAAAACAATATGCATTTTAAAGAATCTAATCAAAACCTCATAATTCCAGAGCCCATTTCAGAAACTAAATATTCTAATTCAAATAAACATGATGCTCTACCAGAGAAGGGCGGTCGCATTGTGGGGTCAGCGGAGGTCAGATATAGGCAACTTACCAACCAAAACAAAAAACAAAGCTTCTCAATTTGTTGCAAATTTGATCTCCACTTCAATAACAATAACTTTCCCTTTTCCTATAAACTAAAGCACATTTGGACCTTTTTTTTTTTTTTGGTATGAAAAGAATTATCACATAGCCTTAACTTGGTCTAATGTCAGATACAACAATCCACACGTACTAAAACAAACCAAAAAAAAAAAAAAAGAAATGAAGTAAAACTCAGTAACACATCACAAAACACACATGACCTTAAAATATAATTAAATTGACTAAAGCAGCAACATGGGGTTGAGGAATAGATACCACAGATCTTAATTGGTGCCTCGAGTTCCAAGAGGTTGGGCTGCTTCAAGAAGATATTCTTGGAGTCAACACAAAGCTGCCTGATCTCTGCCTCAGAAAGCTGCACCTGCTTCCCGGGTCTGCCTCTGACTTCAAGCAGCCTATTGATGATACCATCAAGAACCCGACGTTCCATATCCCTTTGTTTCAAACGTCAAGATAAGTTCTAAGGAAAAGAAAAAGGTGCTAAGGACAAGCGATAATAACAGGAGTTTGGTGTTTCTTATATATATATATATATTGGCATGGATTCGATAACTTTGAAAACAACAAGGAGAGAAGTAACTTTAAGTCAAATAAGGATACACTTTTCTAGATTTTAGCATAATCAATATATATTTGTTTTTTTGTTTTGATATTAGAGGTTTAGAAAGGAGTGGTGGCTGTTGAAAAGTGGAAAGCGAAGAATATATCCGAATGAGTTGAATGAATAAAGAAGAGAGTAAGAGTGAGATTATGCAGAGAAGAGAAGGGAAAGAGAGAAAGAAAGAAG
Organism: Ormosia emarginata; assembly: GCA_029884605.1. Lineage (NCBI taxonomy): Eukaryota > Viridiplantae > Streptophyta > Magnoliopsida > Fabales > Fabaceae > Ormosia > Ormosia emarginata. The sequence goes on along the minus strand of JAQQTP010000071.1, from coordinate 23,077,005 downwards.
AATAAGTTGGAGCGTGGTGTAGTGGCAAGTTGTGAGTGCGATGCGGACCCTGGAAGGGAACTCAAAAACTGAGGAAAGAGATAAATAAAATGGAAGAAGGAGGAGGACGTTTGAATTTGCCGAGATTGGCTATTGGTTTGTTTGGGCATAAGCACTCGTCACTCGATCTGTCTAGAGTGGTGCCAAACTAGGAATAAGAAACCATTTGTATAATGTGCCCGCCATCGGCACCTAACTATTGGCTATATTTTTCAACAAAGATTGGTGTGTGTAAACATGAGTTCACTCTTTTATAGTGAAGTGGTTACAGTTTAGAAAGGAAAGTGCATAATTGTAATTATTGATGACATTAGGATATTATAAAATACATATATATTTACGTAACAAATTAAACATGTATGATAATTTATTCTTATAATTTTTTCATCAACAACTATAATTCTGTAATTTATTTTTTAAAGTGTGCTCTTCACTTTAAAAGAGTAAAATCCTGCAAATATATTGTACCAAACTTTATATTGACCTGTACCCAAAACACAAAAAAAAAAAAAAACCTTGAATCTTGACACAACATTTGTTAAGTAAGAACTAATGATATGTTAATTATTTTACTTACTTCTTTATTTAAAAAAAAATTAGGATCAAAATTAGCTGCTTCATTCTAGGAATTGATCCTTATAATATTTAAATCTCGACCAACTTATTTGATGTAATTCGCTTTTATGAGTTGTGCTAACAATTGATAATTATTTTGCTCTCATTTTTTTAACCCTTATTTTATTTTATTTTATTTAGCAGTGTTCAAATTTTACAATCAAATTAGAAAGATTGTCTTCGCTGCTAAGAATTGTGGACCGGGTTGCCAGCCTCACTTCTAGTTCTGGAACCTTTAATCAAGTTTTCAGTTTGTATTGTAAACTATTGTGATTTGTGAAGCGAATTTTCTAATAACAAACTTAAAGAATAATGGAATAAAGTTAACTTGTAGGAAAATTAAATAAAGTGGAAAACAAGATAACGAAAAATAAAAAAAAATGGTAAATATGCTTGATGATTTTGGGAAAAGGTCTTTTCTGCATTGTACTATGGCATATTTTTGGTCTGTTGTGGGATGGGATGTTTGTGATGCAATTAATATATATATATTTTTTCCGAATGGAAGATTTTTGTTTTATTTTTTAGTAAAAAATAATTTGATGGCTGCTTATGTAAGTTAACTCAATAAATATATAAATTAAACTTTAAATATTGAAACAGATGATATGAAATTTTTAATAAGTTAGAACAGTTATATTTTTTAGGAGAAGAGAAGAGAACAGTTGAACTCTCGTCCTCCACCTTTGGTAGGGATAGAATCAACCAACCGGGTTGTGTATGTGTGTGTTAGAAATGGGGGTTCTTTGCTGTTAGGGCTCAATACCACACACATTTTTATGATTCTAAAAATAAATGATCCTAAAAATATTTCACAATTTTGACATATTACTCTTAGTAACGCGATTATGCCCATAATTATAAAAATTTTACCTTATAGGTAGGAACTTATCTTGCCTAAAATCATTTTTTAGTGTGCATTAATATCAGCTAGACAAATTAATATTAATGTTTTGGTTGCCTTCGAAACTTTGTATGCTATTTATTTAGAATAGAAGACAAGGACATGGTTTGTTTGCTTTCAAATTAGATATGAGTAAAGCCTAGGTGAAAAGATTTTTCTTGGAGGCCATTATGAACAGGTTGAGTTTTAATGAAAGATGAGTCAATATGGTGATGCAATGTGCTACCATTGTTTCATATTCAATCTTGCTAAATGGTACAGAGTATGGTGATCAGTTTCATCCCAAGAGAGGATTTACTGCTTTGATATCTCATGCTTCTGCTATGCATGGATTAAGGGGGTAATATCAATTGTTAGAAACACCCCTTGCATCTCTCATTTAATGTATGTGAACTCTGTCATAGGAAAGAGGGAGATGGAGATTAATGCTGCGAACTCTGATGCAACGAACGAGTTGACTGGAGAGGAGATCAGATTAGTTATCTCATAGTACGAAATAAGCAAAGCATGGAAAGAATATTGTCATGGATGTTGGGGGTATGGAATTAGCGTAGGCTGGTGGCCTCTAGCATTCTTAAGGGGAATCCTGATGTCAATATGGTATCAGTTTTTCAATGTGCTGTTTAGGCCTCTGATCAAAATAGCAGAAGATTTCGTACAGTGAGATTTGTAAGGGTAGCAATGGTGGGTATTATTTTGACTTTTCTGGTATTGACTGGTTCTATGATAAGCCAGAGGAATTAGAGGAGGAGGAGGAGGAGTCTGAATCTCAGGAGGATATGGATGTGAATTCAGATGAAAAACTGAATGAGGAGTAACTGAGGTCTAAGGCACTGTTTCCTGTGGCTGTGGTGCCTCTTTCAAGTGAGAAAAGGATTTTCGTTTGTCACCCGTAACATAACTCCTTGAGCGTAAAACTTCTTGGAAGAAAGATTGGCCTTAAATTCTTGAAGGCTAGACTGACGAAGTTGTGGAATCCAGTGGGGAGCATAGAGGTTATTGATTAGAGAATAATTATTTCCTGATTAGGGTCTCTGATCCAAGTGACTACAATACTGCATTTGATGGTGGTCCCTAGATGATCGCTGGTCACTACTTGATTGTCCAAAGGTGGAGGTTTGAGTTCTTTCCTTTTGAGGATGAGCATAAGCGTATTGCAGTATAGATTAAAAAGTACTTGGACTCCCTATAGAGAATTATGATAAGCATTTGCTTTGGCATATTGGGAATGTGTTCGGGATGACAATGCGAATCAAATACTCTAAGAAACAGCTGAGGAAATTCTTTCCACAGAAAGAGAGAAATTTGGTCATTTATGTATTGAAGTTGACTTGAGGAAGGTCCTTATTGATAATAATCCTAGCCACAATAATCTAGCTCCGGGACCTTGAAGCAAGTTTTGAGTTTGTATTGCGAAGCGAATTTTCTATTATCCAACTTGAAGAGCAATGGAATAAAGTTTAACCTGTAGGAAAATTAAATAAAATGGTAAACATAATAACTAAAAATAAAAAAAAAATGGTAAATATGTTTGATGATTTTGGTAAAATGTCTTTTCTGCGTTGTACTATGGCATATTTTTGGTCCGTTGCGGGATGGGATGTTTGTGATGCAATTAATATTGATTTTTTGTTTTTGTTTTGTTTTTTTGAAATGGAGGGTTTTTCTTTTTGGTGTCTTAAATAGTTTAATAGCCGATTTTATAATTTAATTTTTATTTTTTTATATCAAATAGTATATATATATTTTTTTTATATTTTATCTAATATTATTTATTATATATTTTTTTTTATTATTTTATCTCACTCAATTCATATCCATTAAAAATAATGTGAATAATATCAACACCTATAAAAAAAATATAAAATAATTATTTTCCTTTATAATTAGAAGGTTTATATATTTTTTAGGGGAAGGAGGGGAGTTAAACTCTTGCTCCCCACCAATGGTGGGGATAAAGACATAGAGTCAATCAACTGTGCTGTGTATGCTTGTGTTGAAAATGGAGGTTCTTTGCTCTCAGGGCTAAATATCACATGTTTTTTTTATGATTCTCAAAATAGATGATCCTAAAAATATTTCACAATTTCGATATATTACTTTTAATAGGAGTGTAATTAAGTGGTTTGGTTTGGTTTTTTAAAAAAAATAAATTCGAATCAATTAAAATTAATTGGTATTATATGATTTGATTTTCGTGTTTTTTGATAACCAAATCTGAATATAACCGAACTTAACATTTATGGATTAGTTTGGTTCGGGTGATTGAGTTTGCCATTTTTTTACACAAAAATAAGTTAAATAAGTAGTTTTCCATAACAAAAAACATATTCTTAATTCAGTTGCAGTCACGACTAGCACTAGAGTTCAAAACTTCAAGTATTTTTAGTTTGGTTCTCTATATGGCATGGAAAAAGCTGACTCAAATCATCTCTATTCTCTCCTTATATATTCCCAATTCTATTAATAAAATATTGTTAACTATTAATACAAAAAAATTGTCAATTAAGGGATACATTTAATTTTTTTCTTAATTAATCGTATTTTATTAGGAAATTGTGGTTGAGAACAATGAAAAAACACAGATGAGTAGTGACACTCACAAGATATTTCTAGACTCGGTGAGGGCCTGAGCAGCAAAGCGGTGGCGCCGTGACGGTGAGGGCTTGAGCGGAGCAGATTTGCGGTGAGCTGTGACGCCATGAGCCCGTAACGGTGAGGAATTTTTGTCAAAATGAAATGGCAGAGTAGCATATCAGTTTTTGTCAAGATATCTATTTATTTAATCAAAAGTTTTTCTCGAGCCAAGCTACCATCTTTAATCCTCCATCATTATCCAACCACATTGAAGAATGACTTCAAATCGTGCCATCTTCGATCCTCCATCTTTGTTCTTGCTACACTCTTCCTTTGGTGGGTATTGTGGAGAGACTTGAGCCCATGACTGTAGATCGTGCCACTATGTGAGCGACTGAGTGGTGACCACTATGCTAGCAGTGTTGACTATGTAAATGATGAGCTCTCCCTCACGAATCTGCGATTCCAGCCTTAGCACATCAGCGTCTCATCCTGCGACCATCAAGGTGGGGGTGGTGGTTCTCAAGGGTTATGGGTCATGGTAGCTAGAGGCTTCTACTTGGAGGTCTTTGGTTGTGGGTCATGATGGCTAGGGTCTCTAGTTGGGTATGGTGGCTTGTCCGTGATAGTTGCTAGAGAGCAATGGTATAAATTGGTGAATATATATATATATATATATATATATATATATATATATATATATATATATATATATATATATCTACATATATCTAGTAAGAGAGTGATTATTATTGTGAAAGAGAAGAGAGACCGAATCTTGACTATACAACCATATATGGATGGTCAAGATTAAAAGTTATATGACCACTTAAAAAAGTTACATGCATTTATGTTCTAATCTTAATCATTCATATAAAATCCAATGGTCAAGATTCATTCATCTCACTTGATACACTCCCTATATATATATATATATATATATATATATATATATATATATATATATATATATATATATATGTCTATGGTTTCGTTCTCGAGTTTGAATTTAAAATGGATGAGGATCCTCTCCTGTTGGTAAAAACAGGAGAGGATTCTGTTTTTCCAAAAACAGGAAAAACTAACCATTAAAGGGTGGGTTAGAGGGTGGGAGGGGAGGAGAGTTTGAGAGGAGTTTTTCATGTTTTAGAAAAATAAGATCCTCTCTTATTTTGGCCAACAAGAGAGGATTCTCATCCATTTTAAATTCGAGAATCGAACTAATTAAATTTTATTTAGTTTAGATTTTATTTGAATCAATCAATATACCTAAACCAAATCGAATTAATCAATATACCTGAGTCAAATCAAACTAATCTAATTTGTTCAGTTCAAATTGATCGAATTAGTCAAGTTATCCGAACTAATTTATACCCCTAACTCTTAGTAATGTGATTAAGCACGTAGTCATAAAATTGTTACCTTATATTGTTACCTTATAGGTTGGAACTTAGCCTAAAATCATTTTTGAGTGTGCATTAGTGTCAACTAGACAAATTACAATTAATGTTTTGGTTGCCTTTGAAACTTTGTATACTATTTATTTTGAATAAAAGACATGGACATGGTCAGTTTGCTTTCAAATTAGATATGAGTAAAGCCTCGATCGGAACCCTAAGCACACACTCATAGCCACCTCTGCCAATAACTCCAAAGTTGTTGCGACCAGATTTGCCACTATGAGTCATCAACAAATCTAGCCACTGCTAGTTGCGAACAAATCTAGCCACCGCGAGTTGCAAACCAATCGGGTAGTGATGGGTCTATGCGGTGTTCTCGCTAGCAATGCAAGGAAGTGTATGATGGTTGAGTGGCTGGGTTTTATGGTGGTGCCAATGGAGTGTGGGTCATGCGCCAATCTGCTTTTGGTGTGCCTCTGTTGGGTTTTTTCACAAATAACCCTGTTTTCATGAATTAATTTGAAATTCATTTTTTTTATATATAATTAACCTGCTACCTGATGAGTAGATTTCACAGTATTCATTTAATTTATTATTAATCTAATGTTTACTATTAGGGATCCACTAGTGGACCTCTTTTTTTCGGAGATCCATGTTAAAATCGATCTTGAAAAGAAAACTCCATTACTTGGGCTTGATGTATCCACTTTGACTTCAATATCTCAATCTTCAACTTTTCTTTTGTAATGGGTCGGTGACGATGACCTCCACAGAACAGTGGCCCTTTTTTATAGTAGACCATCCGTTCCAACTACCAATTGACATGAAAGAAATATGAAATTGGCACTAGGACTATTACGGCTCGAAAGTGGTGTTACAGTAAAGTTAGGCTTCATATGCCCATCTCAAAAAAAAAAAAAAAGGTTAGGCTTCATATGTGGCCCAGCATTGCTAACAACTTTGTTTTCAATTAGGTCTTGAATGACCTTGATAGGTTTAGATAAAGACCGTGAATCCTTTCGGTTTACATTATGCGTATACAAAGGTAAAATTATTGCGTCTGGTTTAAATTTTAAAAATTGATTAATAATTTTTACTTGTTAGAATTAGAAATTTAGAATCAGTTCTATTTTTTTTTAGTGGAAGAATCTTTTTTAGGAATTGATTGAAAGCTAACTTTTGTGATGAAAAAATTATTTTAAAGTGCAATTTTGTAATTTTCCAAATTATTCCTTACAATCAACATTATAAAATCAATTTTTGACATCCATAATTTTTCAAACATATTCCTACATTGTACTGAAAGGATATTTACATTTATGATATCCTTTAATAATATTGCCTGAACTCGCAGATTAACTAATCTACTTTCGTTATACGTCAAAAAAATCATCTATATCAGTTAAGATTTGAACGTAAAATTGTATGTTTGTCGTTCACCTTTAAACTAATCCCTTGACGTTATACATTAATAATATTTAAACAAACATAACATTTTAAAATCAATTTTTATACTTAGTCCTTTTAACAACTATTTTATGATTAATTATTGTTAGTAGTTAGTACCATAGGGAAGTTGTGACGGCCATTGTGCATCAGAGTTGGATCAGAGTTGGTGTTCGGTTTAAGTGGTTTCTAGGTTTAAATAGATGAGGGTTGGCCCATTGGGGTTTGACTAGCAGGCTTCATTGATCTTCATGAAGTTAGGCTTCCCTCTTAAAACAACTTAGATTGTCCAACTAAATTGCTCTTTGCCAGTATCAATTTAACTTGGTTTATGAATGAGATTATTAAAGGATTTAATTTTGATCCATAATTAGTATAAAAAAATTATATTATTATTCAGTCATATATCATCACTTCAATATAATAGTTTGATTATGACAATAATTATTCAAAAAGTTAACAGTCTTTTTTGGAACATAAAAGTCAACATTTTTTATTATGGATTAGAACATATTAGATGCAATATTATATTTTTATACTAATTAAAATTAAACCCATTATTAAAAGGTGTCAGTTATTTCAATTAGTAAAATTTTTTATATGTAAATATAAAGACTAAGGATCAAATTCTGCCTTCATCGTTCTCTATCTCTAAATTTCATCTTCATCATTTCATTTTCTCAGTGTCTATAACAAAAATAAATAAATTAAAAAAATAAACCCATTATTAAAAGGGACAAAATTTTATGTTATTTTACAGTGCCGACTCGTATACTTGATTGATTATGGGTTGAAGAGAATCACATGATAAGAACTCTTAATTATTTCGAGTGGTCTAAATCATATTCACCAAATCTGTACACGAAATGAAGAAGGGTCCAGCTGTTTCTCTTAAATTTTCTAGAAAGTGGACAAGTAGGAGGAAAAGACAGATGGAGGAACCCTTATTAGGTTTTTAGTTTTTACAGATAGGAACACATTAAAACATCAAATTATGCTTCTTTAAATCCCGTCGTCTAATTCATCATGCATGTAGACGCAGCAACAAAACTTCGAGATTAATATTAATTAATACTCCTATATAATATAAGAATTTTATTAACAAGTATTCTAATGACACTTATTAAAGAAACCAAAATAACAAGTTTTAGATAAAAATAAGATATTTAATGTATTAAAAATTAAAAAAAAAAACTTAACTATTTGTCTTGTTTTCATCTACAAAAATTTATTTTGACTTTCTTAACGAATGCTGTACGGATACTTGTTAACAAAATCTATAATATAAAAAAAAGCTACAAAATCTTGAGAACTATATATAACAAAAGCAAAACTTGATGAAAACATAACTAAAGCTTGATGAAAAGCTGAAGCAGAAAACTGAAGCAGAAACTTGATACGAAAAGGAAGAGAAAGAAATGAAAATTGCAACTAACTTGAACTTTCAGTACAATTTGAATATCTTTATATAGATGGGATTTTAACTTACCTAACTATATTAACTAGCTATAACTGTGTGTTAACTAACTATAACTGTCTAACTAATTAACTGACATTTAACTAACTAACTACTAAATAAACTAACTTAACAGCTCCCCGCAAGCTGCAGAATGTATATTTAACATTTCCAGGTTGGAATTGAGAAAATAAAAATTTTTGGGAGGAAGGGCTTTGGTACAAAGATAAGCAATTTGAGATGCTGATGTAACTAGCAAAAGATGCACAATCCCTGCTTGAACCATTTCTTTGACAATATGACAATCTATCTCGATATGTTTTGTTCTTTTATGAAATATAGGATTAGCAGCTATGTGTAGAGAGCTGACTGATTGTCACAATATATCAATGAAGGTTGAATGAAGGGAACTTGGAAATCCTGTAAGAGATAGATAAGTTATTGTACTTCACAAGTTGTTGTAGCCAAGGCCCGGTATTTTGCCTCATAAGATGACTTAGAAATCATGGCTTGTTTCTTAGACTTCCATAAGATAAGAGAGTCCCCAAGATAAATGCAATAACCTGTGACTTGTCAAGACATGCTGCCTGTAACACCCTCTCTAGGGCATCACATTTTCGATTCCCGACTCATAATCTGAAAAGAAGTTCACACAAGTTTGAGTTATAAAAATATGAGTTTAAAAAAAATTCTTTCTTTACTGACACGTAAATTTACTGAAAATATTAGGTACTCATATTTCAATTTCTCATTATCTAATATTGACACACAATTTAAAGAGAAATATAAATTGACAAACTCTTTTGTTCTTTCTTTTTCCACAGTAGCAAACCCATTACGGGTCCTACGTAATAGCACGGTGTAACACTAACGATGAAAACTTAACATACTTGTTCCTTCTCTTGTATCAATCTGATACATCGAACTCTATTCCTTGTCAACACTGCTCCCCAACGAGTCATGAATGTCCACTCCTTATTGTTGTCCCTAATCTCAGAGTGTCCATCGGAATGTCCATCTTGAAGTATCAGACATTTGTTCTATGTCTGTTCCTTGTCCTCAAACATCTTTTCCGTTTCAACACTATCTGCAAGGTCATTCTCTGATATTGTCTCCAAACGTAGAGGTATTTTTCACCCGCTATGTCTAAGACAACTTGTTCCTTCTACTGTATAATTTTAATAATACAGACATAGCAAAAACAATATAACAAAGAGGTGAGATCACCTACACCAAGACAACACGGCAAAGAGGAGATAACGCAAGCAACAATATCATACGATTACATCATATCATAATTACAATCATGCCATCATCAATATGGTTATCACACGTATACAATATTAAAATCATGTTATCAACATTAATCAACTATCATCATCCAATCATATATCAATTCAATTATCATAAACAACAATTATGATAATGCCTTCACTTATCATCATCATCATCCAAGTATTCAAAACAATTGTCATAGCCAATATTCCTCAATTAATATATATCACACGATATAAATGTTCGGTTTATGCATGTACACAAGACTCGATTTCCTACTCCATGGAGCTAAACACGTGTCGGAGAAATGATCGAAAAGAATCATCGATTTACACATCGCCTCGGACCACGTGCTATAATCCTCATTTTGATTTTTGCACATCTAAGATATACACGAGCTTTTTATCGATCTTGATTAAGAATAGTGTCTCGGTCGATCATCGTATCGGTGTATCGCGTCGGTCTAACCTATGGTTACAGAGAAGCGACTCACTCATCCATTGTAGGCAACCCGCACCCGATGCCCCCAAGGTCAACGAGTGACCTACACTACGCATATTGCACCCACTCAAGAGGTGTGTTTTCTCCTAGAATCAGATATTCAAATCCTCATCTGGACCATTCCAATGCATGTATAATGCACCAAATACCAATCATAGACAAATATATCATTTTCTCACAAACAAAGTTGTATGGACACCTGGTTCAACAAGAATCATTTTGTACTTTCAACAAAGAAAATCATGTTATCACGTTTTCATAGTTGTAAAACACTTTTACCGTATTTTCACAATCTCGTAACATTTTTGTTACGTTTTCACAATCTAAAAACTTTTCTGTTATGTTTTCACAATACCATAACACTTCTTTTATATTTTCACAATACCATAACACTTCTTTTATATTTTCACAATACCGTAACACTTTTGTTACGTTTTTTAAAATTCCAAAACGTTTTATTACGTTTTTACAATACCGTAACACTCATCAAGCGTTTACAAAATTTCGTAACATTTCACATTACGCTTTCAAAATGTTGTAACTCTTTTGTTGCACTTTTAAACCACGTACTAATTATTAACATTTTTCTCAATCGTGTAAAACATACGTTTCTCAAATCGCATAGTATTTTTCCACTGTTTCAAAATCGCGTAACTTAAAAATCATTCTTTTACGTTACGTTTAAATCATTTTTCATCATTCTCAAAATATTTAAAACACTTTCCAAATCACATAACAATTTTCTATCATTTTCACAATCACGTAAAAATATTCTGTCACTATTCAAATCACGTAGTGATTTTTCAATAATATTTCACCACGTAAAATATTTAAACGCTTTCCAAATTGTGTAGAAATATTTAAACATTTTTCAAATCGCGTAGAAATATTTTACGTATTTCAAATTGTTTTTAAGATACGTAAAATATTTTTCAACATTTTTCAATCACATAAAATATTCCTCAATATTCCAAACATTATTTTGGACTTAAATAAATCAATATCATTTTTAACACATTGTTCAAAATTGCGTGAAATTAAAATCACGTTTTTTAAGATATTAAAACATTTTTCATCACAATTTCATTACGTAAAATACTTCTTAACCTTCAAAAATTCCTTTTCAACTTTTCTCAAAATAATATAACTTTATATTTCATTTAATGTATATTTTCTTACTCAAGAAAATATTTTTCCACAGCTTCTTTACTCAAGAAATTCTTTTTCAAAATATACTTCACAAAAATCACTTTTCCATTGATGTAAATCAACGTTTCAAAACTTAACATTTTTCTAACGTATTTCAAAACTTGAAAATAAGTTATACGTTAGTAAATTTTCAAAACACCATTATATTCTCCATTTTTTCCCAAATCATTTCCAAACACAACCTTTTCAAAATAAATTGAAGTTCAAAACATTTTCGTTTTCAAAAACTTGATTTTCTCAGTGATAAACGCCTGATTCCCTTTCCAAAATCCTCGTATTAAATCCAGTTACGTTTCACTTTGAAATTCAATTTGTTCATAAAAATCAAGGCATTACAAGCCTTCAAAAACGTGGACATGACTATTGAAAATTATCAAAACATTTTTCCTTCTAAATTGATATGGTTTTACACAAACAAAACCATTAAAATTTTTGTTTTCAAAAATCAAAATACCGATGGTCATAAAACCAAACCCATTTGTTCAAATTGCTTTTACTTTCTTTGCAAATTCTTTTTCACTTTCTTTGCAAATCCTTCAAATCAACGTTAGTCCGTTTCATTTCAAAACTCATGTTTAGAAAAATACTTAAGATCTTTTTACACAAAATAAATCAATAAAAATTCCTCAAAAATCGTATTCTTGTTCTCTTGAAAAACAATTCCTTTGTTTATTTTCCATACTCTTCAAATCAATCCAATTTTATTCTTCCATGAAAATATTAATTTGTAAACACTTATTTTGAGGTGTCTTGTTCGAAATCCACCATGTTCTAAGTACTCAAAAATCAATTCTTTTGTTCTTGAAATTTTTCAACATGAACCCTAATCAAGGGCATCAAAACCGTAGCTCTTCCTTGGCTATTGGAGCCAAAAAACTAATTTCCTTTCCACCATCAAGTCATGGCATATACATATATATTTCATCATAAATAATATAAGCATACCATCAAAGCCATAAAAGCATGTATAGCATATCAAGCATATCATCAAAGCTATAAAATCATGCAAAGCATATCAAGCATAGAAAATTAATCAAAGCTCATAAACACCCACAAATTAATTACATGACCATGGATATGAATCCTCACATGGATTCCACATCCATCAAATAAAATACCATCTCTCACCACCATGCTTGGTTGGTGAGATGGATCTCCCTCTTACCTCTTGAAGATCCTCCAAAGCTTCTTGATTTGTTTCTTTTTCCAAGTCCTTCACCACCAAGGGCTTCTCAAATACAAAACAAAACACAAGTTAATTAACATATCAAGCTTGATTAAGAGGAACCATGGATCAAACATGGCTTAGATCATGAAAAAGAGAGAAGAAATGAAGTTTCCTTACACTTCACCTCAAAAACCCAATAACTTTGATCTTGAAGAAAGTCCATGAAGATGAATGATTTAGAGAAAGTCTCCAACATGAAAGTTGTTTAGAACATCATGTAGATTCAAGATATATGGTTGAATGAAATTAAAAGAGCTTGGATGGTGGTTTTGAGTGTCTTGACCGAATGGTTTCTCTTGAAGCACAAAGATGAAATTTTTCATTTTTGCTAGAAACTTGAAGCTTGGATTTGAAGATCAAGATGAATGATTTTGGAAAAACTCATAACTAGAGATGTTCTTAGAATGATGTTTAGGTTTAGAAAATCAAGTTGGATGAAATTAAAAAGTGATGGAAGGTGTTCTTGGAGTGCTTGACCAAAACATGAAGAAGGAGAGAAATGAAGAGAAAACTTTTGTGTTTTGGTTCTTGATAATTTTGGAGACAAGAATGAATGATCAATAATGACCAAATGTGATCAATTATGGTCTTCAAAGCTCCTAAATTCAGACCAAATTAGGTAGCCCCTCTTCTTGCATTCTTCTTGAGTGCAAATTGATCAATAATGGTCAATTATGATGAAACATTGACCAAGACCACTAATAATGACATAAAACTTTTTCTTTGGCCTAAAAAGGCTACTCAAAATTGTCTCCTCCTTCCTATTGCTTATTTAAAATGTGACAAATTTTACTAGCCATTATTTGAAGCCATTTAAGTCATTGATTAGATCAATGGTTAGGATTTAAGTAGACTTTTGATTAGAAAGACTTAATCTAGCCATTGGATCTTTCTCCTTTAAATTATAACCATTAGATGTGTCTCCAAAATTAATGGTTAAGATTGCTCCTTCTAACTTTTAATCCAAGGGTCATAATCAGTCTTTGTCATTTTTTAAGACTAAATCTTCACCATTAATTAAATTTACATCCAATGGTATAAATGGTCCTTTTACTTTACAAGACCAAATCTCCTCCTTGATTAATTCTTCATCCAATTACAAAATGGTCTTTGTCACTTTTTGAGACTAAATCTTCATCCTTGATCAATTCTAAATCCAATGGTTATAAATGGTCATAGCCATTTTATTAAACTTATCCTACACCGTTGATTAAATCAAGATCAAGTCTTTACCATTGATTAAATTACGGTTGATATTCAAGTCTTCAATATTAGAAGACTTGCTTCCTATTGGTCCGTCAAAAGTTGTCATAACCACTAATGTTGACTTAACAGAATAATATTTATTTTTATCTGTTAAAAACCCCACGAAAGATTATATTTACTGTATTTTTATCATCCGATAAATACAGTACAAAACACAGTACAAGAAATTTTCTAAAATTGTTTCCGGATTCAGGTTTAGTAAGATCCCCTTGTCTCGTCTAAAAAGACAAATTTTTCTACTGCGTAGAAAAATTTTTGCTTTGCGGGACCCACCTAGGCCCACGTAAAGTCACCTGGGCCCACATAGGACCACCTGGGCCCACATACAATCAAAAAAATATAATCATCCACAAAAATCACAAAAATTATAAAATGCACAAATATCAAATCGACACGTAAAATAATTACCTAACGATAAAAATTAAATTACGTAAAGTTTTCTCCTACCGAAAATTTTTATTTTCCCGACACGGAGTAAATCACTCAAAACGATCAAAAACGCTGACGGAATAAACAAAATAATTTTACAGTGCACAGAAATTACTAAACAATAAAATTCTGTTAACTGTTAAAATTACTGTTTAAGAGATATGGAAATTTGGGGTGTTACACTGCCCAATCAGAATTTGAGAAACATTTGAGCTGAAGAGAGGAGGTCCTAAGAAAAAATAGGCCCTTATCAGGTGAAGCTTTGACATATTTGAGAATTCACAGAGCAGCATGCTAGTGTGAAGTCAAAGGCTTGGATAAAAATTGACTAAGATGATGCACTACATAGGTAATGTCTGGTCAGGTTGTGGTCAAACATATAAGTTTGTCAATTAATCTTCTATAAGCAGAGATGTCTTCATAAGGCTGTCCATCATCCTTTTGTAGTTTAACAACAGAAAGCATATAAGTTGAAATAGGTTTACAGGCCAATAAACATGCATATTGTATAAGCTCAAGTGCATATTTTCGTTGATATAATGATATGTCAGTGTTGTTTTGGGCTATTTCGAGACCCAAAAAATACTTGATTACCCCTAGATCTTTAATTTTAAAGGAGGCATCTACCTGACATTTAACTTACTTGATCTCATCTATATCATTTCCAGCCAAAATGATATCATCTACATAAACTAATAGAGCAGTGAATGAAGTGTTATTTTTTTTTTTTATGAATAAGGAATAATCTGCCTTGCTAGGAGTGTAACTAGAAGTGATTAAAGAACTGGAAAATTTAGAAAACCATTGTCTGTTGGCTTATCGCAAACCATACAGTGATTTTTGCAATTTTCATATTTGGTTGGCTTCGGAAAAATGAGAACCAAGAGGTAGAGTCATGTATACATCTTCATCCAAATCTTCATGCAAAAAGGCATTGTTTACATCTAGTTGATGTAAGTGCCACTGTTGAGTAGATGCAAGAGCTAGTAAGAATCTCACTGTAGTCATTTTGGCTACTGGGGAAAAAGTTTCATAAAAGTCCAGCCCTTCAGTTTGTATGTAGCCTTTAGCTACTAATCTTGCTTTGTGTTTCTCAATAGTGCCATCAGATTTGTATTTCACCCTGTAAATCGTCTTACAACCAATTGGCTGCTTACTAGGGGGTAAATCAACTAGTATCCAAGTTTGATTCTCCTTTAAAGCTTGAATTTCAAAAGCCATGACTTGTCTCCAACAATCATGTTTAACAGCATATTGATAGGTTTTAGGTTCAGGTGTAGTGGTGATATTTAAAGTAAATGTTTTATGGTGAGGTGACAATCTATCATAAGAAAGATAGCTAGACAATGGATACAGGTTATCTGAAGAAATTAGGGAATGTGTTGAAGCATTAAGACTGCAATGATAATCCTGTAAATAACTAGGTGGCTTTCTACGCCTAGATGAGTGTCTAGGAGGTGGATTAGAAGCATGTTGTAGTGGTTGATCAGGTGGAGGAATTACTTGTGAAGCAACAAAAATATCATAATCAAGAAAAGAATGTTATGTAACTAGTTGATTATGACTGACAGACTCAATAAGAAGAGAGGAAACTTGATACGGAAAAACATTTTCATGAAAAACAACATTTCTAGAGACAAACACAGATTTGAAACTCATTTCAAAGAGTAAATAACCTTTGACACCAGCCCTAAAATCTCAAGAAAACACACTTTATTGCTCTAGAATCAAACTTATTTTTATGAGCAACACGTGTGGCTGCAAAACACAAACAATCAAAAACTTTGACATTAGCAAAAACAAGAGGTTTGTCATACAAAATAGTGTGAAGACATTGGTTTTGAATAGAACTAGAAGGAAGTCTGTTTATCAAAAACACTGCATGATCAATAGAAAAAGTACAAAAAGATTTTGGAAGGCTTAAGTCAAACATGAGAGCTCTAACCACAATCAAAATGTGTTGATATTTTCGTTCAACAACTCTATTCCGTTGTGGTCACTTAACACATGATCTATGATGAATAATTAGCTTGTCTTTATAAAACTGTGACAAACAAAGAAATTCAGGTCCATTATCATATCTGATGACTTTTACTTTGGTAGAAAACTGAGTTTCAACAAGGAAAATGAAATGCTTGATATGAGATACAATTTCTGATTTCTGTTTTATAAAAAATAACCAGGTGTGCCTTGAATAATCATTCACAACAATTAAAAAGTATTTGTAACCTTGGAATGAAGGAAAAGAACAAGGACGCAAATATCCATATGTAACAAATAAAAAATGCAACTAGATTTTGTATTACTGTCAGAATAAAGCAATCATTTAAATTTTGTCATAGGACAAATATCACATACAATAGAAGAATTACAAGTAATGAATGAAAAATATTTATGAAGGATGGGCAAGCCTAAAATGCCAAATATCATTAACACAACTAGGTACATGACTGACTATGTCATTGTTTACAGAATTCACCCCATACGGCTTGCAGTACATATAAGTCATTAATAACTTCAGCTGATCCAATCTTCTTCAAGGAAATTTGATCATGTATTGAACAAGAGGAATGCTTAAAAAGTAAATCACAATGGAGGGATGAGATCAATTTTGAAACTAAAATGAGATTAAAAGTACATTAAGGCAAAAATAAAACATCAGTAAGATAAAACTGATTGAAAAACATGACAGTATCAGAAATTTGAGCAAGAACGAGATTTCCATCTGGTAATCAAACTGAAATAGGATTTATTTGTTTATAAGATGAATATAGATCTAGTGAACAACATGTGTGATCTGTTACTCCTGTGTCTAATATCCAACTTATAGCTTTGGAACGACAATTGAAAGCTAAATGAGGACTACCTGTGGTTTGTTTGACATTAAGACCAGAACTAGGATATGGATGTGTGGTAATGTGGTTGACTACATGCTGTTGATATGATTGTTGGATGGGGTTCATGAAGGTCCAAAGTTGAGCAAATGCAAAACCATAATTGTCTACAGAATCATTTTCTTCAAGATTCGTGGAGCTAATGTTATTAGCCACTGAATTGGCTTTACGACTCCTCCTATATCCTAGTGGAAAACCATGTTTTTGGTAGCATAATTTTATAGTATGACCATTTTTGTGACTGTGGGTACATAACTTAGAAGAAGCACCACCTCTACCCATAGATGGTTTACCTTTGGCAAGTTTATTGAAACTAGAGTTAGTAACATTACTCATGGTTGCAAAAACTTTAGAATTTTCATGTAATTCACTATTATATTGTCTTTCTTGTTGAATAATAAGAGAGAACACCTTGCTGATTTCAGGTAAAGGCTCCATCATGAAGATTTGAGATTTAACATAAGAATAGGAACCATTCAAACCTTTCAAAAAACGCATTACTTGATCTTGTTGTCTATAGGAATGAACAATTGGGATTAAATCATAGGTACAAGGGTGTTGACACCTGCAATTTAGAATTAGCATGAAGTTTTCTAATTCTTCCCACAAAGACTTCAATCGGGTGTAATACTGAGTAATTGTGAGATCACCTTGATTAATTGCATACAACTCATCTTGCAAGTTTGTTATCATCATCTTATCACCTTGTGAAAACTGAATCTTGAGATCAGACTAGATCTCAGTTGCAATGTTCATCCACATAACATTGTGCACAATATTTTGGAACAAAGATCGAGTGAGCCAATAAATCACAATTGTGTTACATCTTTCCCAGGGCAAGAACAATGCATCAACTGCATCAGGCATTGGAAGTGAACCATCTACAAAACACAATTTATTTTTGGCTTGAAGAGCCATTTTCATCTGACGTGACCAAGAATGATAGTTAGTACTCGAAGGAGGAGTAGAAACCAGCATGCTCGCAGGATTCTCATTTGGATGCAGAAAGTAAGGACTAGCAGGATCTAACAGAGGATTAACTGAGTTCTCCATGATTGTGAAAGAAAAGAATCAAAGCATAGCAGAAATATAAGCAATATCTGAAACCATAACAAAAGCGAAACTTGATGAAAATAGAACCAAAACTTGATGAAAAATTAAAGCAGAAACTTGATGAAAGAAGCAGAAGCTTAATACGAAAAGGAAGAAAAAGAAATAAAAATTGTAACTAACTTAAACTTCCAGTACAATGTGACTATCTTTATATACGTGGGATTTTAACTAATCTAATTATGTTAAGTAACTATAACTGTGTGTTAACTAACTATAACTGTCTAACTAACTAACTACTAAATAAACTAATTTAACAGTGTAAACGCAAGGGAGCCAGCCACCTCTCTTAATTAGTTTTCCTCTACTTTGTACATAATACAGATACAAATATAGAAGTGTTTTAAATCATTAAAAATAGAATTGATTTAATTTTGTCAAATGAACTTAAATTTTATTAGATTTGAACATGTTTTTATATTTATATTTTATAATATTAAAATTAGAAATATTTTAAAATCAAATCAATTTTCATTTCATTACTTTTTAAACAAAAGAGACAATATTTCAAAATATATTAATCTTTATTTTATAACTTTTGAAACAAAAAAAAAATTGCTTCATAGATCAAATCAATTCTCAAATTTTATGGTTCTAACTTCTAAATATACTGAAAGAAAACATTTAAATTAGAAGTAAATTTCTAAAACGAACTAACAAAGGTTTTCATTCATAAAATTGTGTTTACATTCTTTAATAAACAGGATTAATTAATTTTCTTTGATGATTTAAAAATCAAATTAACTCAAATTCCATTAGATTTAAGTGAGTTTGTATTAGTATATGTACATAACTTATAAAAATTTTAAAATTAAATTAATTCTTATTTTATAACTCCTCAACTGAAAGATTTCATTTTAAAATAAATTAAAAAGAAATTATTTGATTAAATTAAATCAATTCCAGTTTTTTTTTTTTTAAATATAATGTTAAAAAATATATCAAGTTTCTCGACAACAGGACTACTAAGTACGAGTTCCACCGCCACAGGTTCACTCATCATTTAATTTGTCACTCGTACTAGTAATAAAAGGGAATTTTTTTTTTGTTTTTTTTTTTTGTAATAACTAGTAAAGGGGTTTTTACTTGCACGTAACTGACGAGGACTTGAGGTCATAAAGCAGATTCTTTTGGACCTTCTGTCCTTGTAAGAAATTACAAAGCTAAGCAATAAAAATAATGGAATGATGTTTATAAGCCAGCGATCTGCCACAAGCCCTTGCTGCGTTGGCAAATTTGGATTTGATTAAGTTACAAAAGTCTATTGACAGCTGCCAAATTTGAGCACAGTAATTCCAACTCAATAAAGTTGATGTATATGGATCCATTATCCATCCTTAATTAGTGCCGTAGTTAGATGCATGTATGTTTTGTCGGAGATATTGATATGTTAACTAATCTTTGAAAAATAATAGGAGAATGTATAGATGGTCTTGTTTGTTAACTGCGAAAGGTCAAGAACCTGTCCATTTTTCAAACACTTGAAAGTCATCATCCGTAGCTAACGGAATACAGATTAACGAGAAATAAAATATAATTACATGACTGTGATTATCTTGTAGAGCCTATCATATGCCAAAAGTCCGATATGAATCCTCACCTTATTCATAACCTTGTTATGAAAGAGAAAATCATAAAATAACTTTTATAAAATTGGGGAGTTCAAACCTTATAAAAAAAAAAAAAGATGAATTCCTTCATAATATATGTTTATTTTTTTCTCAGATAAAAAATATATATATATATGTTTATTTTTTCCCTCATAATAGGACCTCACTTACAAGTAACAAAAAGAAGAAGATCTAAATTCGCCATAAAGCCAACCTAACAAAAATCTAAAGGACGAGTCCTTATTCAGAGTCCTTTAATTTTTATGGCTACGAGTCAATTGAGGTATGACTTTTGTTTTCCAAATTTCCTTTTAAATAATCATTAATTTACATAAAAGATAATTATTTTATGAAAAAATATGTGGTAGTAGTAAATACACTAAGTGAATAATTAATTGATAACCCAATGACTATAATTATTAAATTTTGGAAAATAGCTATTGAAATTAAAATTACAGACGCAAAGATGTCTCCAATTTAGGCACTACATATCAATAATTATATAGACAAAATTTAGTTCAAATTCTTTATATTTTTTATATTTAATTTTTAAATCAAATAATAACATAAATTTTTTTAACTTAATAATATACACTTAGTAACAGATTTTTTTACTTATATGTCATTATTTAATTTAAAAACTGGATAAAAAAATATATAAAAAGGTTCAAGTAAGTTTTATCCTAATTATATATCCGAAATCTCAACATGGTTGTATGAGGATTGAAATCATATGTACTCTTCTCTATCTCTAATTAAAATGCCACGTCATTTATTATGTAAGCTTGGAAAAATTTTAACGGCATTATTATTTCTTCTGTGAATCCTAATTAAATATTTTATATATATTAAAATATACATATTATATTTACATTGTATGTTAATATGAAAAATAATAAATTATTTTATATATAATTATAATATTTTTACAACGTATAAAATAATTTTATAAATAAATTAAATAAAAATTAAATATATTTTAATTAAATGAATAACGAGACTGATTAACATAACGGTTGTTGATTGGCTTGCCGCACCTGCACCGCTTGAAAGAATTCTGATTGCTTTACCGCGCTTCATCATTGAATAATTGCTGCACCTTGCTATAGCAATTGTTATGAAAGCATCTTCAATGTTGTTTCAATTATTGTGAATGGCAGAAACTTCACTCTCTCTCTCTCTCTTTGCCACAGCGCAAGCCATTTTTTCCCTGAAGAACCTTAAAGAACCTAGTTTGTTAACAGATTCCATCATCCAGAACCATTTACTCATGGACATGTACAGGTTCCATCAAAGGATGACAATAATTTGAAAAAAAAAATAAAAAGATGCTGAGATGAAACCAACCTGACATAAGAGGAGCACAACACAAAGTTAACGATGAGACGCTAAAGGAAAGAGCGAACCACGTTAAGTTTTCATTAGACTGGTGTTAAAAATGTCGTGGCATTTTAATTTGATTTGACAACTTTATATTGGAGGGCAGGGTAGGGGAGATGGATTGTGGATAAGTGATTTCAATATGTTGTGTGAATACTTTGTTTTCCAAGTCAAACATCTGAATTCCCTCATACAGAGTATATATGGAATACATATTTTTAGAACATGTTTTAGTAAGAGAAAAAAAATAAAAATAAAAATAATAATACTTTTCAAGTTAGTATAATTCTAAGTATCATTATTAATATTATTTGAGTTTTTTTTTAAATAATTTAAAATAAGATTTTTTTTATGAAAAGTAAAGTATTTATAATAATTAGTAATTGATAAAACTCTACTTTTAATACAAAACTTCTTATTTTAAATTCTTTAACAAATATTAAAAACTCATATTATTTTCTTTTTTCTCGGTTCCAATATTATCATTCTTATGAAATACATATGAAATGTATATGTGTGTACTGATAATTCTCAAGATCAAAGGGCTGAATCCTTGTCAATTTGGCTTCAAATATAAGCTGATAAACTGAATGTTAACCTATGTTAAGTAAAAACACTAAATACATATCCAGCTCAATTTTAAGTTACTTGTTGCTGTGTAAGGAAAGACTTGAGCAATTTGATTAATATCCACTACATAAACAAACCCATCTAAGAAAAAGAAAACTAATTCCAATTCCATACTTGGGATTTTCGTTTTCTTTTATCAAATGCAATAAAAAAAATACTTTCTGCAATATCATTTTTTTTTACGGTTTTCTGCAACATCATTGGACAAACAGTAATACTATATGGCAGATGAGAATTCTTATATGCTTCACAAGAAAAATAAATAAATTTTTGCTATGTATGTAACTATGTACTACCTTAGTTCTGTGGCTTTATTGCCATGCGAATTTGAATATTCTTTTCCAATCCAATTAAACTATGTGCGGACAAGCAAGCTCTTCCTGGGAGCTACTGCCATTATACATATCCCATGAAATCAAATGGCAGATAAATATTAGCAATATATTTTTTTAATATTATTTTTAATATTTATTTTATTATTGATCTACTTTATACACTTAAAAAAATTATTAAAAAAAATATTAATAACACTTATTTTTGGACTAATAATAAAATAAATATTAAAATAAATATAAAAAAGAATGTGTTACTAATATTTTTTAAATGGTATTTGCTTTTGGAAAATGTTTTTCGTACATAAAAATATGTACAACATATTTGTACCGTATGTTTATGTGAGGGATGTCAAATTAAGTTATATGTAACTGTAATTTTTTTACGAGATATAAAATAAATTTATGAATTGATTAGAAAAAAAGTTGAAGTATAAAAATTAGATGAATATATGAGTCATTTGCTTTTTTATTTGTTGTAGTTATACAACGGCATGTAATTCTCCGTCTCTTTTCTTTCTTTTTAACAATAATATTTTTATATCTAATAGTATTTATATTTATTTTCACATTAATTATTGTTTATGGAACTTTTATCAAATTATGTTTTTGTCTTTTTTTAATATATGTTCATTAACCAAAATAAATTTTTTTTCTTCATTAACTAACTTTTTTCACGAGTATAAAAACAAAGTTAGTTAATAAATAACAAAAATATGGTTAATGACCTACAAAAGTGGTTAATGACACAAGATTTTACTACATAATTTCTATACTCGTGAAAAAAATTGATCAACGAAGAATAAAAAAATAGTTAACTATATAGAGAAGTTGATTAATGGACATATATAAAAAAAATAAAAAAAATAATTTTGATAATTCTCCGTCTCTTTTTTGCTTTTGATAATTTTCCCTTTTCTTTAAGCCTTTCATTCTTGACAAATGCGAATTTTAATTTTTGATCTTTGTAAATATTACAAATTCTCAGTGATCTTGGCTGGTGTCTCTTTTCTGAAATCCAGCAATGCTCATTTCTTTTCTTTGTTTCTTTTTTGCTTTGGGCTTTCTGCCCTGAATGAACGCTAAATAATTATTACAAAGGAGTGAAAAGGACAATAATCATTCTTGTATGATCTAGATCAGCCTGTCTAGTCTAATTGGGAAACTTGCAACCTAGCCTTTGGACCAATCTAGATAGAGTTCTAGACCAGTTTTCATATTAACCCGGGTAAATTTGAACCGCTCAACCTGATTTTTTTTTTAATTTAAAAAAATTGTGCTTGCTAAAAAGATGTCATGTGGTTTCTTTGGGTAAATTAACCTTGAGTTCTTCTCACTTTATTGAATGAACTCCTCTCCAAGCTTAAGGTGATATTTTCGTCTCCTTCCCCTCCTCACTTCATTGCTTGAGTATAATTGTTGTTTAGCCATGTAATAAATTTACCACTTAAAAGGAGTTCCTTTTTGCATTTGTGCTATTCTGTTGTATTGGGTTATAGTGTTAAATTATATACTCTTTTTAGGTAGATGAATTATGTAACCTTTAAGTACTACAGTTAAGCTATATTCTATTAAAAATTATAAATTATTTTTTGATATTGTATGTGTGTCTTTTTTATTAGTTTTTTTCTTTATCTGAGTTTTTTAATTTGATTTCTTTACCTGCGATCAAATTGTTGATTTAGTAATATGTCTGACCAAGTCAACCTCTTTCAAATTATACAACTTTATGATTATAACTACCGAACCAGCTCATATATATATATATAACACAAGTAATATATCAAAGCTATTTCGTGTTGTCAAGGAAGATAAAAATACTCGATCACCGTTTCTCAAGTTTCAAGTTACCTAAACCTTGGGCAGCATTCGCCTTAATTTCCAACTATCACTTAGATGCAAATTCAACTTCGATATTTGCCTATTATATATTTTTCAAAAGATAAAATTTGGCTCCAACTTAAGTTGAAGAAAAGTCTTTCAACTTCTTTTAATATTATACTATGTGTTTATTTTATTAAATTAATAGAGTTAAAACAAATGAGTTACAACACATGTCATAATATTACAGGATGTTTGAGAATTTTCTTTCAATTTGAGTTAGAGTCAAATTTTATCTTTTTTCAAAAATATTTTTGAATACTTATAATACAACATCAATTTAGGATACTGTGCAACTTATATACCATGTCAAATTAGAATAAATATACCATATACATATATAAATATAATATTATCTGAATGTATTCTGAATATTCAAATAATAGAATTTTTTAATTTTTTAATTTTTCATGATTTTCCTACATCTTTTAAGTGTGACACTAACCCCTTTCAATCACAAGATAATACGGTTAAGCCTTAAAAATGTCATTGGGATGCAAATTTAACTATGATATTTGCGTATCATTTTAGATAAGCACTACCTAAATAAAAAAAGATAAGCACTACCTAAGAATTTTTCTCTAGGAGATAATCGTTACTGCACTATTTCTATTTTTAGTTACAAAGTCATTAGTTGAATTCCTGCACACAAAACAAACGCGAGTTTTGCACAATAATTAATCCCGTTGCCATAAAATAACATAGAAGAATGAATTAAACCTAAATTGGTGGAAAATTCATTACGGGGTACTTAACCCACAATAACAGATTCACATACCACACCTACCATCTATGACTTCACTTAAAGAGATTTTAATATTATGTAATAAAATAACATAAGATTGATGACCTGGACAGAAAAATTTCCCTTGTCCCCCCCTATAAATGCTTGCCCTTTGTTTACATTTTCTTCCATCACAAGCTGAAGACATGTCTTCTATACACTCACTAGTGTTGTTCCTGCTTGGAGTGGTGATTCTCACCACTCCAGTACTTGCTAATTACAAGCCACCCACTTATGAGCCTCCACCAACTGAGAAGCCACCCACATATGAGCCTCCACCAACTGAGAAACCACCACCACTGTTGGAGCCGCCAATCTACTACCCACCACCAGTTTACCAACCACCACCAGTGCACCACCCTCCTCTTGAGAAGCCACCACCAGAATACCAGCCTCCACATGAGAAACCACCACCAGTGTACCAACCTCCACATGAGAAGCCACCACCTGAGTACCAGCCACCACCCCATGAGAAGCCACCTCATGAGAAACCGCCACCTATATATCCGCCTCCTCATGAGAAGCCACCACCCGAGTTCCCGCCTCCTTATGGGAAGCCACCACCAGTGTACCAGCCACCTATAGTGAAACCACCACCATTGTATCCGCCTCCTCATGAGAAGCCACCACCCGAGCTCCCGCCTCCTCATGAGAAGCCACCGCCAGTGTACCAGCCACCTTATGGGAAACCGCCACCATTGTATCCGCCTCCTCATGAGAAACCGCCAGGTGCACCAGTGTATCCGCCTCCTTATGAGAAGCCACCTCCAGTGTATCCTCCTCCTTATGAGAAGCCACCTCCAGTGTATCCGCCTCCTCATGAGAAACCGCCACCATTGTATCCCCCTCCTTATGAGAAACCACCTCATCACAAACCTCCACATGAGAAACCACCATTTTACAAGCCACCAGTTTACGAGCCACCTCCAGTGGAGAAGCCACCACCAGTAGAGAAGCCACCAAGCTACAAGCCACCACCTTATGGCCACTATCCACCTCCCAAAAATTAGTAGCCGGTGATGAACGACGTTGACTGAAAGTAAGAGCAGTCACTTGTCAAATAAAGTTTTTGCTTTATTATTTCAGAGCAATTTTAAGATGTCAAGTACAATGTGCTTCTTGTGCTTATAAATAAAGGCACAATGCCTCAGTGTAATACCTTCCATTTCCATTTCAAGCAACCATATTGTAATGTCTTGGGTTTATCTATGTCTACAATAAATATTTCTCAGTGCTTAAATCTGCTATCTTTCACATTAAAAAAAAAAAATTGTGTCCGTAGTCTGTACTTGTTATTTCTCTAAACCTTAAATTTACTGGGAAGTAAGATGAAAAAAAAAAAGAAAAGGTTCAACTCCTTGCTGTCGTACTTGTTCAGTTAATCTTACTTTTCTAATAACAGTAAGGAATAAAGGTCACCTCATATATCCCATCTTGAATTGTGAGTTTGTGACCTCCATCTTGTTAATTTACAAATGATGCCAAACTTTCAGATATATTTGTTGCAACTTCAACTGCAGAGATTATGTTACCTAAACAGTACACACCAACTACACTCCCTTTCTCTGCGAAATTTCTTTTATTTTTATTTCTTCTAGTGCTTTTGAAAAGCCACACATGTTTTTGAAAAGTACCTTACGATACTAGCTGTGACTATCAAAAATATGAAATAGCAGAAAAGCTTTACCTTATTTGAAATAATTATTACTCTATATTTTTGTAATTTAAAATTAATTTATATTAAATAATATCTATTTTTATAACGGTTGATACTTATGGAAGATTTGCATTAATCTTTATCAAGCACCTTTTTAGTTGATGGGCAATTCATATAAACTTTAAAGCAAAAAAAGAAAAATTTAAGACGTTCAATCAACTTTTTCACAGCATTTTCTTCACAATAGCTTTTGATAAGTGGTGTTGGATTTTCAAACAGGGCCTTAGTAGTTGGTAGCATATTTTTAAATTTTTTTTGGGTAATTAATATGGCCTTAGTAGCATCTTGTTATAAGAAATTGAAATATTTTTGTATACATATAAGATGTACTACGTCACATTTATACATAGAGAAAAAAATAAGAGAGAGAATATATTTTTTCTATAATGAGTGGATTTAATGAGACTTATTCATCTTATTTTTCTAATTTTTTTTTCTGTGTATAAATATGACATAGTATATATTGTATGCACACAAGAATATCTCTAAGAAATTAGTGGGAATAAGAAAAATACCGTACCTTTACAAGTGGAAGAAAGAGCATAGAAGAGACAATTAGTGTGGAAGAGCAAAATTAATATGTTACACTTGATTGCATTATCTTTGGTATGAGTAATGTTATTCGTACAAATTCAGGATTCAAAATCATTTGCAAATTGTATTTATAGCTTTATTTATGTTCAAGTAATCCTACTCGATCAAAAACCTTCCTCTTTGCAACTCGAATCGAGCAACCAATACAATCGAGGAGATTTGCAATTTAACGGTTCCACTGTTGGAAAGCATGTTGGGATAATTAGATCAACCAATGCTTTCCTGCGGTCATCATAAGTAATGCTACTCATGCATGAATTCGAAGGGAAAGTTTAATTGTGATGATAATAAAACATTAGTATGCTATGTGTACCCGCAAAAAAAAAGAAAAGAAAAAGAAAACATTGAGTATGCTTTCATTTCATGTACGTAACCTAGGTGTGCCTGTGAACATGTGTGGGACTTGAGTATTTCAACTCGCAAATGACGCACGTCTTAGCAACGAATGCATTATTGGATATCAAAATGAAAATATCAGCAGCACATGAGCTGAATCTTTCCAATTTGGCTCCGAATATTGGCCAAATTCAAAGAGATCACTTGTTAGTTTGTAAGGAAAAAAGGTCTCTGCAGTTGGTATTGAAAATGTATCTTCTGCAATAAAATGTAAGAATTGTGCTCTTGTCACTAATCCCAAGAATAATTTATTCCTTTTTCTAAATAAGTGGAAATTGAATTGAAGTTTCTCCATCGTGTTTCTTGATGTTGAAACAAATCAGTAGGATTGATAAACAAAAGATATCTTTATCTATTTTACAACTTCTTCATTGTCATTTCCACCAACCCATTTTTTAAACCCATCATTAATTTTTTTTCTCACAATATTTCCATATCATATAAGTGAGAGATTAATTAGTCAAATTCGTAAGAAAAAAATTATCTTAATATTATTATTTTTATACACATAAATTATAAAATTAATCTCAATTATATACTTAAATCACTCGAACTCTTTATATTGGGATCAACACACGTTTATAAAGTCCATCATTAATATATCAACTACTAAAGCTGACTGAAGTGAACAAAAGGAAAAACGCGTTATGAAGATTAAAAAACAACTCACTGACTCTTGAGGGTCTATCAAAACTATGGATTCAAATATCCTCTAATTAAATATTGACAATTCATTAACACAAATTAACAAGCAAGAGAGAATTTATTGTTAATTAAGAGAAATTTTTTTCCCTAAGTTGTCATTATTTAATTAGAGAAATAAAAAAAATAAAGAATTTCAATCCCAAAACTATATGCCAGTTCCACCTCTAAATTTACGGATACTAACGATTGGCCAAATCACACCTACTACCCGCTTAGATTTCTTCCGGATTTTTCAAGTTTGTTTGTAGTTAATAAATTATATTAAGTCGTCTAATAACCCTTCAGGGTTCCACCGACTAGTGTCCCTCATTACTACTATAAATGCATGCCCATTTTCTGTGGTTTGCACCATTACAAGTCCAAGCTGAAGGTGTCTTCGTGGAAAGATTATTGTGGACTAAGTGAATAAACAATAGATTTAATTTGAATGCATGGTTAGCGTAACAAAATTTTATATTGTAATATGATTATATATTATTATATTATTAAAAAATTTTAATTCTTTTAATAATTATATAAAAAATTATATATATAATAATGTATGATTAGTTGATTGTATAAATAATTTTTAAAATATAAAATTGAATAAATTAATTTTATATTTATATTTCAATTAAATAAATAAGCCACTAATTATTAAAGGTAGGTACCCTAACAAAATAAATGATACTAAAAAAATCTCCTTGTCAATGAGTAAGAATTGAATGTAAATAGGGTTTTTAAATAATCTGAATTTGAATTTGAATTTGAATTTGAATATATTATTAAAAAATTGTGTCGAAGTCAGGATTACGAAGTATAAAGCTTCTTAACTTGGAGAAGATCTGTAGTGCATAGTAAACTTTTTGGATGGTACGATTCAACAAAGCATAGAAATAGACTGTCTTATTGACTTGTGTCAGCAACAAGGAAGCTGGACCATACGGACCTGCTGGGTCCGAACCCAATAAACAACATGTCCAATTGGACCAACTGGATCTGCGCGCCTCACCATCTTCAAATGCCCGCTGTTGTTCTACCTAGATGACTCAGCAGATCCTGAAAGATACTCCCCTCCATCCAGCCAGAATCTCCTTCAAGTGACATTTCTTCCCATCAAGTGGATCTTTTGCCGAGTCTCCCGGAGATAGTTAATGCTTTCTTATCTATTTAAGTTCAACATATGATTTTAGGTATGTTCTTTACGTGTTTTAATCTGTTTGAATTTTTTTTATTAATAGAAAAAAACAGAATATGTAAAGATGAATTAAAAAAAAAAAAAATAAAATATAATTATTATTTTTTTTTTTGAAAGTTTTATTAATAGAATAAAATAAAACTTTATTATTTATGTATTTTTTTTATTTTACCTTAATTTTTGAGACAACAAAAATTAAATATTAAAAAAAAATTCTCTATATGTTTAGTTTAATTTTTATGTATTTTAAAATTTTTAAATAAAAAAATTTATTTTATTTCTCTCATTCTCTTTTTTTTTTTTTTCTATTACTTATCATTAAAACATTGTGTAAACATTTAACCTATCTTTTATTTTCATTAACTTAGATGTCGGAAGTCTCTTTGCAAGTATCACCATTGCCGCTACTAGCTCTTCATGAAGCTTTCCGACTCAGTCAAGCCCGATGCTGGCTATTCACACTAGTGACAGACTTAGAAGTTTTTAACAGTAAGGACAAAGTTAAAGATATGTATTTTTATATTTTAAGGATAAAAATAACTTTTTTATTATCAATATTATTAAATATGTATCGTTACATATGTAATTAAATAAAAATATCAAATTAACTATTTATTATAAGTGATAATGAGTTAAATTTATATATAATATATATATATATATATTTAACTTATAAAATATTATATAATAATATTTTTTTAACTTAATGGGAACATGTGCGCCATAATTCATAACCTGAGTTTGTCCCTAATCCACACCCTAAGTGCAAGCAGGAATAGAGCCAACGTTCAAGGGTAAAGAGCTTTTTATTTTCTTTTTGCACATAAAATTAACTAATATTTTTTTGTGTATTTTTTATATTTTAAGGATAAAATAATTTTTATATATTATCAATATTATTAAATATGTATTAACTTGTCTAAATATTTATGTAATTAAATAAAAAATATCAAATTAACTATTTATTATAAGTGATAATGAGTGTAAATTTTCATATATATATATATATATATATAACTTATAAAATTATAAAAACATAAATGATAAAATTATATAATAATATTTTTTTAACTTAATGGGAACATGTGCGCCATAATTCATAACCTGAGTTTGTCCCTAATCCACACCCTAAAATTATAATGGGCACCAAAACCTCTTTCCTCAACTTATCTCTAACCCTATAAACATAACTTGCCTCCTCTAATCCCTCAAAACCAGCTTCAGAATCACGAGGAAAAACCCTCCTTGCAATTCCCTGACAAAGCAATGTCCCTTCATCATTAGGAAGAATCAATAGAAAACATAACTTGCCTCCTCTAATCCCTCAAAACCAGGGCACCCCTTCATCATTAGGAAGAATCAATAGAAGGGCACCACTTTGCAGCTAAGCTGACTCTATTACTCTTACCAGACCTCAAATGCTTTAAATCTGCACTCAAAATTTCTGCAAACACATCACAAACGCAATCATATAAAAAATGGTATCTGGGGTCATTGTCATACTTCTCTAGAGCTCTATTAGCCCTGTTAATCTCCTTCTCTTTCCTCAACATTACCCACTTCCAACACCACCTTCTCCTTCTTCGCCTCCTTCTTCTCAGAAACATCCACTTTCTTCTCCTTCTCCCTCTTGAACTTCCTTGCCTTCCATCTTCTGGAACCTTCTATTCCTCTCTTTCTGACTTTCCGCTCCTTTTTGTTGATTCTTCTCACGTCAGGGTCTTCATGCAAACGATAAAGAATCTCGGGCAAGTCCTTGAGGTACCTGACGGCGAGATTGTTCACTACTAGAAAAATACGTTTTTGCGGTGGATTTTTTGCGGCGGATTCGAATCCGCCGCAAATGAAGGCATATTTGAGGCGGATTATAATCCGTCTCAAATTTACTGCAAATTTTTTTTACGGATCCGTTTGCGGCTGGATTTTGCAATGGATTTTTCCTCTCCCAATTTTTTTTTCCTAGCTAAATTAAATAATCCGTAAAAAGTTTTTTTTTTATGAAAAAGTTTTATGGCGGATATTTCCGCCGCAAATTATTAAATAAAATAGAAATTTATTTTTAAATTTAAAAATAAAAATAAAAAACATTTGCGGGATGGATGTTGCGGCGATGTTGCGACAGATTTTACTACGGATTTTTCTTCACCAAAAAAAAAAATTATGGGCGGAAATATCCGCCGCAAATCTCCTGTCTTTTCTAACGTAAAATATAATTTTTTTCTTTACGGATAAAAAAATTTGCGGCGATCATGATCAAGAATTAATTCAAGATAATAAAAATTTTAAAAAAATATTTAAATAATCCGCCGCAAAATCCGCCACAAATCTAAATTTCAAAAATTATAAATCCGCTGCAAAAATTGATACGTATAATAAAAAATTCTAAATAAAATATTAAAATATTTTTTTTTTCGGCGGAAAAATCACCGCAAATTATGTCGCAATTCAAAAATACATTTGCGTGGCATTTTTTCGTCGTCATAAAAAATTTTATCCGCCTTGCAAAAATTAAATCTACTTCATCTTCTTCCTTCTCCCATTTTCATTTTTCTAGCATTCTTTCTCTATTCCTCTCCCTTCCCCTTTCAAGACAAGAGCTTCCATGAAAGCAACCTTCGTCATCTTCAAGACCTTGAGGTAGGGAAAAACCTTGTTCTTGACTCATTTTCCTATTCTTTTCATCTTGTTTTTGAGTTGTGACTTGATGTGTGAATTGGGGTTTTGAGTTGTTTTTACTTGTTTTGGCTTGAATCTTGTTAGAAAACTTGAGAATAACATGATTTGGTTTGCTAGAGGCATGAGAACAGTTTTTCATTACTTGTATACCTTGATTTCCATTTGAAATGAGAATTTGGAGTTTTAGGTTTTCAATAACCAAGGATGAGATTTGTAGTGTTTTGATCTATTTTTAGTGAAATCTTTTAGTGTTTTATGTTCCCTTCATGTTTGTGAACTTGTTTGGGACTTAAACTCACCTAGAAACTGGATTGGAGTGGCCAAAATCTCCGTAATGACGGTTCTGCATGACTTCTGTCCCAGTAACACGGCCCATGTTCGAATACACGGGGTGGGCCGTGTGTCACGTAAAGCCGACATGCATCTTCCTGAAAGTTTTCACTAAGTTAATTATGCTCTCTTCCAGTGCAAATATAGTGGAAAAGTGCAGAATAAAGTAGGACACGACCCACACCCGTGTCAAACAACACGGGCCGTGTCAAAAAACACGGCCCGTGTCTTAAGATATAATAAGAATTAGCTTTTGTGCTCTTCATGAAAGTTATAGCTCTTTCTCTTAGCTTTCCAAAGACACCTAATTCACCTCATTTCGACATACGTAGCTCAAGTTATGCTCATTTTACTGAGCAAAGGTCAAGGGTTGAAATTGAGAAAAATGCCAAAATGTTGTTTTGGGAAAAACTAGCTTTCCTAATTGTGGGAACCTTTCTTGTATGCATTTATAAGTGTGATGAGACCTTAGTAAGAGTGTTTAATAAAGTGTATTCGTGATGCATATAAATCAATTGTTATCCTAATAGATAAGTTTAAAGATTAATTGATGAATTGTTTTGACTTATGCCACTTTTCTATTTAATAATTAAGTAACTTGTTTTATATACAGTAATTGGATTTATTATGAGATTATGTTGTATAAATCTATTATTGAGAATTTTAAATTCTCACCCCAACTTCTTATTTTCATGGTAAATCTAGTATATGATCAAAGCAGGAGCGAAAGAAGGCATTGAAGACTTTGTATAAATCCAGTTTGTGTTTTTGTTAAAGCTAGCATCACGTTGCATTTTGTGACACCTTGAGGAGGAGATCTCCAACTGGTGCGGTGTGACAGTCTCCAACAGGTTTGATCTACTCTTTGATTCACCCTTTCTTCTTTTTGATTGGTGTTAATTAACCTGCATTGCTTTTGCTTAGTCTTTTGTTAAAAGTTAGGCTTGGTATAATGTATGCATAGGATTTAGACTTTTATTGGAGAACACTTTTGCATTTTTGGCTTTCTAAATTGACCACATTAGTGGAGAATACTAGTTGTTTGGATTGAAATATTTATACATGTATAATTTTAGAATATATTAATTATGTAACATATGTTGTGCATTTTGCATTTTTGTATTTTGATTTAAGTGTAAAATTATCATTGTTTAATTATGATGTTTGGATCGTGTTCAGCAGATTCAACAAAGAAATGAAGCAAAAAGCCAACAACGTGAGGCGAGTGGAAAATGCGATTTGAACAATACCAAATCAACGTAACCAAATGATTAAGGAGCTGAAATCATATGTACAAGCCGTTGGCACTCAACCAAGCCAACAACTACAACTAACAGAAGAAGATAATCAGAATAGTGAAGATGATCATGATGAAGATGACAATTATAATGAGGATTATTAAACTTTGTATTTGAACAAACTTTGTATGCGATTTGTTATGTTTGTTTTATGGATTGATTAAATGCATTGACAGGTTGAAATTCATGTATGTGTGGATTCTGACAGGTTGATTAAATGTTTATTTTATATTGTGGATTTTGAATATTCAATTTAATTTTTTTTAATATTCAAAAAAATTTGCTACGGATTTTGCGGCGGAAATATCAGCCTCAAATTTAGGTAGATTTTTAGGGCGGAAAAATCCGCCGCAAAATTCGCCTCAAATTAGCGGCGGAAAAATTCGCCGCAAATTAGCGGCGGAAAAATACGCCGCAAATTAGCGACGAAAAAATCCACCGCAAATTAGCGGCGGAAAAATCAGCCGCAAATTATCGACGAAAAAATCCGCCGCTAATTTGCGGAGGAAAAATCCGCCGCAAATTAGTCCTTTTCCGGCAACTATGCCGACATGTCACCGGAGAGTTTTGCGGCGGATTTGCAGCGGAAAAAAAAATCCGCCGCAAACTATTTTGCGTCGACCATATTTGCGGCGGACCCGAATCCGCCGCAAATCCTCCACAAATTGTTAATTTGCGGTGAATTTTCAGTGATTTGCGGCGGATTTATCCTTCGCAAATATCCTTTTTTCTTGTAGTGGTTGGTCTCGGAAATCAGAGTGTCCATGTCGACTTCGCAGGAGAAGGTGTCGATGGAGACGATCGCCGGTGGGGAAGAGAAGCTACGATGATGAGCGTTGTGTGTGTTTTGAGTTTTGAGAAGGAGAGAGTGAGAAATTAGCAGAAGAAACAAGAAGACTGCGTCTTAGGTAGGTTGAGGAAGGTGGTCTTAAGTTTTCCTTTTTACCCTTTTTTTTTTTATATATATATATAGAGAGAGAGAGAGAGAGAGAGAGAGAGAGAGGGAATATATTCTCAATCATAATTTTGGGAGAGAGAGAGGAATATATTCTCAATCATAATTTTTTTAACATATTTTTTTTATTGAGTCACGTTATATTAGGGGTATCAAAATGGGTCAAGTCTGATGGATTGGCTCAAATAGCCTGGCAAAATGGACGGGTTGGGTTAGTAAAATATCAGCCCGAAACTTACATGACCCGAATGAGTTAAACTCGAATGGACTGAGCCCGAATGAGTCGGGTCAGCCCGCTCTTTTAACAATACATAAGGCTAAATGAGTTAGGCTGTATTAGCAAAATACCAAACCGAAACTTACATGACTCGAATGGGCCTACTCGAAAATGGCTGGACCCCGAATGAGCAGGTCCGACCCGTTTTGACACCCCTACGTTACATACTAAAATAATATTCAAACTTGATTATACACTAATCAAGCTTGAGTGTTATTGATTACACGTTAATCAAGTTTGAATGTTATTTTAGTGTGTAACGTGATTTAACATAGAAGAGAATGTATTGAAAGAAATGTGATAAAGAGTGTATTCTTAACACTTCTCTTATATATATTTTTTCAACAAAAAAAATGTTATTAGTAATCAATAATTTTATTTAATTGATAATATTTTATTATGAAGACAAAATTATAAATAAATTAGTTATTTACTTCTTAAAATTATTTTCTACTTACAATTTAGACTTTAAATTTGAATAAAACTCATCTAAATTGAGTAAGTAAACTAATATATATCATTAAATTTTAGTGAGTTAATATCACGATTTATTTAGATTAAATTAATAATGATATATCCTTACTTATTCATTATAGAGACAAGATAACTTTAGAAGAATTTTTTTCATTAAATATAATTATGTGTACAACTTAATTTTTAAATTTACAAAACTCGTATCAACTAAGTCTTTTTATTTCCCACTTTAGTCCAAAAGAAGAAATGAGTTTATATTTGAGTTTTGAAAATTTAAGAATTAATTCGTATATATAATTAAATTTAAAAATAAATTAAAAATACAAAATAATTTGAGATTAAGTTACTAATTTAATCCATAAATTATTTATATGAAAAATAATTTGAAAAATGAAATCTTTTAAATATAAAAAAATGTGGTTCAAATAAAATCTGAAGTCTGAACATGTATTTTAATGACTAATAATTTATTTTAGAAATTACTATGAGTATAAGAACAATATAAAATGGCACCTTTTTCATTTTGAAAAAATATTAAAATTTTTTTTTTATCCAATATTAATAACACTTTTAATTGTATATTGATATATTTTATTAAATATTTTTAATTATAATACCTAAATTATTACGAATTAATTAAGTGTGACTAAAAATAAAATTAAATAATTTTAATTTAATTAAAAAATAAAATTGAAAGTAACTAATGAATTATGAAAAAAATTACAACTTCCATAATACAAATAAACTTGAACCCGATTTAAACTAGATTTCTTGCTTTAGACTCGAAGTCCCTGATGGACATATGCAATTGGACCTGCTAAAGAACCAATTTAGGAGCAACAGGGACTTGACCAATTGGAAGCGGTGGCATCGAGGAAAAGGATGAAGATATCTCTCTCCTTCAAATGTTATTGAGATGCATGCAAACTCAAATTTTTATTTTTATTTTCAACGGGCATTGGATAGGTTTGGGAATGTGGTATCAAATTTTCTTTTTACCCTTTATATATATTTTTAATAAAATATTATCAATTGAAAAAACATTATTATCCACCGAAAGAAATAAGCAATTCTTAAAATATGGAAATTTTTGAAACCTTTTCTATTTAAGGAAGTAAAATATTCCTGATGAAAATTTAAAGCATGATGACTTGACTGACATGTGTGTCGGGTTTCCATGTTGTAAAGAAGCAATTCAAATGAAGCAATAAAATTTAAATGACACAATTTAATTTACAAAAGGAAAATAATAATTTAAAAATAATTATTTTCTCCTTATTGTTGATTCTGATGGACATAATTATAAGAATATATAAGAATATTTGATTAGATATCAAATTGAAATAATTATTTCTTCCTTGTTTTAATTTTTTTTAAAAAATTGTTTCAAATCTTTAATTTCTGAAATATGAGAATTTTGAAACCTTTCCATTTGAGGAAGGTAAATACTGTTAGAGCAAAAATCAAATGCGTGAAAACTATTGACGTGTGTAATGTAATGAGTTTCCTTATAATGAGCATTGAATTGTATATTATACATATACATATACATATACATATAGATAAATATAAATATAGATAGATATAGATACAAATATTGATATAAGCTAATACTTTGTACTAATACAATGTTTGGGATAATTAACATTTTTTTATGAATTAATTAAAAACATAATTAAAACTTTTTGGGATAAATATTTAATATATTAAGTATTTAAATAAGAAATTAGATTTGAATTAATTTTATTATGTTTCATGTTAAGTTTTTACTCCCGTTATGTAAATATTAATATGTTTCAATGGAAAGTTTTCACCCGGTGCAACGTGCAAGGTTTCCTAGAAGATTTAATATAATCCAAATAAAAAAGTTAAAAAGAAAAATTTAGAAATAAATTAAATCTAAAATCAAATAACCAATTATAAAGAATAATAATTAAAATTACCCAATGAGGCTCAAAGAAAATTGAGAGAATTGGAATAATTTTTTTAGTATATAGTTTTGTGAAAATAAAAAGCCATTCCAAATATTGAAAGTTATATAAAAAAATCATGAAAGGAAGAAAAAAAAATCCTTTAACATGATATAAACAAAGGTCACGCATGTCAGTCCAAGTAAAAAAGTTCGAATTCTTTAAATATGTGATATTGAGTTCAATTTTAAAGATTCATGTATATAAAAAAAATATTGTTAGAAGTCTATATTTAAACGTCTGATTGTACTTCGAGAGATTAGTCTCTCATTTATCTAGTGAGGAATATTTAAAAAAAACAATAAATATTTTCTCCTTGATTCTAATTCAAATAATTGTAGGAATATATACGATTCTTCAATTGGGTATCTAAGTGACATAATAATTTCTTCCTTATTTAAAAATATTTATTTCTTTGAAATTATTTTCAATTTTTTTAAATAAAAAGTTTTAAAATCGGTTTATTTGAGAAAGTAAAATACTCTTGAGGGAAAGTCAAATTCACTAATACTTGACACACGTAATAGGTTTTCTTGTAATGAAAAAGGCAAATGAAGAAATCAAATAAATCAATTTAATTTACAAAAATCAAAAAGTAGTGAAACAATAATTATTTTCTCCTTATTTTTTATTTTAATTAACATAATTATAGAAATATGTGAGAATATTTGATTTGATATCTAATTGAAATTGAGATAATTATTATATCCATATTTCAAAATATTTGATTTCTTTTTAAATTGATTTCCTATTTTTTCAGTTTTTAAAATATGATAATCTTGAAACATTTCTATTTGAGGAAGGGAAATACTGTTAGTCGAAAAACCAAATGCATGAAAACTTGATAGTGGAATGAGTTTCCTTGTAATCAATGAGCCTTAGTTTTTTCGTCCGTAAGCGATTTATTGTAATTATAATTTTTTTGTTGAGATTGATTATTTGTCTTAACTTTAAAATGAGAAGAGTATCTCTTCACCGTAAGCTTTTTTATAAAAATAAAATAAAATTCAATAACATACATAAACAAAAATAATTAAACGCTAGAAAAAATATATAAAAATCATCTCATCAAAGGAAAATAAAAAAACATTCCTAAGGATGATATGAAGAAAGGCTGGAAAATAATAAAGCAATAGTTATGCACTCCATACTGTTGATATTTGATTGAGTATCTAATTGATTTGATTATTTCTTCTTCATTTCAAAATATTTATCTTGTAAATCATTTCTAAATTTTCTAGTTTTTTAAATATAGTAAATTTTGAAACTTTTCTATTTGAGGAAATAAAATACTCTTGGTGTCTGTTTGACTCTTGAAATTGTACATGTAATTAGAGCATAAAATTAGCTTTAAAATTAGAATTGAATATTTTAATTTTAATTTTTATGTTTGAAATATATTTGTAATTGGAATTCTAATTCTATAAATCAATTCTATAGAATTGAAAAATAATTAAGTTAAGTCATTCTCAATTATTAGTACCATACTTTAAGAATTACAAATTTCAGAGCTTAAAAATTAAACCTTTTTTTCTTTTTCTATATTTATTTATGAACAATCATATTTATTGAAATTCTATATTTATATTGAAAATTATTTTTATATTTATATGAAAATTATTATAATAACTATTTAATTTTTTTTAAAGAAAATTCATGAAAAAATTATTTATGAAAAAATATGACTATTATATTATAAAAATATTATTATATGAATATTTTTATTAATTTTAATGTTTTAGATCATACATTTAAATAATAAAATTATAATTTCTTATCATAATTTTTCGACAACCACAAATATAAAATTTAAGATTCTGAATCAATTTTAATTTTGAAAGAATTAAAATTAAAATTAAAATTTAATGCTTAAAATTAAAATTTATAATTCCATTATTCAAATGAACCCTTGGAAAAAATCAAATGCATGAAAACTTGACGCGTGTTTCAGGTTTCCTTGTTGTTAAAAATAAAAATGGCAAATAAATCAATAAAATTTAAATGAGGCAATTTAATTCACAAAAATCAAAAAATAATTTAACAATAATTAGTTCCTCCTTGTTGTTGAGTCTAATTGACATAATTTTAGGGATATTGTTGATACTCAATTTTGTCCATAAAATTTTTTTTTGACCCATTAATTTTATACTTTGTCTTATTTTATTTTAAATGTAAAAAAAAAGAATTTAAATAATAAAAAGATTAGAAAATAATATTTTTGGTTTAAAAAAATAAAAAAAAAATTTTTTACAGTAACTCACTCACATCACTGCACATTTTCGCTCCTCACTCACTCAACCACTCTGCACACACGCAACTACACTGCTACACAGTACACAGCCACTTCTTTTTCTCTCCTGTAGGAAACCTACAACGGCAAAGTTCCTCCCGAATCATCTTCATCTCCATCCACCCCTCAACCTTCCACACTCCAGGGATATCACATTCACCCCATAAGAATATCATAAACCATCAACCTTGGAACCACCCACCACCACCTTGCAACAACCACCCACATCCACCATTTCAACCTTCCACTCATAACCCACCTCACCTTACAACAACACTCTATAACCATTCATCAACCCAAGCCTCCACCTCCTAACCACCCACAAACTTCACCACCCTCACCTTCATACCAATAAACCACCCACAACCACCTTTTGCAACCATCAAACCCACCACCATCAAAGACCTGCCGTTCTCGCCGTTCTAGCCAGACCTGGGCCGCCAGATCCGACCGACGTTCGACCGGAATCGCCCGACTTGACACCCCGGCACCAGCAGCGACGCGCCGTCGGCCCGCACTAGTCCCCTCGCACCGATGCTGCCACCAGATCGGAACAACCCGCGACGCCCACTGTTTGGCCCGCACCACGTCGTCGCCCACACCAGATCTGTCACCGCTGCTTCTTTGCCCCTTCGTCGCGCACCACCGCGGATTCGTTGGCCACCGTCGTGCCCAGTCACCCACCGTCACCTCCACCAAACCGAGCCAGAGCTCTACCGCACCAAGACCCAGATCCGTGCGCCGCCGAACAGCCCTGCAGCTGCATGAGTTCAGACCTACCATCCCGCACCTCGCCTCCTCACCGCAACCTGCCGGCTCCCCGAACCGGCACCCCGACGCCGTTGTCCGAATCCGAGCAGAGTCGTGCTAGGCCTATCCCCTGCCGCGCCAAGCAGCCAAGCCATCGTGGACCTCCCCTCCAGCTTCAACCCCTGTTTGTGTAATGGCTTTTCATTCATCTGATTCTTACTCTTTTGTTTTTATATATTTATTTGTTTGTTTATGTATTTAGGCTTATTTATGGGTTTAGCTTCCTCTGACGTTGAGTCATTTTGTGGCCAACTGGGCTAATTTTTTTTTTGTTTTTGGTTGAAAGCTGTTTAAGCTTAGATCCTTAAGTTGTTCTTTTTTTTTAAAAAAAAAAAATTTGTGCATACTTGATTTAGCTAAGTAGATGAGAATATAAAAATAAAAGGAAAAATCAAAACAAAAAAAAACGAAAATAAAAAAATTAATAAAATCTTTTAATCAATGTAATGACCAATGATAATGATTGAATAACGGATGCTATCTTCAATGTCATTTGGATCATAGGAGTTTATTGAGTAATAAATCTTTGCTAACCACCCTGTATAGCCAAAAATAAATTTTCAAATAAAGTCTCTTTTCAAAATTTTTTTTCTTTATTAAAATCAATTAACTCACACTTATTTTCTACATAACTACGTGACTTTGAATTTCTTATTATATCCGAAGATACGTTGGAGCAGAATCACTATTCTGTCAAGCCAAATTAAATTTTCACAAATTAGATAAAAAAATAAAAAATAAAAAAATAAAAAAAAGAGTATGGTTACAAAGTCTTTTTAAAAAGGGTAAAATAAAAAATACTTGAGATTATTAAAATTTGCACAATTAACTTAATGTACATTCTTAGAACGAGTAGTGTAGGTTGCTAACACCTTTCTTACCTGTAATCGACTCTCGAACCCAAACTCATTTTTCAAAAGATCAGTTTTGTCTATTTTAAAGGTTTTTCTAATGTTTTTTCAATTAAAATAAACATTAATGATTTAACTCCATTGATTTTCAAAACATCATATATATATATATATATATTATATTTATATTTTTATTATTTCCTATATAATTTTGAAAGCTTTAATTCTACATAAATATTATTAAAAGAAAAATTAAATTAAATTAAAATTAATGATTAATTATATTACTAAAATGTATTATTATTATAATATATATATAAAATACAAAATAAATTAAATTAATTCATTAAATAATAACATTAATTGATAAATACTTTTAACATAAATAATAAATAATTTATTAAATTTGATTATAATTATAAAATTAAAAAACAAATGTAAAATACTTTTAATAATATTTTGTTTGTATTGATTTATTTAATTAATTATTGACTTCAACTCACTTGTGATAAGAAATAAATAAAATTGTATAAACTAAAATTATAAATATGAGATATAATATAATAAAATATTTTGTAATGAAATCATAAATATTTGAAATATAGACATAAGATATTGAGAAGATTGCGAAGCCACCACACTTTGAATGTGAGTGAGTGCTTTCTTATTATACTAGATTTTAATTACAAAATAATTACATCTCAATTAGAGGAATAAAATAATAGAAACTAATCTCTTAGAATCAAGGTAATAGGCTACAAACAAGGGTCAAGACTAATCTCCTAGAATCAATGGTCAATGAGTTATGTATGAGAAACCTTAAGCCTTAGATATAAGCATATTATCATCAACACCCCCACAAGCTGAGCGTCAGATTGAAATGAACGTGAAGCTTAGATCGAAAAAATTCAAAAAGGGGTCGATGAACACTTTGGGTGAAGATGTTGGCAACTTGTAGATTAAAGGGAACATATTGACTGTGAAACTTGCCAGCGACAACAAGTTCGCGAAAGAAATGATAGTCTAATTCAACATGCTTGGTATGCTTGTGAGAAACTGAATTGGAGCTAAAAAAAATTACACTTTTATTGTCACATAAAAGAAGAGGCCGTTGTGGAATGGGGACCTAGAGGTCACGAAGGAGATTTATAAGCCAAAGAAGTTCGATGGAAGTGTTGGCAAGAGCATGATACTCAGATTCACAACTGGAACGAGAGACAGTAAGTTGCTTTTTAGCACTCCAAGATACCAAATTGTCACCAAGATAAATAGAGTAGCCAGAGGTAGAACGACGAGTGTCGGGGCAACCAGCCAACTCAGCATCAAAGTAATACCAAAATGGAGGGTGCCTTTGACATAGCGAAGAATACGCTTAATAGCAAGAAAATGATCTTTAGTTGGAGCATACATAAATTGGCTAACAGAGTGACAACATGAGCAATGTCTAGACGGGTGATGGTCAAGTATTGAAGTGCACCAACAAGTGACCTATAAAGAGTTGGATTCGAAAATAGAGGACCATCAGCAGACAGGTGTTGAGAGACAACCATGAGAGTATGGACTGGTTTGCTGTCAAGTAACTGAGCATGAGTAAGAGTATCCCGTGCATATTTTAGTTGGCTGAGAAGAAGACCATCTGTAGTTGGCGATGCTTCAAGGCTAAGGAAATAATTGAGAAAGCCTAAATCTTTAGTGGCAAACTTAGAATTGAGTTTACAAGTAAAGCTACCAAGAAGAGATGAGTTGTTGCCAGTAACAATAATGTCATCAACATAAAGAAGCAGATACATAACATCAGAGTTCTTATGAAAAACAAATAGAGAAGTGTCAACGCGACTACAAGAGAAACTAAGTTGAATGAGAAAGGAGTTGAAGCACTGGAACCATGCACGAGGAGCTTGCTTGAGACCATGGAGGGCTTTCTTCAACAAACAAACATGATTAGGGAAACGATCAATGTACCCAGGCGACTGTTCTATATAAACATTTTCAGCGAGAGTACCATTGAGGAATGCATTCTTGACGTCAAGTTGACGAAGAGACCACTTGTTGGTAAGAGAAAGAAAAAGCACAACACGAATGGTAGTGGCCTTGATAACGGGACTAAAAGTGTTTATGCAGTCAAGACCAGGGACCTGAGTATAGCCTTTGGCAACGAGGTGAGCTTTGAGTCGCTC
This sequence comes from Ormosia emarginata, assembly GCA_029884605.1. NCBI lineage: Eukaryota > Viridiplantae > Streptophyta > Magnoliopsida > Fabales > Fabaceae > Ormosia > Ormosia emarginata. The sequence continues at coordinate 23,033,342 of JAQQTP010000071.1, read as the reverse complement.
AACAGATCCATCAGGGATATATTTGGTCCGAAATACCCATTTGGAGCCCACAATGTTGGTGTTCATAGGATGAGGGACCAAAATCTAGGTGCGATTGTTTTGCAGAGCTTGAACTTCTTCATCTATAGTAGCAAGCCAGGCAAGATTCTTAGCAGCAAATTTGAATCCTTTAGGCTCAGTGGAGGCAAGAAGAGCATAAAGAAGCCCCAAGGAGCCTAAGAAACTAAGATTTGCTGGATGACAAGTCTTGAAAATACCATCTTTAGCTCGTGTTTGCATAGCCTAACAAAATTGAAAAGAACCAAGATTTGTTGGATGACAAGTCTTGAAAACTACCAAGCAGCTCGCAAAAAACTTCCTTTGGATCGAGATAGCACATGGAGTAAATATAGATTGAGTTATATGTGGAGAAGATGGTATAGCGGACAGGGGAGGAGGGTTGGTTTGGAAAAATTTAGTGAAGAAAGGAGCTGAGCCGAAGAGGTTTTGATAAAAGGAAAATTGTTTTCATCAAATTGAGCATGTCGAGTGATATAAAGCTGAGAGGTGATAGGGTAAAAACAACGAAACCCTTTATAAGAGGGACTGTAACCCAAAAAGATGCGGGGAATACTGCATGGAGAAAATTTGTTAGGCATATAATCATGCAAACAAGGGTAAACACGACAACCAAAAGGATGAAAATTTACATAATTTGGAGAAGAACCATACAAAATCTCAAATGGGGACTTACCTCCAAGAAACGGTGCTGGCAAACGGTTGATGATGTAAGTTGTAGTGCTAAAGGTGTCAACCTAGAAGTGAGGAGAAAGATGAGAGGGGAAAAGAAAAGCTAGGCCAATCTCAGTCACGTGGCGGTGTTTGTGTTTGGCACAACTATTTTGGGTAGGTCATAGGGACAGGAATGCTGATGGTGAATGCCGAAGACATGAAGATGTGCTTGAAAGCAAGTGCTAGTGAATTTACTGCCACCATCACTTTGAAAATTTTTAATACGAGTAGAGCATTGAGCTTCCACAAATTTTTGAAATTGAGTAAATACATTGTAGAAGTCATATTTGAATTTTAAAGGGTAAAGCCAAGTGAAACGTGAATAATCATCAATGAAAAGAACATAATAAATAAATTTTGAATTAGATTTGACGAGGGAAGGGCCCCATATGTCGCAATGAATAAGATCTAAAACATGTGATGGTCTATGTTCATTACGAGAATAAGGCAATCGATGATTTTTCGCAAGTTGACATGTACTACATAATGTGGGATAAGGCAATAAAGATGTAAGATAAAGATGTCCCTTTTTATTTAAATGAGAAATAATAGAATGATTTACATGTCCAAGGCAAGCATGCCATAAATCATAGGAAGCATGTAAAGATGTATTTTTAAGGACAAAAATGAAAGCAGAGTTGCCACGCTCTAGCACATATAGGCCACTATCTCTTTTATCGGTTGTTACCACCCTTCCTGTTTAACAATTTTGAATAGAGAAAAGGTCATTAGAAAAGGTAACAGATAAGGGAAAACCAGATGTTAATTTACTAACGGAAAAAATATTTTTGGTGAGATGGGGAACAACTAAGACATCTAATAAATGAATATTAAGAGCAGGAAAGAAGGTACCAATATGTGTAATGGGTAAGGAAGCACCATTTCCCACAATTGCAGAATCCTTACCATTGTATTGAGTGGATTGGTACAAATGAGATAGGTCATTAGACATATGGGTCAAAGCACCAGTGTCCAAGAGCCAATCAGTCACCGCTAGTTCATTGAGAGAGTAAGAATTGGTGAAGGCTTTGGCAAGATGAGCAGAGGACTCTCCATGGGCATACCTCTGGTTGCAGCGATGGGTATAATGGTCATTAATGCTGCAAATTTGGCAGTAGGGAGGGTGATATCCTTGACCAGAGGAATGACGACCACTGTTTACGGAGGAATTTCGGGCATTGACAGGGGTTCGACCATATGAGTTGTGGAATGAACCTCACTGATTTGATCGCTTAGGACCACAATTTGTAGCGGTGAATGCGGTAATAGGAGGACCAAGAGGTTCAAAAGACTTCTGGAAAATCCCAAAACTCTCAACTTTTGAGACTAGATAAAAAAACTTGGGAGAGACGTGAGCGTGAAGTTGGAGAAATCAGCACCGAGGTCGCATAGAAACTAATGCACCTTATCGGTGCCATCAATAGGTCGATCAATCACATGGAGTTGGTCACAGAGAGCCTTGAAGGAGCAGGTGTAGTTGGCAACAGATCGGGTGCTGTATTTCATCAATTAAAGTTCATCTTTGAGTTGGATTTCTCGAGCCTTCGAACGGTGATTGAAGGTATTCTCCAAGGTAGGCCAGACCTCACGTGCAATAGTAAGTCTAACAATTTCACCCAATACTTCTTCAATGAGAGAAGAACGAAAGAGATAAAGGATTTTTTTTTTATCAATAGCCTTCGCGATCAAGTGTTTGTCATAAATAAGGGTGCCACCAATTTTATTTAAATTAGAGAGGATCTTTGAAACCAGAGGATTCTAGTTTATGGGGAAGCGGAGACTTAACCCCACAACACCCCTATTACATTCATCAAAACATAAATTAATTATGCAAAAACTTAATAATCTTATAATATATTTGTTTTACCCTTTATAAAAAAAATAACTAAAATAAATAATTTGTGAAAATTTAAAATTTGGGGTAATTAAGTGGAGCTCCTAAGTACCCTTGATGGTGATCATGTGGATTAAAGTAGTTAAAAAATAAGTGTGGGTTAGTTGATTATTTAAAGAAAAGATTCAATTAAATTTTGGAATTTTTTTTATAAAAATTGAATTAGGAGAGTCGATTGTAAAAAGGTTTGAATAGGTGAAGCTAATTGAAAGACGTCACCCGATGATTTATTTGAATTATTAGGTTGTCCAACTTAGAGATCCAAAAATTGTGATTAACAAGCCACAACTCGGTTATCTTTTTAATTTTTTTAAATTTCAATTACCTTATTTTTATTACTTTTTTTACTTTTATTTTTTTTTATCCTATTCTATAGTATAATTTTTCGTTTTTTTAAACCTTTTGGCCCAAAGCCCATTAGCCTAGCCCTTTTTTTTTAATCTGCAATTAACAGATAAACAAAAGAAACAAAATGGAAACTAATTTTATTTGCGAATCAGAAGATGAAGACCAGATGAGTCGGTAATCCAAACAGGCTACAAACAAGGGTCAAGACTAATCTCCTAGAATCAAGAGTCGTGAGGGTTCGCGTTATGCATGAGAAGCCTTAAGCTTTAGATGTAGACATATTATCTTCATCGGATATCTCTTATCTTTTCTTGAAGCAGTGAGGATGTTACTATAAATTATTACTCCATTTCTCGCGACTTTTGGTCTATCTCACGTGGTGTCTTTAATGGTGGTTTTCGGTTGGGTGTGGGTTTATGGTATTGATAGAATGGCTTTAATGTTTTTGAAGACAATATGGAGTTTTTTGATTTGGTGGTTGGAGAAGATTTTTTGGAGGTTAAAGGTGGAGACAACAAGGTCTATGAAATAGGAAGATGATGGAGTTTGGAGGTTGAAGAAGGTGTGTGAAGGTGAAGGCGAGAGGGGGGTTTGGGCGGAGGCTATGCTTAAAGAAGGCTTGCATGTGGAAGTCTTAGGCTAAAAGTGTATTAGACTAAAGGTGAAAGTGTGTTTTTCTTTGAAAGGTGTTGAAGCACCCCACTGTGTGGGTTATGGTGATTTTTTTATAGGAAGGACTTAGGGTGAAAAGTTTGAGTTTAAGTAGGATTAGGATTAGTTTAGGATGATGAGTTAGGTTTCCCTTTAATTAGTGAGTGAAATGAGTTTGTTTTGATAGCTGATTGGATTTGTTTTGGATAAGTCTTACCTTTTTTTTTTTTTTTTTTATTTTAAAAAATCATAAAATTGGTTTTAACCTTCCATGCCAAGTGTTTGTCATTGGGTGTTTGAGAGGTTGCAGGGTCTGTTTTGGGGGGGCGACTTAATGGTGCCATCAACATAGCCAAGTAAATCCTGGCTTTCAAGAAGGGAAAGAAGTTGGCTTTGCCATAGGAGGTAATTGGTGGAGGAAAGTTTAATGGTGATCATGTGGATTAAAGTGTTGAAAGGGAGAATGTTGGAGTTTCGACAGCCATTAGAGAAGGAGAGAGGATTGTAGAAAGAACGTTTAATCTAATTGGACTCGTGATACCATGAGAAGATTGTGAAGCCACCACACTTTGAATATGGATGAATGCTTTCTTATTATAATAGTATAATTTAATTACAAATCAATTACATCTCAATTAGATAAACAAAAAAATGAAAACTAATCTCTTATAATCAAGATAATAGGTTACAAACAAGGGTCAAGACTAATCTCTTAGAATCTAGAGTCAATGAGTTATGTATGAGAAGCCTTAAGCTTTAGATGTAGACAAATTATCTTCATCAGATATCTCTTATCTTTTCTTGAGGTGAGTTACTATAAATTATTACTATTTCACGCTACCGAGTTACAATATATATTGATAGTGGGTTGTTTTTCTATATTTTGATTTCTTGGTTTTCTGCCACAACATCTATATGGTGACTTGCCCCACCTGGAGGCCATGCGTATCACCTCAAAGCTCTCGTTCATCGAGTCATGATCTACACTCACCAGGGACTCCATCGATGACTCGTCCCTTGAGTTCCAGCAATATTATGGACTTCTTTCCCTTTAATTAGTGATGAAAAACTAACCTTCATATCTTCCCATCTTAATGTTTTGCTGGATGTTTGTTAATGATATTGTAAATAATCTCTACGTAAACAATTAAGAGAGATAACCAAATAGTTAAATTCTTAGATGGAGAGCCCAACTCATCTATTTGTGTGAAAAGAAATGATGGCAACTTGGCAAGTTATAACATTTTTTTAATTCAATTGAGTACAATCTGTTTTCATATTATTGAAGCAAATTATGCAACTCCCAATCATAGCTACTTATACCAGCCAGCTTGTGTAATCACTTTTATTCTATCACAATCTCACACTCGGTGATGCTACTTTACTCAAGCGTTGCATTTCATCATCATCCCTCTCATTTCGTCCATGGCTGTTGCTAAGGTTGAGGCTGAGCAGATTATGTTTGGTGCCTAAAACAATCTTTTCCTCAAACCTCAATCAATAAGATTTATAGGTAATGGGAGTCGCCAGACGCAACGGCAGATAACTCCAGCATTTCGTTAACTTGATGGTTGAGCAATTTTGGTATTTGACAGATAACATTAACCATAGGAGAGAGAAAGAAAATCTAAAACAGAAAAGTAGAAGGCTGCAATAGAGTGTGTGCAGCACAACTCGTATAAAGGGCACGTTTCTCAAAATTTTTTATCAACGGTTGAAGTCTTGAGCGCTTGAATGCTCGAGCTTATCATAGCATTACCCCTTTAAATAATTAAAAATTTTAAAATATTAACAGCATATTTTTTTAAATATTTTTTAATATTTATTTTATTATTAATTTAAAAGTAAATATTATTAATATATTTATTTTAATAATTGTTTTAAATGTATGAAATAAATTAATAATATAATAAATATTAAAAAATATAAAAATATATGTTATTAACTTTCCTCTAAAAAATAATAAAAAATAATCATCTTACATTATTTTTGAACTAATACCATTTTTCAAACTATTTTGAATATTTGTGATTGGGAAAGAGAAAGTGATAAGAAAAAATAAGTATGATAAAATATTAGATGAAGAGTGAAAAGAAATATATGTACTGTTTATGGTAAGAATATTAGAATTGAAAAATGATAAACTATCTATTGCATTGAAAGGCTTTTGATCTTGAACTTTTCACTTTTAAATTATTTTCACATTAATTCGTTTAAATTTCCAAAATTTGGTCATCGATTTCAGCTTTCCATAGTTTATAAAAAATATTTTATGAATATCAAAATATACAATCATATTTACATTATATATTAATATAAAAATATATTAAATTATATTATATGTCATTATAATATTTCTATAATATATAAAATAATTTTATAAATAAATTAAATAAAATTAAACATATTTTAATTAGACAAAAACATGAGTGTGATTTCATTCTCCAAAGCACGGGTCACATTTTTTCTCACTTTGTACACAACCCTCTGGTATTCTAGCCTGTTTCAAATGTAGTTTTTCGTTGGGTTTGTGGTGGCATGTGGACTTGATGCTCACTTTCGGTTCACTTTTGGATTACAAAAGTGAGACACGCTATTCATTATATAATACACATTGTTTGTCAGTTATTTATATGGAGAATATTTATGGTCTTTCTTATTTAATTAACTTATTTATTAAATGAATTAATTTGAATTATTAGATTAAAATAAATAAAAAATTATTTAATAAAAAATTAATAAAATAAGAGTGGTAAAAGATATAAAGAAATAGTAATAAATACACTCATTTACACATAGTTGCTCGATGTAAAAATAATAAAAAAATTTGTGTATATAACATAACTATTTGGTTTAAGATTATGTTTGGAAGTTATTCCATGATTGTCGCAATAAAGGAATGGAAAAAAAATTAAAAATATAAAATAGAGTTGTTATTAGAGTTTATTTATTTTAGGGAAAGCATTAGAAAATCCTTTTAGAATTAAAAAAATATCTTCGAGATCAAGTTTGACTCAACAATGAATTATGCATAGAGAATAATATAAATTTAATCTTATAACATCTCTAATATATTTATCCTTATACGATTACCTAAGTCATTTTGTAAATTAAAAATAACCTTAAAACAATTGTTTTTACCCCTTTTTGCAAAAAGATGAACAAATAGATATTTAAAAAATTTTGATTGGATGGTTTTTTATTTTTCTTGATTTCTTTCCTTTTTCCTTTTTTTATCTTTTTTTTTTAATAAGAGAACAATGCCTACCCTTTTAGCAAAAATATTAAAGACTAAAGCCCAACTCTTTCTCTTTTTTTTTTTTAATCAGAAAACTAATCAAATTAAAATAAGGACACAAAACTTGACCCATTAGCAGCAAGACTAAAGTGAATCTGTGCTAATATTTCTCTAAGCCCAAATTCAACCCATAAGCCCACACATTAAAAATAAAAAAACCTAAACTAACGCAAATTGATAAAAGAAGAAAGTGACAGAAGGGGCGGTCCTCGGTGGTAGCTGAGGGTGGAATCCTGGGTGACTGTTTGGGGGCGATAGGTTGAAGCGGCCGGCGCGACTGCGCAGCGGTGGCAGGTGAATGGAGTTTGGACGGGGCTGGGTTAGGTTCGGTGGTAGTGATGGTGCCTGGAAGCTCCGACGTGGTGAAGAAGATGATGGTATAACGGGTTTAGGTGTGGCGGTTCTGGGTCCGATGGTAGGGAGCAGAATCCGGGAATGGGTTGTTGTGTGTGATGTAAGGATGGTGCAGTAGTGGCTCTGAAGTTTGTAAGAATTGCATATTTATTTAGCTAATGAAAATCAGGGAGTAGAGATACTTGCGTTGCTGAAGCTTAAGTGCAGAAACATGAAGCAAAGTGATCTCCTCCTTTCACTATCCAGAAGTACCCTTTTTACTTACACCAGAAGTCCCTCCTTCTTTTCTCACTGACTTTCTTAACACACCAGCCATATCCTCCTCTCTTTTCTGGTTGATATTTATAGGCACCGCACAGCAGAACCAAGTGGATGTTGCAAGTTGGTTTTTAGGCAATGATGCCTTTCCATAGGTTTACTTGTAGGGTCTGTTCTGCACCTTCATCAACTTGCAAGTTGCAGGCTTGTAGCAGAGGCTTCTTCAGCATAAAGTTCCTTCACGTTGAAGGACTTCCAAATTTATTTTTATTTATTTATTTTACTTTTTTTTTTTTTTAAAGTTATGGGTGAGGGTTTTTGGATGTTGGGTCATGAAGCATGAATCTTGGGCCAAAGGGATATAGGTTTTCATATCATTTTTTATTTCTCTATTCCCTTTTTTATTTCTTTTCTTTTTCTTTTTCAATCTCCATTTTTATTTTTTAGATTTCAACTTTTTTTTTATTTTTTTTTCAATTTCCTACTTTTTATTACTAATTATTATTTATTAATTTATTTTATTACTATTATATTTTTTATCTCTTTATTATTTTTTTCGTGCTTGGACAAAATGAAGTGTTCACAATGATGGTTTTACATTGTGTTTTTCTCTTGCCATGAGGTTACGTCACTTTGTTCATAATGTATTTTCTTTCTTTATCTTGCGAGCTTAAATTTGTTATGAACTAATTTTTTTGAAAACTTAAACTGTTAGGTGAAAGCATACGAATACCTTTATTATATCTTTAACACGTCTTCTCATGCAACAACCCTTTAGGCTTGAAGCATGATAATGCGTAAGTCCATCTTTATCATGTGCTAATTTTTTATTTAGAAAAATGAGAGCAGTAAGGATTGAACTCCAGACCATTTGCTCTCAAAAGATTTAATACCATATCATGAATTAACTCTGTCAAAACCAAAAGCTTAAGCTATTAGGTGAAAGTATATGAATGACTTTATTATAAAGTGTGACAAGGTAGGATGAGTAAGACCAACAAAGGTTGAGTATGGAGGTAAGCGAGTCGTGCTTCCAAGAGGAGGATTGAAGTTCAAATCCTAGATAAGATAATTGTTGAAACAGTGCTCGAAGAATTAGTCTCATATTAATATATGTGGGAATACTCTATTCAAAGACCGAAAAAAAAAATAAGTGTTTCGACCAAGCTCTTGAGTAGAAACCATGAAGGTAATGTGGTAGGTTCCTTGGTGATTTTAGCCAAAAAGTCCTTTTTTCATTAGTGGTCACGTCTTTTATAGGGGTCATGGTGGTGAGGAAAGTATGACCTTACCTCTTGCTTTGGTGATCATGAGGTAGCTATGGAATGCTTCATTAAGAGCATGCCATATGTCTTTTCTTTTAAATGGTTCTTAAGCTCCTTTAATGGGCTAATCTTACTAACCCATTTGAGAAGGTTTGATCCATAACCCCCAAGATTGGAGTGATGAAAGAGCGAATAAGCTTGGTAGGCTTTGAGGTAGAGAGTAGATATATATGGCCTACAGCCCTCCAAGCTTGGAGTGATGAAATAGCACATAAGCTTTGACAGACTTTAAGGTAGAGAGTAGATATATATCCACAACCCCTCAAGCTTGGAGTGATGAAAGAGAGAATAAGCTTGACATGCTTTTATTAGTGGATCGCTCTAACATGGCCAATCTTCTTTTTAATGGATTAGTTGATCATCCCATCATGACCAATTTCCTTCTTAATTATAAGGTCATGACTTGTCATTTTTTCAACCATGTTGAACTTATCATTTATTCGATCATTTTCGTATATAAGACAAATTACTTTTAAAGAATTTCATGAGACTTCATTAACTTTAAGATAAATTCTTCGATACCGATCATTGCACTGTTTAATTTTAAACTTTATTTTGTTCGTTCAGTTTTCTTCATTGTTTAAATCAATCATCCGACTTTTGAACCTCGCTTTTATTGAAACTACTTTTATATTATTCGTCATCTTTTGAACATAAATATACCAAAGTAACACTTAATCTGACTAGCACTAGATATTACTTTTTAAGGGGATTTACTTACATCAAAGTCGATCATAAAGTAACACTTTATTGAAAGAAATAATAAACATTTCTCATTTCAATCATCAAGTTAATTACATTTTTTTCTTCTAAACTTATACATTTTCTATTATAGGTTTTAGTCATGCTTCAATGGAATCAGCTTCATTTGATCATCTTTTAGTGTCTTGGTTATTACTGATTCACTAGAAGTTGGTGTCCCAAAGATTTCCAAGAGTACCAAGAGGCCCTTGATGTTCATCGCTTCATATGAAGCTTCCTGACCTAGATGTGCTTGATTGCTATATTTGCTTTAAACTGTCTATTCCTTGTTGATCGAGTTCGTCGCTCAGGTCATCATTTTTGCCCAGCCCAAGCTCCCTGCCACCCATGGAATGCAATGGGAGCATGGTAGAAGGTGCTTCAATGAGGGAGATCGTCCTTGGCTCCTCGTCTTTCTTAGAAACCCAATATTTACCGAGACTCTTTCCTAGCAACTATTTTTGCCTTGCTCATCTGTTTCATATGCCTAAGAAGAAAGGCTCCTGCTAGCCTCCGTGACATTAACCAAAGGACGTTTGGTCTTAACTTAGGTCTAACTAGACCATTATGCCTGAGGAGAAAAGCTTTCACTTTCTATTTCTACTTTTGCTATGAATATTTAAGGTGTTCTATGGGAAAGAGGAGAGGTTTTGGGAACATTTTTCCTTCTTTTCTCATTACATAGAATGAACTGTGATTGTGGATATTGAGAATTCTACCCCTTATTTATAGTGATATGAACATTGAATGCAATCCCTTCCTATTGGCCATATGAACGACACACATTTTATAGGCTACTTTAACGACAAAGTCTTTTCAATCTTTGTGAATATAACAGCTTCTTTTTTCTTGAAACTTGCTTTTCATTTATTATGTTATTAATTATGCAGATTTTCTTGTCCTTCCTAAGTAGATTCTGTTCGGATTTATGTTAAAATCCTCATCATCACAATTTTGACATGTTCACTCGAAATAATGGGGATAAAAAATTGTTGAAACAAAAATAATTACGAGCGATCAATTAACCTTCCACCATTAGAAAAAAAAAATGTTCAACTTGAACCGATCGTTCTAAAATAGGTCAATTTTAACTTGTTAATTTTGATTATTGCATTCATTCTATTTTCTCGAGTGTATTTATTGCCTTTCTTATTGGCCGTTTTTATCCGCTACACATTTCTTGTAGCTCTCTTTGTTTCTCCTGATCATTTTCTTTCATATCCACATCTTCACTATTTCTACTCATTGTAAACGACTCTTCCCTTGTTTCTTCTTTTACAATTTTTGATTATTGCAAACACCTCTTCCTTTATTCTTCTTTTGCTATCTCCAATCATTGCAAACAACACTTCCTCTTTTTTTCTTTCATTATTTATGATCATTGCAAACAATTCTTCCTTTTTTCTTCTCTCATTATTTTCGATCATTGCAAACAAACCTTCCTTTTTCTTTTCTTGGACACATGTCATCATCCTGTTTCCCCAAACACGTTTTTCCCCTTTCCAAGGATCATGACTTTTCAATAATGACCTGACATGCCTTTTTGAATTTCTTCTCCCTATTTGCTAGATCACTTTTGTTACCTACTTTTGATCGCTAGATCACAAAATTCCTTTTTCTCCCAAATTTGAAACGCCAAATAATATGACCTTTGAAGCACCAACTAATACGTTCTTTGGGGTTTTCAAAATTGAAAATCATCATAACTCTTGAAAACCTTACCATTGTGTCATTTAGAAACCTTTTAAATAGGGGAGCCATCATTCCTACTTCCTCACTTCAACTTTCTCTAGAAGGAGTAATTCTATTCTTCATCTTCGCTCATCTTCCCAAATCATAACTTTTCTTCATGCGCCCCTTTTCCCTATTTTTGCATTTATCTTTGCAAACTTGTTGTTTGCTACTAAAAATGTATGCTTTTACTTCTTTTGCTTTTTGGTTTTTTACTTCATGTCTATGTTTCCTATTTTACGTTTTTAAAGATTATTTTCTAACATTGTTGATGTGTGACTCTATTGATAGGTTGCGATTTTTGAAATGCCCATTGTCTTCATTTCTCCCTTTACCTTTAGGTATTCTTCTTCTTCTTTTTCTTTTTTGCTTTGTGCCGAATGGATTCTGATAACTCTTTTTTAAAGATTATTGGGGAATTTCCTCCAAGAACTCTATCCTGTAAAGCCAACGCTCCTAGGACCTCCTAGGAGCTTCCTTGTAAAATTCCAAACTTAAAGGCTCCTCCTCCCTCCTCTTCTTCTCCTAAAAAAGATGTTCTTTATTTTATTAGAAGAATATATGAGAGTGAGAGAAGATTAAAAAAACTATTTAGTAACTTTGGGTTAAACTCTTCTGATTAATCTGACTTTTCTGTTTCTTCTTTTATTTTGTATGATTTAGAGTCTGATCTATCTTCTAATAACATCGATTGTTTAATTATTTTCTAATAAGTAGGTCAGGATGAACAATAGTCTTGAAGCATCAGCCTTTGATTGGTCGGTCTTAGTATTTAAGTATCCTTAGGTTAGCAAAGATGTGTTAAAATACTTGGCCTCGTACACCAATCCACCAATCCTTGAGTCAATACGCCAATCTACTCGTATTGCTTAGGATGATGTTGAGGTTTCATACATTCTAGAACCCTGCCCTACTGACAATCGTGTTTGTAGTTCAACTCCTTCAATCTCCCAGACTGGCAGTTTTATGATGTTCGAAGTTGTGTTCAGTCATATTAGGATTTCTCTGCTTTTTTCACTATTTGAGGTTGATGTTTTGAATGCTTTCAATATTGTCCCTTCCCAACTTCATCCAAATAGCTAGGCCTTTATCCGTAGTTTCAACCTTTTATGCAATTATTTGAGTATAACTCCTACCGCTCTGAAGTTCTACTTTTTTTGTACTTCTGGATCAACTAATGGGCTAATCTCTCTTACAAGCAATTGAGGGGGAAAAATACTAAACTTTTTTATTCTACTTTCAAGAGTTTTAGAGGCACTTATTTTTGGGTCACCTTATCACCCCATGTTTATTCCTCCTTTCTTGATTCTAATGGTCAGCCCAAGTTTAAATATTTCTGGGTTGAAGGGTCAAGAGGATATCCTAAGTACTCTCGACGCAGGTTTTCCCAAGAGGATCAGAAGGATATTAACAATACCTTCTCCTTACCATTGTTCCAAAATCATTCGATATCAGCATGACTTGGATACATTAACTTCTTATTTTTATGAGTTTGTCTTCATCTTTTCTCTTTCTCTTTATTCTCTCTTGCACTTTCCTCTTTTATATGTATATTCACCCTAATTTTTTTTAAACTTTTTGTATATGTTCTCACTATTATACTTTTCTTTTTTAGAAAATATGAATCCTCCCATTCCACCAAAGATTCTTACAGCTGAAGAGATTCTCCTCGAGAAACAATTGAGGAGAATGAGTTGAAAAACACTCACTCATTATCAACAGAATAAGTTTTCCGAGGCCACCCAGTTCGATCGCACATCAAAGCAGTCTAGTCACGAGGGGGGATTTAGTCAACTCCCAAGGAGTCTTGCCTGCTCAACAATCTATTGCTATTTTTGGTGATCATGCTGAGCTAACTAATGAGTCTATTCCATTTCCTCTTATGCCGATTAACTAGAAGATCCTTCTCCTGCTCGGGTTCATCCATATTCCAGAGGAAAAAAAAAAGAGAAGTTTTCTGAAGTAGTTTCTTTTCCATTTCGCAACCCTGAGTTGTCCGAAAAAATGCTGAGAGATTATGTTTCTTTTTTCCAGGCTTCGAAGGACATGGTGAAGTCTATATGGGATCCTCGCTTCTTGACTGATCAACTTATTGGGCAATACCTTTCCACACCCGTTGACATGGAGAAGTATATAGATATCGGGTCCGAGGGATTTAACTTTTGGATTAAAAATCATGGCCTAATGGTGGCGAGCATTGACCGAAGGAATCAAAAGGATTTTGAAGCTTTAAGGCATCAAAATGTTGAGCTTAAGGAGACGTTGGAATTTTTTTTCTTCTACCTTCACTAAAAACGATGATCTGAAGAAGAAAGCTACTAAAGCGAAAACTCGCTTGGGTTGGGTAAGGGCCTTGGAAAACTTGGTAACCAGCTTGAACAAGCGGATTGCTTCTTTGTCTCCTCTTGCTAAAAAGCGCCCTGATACTTAGAAAAAGGCCAAGCTTGCAGAGAAAGAAGTAAACAAGCTCCGTGCTCAACCTGAGAACCAGCCTACCAACCTTCCACCTACCCCGACCTATGATGAAGTTGTTGATGATTAAACATCCTAATTATTGATAATTTCTTTTTTAACGTTTTTCGTTTATTTGTTTTTATTTAGTTTTTATTTTGGGATATTTGTAAGAACTCATGTTTTGTAAGAACTTATGCTTTGTTTTATCCTTTTGACTAATATAGCTATTTTGGTACTACTTTTATTTTTGACTTTTGTAACTGTTGACTTTTGTTCTTCCCGAAATATCATTCTATAATGCCTTATACTAAGGGTTCCCACGTTACCTCTTTGCCCAACAAAGCATTTGCATATAGCATTTATAGGATGAATTGACCTTACTTCTTAACAATGTGACCTAAAAATGCTTATATTAATCATTGTAACATTCACTAAGTTATTTTAGCTCATCCTTGTTTCATTTAGAAGGCAAGGTATACTATACTTAAAAACTTCTTTTTCATTTTGCATTTTCTCGCGTGACATGTGCTAAGTTATCTTAGGTCGTCCTCGTTCCATTTTAGAAGGCGAGGGCCTTACCAACGTATCATTTGCTCGGTTGGACCCTACTTAGATTGTTCCACTAAGCATGAGATTTTAACCGTTCATCATCATTCTATTTGGAAGACAAATACATCATTTCTCAGTTGGACCCTACTCAAATCTTTCCACTAAGCATGAAATTTTAACCGTTCATCCTCATTCCATTTGGAAGGCAAGAGCATTACCAACCAATTGTTTGCTCGGTTGGACCCTACTCAGATTTTTCCACTGAGCATGGGATTTCAATCGTTCATCCTCATTCCGTTTAGAAGGCGAGGGCATTACTAACCTATTGTTTGCTTGGTTGGACCCTACTCAGATCTTTCTACTGAGCATGAGATTTTAATCATTCATCCTTGTTTTGTTTAGATGGCGAGGGCATTTATTGCAAGACATGGAAGACAATATAATGAAAAGAATTTATTCATTGTGGCAGATGTGCCTCGTTAAAACCTCCCTTAGGAAAAAAAAATCCAATGTGAAAAAATTTTAAGGGTAAGAAAAATAGTACACCCTCCAAACTTTACATCACAAGTTGTATTTTAACTGAAATGTCGCCTCAAAATCGAGATATTCCACGATCGGGCTATTTCCTTTCTTAATAGCTCAAACAACTTATATGTTCATTTTCCCAGATTCATCAAGACTTTGTATGGTTCTTCCCAATTTGGGGCAAATTCTCCTTTATTCATATTCTTTCCTCCAATGTCTACTTTCCTCATCACAAGTTCTCCTTCTAAAAAACTTCTTTTGAATACTTTGGAATTGTACTTCCTGGCCATCCATCCTTTAATTATTGTTTAGAATATCTGGGATATCTCACGATCCTCTTCAAACAACTCAAGGTTTAACTTCTAGCTTGATCATTCAAGTATTCACTGAATCTAGCTCTTCTAATGCTTGTTTCCTCTAACTCCACTAGTATTATGGCTTCAGCTCCATACATCATCTGATATGTTGTTTCATTTATTGATGACTATGGGGTTATGTGGTATACCTATAAAATGCTTAATAACTCTTCGACCCAAGCACCTTTCTTCTGCTCTAGCCTTTTCTTTAACATCTTTAAGATAACTTTATTTGCTGATTCTGCTTATCCATTTGCTTGTGGATGCTCCACATAGACAAAGCACTGTTTTATTCCCAACCTTTGGCTAAAAGCTCTGAACTTTTGATCAACAAACTGTGTCCCATTATCAATTACTATAGCAAAAGGCAAGCCAAATCTGCATATGATCTTCTTCCATGTAAATTCTTTAACTTTTTGAGCAGTGATTCTTGAAAATGGCTCACCCTAAATCCACTTTGTAAAATAATCAACTGCTACTAATAAGAATTTCACCTACCTGGGAGCTAAAGAAAATGAACCTAGAATATCCATTCCCAATCTATAAAAGGGCCATGCAGCCATCATAAAATATAAATCTTCTGGAGGTGCAAGGTTTAAGTCAGAAAACCTCTAGCTCTTACCACATTTTTTGACATATTCAATACAATCTCTTATCATCTTTGGCGAAAAGAATCTTTCCCTTATGACCATTGTCGCTAATGCTCATCCTTCTAAATGTTGTCTACTAATACCTTCATGAATCTTCCTTGACATGTATTTGGCTTGTTCTTGATCTAAACACTTCAGTAAAGGCATGGAAAAACCTCTTCTGTGCAACTGGTCATTAAGTATAACATAAAAACTGATTTTTCTCCCTAGTTTGGCAACTTCCTTTGGATTCTCAAGAAATTTCCCTACTTGCAATGCATCAACCACTGGCTTCATCCAAGAGTTTTCTTATGCTTCAATCATCATCACTTGTATTTCATCAATACTCAATCCTTTTAAAGTTTCATGAATCACCGTTCGATTATTCCCTGCACCCTTTGTATTGGCAAGTTTGCCTATAAGGTATGCTCAAGCATTTTGACTTCGATTGATATGCTATACTTGAAATGTATAAAAATTCCCAGCTACACCTTTCATATTTTCTAAACATTTGATTAACTGAGGGTTGTGGATTTAGAATTCTCCATTGATCTAGTTGGTGATCAGTTGTGAATCACTCTAAGCTATTAACACTTGAGCCCTCATCTCTTTAGCCAAACTCATCTGAACAATTAATGCTTCATACTCTGCTTGATTGTTACTCACTCTGAAACTTAATCTTAAAGATTGTTCTACAACCAAATGTTCGGGTCCTTCCAATATTATACCTGCTCTACTACCCTTCATGTTTGACGCTCTATTTACATATAAAATCCTCTAACTGATCTCCTGTGATCCCAACTGTTCTTCTCCATAAAACTCAACAACGAAATCAGCGAGCACTTAGGACCGAAATGGTCATCTTGGTTAATAGTGAATGTCAAATTCCTATAATTCAACTGATCAAGAAATCATCCTTCTTACTAACTCTGATTTTTTCAAAAGTTGTTTGATTGGTTAATGAGTTTGGACAATCACCTTATGACTTTGAAAATACGGTCTTAGTCGTCTTCCTAAGATAACTAAACAAAGAGTTACCTTTTCAATCTTTTAATATCTCGTTTCTAGTCCTTATAAGACCCGACTCACAAAATAGATCTGTTTTTGTTCTTTTCCTTCTTCTTTCACTAAAACTGAACTAATTGCCCTAACAATTACCGACAAATATAGGAACAACTCATCTCTCAGGCTCGACCGGGTTAAAATTGATGGTGTTGATAAGAAAAGTTTTAACTCCTGAAATTCTTTCTCATATTCCTCATTCCAAGAAAATTCTTTCACTTTCCTTAGCGTCAGGAAGAATGGAAAAACTTTATCTGCAGATTTAGACAAGAAACGAGCTAACAAGGCAATCCGCCCAATTAGCTTTTGAACCTCCTTCACACTTGTCAGTCTCTTAATATCCAAAATAGCTTTTCATTTGCCTAGGTTTGTCTCGATTCCTCTATTGGTTAACATAAAACCCAAAAACGTCCCAGCCTAGACACCGAAAGCACATTTTTTTAGGATTTAACCGCATATTGTATTTTCTTATCTGTTGAGAAACTACATCTAAATCTTCACAATGATCCCGAGTTTTTTTTTGTTTTTACCACCATATTATCTATATACACTTCGATATTTCTCTCAATTTGTGGTTTGAGAACCTTGTCCATTAATATTTGATAAGTTGCCCTAACATTTTTTAAACCGATCAATATCATTTTGTAACAATAATTTGTATTCTCAGTAATGAAAGTCATTGTGTCTTCACCATTTGGATGCATGTGGATTTGATTATAACTCGAATAGACATCCATGAAACTATAAACTTGTATCTTGATACTCCATCGACTAATTTGTCAATGCTCAAAAGAGGGTATGCTTCCTTTCGTCAGGCTTTATTAAGGTTAGTGAAATTAGTGCATATTATCTATTTTCCATTTGATTTCTTGACCATTATGACATTAGAAAACAAAGTAGTACATTGGACCTCCCTGATGAATCTAGCCTTTAGAAGCTTTTGTGTTTCTTTTCCTACAACTTTTTGTCTTTCTAAACCGATCTTCCTTTTCTTTTGAGCGATTGATTTGACGTTTGGATCAACTGCAAGCTTATGGCATATCACATCTAAATCAATTCTGGGCATATCTATTGAACTCTATGTGAATAAATTTGAATTCTTAACTAGCAAGTATCTTAACCTCCCACCTTCTTTTTTTGAGAGATTTTCCCTGATTCTAGTGAACTACTGATTAGTTTTTCCCACTGGCAGCATTGCTAACTCTCCTTCTAGTTGAGGTCTTATCTAGGCAAAACTTTCTCTAGTGTCTAACTATTTGGCATTGATTCTAGTGTTTTTCTCCCTAAGGCTTTCTGATTTCTCCTCCTCCCCGATCCTTAAACATTTATTGTAACATTCCTTTGCTTTAATTTGATCGGTATGCTGTACTTCCACCATACCATCCACTATTGGAAATTTCATAGCTAAATGCTATGTTGAAACTATAGTTCCCAAGGTATTCATAAACAATCTTCCCAAAATTGCATTATATAGAGTATGACAACCCACCACTAGGAACTGTATATCAATAGTTCTGAAAAAAAAAGCAACTTACTTAAAATAACATTCTTATCCCCATGAGTTGTAATTAAACTAAAGGTTGTACTTAACTCAATATATTCTTTCACGCTTACTCTCTATCTTGAAAACTCGAATAAACCCCCTGAAAATGGCTATAGCTTATATTCTGATAACCCAAATGGCTTTAGTATAGTACTGTATGAACTTCTGCTAGTGGCATCGAAAATTGAATCAGACTAGTACTATACACCTGATAACTCCACAATGTACAGTTGTTTGTGCTCCATATCTGTACTTTACTGATTGCTTAAGTCATGGTTATTATGCATATTTGAAAGGTTTTATGCTTATATTTGTTATATTCTATTTTGATGCGTTTCCAATATGATATTAAGCAAACTGTGCGTATTATGTTATTGATTAAGTGGATTTGTAATTGTTAATGAGTTGGTGATTTCTCTATTACAGGAAGGGCTCTAAACAAGCGGATATATGGAGCATTTGAGCTAAAATTGGAAGAGAAAGCTAAAGGACCATTCTGGCAGCTGACGTCACGGCGCAGACATATCAATGCCACGGCATGGTGAATCCCCTGCATCCAGACAGGGAGTTACAAAATTTGTATGCCGCTGCGTAGGCATGTTAATGCCGCTGCGTGGTGACCTAATTGTATGCGCGTCGTGGCATATGCATGTTAATGCCGCGATATGACTCTATTTTTTGGGCCTATAAATACATTTTTAACAGATTTTACAAAGAGAGTTTTTTAGGTTTTAGAGAAGCTGCGATTGAAATTTCATTTCTAGGCAGATCGAAGGCCTAGGGAGCCAAGATTAGAGGCCATCTTCCTTATGGAGGATGATTCAAGCATAGAAGATCACATCTATGAGCTTCCTTCCTTCTCCCTTAGTTTTCTTCTCTTTCCTTATCCTTTGAGCACTGATTTTGTGTGTATTTTCGTATTCAATGATTAGTTGAGTTGTATTTAGGGATACCTTTGAATCTTTGTATGAATATTGATGTTTATGTATTACTTTGAATATATATTGATGTTTGGTTATGTTCAATCATATAGATCTTAATGCTTTTAATAGTTTGATTAGCTTTTAAGTGATTTGATGAAATCTGATGAACCTAGACATAGGAATTTGGATTTGAGATCATATGCATGGTTGATGCATGTTCGATGAGTTCAATTGACTTGGATAAGTTGATTCGCTAATGAGATAAACATATACCTCTTAGTCATGCATAACATATATTTGAGAATAGATCATTCATTAATGGATTTCACTCTGATTCTCATGGAAGCATAGTGAGTTAGGTGAAGGAAATCAGGGTTAACTGACCTAGACCTAAGCTTTTAACTAAAATAGATTCTTAAGCTAACTTAACTATTCATCTATATTGCTTATAAGGATTACATAGCATTAATTGAAGTATAAGGTAAAGAAGGATTCCCTAAATCTCTAAACCATTATCTTTACTTTCATTTATTGCTTTTCTGTCTTTAGATTAATTTTACTGCACTTTCTCTTATTTTATATGCTCTTGAATAGAATTTAAATAAACTATTGATTGGTACTTAGTATTGGAAGCCAATCATCCTCGAGGGAACGAACTTTACTCTTCATTGTATTACTTGAATGACCCGTGCACTTGCAACCTAATAAAGGGACAAACAAGTTTTTTGGCGCTGTTATCGGGGATGTTGATTTATTTTCGTATAGTTTAGACTTCTTCCTTGGCATTTCCTGGTATGACGGTTTATTTCTATATTGCTAATATCAATAACTAGCTTATTTAGTTCTAATTCAAGCTGTATAGTTTAAGTTTTCTTTTGTGCAGTTTATGTAACACCCTGAAAATTGATAATTTTGTGATAAATAGTCATTTTATAATATTTGTGATTTTTGTGAATTTTTGTGAATTTTTTTTTCGGAAATGTTAAATATTTTAATATATTCCTCATTTTGCGTGTGCGCTGAGTGGAGCCTGGGAAATGAAATATTTTTTTCGAGAACCTTGAATTGTGGAAACGTCAACGGGAGATCTTACTAAACCCGAGGCCAGACACGATTTACGAAGTTTTATGTTTTTTTAAGATTTTATCTGATAAATAAAATCGTAGAACATTCTATTAAGTAAAAATCATTGTACATTTTATTATCTGTTAGATAATTAATACTGGATTTGCTATCAGTAATAGTTATCTATTGGATAATAACTTATAGTAAAAATCCTTATCATCTTATCCAAAATCTACTTTGTATCACATCCTTTAGCTTTAATTTAAAAGAATGATTAAATTTAATCAAAAGCTTATCAAGGAAACTTTCTAAATTTTTTCCAAATAACACATTTCTCTCTCTTCCCTCCCCACTCTCTCCACGACAGATGCACACTTTGGGAAGCAAAGAATTACTTCTCACTTTATCACTTTACGACCAAAACTCAAAACACAAAAAACATCAATCACTTTCTCTTTCTTTTTCTCTCCTCTCATTTTTCTTCAAGCATTTCTCTCTTCCTCTCTTCCTCTCCCTCCACGACACCACCCCTCATTTGAGGCCATCTCCATTTGTTTGCTAAACAAATTCCATTTCTAGCTTCCTTCCATCATCCTAAGACGCTTTCCCTTGGTGGTCATCAACTAGTTCTTCCTCTTCCATTTTCCACCATTGGAGACCAAGTTTAGAGCTTTTGAGGGTAAATCTCTTGATCATTTCTTTCTCTTCTTCTTTTTCATTTCTATGGTCATTTCCATGACCATGGATCCTTTATTTCTCAAGCTTTGGTGTTGATTTGTTGAAGTCGCATTTTTTGGGTTTTTGGAGAGGTCTTGGCCTAAATCCACCAAGAAGCAACCAAGGAGTCTTTTCTTATTCTTCCCTTAGGTAAGAGGGAGATAATCCATTTCAACCTATCTTGGTGGTGATGAAACGTTTGTTTGGTATTGATGATGAGGGAATCCATGTTGGATTACTCTCTTTGTTGCATTGTATTATTTTCATGATTTTGTGGTTATTTGATTTATATGAATCTATGGATTTTCATTGTGTGTTTTGATGACTATGGATTTATTGATTTTCATTTTTGTACCTTGATGATTATGAACTATGTATTGGATTGTTGAAACTGATGAGAAACATTGAAATGGGATAAGATTCAGCAGAATTCTTGCTGGTGCACCAGCGCCCAAGCGCTGTACAGTGAGCGCCCAGGTGCTCAACCGGCGCTCAGGCGCTGGAGCTTGGACGCTTAAGCGCCCAATGCTCAGAAGAACTTCTAGTAACGTAACTCAGTGAGTGCTCAGGCGTTGCGTGTTGAACGCTCAGGCGCTCAACTAGCGCTTAGGCGCTGAAGACATGGTGCCTAGGCGCCCAGAACAGAATCAACTAGGAAATGTAAGATGATAACTAGGACTTTAGCAATGAATATGTTATAATTAAACTAAAGTAAAGAACTTGATTAATTAAGAGAATTCCTCTAGAGAGAGATTTTATAAGAATAGTTAAGTTAAAGTGAAATTCCATAATGAACCTTAAGGAGTGTTTTACCACTTTTGAGAACTTGATGCTATGTTATTTTGGATCCATGAGTGGGACTAAGGAATTATTGATGTTTAACTTGACCAAATTGTGATATGTTATGGATGAGTATATCATTTGTTGAATATACATGTATATGCATTGAGTCATCATGCATTGTGAAAGTCCAATGGATAGACCAACGGGTACTGAATGAGGTGACTGGGACAGCAATGGGCAGATCAGCGGATACCGAATGTGGTGATTGAGACACCAATGGGCAAACCAACGGGTACCGAATAAGTTGGCTAGGACTGTTATATTGAATATACTTGATAAGATACAGGCATGTCTTGTGGATCATTATCCCTGAATGTTTTTGTCTAGCTCCAGAGAGTAGGAATTGTAGTACCAAATGTTGGATTTTGGTACCATGTGCATATGCATAATAAGTCAACATATCATTTGATATTAATTTATTCACTAGATGATAAACTGTTGTTTTATTGATATTATAACATGCTTGAAAATGTTGAGCTATTTATTATTGGAATCTTGATACTGATTATTATTATTGCCATGGTATGTGGGCCTCTTATGTCGTTCTGTTTCTTTATAGCCATAATTAGTACTGAATGTAGGATATCTCACCTCTTTTATACATTTTTTGCTATTCTGTTTATTTATTTATTTCTTCAAAGACGTTGGTGAAGAGGGGGAAGTGCATGAGTTCCCCAAATTTTGGCCCGATTTTAATTAACACTAGTTGGAGCATGACGTCCCGTCCACGAAGCTTTTAGGGTTACATTTAGCTGACTTTTCATGGAGGTCTGGATTGCTGGCACATCAACCTGCGTATGGATCGTTGCGTCTATCGTGGGGACGTGACGACATCTCTAGCTTGGGGTCGTTATGACCCACCTGTTTTTAACATTACTGTAAATGTTCATTTAGAGTTTTATTTACCCATTTGTGATATGTGGAGTGATCTTTACTACACTTCACGTGAAGATTCGTTTTTATCATCTGCACGAGCCCCTGCCTGTAACTTGACTACTCCGATGAGGATTTCCTCTGACGATGAAGACCCCGAGGAGGATCCAGCCACAGTTCTTTCTCGTTAGTTTTAGGGGCTGATGCTGTCGATAACCATTGATGGTTATTTGTACATCTTTTGAGGGCCTGCTATTTTTTGTTTTGGTGGGCTGTATATGTGTAACCATTTTGGGGCGGGTAAAGCTTTTGCTCGTTTTGTATATCTGATGATATAACTAAACAATGATGATATAAGTATATATGTATGTATAATGCATCATTTATTTCTGATGTTGATTCTACTATAATTATGTCTTATCATTTTCTTTTATTCCGTCACAAAAAAAAAAAAGAATTCGCCAAATAAGTGTATGTATATAAGTGAATAGGCTGTTCTATATTAAAATGAACTAGGTCTTAATTTATGATTTTATTTCTGCATTGTCCTTTTGGGTGTGACACTCCCTCCTCAAAAAAGGGGCGTTACAGTTTAACTTAAGTCTTCGTTCTTTGTAATTTTAGGTACATTAAATGGAAGATGAGCTTAATCATTCGAGGCTTTTGTGGGAGGTCAAGAACCCCCAATAGTGAACCTCACTTAGGCAAAAGAAGGCCTACCATACGATCTATCCATTTTGGGATCAAACCAGTCATACTCCAAGGAGATGCACACTAGAGTGCAGTGTGGCGGTTTGCCTTGTGAAAGTCCTGCCGAGACTATAACTCAGGCCCTTCTTGGGAAGGAACCCATGTTTTTATGAGTTTGTTAGTTTATACGTTTTTCTTTAGTATTAAGTCTTATATGTGTTAGTATGTTTAATTTTGTAGTTTTGTTAGTTTTTATGTTTTTCTCTTGTTTTGAGTCCTATATTAGTTAATATGTTTGATTTTTGTAATTTTGTAGTTAGTATGTTTGATTGTTGTAAGTTTAGTTAGTTTTATTGTTTATGTTTAGTTTTAAGCCATATATAGGTTAATATGTTGATTTCATAGTTTTAATAGTTTTTAGTTGTACATGTTATGTTTTAGCTATTTGGACAAGTTTTAGAGATGTTGAGGACCTCTATAGACCAAATTCTGTAGCAAAACTGAGTTTGCTGCAGAATTCTGTAGGCTGATCTATCATGCTGTGGCGTAAATCTGTTGCATGTCGCGACGTGACAGTTATTCTTGTGCGCATCAAGCCAAAATCCAGAGAGCTCAGCATCGCGGCGTGAAAAGTTTAACCCCGCGGCGTGCCCTTTAAAACTTGTTAAAAAAAAAAAGAGAGACGTGATCTGAGTGCTGCTAAAAGCACCCATTCTGACCAAATGCTGCGGCATGGATGTTGTGTGTTGCCATGTGCCACCTGTAGTGGATATAATGTACATAGTTAATTTATTTTAAGTATTTTTAAATATTGTAGTATACTCAGCTCTCACATTTCAGTATGTTTATAGGTTCAGGTACCCTAGAAACCATTGACATTGTTTCACTTCAGTTTGAGGGAGTATCATTACATGTTTTGTTGCTATAATGTTGAATTTGTGTAACATGAATTGATATTTACAGTATGCAGTGATGATAGTCACCATGTTAACATGATCATATGTTGAGGTTAACTATTACTGATGGGTTTCTAAGAAAATTTTTTAATTTTTTGATATATGATTGAATTGATGCTATTGTGGAATTAGTTGTCCAATGACATAAATGGTTGCGATTTGATTACTTTTAGTGAAACCATATGTGATTAGAAGCATGTGAAACAATTTAGTTATTTTTTATGTATGATTTACATTCCACTTAGATGCAAGTGTAACTTTGAAAATGATAAGAGTGCATGTCTAGAGAAAGCTTATGGATGTATATGTAGAGTTTCAATTATCCTAGAAGTTGTTTTTAAACTCTCTTGAGGCGAAATTCTAGATTGTGCATGATTGGGGAAATGATTAGAGCATTGTTTAGACCGATTAAACCTTTTCAAGCTTACCCTGATATAATGATATCTGTAGGTCCTATTTTGAAGCCTTATAATTATTTGGCCTTATATGTTTTTTATTCACCCCTTGTGTTTGTTAGCCTGTTAACTGTTCTAATGCATGTGAAAACATTGTATTTTCTTCCTACCATCAATGTCTGTTGAGTACATGATGTGTTATTTCTTGAAGTGAGTCCAGTAATTAAGGGTATGAATTCAAATCCACACACAAAATGAGCCTGAAAGAACCAAATGCAATAAAAAGAAATTGCTTTGTGAAAGAAAAAAAAAAAAAAAAAAAAAAAGAGAATATGAGAATAGAGAAAAACAAAGCAAACAAAGAAAGAAGAAAAGTTAAAAATGAAAAGTATTGAATGGTTCTGACGAGTTTTCTTCTTTCACTGTTGAATACCCTGATAGTATCACTAGATGACTTAAGTCTTGAAATAACATGTTTATGTTTCTCAATGTTTGTTATATATCCTTTCCATTCTTTTCATACACTCATTACCATGACCTGACATTACAAGCTTTTAAAGAGCATTTTGATCCTCAGTTATGTGTGGTTTACATTAGTGGAGAGAGAGTTTAGGATCAATTTTGTGGATTATATGATTCATATGCATGTATACTTCTAAACTTATCTGGATTTGTGTGATTTGAATAGGAAAAATTTATCTTGCATGTTTGTGGAAAGTGTGATCTTCATGAAAGGAAACTGGGTTGTTAATATGTTTAGGGTTGTGTATGTGTGGAGTTGATTGTGTGGTTTTAGTATTCATTGAGGATTGACGCAATCATTCTACACTGGTTATATTTTAGAGAGAAAATTGAAATTGAAAGTTGTTGAATGCATGTGAAATATAAATTGTTAAAGTAAGTTTACTTAGTCATACTTTGTTTTGCTTAAGGACAATCAAAAGTCTAAGTTTGGGGGTGTCATAACTCTACAATGTGTAGTTATTTGTACCCTATATTTGTACTTTATTGATTGCTTAAGTCCTAGTTATTATGCATATTTGAAAGGTTTTATACTTATATTTATTATATTCTATTTTGATGTCTTTCCAATATGATATTAAGCAAACTATGAGTATTATGTTATTAATTAAGTGGATTTGTAATTGTTAATGAGTTGGTGATTTCTCTATTGCAGGAAGGGCTCCAAACAAGCGGATATACGGAACATTTGAGCTAAAATTGGAAGAGAAAGCCAAAGGACTATTCTGGCAGCGTAGACATATTACTGTTGCGGCGTGGTGAATCCCCTGCATCCAGACTGAGAGCTATGAAATTTGCACACCGCGGAGTAGGCATGTTAATTCCACGACATGGTGACCTAATTGTATGCGTGTCGCGGCATAAGCTTGTTAATGCCACGACGTGACTCTATTTTCTGGGGCCTATAAATACGTTTTTAACAGATTTTACAAAGAGTGTTTTTTAGGTTTTAGAGAAGCTGCGGCTGAAACTTCATTTCTGCGCAGATTGGAGGCCCAGGGAGCCAAGGTTGGAGGTCATCTTCCTTATGGAGGATGATTCAAGCATAGAAGATCACATCTATAAGCTTCCTTCCTTCTCTCTTAGTTTGCTTTTCTTTCCTTATTCTTTGAGCACTGATTTTGTGTATATTTTCATGTTCAATGATTAGTTGAGTTGTATTTAAGGATAACTTCAAATCTTTGTATGAATATTGATGTTTATGTATTACTTTGAGTATATATTGATGTTTGGTTATGTTCAATCATATAGATCTTAATGCTCTTAATAGTTTGATTAATTTTTAAGTGATTTGATGAAATCTGATGAACCTAGACATAGGAATTTGGATTTGAGATCATATGTATAGTTGATGCATGTTCGATGAATTCAGTTGGCTTGGATAAGTTGATTCACTAATGGGATAGACATATACCTTTTAGCCATGTATAGCGTGTGTTTGTGAATAGATCGTTCATTTGTGAATTTCACTCTGGTTCTCAGGGAAGCATAGTGAGCTAGGTGAAGGAAGGCAGGGTTAACTGACCTAGACATAAGCTTTTAATTAAAACAGATTCTCAAGCTAACTTAACTATTCATCTATGTTGCTTATAAGGATTGCATAACATTAATTGAAGTATAAGGTGAAGAAGGATTCCTTAAATCTCTAAACCATGATCTTTACTTTCATTTATTACTTTTCTGTCTTTAGATTAGTTTTACTGCACTTTCTCCTATTTTATATGTTCTTGAATAAAATTTAGATAAGCTATTGATTGATACTTAATATTGAAAGCCAATCATTCTCGAGGGAACAAACTTTACTCTTCATTATATTACTTGAATGACCCGTACACTTGCAGCTTAATAAAGGGACAAACAACACGTCTTTCAATATTACTTCACGCACATTGTTAAGGGGTGTGTATTCATCATATCGCAGTCTTCTCGAATTCTTTGTCAACAAGGCTCGATTCATTGGTTTCGACCATCTGAATTAATTTGTCGGTGTTATTCTTCTGATTTGGTAACCCTTTTTTCTTTATTTCCTTCAAAAGTTCTTCAGTCAATATATTTCGCCCGAGATCTTTCTATTGACTCATTTTTTCTTTCCTGATTAGCCTCAACTAATCTTTGAACCTCCGCCTTAGTTCGTTTAGCTTCTTCCATGTTGATGTATCATTCTAATCTTTCAGGTAATTCTTCAAGAGTCTATGGGACTCTCTTCGCAAGTGAATATGTAAAGGCACTAGGTTGTAATCCCACCATTATTGTATGCAAGGCCACTGTTGCATTCAAGTTTTTGATTTGAATTGCCTTTGAATTAAATTACTTCAAGAAATCTTTCAACAACTCACTTTTGCCTTGGCGAATAGTAAAAAGACTAGAGGACATCTTTTGATGATTTCTTCTTGTAGAAAAGTGATTAAGAAAATTTTCCCCCAGCTCGGGAAAATCACGTATGGACTGTGGTTCTAAAGAAGAGAACCATAACAACCCTGCTTTCTTCAATGTGCTGGCGAATGCTCGGCTTCTGATCGGGTCTGAGTTTATAGCTAGTGGCATTGTTGAATTAAACATATCAAGGTGATCTAGAAGCTCTATCGATCCATCATACAACTTCATCATCTTAAGCATTCTGAAATTTTAGAGAAGTGGAACTGACATGATAAGATCATTAAAAGGATGTAGTGAGAAACTAGGGTTTCTAACTGCTCCACTTCTAACACTCCTTTGGATTGATTGGGAATTTTGAACTCACTCCTGGTT
Source organism: Ormosia emarginata (assembly GCA_029884605.1). Lineage (NCBI taxonomy): Eukaryota > Viridiplantae > Streptophyta > Magnoliopsida > Fabales > Fabaceae > Ormosia > Ormosia emarginata. The sequence continues at coordinate 23,005,121 of JAQQTP010000071.1, read as the reverse complement.
TGTTCGATGATCACTTTGTTGGGTCTCTTTTTCCTCCTATTCTGTGGGCTCTTGACGAGATGACTCATTAAGAGCATGCTCATGCTCCTCTCTGAGCCTAACGATCTTTTGCCACTACTCTTTTAGTTGGCGTTGCATTTCACGAATAACTGGGTCTTCATGATGTGCATTCCCCTCATCATTATGCGGTTCATTTTGTCTTGTCCAAGCCATTTCTCCCAACCAACTACCAGAACAAGAATGCCAAATCCAACCCTAAAAGCAGTAGATACAAAAACTAGAAATGTAACCAAACAACAACAACAAAAATGCAAAATACAAACCAGAACTAGCAATGAAACAGTATAAACAGGTAATTAATCCAAAGATACAAAGATCATATCTACACAATAGTCATGTAAGAAATATGTTTCCTAGAATGTGAAGCAAGAATGCAGTAGCTATAACATCATGCTACCACCAATTTTGTTACATAGAAAAAACACTAAAAAAGGGTGAAAATTCTCATTTTACCAAAAATTCCAACAGATGGTACTAATATTTTTGTCCAAGCTCTTGAGTAGAAACCATAGAAGTAATGTGGTAGGTTTCCTTAGTGATTTTAGCAAAAAAAAAAGTCCTTCTTTTAGTAGTGATTATATCTTTTATAGGGTCATAATAGTGAAAAAAAGTGTGACATCGCCCCTTACTTTAGTGATTATGAAATAGTTATAAAGTATTCCATTAAGAATGTACTATGTGTCCTTTGTTTTAAAATAGTTCTTAAGCTCCCTTAATGGACCGATCTTACTAGCCCATTTGGAAATGTATACTCCAATAAGGATGAGTAGGCCTGAATGCTTTGGATAGTATTTCCTTCCCCAATTTCCCTCACCTTCTTCAATTTAAGCATTTTAGGATTTATTATATTGTGCCAGTTAGGAAGTATGGCACGTTCCCTTGTGGGAACTGTATAAATGGGGCGGTTCGATTGATAAGATGTGCTACCTTAAAAGGTATAATTGCTTATGGGTCTTAGTTACGTAATTCAGTGTAATTCTATAATTTAGTGAAATATAAGCATTCATGCTTAGAATTGTGCTAAGAGAAAAGCCCGATAGATATTAGGTGTTTGTGCGTAGGTCCTATATGAAGCTTAGTTTAACTTTGGTCCATGGTCAATGGTCAATGGTCCTACATGGTAAGCAAAGTCCGAGCTCAATCCTTAAATAAATTATATAAAAAAGTATAGAGATTTTTTAAATTTTAATTTTTTTATAAATTATTATCACAAATTTTAAATTTTTTTTAATTAATTTTTAAATTTTAATTAATGACATAATAGATCCTTATATTTAATTTAGATCTGTTAATTCATTAACGATAATATTGTATAATATCATTTTATTTGTATTAATATTAATTAAGAATGTTTATTAATTTATTATTAAAATTTAATTTTAAATATATTTTATTTTTATAAAATAAATAAATATTATTATATAATATCATCGTTAATAAATTAACATATTTAAATTAAACAGAATGATCTATTAAGATATTAATTAAAATTTAAAAATTAATTAAAAAAATTTTAAAATTTGTAGTAATAATTTACAAAAAAAGTTAAAGTTCAAAGAGTTGCATACTCTTTTTCAATTATATATAAAGACAACTTTGTTAAATATTTATTTTTTGACAACTTTTGTAACTAAAGCACATTTTTCTTTGAAAATGAACCAAACATAATTTACGTTGAGTTTGTACTAGTAATAAGGACATTTTGTTCAACTAATACATTGTTATCTTGTTTTATTTTCTTGAAAATATTTTTAAGAGATAAACTTTTTTGGATCTGAACTTTAAAGAGAAAAACTCAAAAGGAAGTGGCAGAGATTAAAAAAATAAAATATAGAAAGGAAGGTACAAATTTTTTTTTATAAATTGATTGATTAGTTGGACTTTCATGTTTGACCCAAAAGGTTAACAGTAAAATTGTTTCGACCCAAGAACTTTATCTTCAGAAATCGACCCAAAAGTTAGGTTAGGACTTAGGACCAAGTATGCTATGAACTCATGAAACCAGTCAATTGTGAATGGTAATTGATAACTTTACCTTAAACAATTGATATTTGATATTGTATAATAAATCAATAACTCCTTAGACTTCACCTAATGCCTGTTTCTCTCTTTTGAAAAAGTTTGATTAGCCATTTAATATTTTAGTTTAATGAGAGTAATAAGACTATTTGTGTTTCTCTTTTAAATTGGTGGCCAAGTTCACTTCACCACGCGAGTGGAGCCCATATCTAATCAAAGTTAAATGATGGATTTTCCACTAATTTAATACCAAAGCAACCCTGAATCCTCTTCTTAACAAATGCCTTTATAATTTGGATTCATCTTTCTGGGACTTGACCTATTATAAAGTCTTGACCGTGAAATTTATTGGGCATTATCATGAATCACGTGACAATTAGATATTAGTGATTGTTCTGTTAACGCAACCACGGAAACCAGTCGAATTAATCAAATAAAAAAGGGAAAAAAAAAAGATAGCTATTACATAAGAAAATGTTAGCTATTTATTTAGACTTATCTATATAATATATTCAGTATGAAGTAATTTTAACTTACATTTTGATATTAATAGTCTAATAACAATAGTCTAATATTATTTTAAAGCCCATCTTATTCGATTTTAATTAGATTTAGATATTAAAACATTAAATCACTTATTAAATACTGGAGTATATTCTTAAAAAGTAAAAACACAATGTAAAATTTATTTACTTTTTTAATGTGTATAGGAAGTTTAATTTCAGATTATTTGCAAATTTTGCAAGAGACTATATCAATTGTTTTAGCTCGTACCTTTGATAAATCATCTTAGTAACCAGTTAAGAAATCTGATGATGGGACTCCCCTCTCTCTGTGATCTTTTATGCTTATGCATGTTGGATGAATTTTTCTGTAGGGGCTGGGTGGAGAGTTCTGATAGCTGACGGCTGTAGCCATTGACAATGTCATGCCCTCATAAGGAATGAGACAAACACAGTGCCGTTGAGTAAAAAACCACAGATACTATTCAAGACCATTTATATGGTTTCAGTTACTCAATATCTAGGTAGTTTCCTCTCAGCCAACAAATTAGATTTCAAATTTCAGACCACATATACTAGAGACGAGAAAAGTTGTTAAAATTAAGAGGATAATGTTTATATCAATGTTTTAAAAATTGAACCTCAAATTAAATTAATGAAACTTTTAAATTATGATTTGATTGACTTAACAAACTAAATTTATAATTAAAATGGTTGAATCAAATATTTTTTGAATTAGAAACATGACTGAGCTATAGTCTAATTGGTTTAACTGGCCAATTTGATTCGATTTTTAAAACACCTGTTTATATCAAGTATAAAAATTGTTAACGTGATTCACTCGGATTGGCTCACTATATATTAGAGGGAAAATGAGCTTGATTGAATTAATTTACTTTTGTCTTTGATAAAATGTCAATCTAATTCAATTTAAATGAGTTAGTGGGCTAAATTAACTGTTTCATTAGAAATCTTAAAAAAATAATAAATACAAAAATTAATAATTTAGCTAATAATCACTAAATTTAAATTTTATTAGTCATAAACATCATTAAAAAACATGACTAATAATTTATAAAAATTAAAATTTTAATAAACTTTATCCAAAATGAGCCAATCCATCTTGACTTACATTGGTTCGTACTTCGTAAGAAAAGTGAGCATACCAAAGTTGGCTTACGTTGTATACCTACGAAAAAAAAACAAACAACGTTGGCTTACTTATATCACAAGCAGATTTTTTTTGTTACTCAAGCCGTATTTTTAGGTTCAGTCAAGTTGACCGGTGAACCATGGCTCATGAATAATACTTAATTGGAATGGAGCAAAAAAAAGATAATAACTGTGTAGAACTACTAGATTCCATTTACGTTAGGTCTAATATTAAGATATGGTACTTGAGTTCTACACAAAAAATATGAAATTCTGGTATGAGATTTATATGGTGTTAAAATCTTCTACCTCAATTGTTAATTTTGTAAGTTTGGTTCTCCGAAAGTTTAAATTAATTTGAATATGGGCAAATAAGTGACTTTTTGAGCATGTAAAATGTTAGTTTATACATGATGAATTAATATTACAAACATAAAAATGAATAAATAAATCAAGTAAAGCCCACGTGAAGATAATAATCCAGATAAGTCATAGGATTGTAGATGTTGGTCCAAGTGTCCAAACCACTTCAATTAGACCACAACTGCTAGAAGAAGCTTCTTTTGCTTCAAAGTTGGACTCAAACAGGTGAAGAGAAGATTATTTTGAGGTTTTCTACTCCAACAGATTTGATAAAATTCTAGAAATCCCACCAACTTATTTAGGCTCTTTCCTTCCGTTTTCCTTTGTCATATTTCCTCCATAAAATATTGCTGTTAATCTTTTTATCTCGTTATTTTGAATTCCCTATTGAACAAGTAAAGTTTGGTACTTCGATCCTTAGCTTTACCAATGTGCTGTCAAAGTCTATGTTTTGTAGATGCTGTTGTGGTTACAAGACAAAACTTAGCCTAGCATGGTAGCAAAGTAGCCCTGCCACTTGTTTTGAACAGAATCAGATAGAAAACTTTGATAACGAATGTTTTATCGTTTTCTCAGTTACAAAAAAGAAGCATATCCCATGTCATGCACCACGTTAAAAATCACAAGTGTCGCCTTAATGGGACCAGATCTTGCTCCATCAATCAAACATTAACGGGGGCCTTGGTGCGTTTAACACCTTACAATAAAATGAATTCTTTAGAACTTCTAATTATGATAACTTACCATCTTCATAAAATTAAATTATCACCTAAATAAACCACTATTTCTTCTTCTTGCTCTACCATAAAATACTGCATAAAATTGTTTGTTAATATGCTGTTACGTGAAATTCAGTTTGCCAAAACCCTGAAAATTTTATACACTCAAACACAAGGTTGTCAAAATGGTTAAGGAACCCTTTGTTTGTGTGCGTCATCGCGTGCCTCTCACCGTGAAAAACTCGACCATGCATGTTGACTTACAGTCTGATAAAGCTAAGACAACAGTTACCTTAATTAATTTGGACATAATCACAGCAAAAAAATATATATATACATAAATTGAGCCCCACAAAGATTACTACATTCCTTATCTTTTAAGCTTTACAGCAAAAAAAAAATTAAAAAAAAAAGGAAGAAAGTTCTCCTAGAGTAGGGAAAAAAACAATACAGAGAAAAGATACAGACTCAAATGATCTCCAAATTTGATCATTCAAACAGGACAAAGGCTCTTTTGGCCATTAAAAAAAAAAGTGGAAAAAAAATTACAAGAACAAAAGAACAAAGGGGAATAGATAAATAAAAAAAAAAAAAAGAGAAGGAAATAACACTAACATATATAGCTTGGCTTGGAGTTTTGGATTGGAATTTTTGTGTTTGATGAATTGATGATTCACCAAGGGCTAGGAATTTCATCAGAGGACATCAACAATTGTTCTAAGTAATCAGCACCTAGATCTACAAACACCACGGCATTGTCTATCCTAACATCTCTTTCTTTGTTCTTCTTGACACCTATTTTCCTTCTCAAGGAGTGCTTCCTCTTGAGAGCAACAACAGGGGAGCACCCATCTTCAGGCCTATAATTCATCTCCCTAAGTGATTCCCTCACAGTCTCAACAGGGAAGTTGAGTATTGCAGAAGAACCCCTCATGGAAAAAGCAGCTTGATCATAAGCCAGAGCTGCTGCTTCTGCACTGTCAAATGTCCCCAACCACACCCTTACACCCTGCCTAGTTGAGTCCCTTATCTCGGCAGCAAACTTCCCCCATGGCCGCTTCCTGACACCTCGGTACGACTTCTCCTTCCTAGCGCTATCGCTATTTTCCTCTGAGCTCACCTCCTCTTCCTTCACCATCTTGGTGGCGTGAAAGGGTTGGTGGGGAACGTTGGCGTTGGCAATCATGCCATAGAGAAGCATCTCTTCGGGGTCGTTCTCGTTGAAGGGAAGGTAATCGTTCTCGAAGTTCCACGAGAACGACTCCGGCGAGCCAAAGGAGGAGGATTCCGAGGATAAATCGGAGTTGGATGAGTTGAAGATGGAGGAGGAATCCATTTTTCAAGTGTGGAGGAGTTCAAATTGGGTGGCTGATAGTATGAGGGAAACAGAGTAAAGAGAGAGTTGCTCTGTTTTTTTCTACACTCTTGCTACCACCACTCCCTTATATATAAATATACCCATTTTGGGGCGGCAGTAAAATGGTAAGAGTCGCCGCTAAAGCGAATGGGATAAAAATTTAGGTGAAAGCGAAGAGAGGAAAACCATGTCATGCAAAGATATTTTCATCAGAGATTACTAAGTGCATTGATTTTTTTTTAAAAAATAAATCTTAAATGTTTAGGTTGAGAGAATGCTTTTCCCATTTTAAGATTGGAAAATGTTTTTTTGTTATAATTTTTGTTCATTGTATTTTAATATGAGATAAATATTAAATTATATTGTATGTGATTATAATATTCTTATAAGATACAATATAAATTTATAAATGAGTTGTAGAAATGTTAAAATATAAAAATTAAACAAATAACAAAATTATTTTAAGATTAATGTACATCGCCAACTTTGACGATGATTTATAAGAGAATAATTGATGTCTAGCCACATGGATTATAGTAGTAAGTGGCCTTTTTTTGAACGGATTCAATTCCTCTGTTTAATTTTTTTTGTCCTTTTTCTTATTTTTTTAATTCAATGTTGATAATTTATTAAAAAAAAATTGACAACTAAAAAAATAGATATTACTAATTATGAGAGAATTTTTTTTTAAAACTTGTCAGTTAAAAAAATAATTAAAAATATTTAAAATGTTTAAATAAAAGCCAATAAAAATATAAATTTATTCAATAAATAAATACAAGTGATACATTTTAATGAAAAGAATGCCTATATCCTTAAAATAAGCTCGGGTATTGGAAAGAGGTACACATTTTTGTCTCTATCGAAAAAAAAAATAACAATATATGACATGGTGGAGATTGTACTGTGTGAGAAGTGGGGCCCACAGAAATGAGTTTGATATAGCACACGTGGGTCAATTACTTAAGTAGATGGCGGCCAGGTCAGAAGTGCATTCTCGGGGTCAGGGGTGACCGCAAGTTATGACGTCATTATTTGTAATTTTGTGTTGTTCTTTTGTCTCTCGAAATAAATAACGAATCCTATTAATGGCAAAAATGGGACCATGGAAATTCTATTGGATTTTGGATGTGCCCACTGGGACGGCAACGTTTACAATTTCACTTCTTATTCATAAATTTTATTTATAACACTTAATCTCTCTATATTGTGGTAAAAAATGTAGATTAATGTTTTTTTATTAATTTTAACGGTAGAAGTTTGTATATAATCTCTTTTAATGTAATTTTCAAACATTTTACTTCCAAATACATACAGATCACTATTGTTAAATTTAACAAAAATATAAATTTATATTTTTTGTTATAATTTAAAAAATTTATATGTTACAAAATAAAATTTATGTATAAAAAATATAAATGGGTTAAACTTTAGGTAAATAATATATAATCTATCTAATTTTTAATTATTAGACTATTCATTTGGATTAAATTAAGATTAATTTTTAAAAATATAATAAAACAAACTAGCCACCTCGGAGGAATGTGATAAGTGATTTGACAGCTCCCAATAATTAAATATAATATTGTTTGTCATACGGAGCATATTTATATTTGCATAACTTGAAATGGAAGTTCATTTGGTCATGAGGTTAGGTTAATGGGTTAATACTTTGACTGTGGACTTAAGTAATTAAATCAAAATATTTGGATAAAAATTAAAATATTTTTTAATAAAATATATGAAAAAAATATTTTATATAAAATATACTAGATGAAAAAAATATATCATATAAAAAAGTATTATTAATGTAACTAAATTAGTAATGATAATTATTTAATTTTATTTTTTAAAAATTAGATTTATTAAATAATAATATAAATTATAAAATTGATAACTTTGCTCAATAGAAACATGTAGTTTAATCCTAAAATATATTTCATTACAAGTGACTTTTAGATATTATGTTCAAATTTTACAAAAATATATTTTGAAAAAATGTTTTTAAAGCTTGAATTACAAAAATAAAAATAAAAAGAGAAACCTAGGTCTGGGGCGGGTCATCCCAATATGATCGAGTCATTTAAAAAACCTACAGAGAGAGGTGAGGTCGCAGAGAGAGGTGAGGTCGCGGGTTTCTTGATCAACCAATTAAGTCACGTCCATCTAATTCATACAATTATGATATAGAGTACATAACATTAAATATATTACGATTTAGTTAAAAAATATATATATCTTACGATTTATGATACATAATTTTTTATTTCTTTTATTATGGACGAAAGGGAGGGAGATGTTCACGTAATTATGTTTCTAAAATGAAATGATCAGAGTTCATAAAAGAATTATAGTTCTTTGTGTTAAAAGAAAAACACTGATAAATACAATTTTTTAAGAAATATAAATTAAATATAAATTTTAACTTATTTACAACAACAGGTAATACATGTGAATTAAATTGAAGGTGTTATTTACAATTAATCTTAATTACTCATTTAATTTACCAACTTATGCAGGTTTGAGTGGAAAGAATTCGAGTCTTTTTAATATGTAATTTTAAATTCGATTTCAAGATTTATGTATACAAAAATAATACTGTTAGAAGAAGTCTATATTTAAATTCCTGATTATATTTTGAGATATTAATCTCTTACTTATCGGGTAAGGATACTTTAAAAAACAAAAATAAAAATTATTAATTTAATTTGTTTTACATTTTGTATAAAATGTATTTTTATGATAAAATTTATATTAAAATGTAGGATTATAATAAATATATTGATTATAGTATTTTGTCTTAAAAATAATAAAAAATAATATACTGACAAAATAATTAAATTTTATATTCATTTTTGGTACATAATATTTATAATCTTAGTTTTAATAAAAAATAATATATAATTTTTTTATATAACAAAAAAACATTTGTATAACCGAATAATTTTAAATATTTATCAAATTAAAAAAGATTAAATTAATCTTTTGATTCCTATAATTTTTAAAAAACTTTAAATAAGTCACTATATTTTAAATAAATTTTTAATTAGATCTTCACCAATTATAATTTTTTTAAATTAAGTCTTTGAAACTAATAATAACAACACATATTAACTTGCAAATAATTGTAAACATCTATTAATAAAGTCGTCTAACTGTCGTTAGTCAGTAGAAACTTATTTAAAAAAATACTAAAAGCATAAAGACTCTATTAAAAATATCTTAATTATAAAAATTTATTTAAAAATTTAATAAAACAACGCTGTTGTGTTATGTTTCTCTTTCACCACGACAGAAATAGTTGAGTAGTCTTAGTGGGGAGATGTTTTTAATACTCCTAATTGATTTTGGAGCATGAATGCACTACTTTAATAGTCATTGATTTTGTTTAAAAAATAATTAAAAAATGATTAATGGTTGAGATTTTATACCTATAACATTGATAATAAGTAATCTCTAATTCAATGAATAATTACAAATTTGATCCTTAAAATATTTCAAATTTACAAAATGAACTAAATAATTTACTGTTCCTCCACCCTCTATCTTAACTCCCTGAGGCATAGAGGATAGACTCCTCCATCACTCAAACCTTATACACCAACATAACCCTCTTCCTCACCATCCCTAACTACATGGTGACTCCATAGCTACCAACTGCACTCTCGCCCTCACTTGGATCTACGTCTGCGTGGTCCCCCTCTACCTACGCCCCAAGGTCACCACCATCTGGATCGTGTGGACAGCGGCTGATCCGGCGGCGAGCTTGGATCTGGGTCAACGGCGGTGCTCGGACAAAGGCGGCTGCTAGGTGCTTTAAGGGTCAGATCTGCGAAGATGGAGGTCGCGAGTTCGGTGGCTGGGTCATCGTTATCTGGTTCTGCGACGTCACGGGTGGAGGATCAGACGGTTTCGATGGCTTGCTTGGTCCCAAATCGGTTCCAATCTGGACTCAACGGGTCGCTAGGTCGCGGATCGACGAAGCGTGGCTGGACTGGGCGAATCGTCGGCACGGTGAAATGAACTCACTATTGATGCTGTTTCCAGCGGTGAAACTCAGCAGTGGGCTTGCCAGAAAAAAAAAATTCAAAAGGGAAGAACATAAGGACTTATGATGAAAATAAGAAAAATATAAGGTTTAAATAATAAATAATTATGTTTAAAAAAAACTATTGATTACCTATTACTCTAGGTAATTTTGATGGGAGCATTAATACTCAAATCTTCATTAGATGTGTCGTGACCGTAATCGCGGCGAGAGCGGCGAAACAAAATAAATAAGTTAGGAGTCGCCACCAATTTTATTTAAATTAGGAAAAATTGGAAAAAAAATTTAGAAAATGGTCCTTGAAACCAGATCGGATTCGGGAGTCGGTTATGCATAGGGAAAGGCAGAGACTTAACCCCACAAAGACTTAACACATCCGTCCTAAAACGGTTCTGGTTATGCAAAACTTAGTAATCTCATAATATATTTATTTTATCCCTTTTTATTTAAAAAATTGAAAAATAAATAATTTGTGAAAATTTAAAATTTGGCTTGACAGAATAAAGATTCTGCTCCTACGCCTCACAAGTGCGGATGAACTCAAAGTCACGTAGTTCTTTATAAAATAAGTATAGGTTGGTTGATTTTATTTAAAAGTTTTAATTTTTATTTTATAAAAATTTGAATTAACAGTCGCGTCGCGACTGTTAATCAAATTAAAGTTTGAATGAGTGAAGCATGCGTCACGCTAGACGTCACCCACGGATTGTTATTTAGATAATATTTTTTTTATAAAAAGAACTAATTTTGAGTATATATTAAATACAATTTTATTTTTAAAATAATTTGAATCATTAGGTTGTCGCAACTCAGATGATCCAAATAGTTACAAGATTAACAAGTTGTCTGCAACTCGGTTAATCCTGTTTTAAAAAAAAATATTTTACTTTTATTATATTTTGTTTGTCATCCCTTTTTATCTTTTTAATTTTCAAATTTTTAGTTTAACTCATTTAGGCCCATTACGCCTATAAACAAAAATAAATAAATAAAAATAAAAACAAAACAAAAAAATCTACCAAAATTCTAAAAAAAAAAACTTACGAAAACGAAAAGAAGCAAAACAGGGGGGTTTCTTTTTTTTCTTTGGGCTATTGCAGAAAACGGAGAAGATAAAGGGGTCGGTCAAGCGGCGGTGCACCAGCACTCCGGATCCAGGTCGGACAACGGTGTGTGGTGACTAGGTTCGTTGGGTAGCAGTGGTCGGTGGAGTGGCTCGGGGTGCGGGTTCGGCAACAGGATCTGCGGCGCTGATTGCGGGGTGCAGCTGGAGCGGTGCACAGCAGTCCGATCTACTAGTGCGCCGGGAATGTGACGGGTCGCGCGGTGGACAATTCGGTCGAGCAGCGACATGGGTCTTGGCTTCTTAGATCTGGCGTGTAGGATCAGGTTCGACACTGGGATCCAGTTCTGGTGCCGGTTTCGACGTCTGGTTGGCGGAACGATAGCATGCCAGTCTGTCGCGATAGGACGCGGGGTGGACGGTCCGTGCAGGTCAGGCTTCTTGGGGCTAGAAACTGGCGACGGGATGCGGTTGGTGATTGGTTAGGTGGTGTGTTTCTCGGCTGTGTTGGTGGTTGTGTAAAAGAAGTTGGTTAGTGTGGTGATGTGTGGCGAAGTAGTTAATGGAGGTGGTTCGGTGGCCAAAATGTAAAGGCCGAAACGTGTTAAAATTGAAGTGTATAAGCAAGAGTGAGCTTTCTTGAGAGTTTTGTCGGTTCAAGCTAAGGGCGTTTTATGTGTAGGGGTTATGGGTTAATATAGGAAGGGTTTAGGTAGAAGTGTTTGAGTTGTAGTGTGATTAGGAGTTGTTAATGATAAGTGATGGGGTTTATTTCGGATGAGTTTGGGGTTGGTCTAGGATAATGGATTTGATTAGGATAAGTTTGTTTATGGTGAGTTTGAGTTGGTTTAGGATATGGGTTATGGTTAGATAATGGGTAATGGGTTGGATATTAAGTCATGGGTTAGATATTGGGTTAATGGGTAGGTTAATGGATTGACTCATGTTTATTATATTTTTTATTATTATTTTTTTATTTTATTTACAAAATGTCATTCGGTGTTTAGATGCATTGTAAACGTTGCCTTGAACAAAACCTTAAGAGATAATGTGTAATTTACTTTAAAAAATTTCTCATCCATTTTTTTATTTCTTATCAAAGGCCTACGTTAAGCTTTGTGATCATGTAAAGACGAATGCTTTTCGTAAGAATCATTTTCTTTGAAAAATTACTTTTTTTTTTAATTTTTTGGGTACAGGGGATAGGGCCTCCAAGAAAAGCTATGTTCTTTATTTTAACTATTCACTTTCAAACCTTAATACTATGTTTGGATGACAGGTAATGGAGGGAACGGAAAGGAAATTGGGGGAACGAAAATAAGTTTTTGTGTTTGGAAATTTTAAAATGCATAGGAATGGGACAGAACACATAGGAATCATTTCTCCTCTCTTCTCCTCAAATGTCTAATTTTTGTTTCCTCCAAAATTGAGGTGGAATGGGAGGAACACATATTCCGTTCCATTCCGTTAATAAATCTTCCAAATAAAGAGAGGGGAAACTATGTTTCATTCCATTCTTTTCCTTTCCGATCCATCTCCACCTATTCCGTTCCGTTCCGTTAATGAAAAAATATCCAAATATAAAGTAAAGCTAGTATTTAAGGAAATTAATTATTTTTTCTAAATACACCGAAGTAATGATATCGGTGGACTTTTAAGATTGTTCCAATAAGGACTTAGTTTTGCTAAGGATAGTGGTTAAGAAAAACCTTTTCTAAAATGACAATTACAAGATTGGAACCTTAGTTTTGTTTAATTGCCTAAGAATACTCTTATTGTATTTTTTTTCTTTTCTGCTAAAAATGATATTCAGAAAGCAGTTTTTCTAAATAAAAAAAAAAATCACCGTACCAAATTCAAATCCAGTACATATTAAAAATCCTCCTATAAAATACTACATAGTATAGTAAAAGAAATAAAATTACTGTTTAATTAATCACATAAGAGAAAATAAAATGTTCATCTTCGAATTAGATGAACGGTTAAAACATTAAAAATAAGTTTATTAGGCGACAAGCCTCTTTTTTTATTTTTCCCCCATAGTATCTCTCCGCTCAAAAGGCGAAGGACTAATCTGCTGGGTATTATTGGTTCCAAAGAGGGTGATTGCTCTTAATTATTTTTTTCTCCATACACATGAGTAAGGAATCAAACATCTGACCATATGTTTAAGGTGCCCAAGCCCCTTGATGATATATCTAAAGACCTGAAGCACTTTTTACAAACCAAAAAAAGAAAAAAATTCATGTAGCACTACATGATGTATAAGTGATTTACTATCTTAGTATTTACAATATGAAAAAAAAAATACATCAATTTATACAAGAGTTGCGGCTAAACAGAAATTTTCTACTTTTTTTTTAAAAAAAATCTTTTTGGGTGTTTCTCAAAAGTTTCATTCAAAAAGTATGGATAGAGTTTTATTTGATTATAAATCGAAGTAAAATGGAATATATAAAATATAAGTTCAGTAAAAAGTGCATTAACATTAGTTTAGAGATAAAAATTAGAGATTATATCATACCACAAGTTATATTATTTAGATATTTTGGTTCTATTATACAAAGTGATGAAGCAATAGAGAGAGATGTAAACCATAAAATTCAAGTGGGGTGGATAAAATGGAGAAGTGCTTCGGATGTTATTTATAATAGAAAAGTACCTATCAAGCTTAAAGGAAAATCTTACTACACAACTATAAGACTAGTGATGCTTTTATGCTATTGAATGTTGGGTAGTTAAATGCCAACAAGAGCATAAATTCAGTGTTACACAGATGAGAATATTGCATTAGATGAGTGGACATACAAAATAAGATAAAATTATGAATTAATATATTGAAGATAAAGTAGATGTATCACCTATTGAGGAAAAGATAGTAAAATCTCGTCTTTGATAGTTTAATCATATGTGGAGAAGATCATTAAAAGTCTTAGTAAGAAGAGTAGATCAGATATAAGGTATAGGAAAATCAAGAAAAACTATAGGTGAAATTATTAAAAAAAAACTTAAATTTAAATGGCCTTTATGAGGATATGATTTGTGAGAGAATATAATAATGTTGTTTAATTTATATAGCAGATCTCACTTAATGAAAAAAGGATTTTGTTGTTGATGTATAAATAATTTTAAGAACAGTTTGAGCGAGACTTGAATATGTAAATTTTTTTTATCTCAAATATGTAATTTTGTTGAAGAGGTTTGATATAACTTGAAATATAATTGTTTGGTAGCGGTGAAAATGGGTTAAGCCGCTTGTCAGTGGCCTATGACTTGACCTACTTGAGGCCTAATCTGAGTGTTAACTAAATAAGCTGAGTTGACACTTTTTTAAAAGTTCATTTAATTAAAAATGTAAGACTTCAAGCCATATAATAGGACTTTTAGGCTTCACAAGGTGGCATGAGCTATTTAACTATATGTAATATAATATATTAATATATTTTTTAATTAAATTTTAATAAAAGTCAACAATTAAAAACTCTAAGTTAGTAAGTTAGAATATTAGTAAGTTAGCAACTCAAGTCAAATTAGTTGCATCATCCACCACTCGCGATGCACGCCTCTGCCTCTCCACGATTTGAAGTCGCCATCCACCACCGCTGTCGCCGCTCCACATCCAACCCGTGACGCCGCTCCACCACGACATTGCTGCTCTACAAGTATGTCTCTGTCTTTGCCTCACACACACATCCACACACACAACTTCATTTTTTCATACTTCTAGTTCTGAGTTTTGACTCAAAAACCCTTGCAATGGCACGCCTCTGCCTCTCCACGACGTGAAGTTGTTGTCCACTATAGTTACCTCCGCTCCATGTCCAACCCTCAACGCTGCTTCACTGCGACGCTATTTCACCGTGATGCTGCTTCATTGTGACACTGCTTCACTGTGACATTGCTTCACCGCGACGCTGCTGCTCCATATGTATGTTTCTGTCTCTACCTTGCACACATAATCACATGCATTCATTTTTTCATACTTCTAAGTTTTGACTCACAACACAATTTGAAAACTCACATGGATCCACCCGAGGGGGAAAAAGATCATTTATCCTGCACTTCAAATATTTCCTCTTCATTTGTAGTCTAACCTTGCTCAGGAAGTACAATAATAAATGTAACATTTGTAGGTTAAATAATAGTAATATATTACCACCGCTCCATGTCCAGCCCTCAACGCTGCTTCATTGCGACGCTATTTCACCGTGACGCTACTTCATTGTGACACTGCTTCACTGTGACATTGCTTCACTGCGACGTTGCTGCTCCACATGTATGTTTCTGTCTCTACCTCACACACATAACCACACACATTCATTTTTTCATACTTCTAAGTTTTGACTCACAACATAATTTGAAAACTCACATGGATCCACCCGAGGGGGAAAAAAGATCATTTATCCTGCACTTCAAATATTTCCTCTTCATTTGTAGTCTAACGTTGCTCAGGAAGTACAATAATAAATGTAACATTTGTAGGTTAAATAATAGTAATATATATTCCCCAAAAGATTTATAATGTAAGAGTTCTCATAGAATCTGATGTTGATTCCTGCTTTGGGCTTATTAGAAGCAGTAATATAAAATTTTCTATTTTTCTGCAAATCAGGACTATTTGCAAAATAACAATCAACATCTCATAGTTGAACTAAAGTATTGAAGGTACGAGAGACTAAAGCTTAGGAAGCCCAATGAAAATGAGGAAAATTTTACAAACTAGTATATAAAAATACCATGCATCTAACAAGTTGATACACAAATGCTCATAATCAATAGAGAAAGTAAGAAGAAAAATATTGCTATCACAATAGCACAAGACTATAAACATATGAAACATAGTTTCTTTCAAATATATTTTTTATCACAAGCATCCCAACAATGGGTTAGTTACTGTTTATTCTTCCTTTAGGCCCCCTCTTTTAATTTGATCATATTTCTGCAGGCATTTCAAATGAACTGGCTTAAGATATATATTCTCATTATTCAGGAATATGTGACACATTAACTTAAACCATGAAACTAGATTTTTTTAAACTAAATTCTAGAATGACAAGTGTGAAAAAGTTTAGAATTTATACTTATCTGTCCATTTATTCTGATATTTGTCTCCCAAATGATTGAAACAAATTTCTTCATACCCAACAACCGCATGACTATACTGATGTGCATTATTTCTTTTTTCCTCTTTCATGAGAACTAAAGTATTGGGCACTGTTTGTGTGTTTGAACTAACCTTGTTACCCTTCTCATTGAAGATTTTATACTTCTTTTGCTCTTGTTTGTTGTTATTTTGTGTTATTTATATTATTGTTGGATATCTATTGTGGACTTGTGGTATTGTTTATTGGATAATTTGAGGACTGAGGCCTTCTAGATTTGTCTCATGGTACTGTTTTGATGTTAATTAGTAATTTGAGGCCTAAGGCCTTTTGGATTTGTCTAATTATATTATTATGTTGTTGGATAATTTGAGGTCTGGGACTAATTATATTTGTTATAATTTTGTATTGTTGAATAATTAGACTTGTTAGACTTATGTTATTGAATTAGAATATTAGATATTTAATGTAATATTTTAAAAATTATACACTAATTGGCCTATTTAAAGGCCTAAGCCCGTTGGCCTATTTCAAGACTTAAGCTTGTTAACCTATATAAATGTTTGTTGGCAAGGCCTGTTAGCCTATATAAATGTCTGTTGACCTATTTAAAGGTAAGTTTGTAAGCTTATGTAAAGGTTTGTTGACTAATTTAATGGTAGGTCTGTTAATCTATTTAAATATATTATTGCAAAGTAGACCTTTAAATAAACTTTTAGGTCTTGCCAAACTTTTAAAAATGTCAAGTCATACCTTAAAAATCAGCCTATTTTAGGCTCATAGGTCAAGCTCAAGTCTTACATTTGGTATACAAGCTAAGCCTATTTAAGACAAAGTCTAACCTAACCTGACATGTTTCTACCCTTACTCTTTGGCAATAAATTCTTTTGGTGCCGCTTTTGATTCACTTGCTATTGATAGTTTTACATCATTAACTACTTAACCGTATGTTTTATTCAGTCTAGCCTGTAGTGTAACAGTTATGTTGATATGATTATAATTTGTTGATCTTTAACTTTTAAGGATTTAATTTTGATGCTTTATCAGTATAAGATTTTTTATATCATCAACTAATCATGTATTGCAACACCATTAAAAATATTTGACTCTCATAATAACTGTCTCTAAAGTTACACATGTAGTGATATATGATTAGTTAATAGTGTAAAAAATTTTTACACTGACAATGTATTAAAATTAAACTCAAATTTTATTTTTTTCCCTAGATTCTTTTATTGAATTTAAATTTAATTCAAAGAACTAACAAACTACCCACGAAATATTGCATAATGGAAGGTACTAGTTAGCTCAGCTAAAGGTCGCTGCAAGTAAATGTAAGGACTTGGGATAAAATTTCGTCTTCCTCCTTCCCCCTCTCTTGTGTGTGTAAATAAATCACTAACCAGTTGAAATCTCAAGAATTGGATGAACTATGTAAAGCAAAATAATAATAATAATAATAATAATAATAATAATAATAATAATAATAATAATAATAATAATAATAATAATAATAATAATAATAATAATAATAATAATAATAATAATAATAATGCATTTGCTGCACTAATTGGCTGTTTTATAAATGTAAAACTTCTTTGCACTAACGGCGCATAATAATTAAACTCTTAATTTAACTATTTTCTTATGTTCAATGATATCAGTGCAAACGGGAGGTGCTTGATGATGTGAGAAAATGTAAACAATTCTAAGTATACAAATCTAATTGACCTTTTCTATACAATGTATCAGTCAAAAATAAAATACAAAAGTACGTATCTAATCTCCAATCCTAAGAGATTTTATCTGGTTAATTAGTTATCAGTTTAATTACTTCAGGTTGAAAAATTGACAAGAAAGAAGACAATTGCCTACATTCTTGGCGACTTTCAAGCCTAATTATTTTAGCCGTAAACAATGCTTGGCAGAGTTATTTCAAGCTCTTTTTATCTCATAAATTTTTGTGCCTGTCTGTGTGTTTGGAGCGTAAGCATGTTGAATAGAAATTAGAAGTAGGGAAACGAACCACGGCATTTTCCCTACCTAGTTTAATAATTAGTATAATGGTTTATACCTTTGTAGAATGTGTCAGCAGCTTTGAAACCTAATGACATTGCTTGACTTTTCCAAGATAAATAATGTTTCATCTACAAATCTGTGAATTTGACTGAATTTTATTGATTCAACTCGACAATATTAGTCTTATACAAATTATTGTGTTTACATGTATGCTTATTTTTCACTTTCTCCACTCATGGAGATTACATTTTAACTTTGTTCAAAGCCTTTTCCTTTTTACTTGGGTCCGTAAATCCTTGCTCTTTTACCTCTATTCATTTGCAGGATATGACAGCTTGTTTTGAAATAGTGATTTGATTTCTACTTTATCCAATTCAGTGGCAAAATGCACTTAATGCTCACCGATTAAGGAGAATCTGTTATCACTTTTTGCTGCTTTTCTTTCCAACTCTGTCTTTCAAATAATGTGTTTCCTAATCAAAGTAGCCGTTCTTTTTACCTATGCGAATTTTCAGGCCATGTAAATTTTGGCTGCAAGAGGTTCATGTGAAAGGTTTCAGTAAAGATCGTATATTGCTGCAAATGGATGTAGCCTTCCTCTGTGAATACCAAAATGATAATGACCTTTATCTTATTCCCCAATGCATGAATGAAATTTCTTCGAGAATTGTTTGTTTGAGTCTGCCAAGAGAAGTCACTATCCTTTGCATACGAAAGCTTTCAATTACAGTGGAAATAGGTGCATTGAATGGTCCAGATGCATGCCCCCTTGAACTTGTCTCCAAGTCATCAAAACTAAGATTTTGGCTAAATATTTTGAAAGTCCTCCAAAAAGAATGGATACTAATATTTTGATGGAGACTTTTCCTATCGACATTTGGCCATCAATAGGCATCTTTGAAATTCAAGACTTTCTTATACCAGTAGCTTCCGATGTCGCTTTCACTAAAATAGGACAAACCAATTTCTTTTAAATTTATGTTTGGCATGTAGTTGGGTTGGTATAAAAATAATATTTTTTTATTTAGAGAATTTTAAGTTGTAATCGAAGTCTTAGTACGAATGATATTTGCTAAGTCTTGAATTTACATAAACTCTAACTCTTTTAGAGTTGAAATTGTAATGAAAATTGAAGTTATTGAAATGGTAATTTTGATTTAGAAGTCACCAAAAAGAAATTTTGAGTTGGTATTGAAAACTAAGACTCAAAGAGGAATAACTATACTTGAGATTTTTTGAAGATAAAAGCAGAGGTCTCGATTAGAAATCAGTAACTGTTTTCAAGAATTCAAATTTAAATTCATGTAAGAGAGTTTGAATTTGAAGCAGAAGTTAATAATAGTTATTTGTAACTTGAGGATTACTGACAAAGATTGAGCAGTTACTTCACAAGGATCGCTGATAATGATTAGACAGTTATCTTTGTTTTAAACACTTGTCAAAATCTTGTAAACATGGGTAATTACCTAAGATTTTTATAAATACCAAAAGGATAGAAATATTTCGGTGTTAGAAATTCTCTACTTAAACACAAGTGTAAACACGCTCTCCAATCACTTTGACATTCATGAGCAAACATACAAGTTAGTTAAGTATGTTTCTATCATATTTTTTTTCTGTACAATTTACAATTTCAATGCAGATTTAATTCAGTCTATTTATGCTTCCATTCATTTACTTTTCTGCAAAATATTTTGTATTCCTGATTGAGTGATTCTCTTTGGATCATTTGATTTCTTTTAAATTGCTTTTTATTTACTTGCTTTTTTTTATTTTTCTGTAAGTTTACATTTTTGTCCATTTTACTTTGCTACACATTTACTTCTACTTTTGTATTGCTTTCTTTTAATTGTTGTCATTTATCGGTTTGCAACTTATATCTTTTTGTCAAGTTTAATTTGCTATATTTTAATTCCTTGTTCTTTACATTTCGTGTCATCTAATTATTTTCTTTAAACTATTTTCTTTGTTTTACTGCAATTCTAACATTTTAGCAAGTTATTTTCATTACACTTTTATTGCTTTAATTACTTGTTTTTTTTAGTTTCACTAAGTTCACTACTACAACACTAGTATACTTCAATTTCGATCTACATATCTTTGTGTTTTACTCAAAATTAATCTTGGCATTTTTAATTTAAAATACGAGTCACGTACTATAGAATTCATTGAAGAAGTGATTCTCTTTTTCAAATTGCGATTCAAAATCAAATTTACACTTTGACAAAAATTTACACTAAACAAGTTGATAATGAGAAATTATTACATACTCCTAAAATAACAACAAATGCATGCTACAAAAATATATTCACCATTAATACATTCATATAAATTTTAAAAAGATAACTCTTAAAATATGCATTTATTAATGTTTCAGGAGCATGGAATAATTTCTCGTAATAAAGTTCTAAGCTCTTTAATTTTCACCTTCGTTGTATTCTTATTTCTAAGCCAATAATTCAACTCTCATATATTATTTATTCTAATGTCTTTCTTAATGACCGTTATTTCAAGCTTAATGAAGGCCAAAAGGTCGTAATATCATGCAAAGGTAAGGGTTTTCTATTTGTCAATGAAGTATAAATTATGTGAAGGAAAGTAGAAGGAAGATGCCTTCCCTCTTGCATGGGGACAAGGGTGCGGGTCCCCTTGCCTTTACAATTCAAAATGACTAATAGTTAAGGTTTGACTATTCGTCGTTCTCGTATGGCATGCCTCTATGGATAATGGCTGTTGAGGAATTACTTGTAATTACCATTTTTGGCTCTTTAAGGTAGGTATCATGGAGTATTGCCACTTGCGACTTATTCATTTTTTAAATAAGATTTTCATTTCCTTTTCAACAAGGCCATAAGCTTAGTATTACAGAGATGATGATATTACTAAATGAGCAGACATACAAAATAATATAGGATTAAAAATAAAAATATTAGAGAAAAAGTAAAAGTACTTATCATGAAAAAGATAATAGAATTTTATCTTAAGTAATTTGGCCATGTGAAAATAAGACTATTAGAAACTCCAGTAAAAAAGATAAATTAGGTGAAAGATAGCCTCATAGTCCAATAGTTAAGTAGAGAGAGATTAAGAAAAATTATAGATAAAATTATTAAAAATGACTTAAATTTAAATAACTTTTTTAAAAACTTGATTTATAACAAAATACGATAACGTCATTTAATTTATATAACCAACTCTATCTGGTGAGAAAATATTTTATTGTTGTTTAGATTTCCTTTTCTTCTTTTCCCACACTTATTTCCTCCTCCGGCCTCCCCTTCCCTATTTTTTATTTTGGGGATTTTGGCCATATTTCAGCCACAAATAATTAATGTTAACGTTTTCGTTATACCAGAAAAAAAATGTATAACTTGATCAATTCATTTTTCTCCCTGCAATAGCCAAGTGTAGATCTTCTAAACTATAAAAGAATTTCCAGAAATATGTAGCTTTGTTACTTGACATATTACTTTAACTGAAATCTATTTTTATTGTATTAAAAAAAAATCGTAATACAAAATTCTATTCTGTTTTTCCAAATGCTTATTAATGGTTTCAATAGGACTTAAAGAACTAGAGGACAATTAAAGTCCAAAACAAAATGATAATTAAAGTTTCACTAATTCACCATGCATGGATAGAATTCTTCAATTATTTATTTATATAAAAATATATAATTGATGAATTTTCTTAACACAAATATAGATTGGTTTATTTAAGTATCAATAAGGGTTGGGTACAATGATAATCAATGTGCACTCCCAGGAAAATGACTAAGGTTCAAATTCTGGAGAAGACAATTGTTAAGAAGGTTTTTTAGTTGTGACAGTGTCCAAAAATTAGACTCACAACAATACCAGTACCAATACTTGGTCCAGACAAAAAAGATTGCTATATTTTGATAGAGCAAAATCTTATTTTAGGATTTAATTTGATTTAATTTTTGAATTTATTTCTATTATCTTATATAGATTACATTTATCTTATCTTCTTGTTATTGTTGCTACCTTAGTTATTTGCTAGCTATGTAACCACTTCATCTATATAATAAATCATTATGGTTGTAACTCACTTGATTTTAGCTTATCTTTCTATTCAAAACGTCTTCATGGTATTGAAGTCATAACTAACGTCTTAACTCAAGGATGACAAACACCTCCTCCACCTTCACCACTTCTATTAGTGGTGAAACACTTACGCCTATAGAATGGATTACTGCTCCTATATATGGCAATTGGAAACCCTAACTGCTTCCGTTGACACTAGTTTGACAAATTTGTCTGTGCATGATTAACAAATCATCTCATGGAGACTATTTCAATGGCTAAAACTATACCCATCACCAGAATCTTTTGTGACTTTTTGAATGGAGAAACTCTCATGATCCCTTCCCCTCGGACTTGTATATTACTTGACAAAAGGTTTGATAACTTTCAACCTTAGTGCATATTTAATCATCTTCTTGAGAATCCCCTTGATCTGATCATAGACGTGAAAACCTTATGTGAAGTTCGGTTGACACTCAAATATGCCTCTAATCTTCTTAATCCTCCAATTTTCAAGATCTAAACTTGGCCTTTGCATGACGCCGTCCAGTTTGAAGGGGGGATAGAACAAAATCTGATCTTATGATTTAGTTTGATTTAGTTTTAAATTTATTTATATTATTTTAGTTTATTTGCTAGTTATGTAATGACTTCATTTATATAATAAATCATTGTAATATTGATAATGTCTTTCATTTTTAAGTCTTACTTTAGAAAACACATAGTACTACCCACTCATCTTGTGGAAAAGACGAAAAGTCAGCATGTAGCCATGTATCGAAGTACAAGTTGAAATTGTATAGGCTAATAGACTAACATGTTTTACCTATAGGTTACAGATTCGAAGATAATGATAATGTTTACATATCATTTTCATTACATCATTTTTATATTATTTTTATTTATAAACAATAAAACATGAAAAATATTTATTTCAATACACTCTCCTTCTATCTTTATTTTTTCAATAAAAAAAGATGAAAAAATGGATGTGCAAATAACAACACCCATTCCAAAAAAGCAAGGTGAGTGTGTCAAATTGTAATATATTTAAAAATAGGCGATTCGCTTACTTTATGAGTAACTTTTGAATACTTACACTATTAAATAATTTTATATAAAATACGTGAAATTAATTAATTTTATTATTAAATCATGTAATATTATTTAGATGATTATGCTTACTAAATTTTTAAAAAATATACATTCATAGGTATGTAATCTAATAGTCAATAATTATTTATATTTTTTTTTGAAAAAAACATATTATATCTTCACAAGGGATTAGGTGCAGTACTAAGTGAAATGCCTTTTTAAAGAAGGACAAAAGTTCAAGTTCTTGTGATGTCACTTATAAAAAATACCTATTCATATCACTTTGTGTCCGAAGAGATTGCTCCTGTAAATCTCAATTTGAAGGAATGAATGAAATTGTATCACCACTGTTGTCATACATTTATACAAGAGTTGACAACACATGTTGAAACGTGGAATACATGTACAAAATCAAATGGAGTCTTGTTAGCCACTAAGTCTCAAACAAAGTGGTAGATTATAGTGATGTGCTTCATTATTGAATGAAAGGCACAGAGATAAGGGCGCTAATATTGTTAAGTATTTGAGGAGGAGAGGAAACCATCATACCCAATTCTTGAAGTAGATGACTAAGCCATATAACCTCTGTAGCTGTGGAGGCAATGGTTCGATACTCAATCTCTGTTTGAGAATATTTGAGGAGGAGAGGAAAGTATGACACCTAATTTTTGAAGTAGATGGCTAAGAGTGTTTTGAAGTGAATTCAGAGGGTACCTAAAATAGGCACGTATATGGTGGCTTCCTCCTTACGCAGTTGCTGTCAAGCGTTTTGAACCAGGGGAGTGGGTACCTGCAAAAGGACTCCAATGCTCAAGTTAGGTAGTGCACAAGTAGGGTTTGTGTAATTAAATAGCAGATACATGATTAGGTTGACTTAGCCTGGTATATATAGAGCGTGATTGAAATCGTAATGAGATCAGTATTGAATGCATGCATTTAAGATTAGTATCCTGTCAAGATTTGTCTTCCGTTTATCACTGGAGAGCATCCCTATAATGTAGGAACGTAGATATGGTGATTATCCACTGTTAGAGGCAGTTATGAATCCTATAATCTCGTAAGATCATGATTGGCAGTTCTGCGTATCTGTGCAGATCCAACGATCGTTATAATCTAATGCTGTAGTTCGAGGTCGTAAAGCCTTGGTCAGGGTGTTTATGGCAGGGTCCGATGGTATGCGTGATGGGTTGACCCTGTTAGACGGGATCCCGGATCACGGTCCAAAACAGTTGCCCCCATCTTGACGCTTAGATAGGACCTAAGTGTCAAGGTATTAAGTTTTATTGGGGTCACCGGGCACGTGGTAGACTAAGCCCTAGCTTTGATATTAAGTTTCATTGTCTCACACTGATGTCGAGGTCCATAATCAAACGTAAAATACCTCCGAGGTTGGAGTGTGGTCGAAAACCGTGATAGGTTTTTGCCAACATTTTCATTTCTTATGCCGAGGTTTAATTTCAATTGCCCCCGTGGGTGATTCACGATGTCTTCTCTTCTTCAACAGCACCCTTTGTGACTTTGGACTCTTTGGAAACTGTTGCTTTGACCTTCTTAGGAATTAAGGATCCTTTAATGGAGGACGTCAGCTTCACGTTGTTTCCCAACCACCCGCTGTTCTCGTAACCAATAGGAAAGGGAGAACATTAAATGCGGATTTTAAGGTTTGACAGGTTCTTCTTCCCAAGAACTAATCAGAGCGTTTCGTTCCCTTTATAAATAGGGAACATTTGCGTTTGACTTTGACATTCCCTTTTGTGTTTCTCTGGAAGCGATCTTTTCTCAGAGGATGGTTTCTTCTTATTCTTCCCCAAGTTTATGAAAATTTATCATGATCTTCGTAAACAATCCAGAATAACTAGATATCTTTCTTTCCCAGCATATTGATGGCAGATATCTCACTCTCCTAGCGTATGAGGGTATGTTTGATCTACGCACCATCGTCAGAGAGGTTTGTGATACCTGTCGCGTTAGACGGAGGCAATTGAAGAAATAGAGCCCCAAGTTGTTCTCCTTCCCGGCAAATCTTCCAAGAGCATTTGGATATGCAGGAGGAATTGTTGGAACTATTCTGTGATTTGAAGCAACTTGGGGTGATCAAGAAATTGACTAGGGTTTCGGTGGAATGATCTCCTCATAAAAAACTATGCCCCATTTAACAAAGAAAAGTGCACCCCGATCTTTATTATCCTGGTGAAGGAGGCAGTGAAGAAGATCGTGGCAGAGGCCTTGGAGTCCGACAACAATGTACTGTTCCGATTTGCTGGGGTTCTTCAAAGTCAATTCACTTTTTCAAGAGGTCGCTTCACAGGGAAGAGACAGGTGTTGGTCCCAAGGAAATACGGATGTGACATGACCCAGAATACTGGTGATGACGCTTGCTCTTTCCTCCGGGATCTTTGGTGGTTGCTCTTTTCTTATAGATTCCATGTTTTCATGTTTTCTTTTCCCTTTTGTATTGATGACGATGTATGGAATGAGAATAATGAATAAAAGTTTGACTTTGTCTCGAACTTTCATATTACTTCTTTTGTTTCTCTTGCAATCTGCTGTATTTTTCTTGTGCCGAGGTGAATCCAATGCTCACCTTGGTGCAATATGCTAAGTTGCCCCTAGCTTGGTACTTAGCCAAGACCGGCGAGGTGTCAAGTTTAAATACTTCACTTCAGGGTCTTTGTACTTTGTAGGGGTTTTCTGAGGTGTTTGGTTTTCAGAGGTCTACATTGACAATATGATAGTCAAGACTCCTTCGTCAGGATCACACACCTCAGACCTCGAAGAAGTATTTGCACAGCTAAGAAAGCACGACATGAGGCTTAATCTAGAAAAATGCGCATTCAGGGTCTAGGCTGGCAAGTTTTTGGGGGTTCATGCTGACTCATCGTGGTATTGAGGCAAATCGCGACAAATGCAAAGTGGTGCTTGGCATGCATAGTCCCTAAAGCGTGAAGGAAGTACAACAGTTAATTAGACAGATCGCGACTCTCACAAGATTCCTATCCAAAGTCCTTCACAAATCCCTTCTTCTCTTCAAGTTATTAAAAAATAGGATAGGATTTGAGTGGACTCAAGAATGTGAAGACGCTTTCACGTCTTTGAAGTAGGTTCTAGCATCCCCTCCTATCCTTATGAGGCTAGAGTCAGGTAAGATACTTTACGTATACCTCTTCGTCCTTGAGGAGGCTGTAAGTTCAGTACTCGTCAAGGAAACAACAGAAGACTATAAGCCAGTTTATTTTGTGAGTAAGGTGCTACAAGGCCCCGAGTTTCAATATCAAAAAATAGAGAATGTTGCTTTTGCACTCATCATCATGACCAGAAGATTAAGGCAATACTTCTAGTGCCATCCAATGGTGGTGAGGACAGACCAGCATATCCGACAGATACTACATAAGCTGGACTTAACAGAAATGATGATTGTCTGGTCCATCGAACTTTCCGAGCTTGGGATGACCTATGAACCCAGAGTAGCCATCAAGGCACAGGCACTCTTGGACTTCGTAGTCGAAGCCCAGAGATACCGAGGGAGTACCCTGGACTGTGTTCGTTGACAAGTCCTCAAACCCAAAGGGAAGTGATGCCGGGGTAATCCTAGAGAACTCCGATGGGGTGACTGTCGAGAACTCCCTTAGGTTCGAATTCCCCACAGACGGCGCCAATATTCTGAAGTGGATTCAGAGGGTACCTGAGATAGGCACATGTATAGTGGTTTCCTCCTTGCGTAGCTGCTGCTAAGCGTTTTGAACCAGGGGGTGGGTACCTGCAAAGGGACTCCAACGCTCAAGTTTGGCAGTACAGAAGTAGGGTTTATATAATTAGATAGCAGATACCTGATTAAGTTGACTTAGCCTGGTATATATAGAGCGTGACTTAAATTGTAATGAGATCAGTATTGAATGCAGGTATTTAAGATTAGTATCATGTCAAGGATTGTCTTTCGTTTATCACTGGAGAGCATCTCTATAATATAAGGACGTAGATATGGTGACTATCCAATGTTAGAGGCAATTATGGATCCTATAATCTCGTAAGATCATGATTGGCAGTTATGCGTATCTGCGCAAATCCAGCGATCGTTATAATCTAATGTCGTAGTCCGAGGTCGTAAGGCCTTGGTCGGAGTGTTTATGGCGAGGTCCGATGGTATGCGTGAAGGGTTGACCCTGTTGGACGGGATCCCGGATCATTGTCCAGAACAAAGAGTAAACCTTCAAAGCTATGGAGGCAATGGTTCGATACTCGACCTTTGTTGATGATCTAGCAATTGACTTTTGCTTGTTCGAGGCCCATGAGATGGGATTGACACCAAGATAGGTAATGTAAGCCGATGTGGACTGACGATCTTGTTTGTCTCCCACCCAATCAGCATTATAAAAGGTTTGAAGATTAAGGTTTGTGTCACACTTAAGGTAAATACCGTGACTAATAATGGCCTTGAGATAGTGAAGTGTTAGATTAAATGTCTCATATGATATATATGTGACTTATTTTATTAGTTTAATAAGTAATTAAATTAAGTTAATTAGTTAAACTCTTATCGAGTAAAAAAGAAATAATAATTTTGTAATTATAATAATTGTCAACTTGATTAAAGTTATCAGTATTTAAAAAATAATTTCTGAGTAAAACTCAAGGTACTATTTCTATCCATAAATAGTTTCTCCTTCTCTTATTATCACTAAAGTAGAAGAAGAGAGCAAAGAAAGACAAATAAATAAAAAGTAAGTTTTGAAATATCTCTAATACCCTTAGAATATAATTTGCTCTTATTTATAGTTAAAGGTTAGTGCTTTCTTACTTTTTTGTTTGTAAGAATCATGAATTTTAAGATTTTTATGATTTAATAATAATTTTTTATATTAAAATTCTTAGAAAAATCACAAATTAACATATAGTATCAGAATGAGGTTATAGAATTTATAATTCTCTATTAATGATGACTATTTTTCTCAATTTGTATAAAACTTAATTATGAAAATTGAAAGTTTTTTATTATGATATTATGTTGTACTTAATAAATTAATTTTATGGCATATTATTGATACATTACGTCTTTGCATATTATTTGATTGTTTCCGCACAATGGAAAGGAAAAGTATGTCATTGCATTGTTTACAATATATATATATATATAATTGTTTATAATATTTAATTGAAAGCAAAAGTACGTCATGGCTTTTTTTTTATTGTTTATAATATTTAATTGTTTATAATTTTTTTATTAAAGTTAAAGTGCCAATTTACGAATTGCTCAGGATATGACTTGTGGCACCGTCTTTTTGCTTGACGAATTTTTTTGGGATGTGACGATTGTAGTTAAATTATTTATAGCGATTATAATAATTGTTTATGAAATATTTGTATTTTAAAATTAAAGTATGATAGATTTGTTAGTTATTAAAGTTGTCAAATTTTTAAGTTAATTTAATTTTAAATTGTTTAAAAGTTGTTTTTTAATTACTCATAAAATGAATATTGTGAATGACATGATAACTATTTGTATATAGGTAAATTGAAGTTTATTATTATAAGATGTTTATAAATCGTTCAAAAGTTGATTAACTGCCCTTAAAATAAATAGACATGATTGTTGGTAGTGTAAATGCACTATTAGTTTTATTTATATATCAAAAGATAATAAACAATTCTAGTTAGTGCATATATCATTGTCAAATAATGTTAAATTTGTTACGATCATTATGTTTATTGTTGTATGTTGATGTATCACTCAAAGGAGATCACTGATATACATTGAATATTTAAGTAATTTGTTGTCTGAATTTATATAGTATGTTAATTTATGACTCAACATTAAATTAGACATGTGACTATTAAAGTATATGTCCCCGTTTCTTTAAATTCGCTTGATTTGTCTGATCTAATCTTTAATAAGCTGACTTTCTCTTATTGAAGTGAACAATCTAATTTTACCTTGGTGTAATGAATCTTGATTTGACACTCCAAGTTGAGAAACCTATTGTTATTACTACTTCTAATAGTAATGAAGAGAATGTTCAATATAAGCCTTAGGAAAGGTCAAATAGACTGAGCCCGATGTTTATACAAATGAGCATAGCAAACAACATCAAGTTGGCTCCTCCCAAAATTGAAAGTGCTAAAAAATTCATGTGTTTTGTGGAAGAGCGCTCTCAAATTGTTGATAAGTCTCTTGTTGGGCATTAATGAGTATTTTAACCACCATAAAATTTTATGGTTCTCGTACTATACATGATCACGTCATTGAAATGACAAACAATGTAGCAAGACTTAAGTCATTGGGAATGGAAGTGAATGAGAATTTCCTTGTGCAGCTCATTCTGAACTCATTACCTCTTGAGTATGGTTTATTCTAAATGAACTATAATAACAGGAAAGATAAATAGAATGTGTATGAATTTTACAGTATGTTAGTTCAAGAGGAAACTAGACTTAAGAATCAAGGAAATCACTCTATCCATTATATGAACTATCAAGGAGCTAGAAAGAAAGCTAAAAAGAAACATAGAAAGGGAAATTGACCATTAAAGATTGATGAGTCCTTTGTCAAAATCTAGAAGAAAGAGTCAAATAATAATAAATGTCATTTCTGTGGAAAATCTGGACACTTCCAAAAATATTGTCCAAGGCGTAAGACTTAGTTTGAAAAGAAAGATAAGCTTAACGGTTTGAATCAAATTTAACTGAAATTCCCCACAATACTTGGTGGATTGATTCTGGATGTATAGATGTTTCTAATACGATGCAGGAATTGCTTACAGTCTAAACCATAAACTCAAATAAGAAGTTCATTTTCATGGGGAATAAAGTGAAGGTTCTAGCAAAAGGTGTCGGGATTTATCGTTTAATCCTAGACACTAACATCATTTAGATTTATTTAAAACTTTCATGTACCTCATATTTCTAGGAATTTAGTTTCTTTGTTTAAACTTAATGTTGCTAAATACTCTTAGGTTTGTGATAATCACATATTTTATACATTAATAAACCCTCATTTTTAATCATTTACACTCTCCGTATACTTAATTGATTAAGCCTGGTTATGTTTTGTAAGTTTGAACTCAAATTGGACTTAATTGATTTTTTTAGCACTATTTTGGTCTTACATTATTTCTATATTTCGGTCATATCTTGAGTCTAGATGTCTTATAATTATTTATCTTACCTTATAGGAAAGATAAAAGAGAACTCTACAACTTTTATGAAGAGCTCCAAGGAAAAATCAGACATCTAGTGGAGCTAATTGGGCTTGGAAGTTAGAACACGAGTTTTGTGACTGTAACCCGAACAGTGTGCAATAATTATGACATAATTCGAGTTTAAGAAACTAAAATGGTATGAAAATTTGGCATTTGAAAGTTAAGATCCATATCTACAACTTTCATGAAGAACACAAGAGCTCAATCGGACATCTTAGAGGTCATATTGGGTCTGGAAGTCAAAACAGAGGTGTTGAAATTGGGCCTGAATAGTCTGCAGTAATTGGGTCATATCTTGGGTTGTAGGATGAATTTTTGGATGATTTTGGTGGCATTGGAAAGCTGAGACAATTTCCTAGAACTTTCATGAAGACCACTTTGCTTCATTCTGACGTTATCCATGAGTTCATCACTGAATGATTTCAGAGACAAGAAATTTTAATAATTTTCCACTCACAAAAGTTCTTTGGCATTTTCCACTCATCCACCCACTCATCCACTCACTCATTAATCAATTCCCTTGTCATTTTGTATCCCTAATCCTCTATAAAAAGGAACATAGGCAGATCATTTGGATAATCTTGGCTTAGCTTAGATTATGCTATTGTGTTATTTGTTGTAATTTTCTTTTGTTCTAAGTTGAAATTATATTCATCTTTTTCTTTTACTCTCTTTCTTTCTTCTTGTTTATGGGTAACTAAATCTTCATCTTGCTTGGGGTGAAGGAGTGAAGTTTTTAGTAATAAAATAAGTTAGATTAATTTCTTTCTTGTGCTTAAATAATATATTATCAAGTAATCATTATATGTGTTGTATTTTGTTTACAATCAATTTAAAAACTCTCCTTGTAAAGTGGAGTTCTTAATTCATTGTAAACAAGTGGATTGACACAATGAATGCTTAAACTCATTTACAAGTGTAGGTGTTGGTAAATAATTAAAGGAACCATAATATAACTACGTATATAATTCTAAATGGACTTTGAATATTTTATTCTCGGATTAGAACCTCCGTTGTACGTGTATTTAAATTGAGTTATAAAAAGAATTAATATTGTCCTTAATTTATTACCAAAAGGTGTCTCTCCTAACCCAAGCAAGTTCTTTAATTTAATTGTGAACAAGTTTTATTATATTTATTGTTATGACAAATCATTTCCTTACCTCAAAGAATTTTTCTTCATCAATTCCCTGTGGATCGACCTCGAACTCCCGAAAAATTTATTACTTGAGACAACTTGCACTTGACTTTGCATCCTTTAATTCCCATCAGTTTGGTAATGAATGTTTTAGTTTGTATAAATATACCTATATGATTGGTTCTAATATACTTTGTAATGATTTATATAAATTGAATCTTGATAATTGATATGCTGAAACTCTTATGACCTTGCATCATAATATTGGCACTAAGCGTAGTTTAGTGAACGAACATTCTGCTTACTTGTGGCATAAGTGTTTGGGTCAAATTTCCAAAGAAAAAATAGAAAGGTTGGTAAAGAATGACATCCTTCCAGATTTGGATTTCATTGACCTTAATATTTGTGTAGATTGCATTAAGGGAAAACAAACAAAACACACAAAGAAAGATGTCCCGAGAAGCACTCAGGTTCTTGAAATTGTATACATTGATATCTGTGGACTCTTTGATGTCAATACTTTTGGTAAAGAAAAGTACTTTACACATTTGTTGACGATTATTCATGTTACTAATATATCTATTTACTACATGAGAAATCTCAAGCAGTGAAAACCTTAGAAATTTATGTAAATGATGTTGAAAGACAATTGGACAGAAAGGTGAAAATCGTAAGGTCAGATAAATATGGTGAGTATTATGGAAGATTTAATGAAATTGGAGAACACTTAGGTTCATTTGCTGGTATATATGCTCAATACACAATACCGGGCGTACTATAACAAAATGGTGTCAAAATAGTACTTGGATATTAACCACATTGCCTCCTAATAAGCAACCAGTAGGTTGTAAATGGGTATATCAGGTGAAGTATAAATTTGATGGTAGTATTGAGAGGCACAAAGCCAGATTGGTAGCTAAGGGCTACACATAAACTGAAGGCTTGGATTTTCTTGAAACATTTTCTCCTATTACAAGAATGACTACTGTTCGATTGCTTTTGGCCTTAGCTTCTATTTAGGAAAGGCATCTGCATCAATTAAATGTCAACAATACATTCCTTCATGGAGATTTAAATGTAGATGTATACATGACTTTACCTTCAGGATTCCACTCTTCAAATCCTAAGTGAATTTGTAGGCTTCAAAAATCTCTCTATGGATTAAAATAAACTAGTAGACAGTGGTATTCCAAGCTTTCAACTGCTTTAATTGCACAAGGATATATACAACGTAAAGCTTACTATTCTTTGTTCACAAAGAAAGTAGCATATTCCTTTACAACTCTGCTCATTTATGTTGATGATATAATTCTAGTTGGGAGTGATTTTCCAAAAATCACTACTGTCAAGCAGAATATGGATTCAACATTTAAAATCAAAGATCTGGGCTGTCTTAAATATTTCTTGGGGCTTGAAATTGCAAGAAACAACACTGGAATTTCTCTATGTCAAAGAAAATATGCTCTAAAACTTGTTGAAGATGTTGGATTACTTGGCTGCAAACCACTTTCTACTCCTGTGGCTACTGATAAAAAATTGTGCAGTGATGATGGCCATCCATTTGAGGATATCTCATCTTATAGAAGACTTATTGGCCGGCTACTTTATCTCACCACATCTAGGCCTGACATCACATTTGCAGTCCATCACTTAAGCCAATTTCTAGCCAAACCTATGATATCTCATTACCAAACTGCTCTTCGCAATCTCAGATACATAAAAGCATCCCTAGGGAAGGGCTTATTATTTCCTAAATCCTCTTCTTTGCAATTAAAAGGATTTTCATTTTCTGACTGGGCTGCTTGTCTGGATAGCAGAAAATCAGTCACTGGATATTATGTATTTTTGGTAGGGGTGTCAAAACAGGCCGACCAAGCCCATTCAGGGTCGGGCCATTTTTGGGCCGGCCCATGCGGGTCATGTAAGTTTTGGGCTGACATTTTGTTAACCCAGTCCAACCCATTTAGTCTTATGTAATGTTAAAAAAACGAGCTGGCCCGGCCCATTTGGTCTCAGCCCATTCGGGTCATGTAAGTTTTGGACTGACATTTTGTTAACCCAGTCCATTTATTTTGTCGGGCTATTCGGGCCAGCCCATCGGGCTTGACCCATTTTGACACCCCTAATTTTTGGAAAATTCCTTAATTTCATGGAAATCAAAGAAACATGCCACAGTTTCCAAGTCTTCCTCCAAAGTTGAATATAGAGCAATGACCACTGCTACATGTGAATTACAGTGACTGTTATATCTCCTGAAAGATTTTCAAGTGTCTTTCATCACTCCTTGTCTCCTATACTGTGATAATCAATTTGCGTTACACATAGCTGCCAATCCAATATTCCATAAGCGAACCAAACACATAAAAATTGATTGTCACATTGTAAGAGAAAAGGTCCAAGCAAGCATTCTTCATCTTCTTCTAATTCCTTCTACTGCTCAAATCGTAGATCTCTACACAAAGACACTGGCACCAAGAAGTTTTCATTTCCTCACTTCCAAGCTGGGAATGCTTGATATCCATTTTCCAGCTTGCAGGAGATATTAAGCTAACAAAGCTCAAACCAGGTGGTACATTAAGTTAATATGATAGTTTATATCAAAGTTAGTTAAAGTTAGTTAGCAAGTTCTATAATTCTATTATTTTCTGTTTATGTTAGTAGTCATAGCATTAGATGATTCAAACTTCTATATAAAGCTCCATTTTGTACATTACCCAACTGAATCAATTAACACAGTTTCTTCTTCTATTTTTCTCTGTTTCTTACTCTGAAATCTGATATAAACCTCTAAGATGTTGTATGATCCTAAGTATTGGGTTGAATTTCAAAAGATGAAATATAAAAAGAGTGAAATGTAAATCATTGACCATCTCACATAAATCTTTGTACGTAAAAATCAGTTAATTAGAGGATTGGGGCTTTGTTGAAAGATATTTTCGAAAGTGGATGAAGGATGCAATAATTTTTTTTTTTGTTGGGAATATTTTTTCTTTTATTAAATAACGTAAAGGCCCATCCCCACATAAGCACAATAATAATAGATGTTGATTTAAGATTCGAATCTATTTACTTACAAAGTGTGGGTCGATCACGTAATCAATCCTAATTTCTTAAAATGAGAACATAAGTTTAAATTTTAAGAAAATAATTTTTATGATAAGATCGCATAATTTTTTATGTTCCTGCAATTAAATGAAAATTAATTTTATAAACGGTTTAAATGGGTTAAATTTGTGTAAATATCTCGTAGTCTAAAAAAATATATTCAAATATATGTATTAAAGGTAGAGAAAACACTTTTTTAACTAATAAGGGTGTGTTTGAATTAGTTGTAAAACTAGATGATTTCAATAATCAATTATATGTGTCATTGATTATTATTATACTTAATTGTAATAGATTCAATTTTATATTTTGATATGTTAGTTGAAAAATAATTTTAAGATAATATATTTTATTTGGACTGTCTAAAATATTATTTTTCTATAATAAATTATTAAAAAGGATATAAAATGATTTATTGATTTATTTATATTATATAATAATTTATGTTTTAGGGTTACTCTGATAAAAACATAACATAATCAACTTTTGAAGAAAAAATATTTTTAAAAAATGCTCAAGGGTGTTGATTAAGAAGAAAAACTTTTTCACTCATGAAAAAGTTTTTTTTTATCACTTTAATCAATTTTACCCAAATAATAGTTTAACCTAAGAAAAAAAAAATTAACCCATAATTTTTTTTGGCAAAATATAATATTTACCAAAGAAGCAATAAATTAGCCAACTCTTAAATTATTTGTATATGACCGAAGATTATTCACCATTAGGTGTGTTAGTTTTATGATCGTGAGGAGTAGGTACATTTTGTTGTTGGGATAGTAAAAATATGGAAAAATACATGATCCTTTATTTTTATTTTTTTAATCTAATTCTCTATCTTTTATTTTTTTAAAAAAAAAATTCGGTCCCTTGTTTTATAAATCGTTTATCAAAGTGGTCATTCGGTCATAATTCTGTCATATCCCTAACATAAGTAATTACATGATACTCACCAATTATGTCATATCATTACCATGTTATATTCACATCATCAACATGTCAGTGACATGTCATCACCACATTAGTGATACACCATCACTGTTAATAACACATTATCACTTTTGTTAAGGTTTGTAATAAAACTGTAAAGGAGGATCACATTAATAGATAATTTTTAAGATAAGGAATCAAATTAAAAAAAAAATAAATAAAATATATAAAAGACTAAATTGAAAAAAATAAAGATAAGGAACTAAAATGATTATTTTACCAAAAAAATATCAATTTTGTAGAATAATGAAGCGATGTAGTTCATTATAAGTTCAATTTAACTAATTTTAAAATGTGCAGAGTGTTTTGTTTGATCTTACCATATATATATATATATATAGAAAAGATATCTATATATAAATATATATATATATATATATAGAGGGTGAGAAGAGTAAATCTGACCATTTTTTTTAACAATACATGGATTTTCAAGATTAAATTTACTTTCATCTAATGGTCATGAGATTATTTCTTAAAAAAGTAACCATTAGATTTATGATCTAATCTTGACCAATCAGTGTAAGTAAAAAAAGATCTAATGATCAATATTTATTCCTCTCATCTATATTATAATAAATATCTTATCATATATATATATATATATTATATATATATATATATATATGATGGAGGATCAATTTATATCAGTGTAAGTTTTTTTTGACTTACACTCATTTTTAACTATTAGATCAACTTTCATCTAATAGTTATTTTTAATGAAATAATCTCAACTATTAGATAAAAGTAAATCTAACGGTTGAAAATGAATGTAAGTCAAAAAAAACTTACATTGGTATAAGCCGATCCCCTATATATATATATGAGAAAAGATCCACTTACACCTAGTGTAAGTAAAAAAAACTTATACCTAATCTTATATCTTTCATTTTATTGTGATCTTGTGGCTACCATTTATCTTTTATCGTAGCCATAAAATCACAATAAAATGAAGAATGTAACATTATGTGTAAGTTTTTTTTACTTACATTAAGTGTAAGTGGATCCATTCTCATATATATATATATATATATATTAGTCTTTGAATCATGGGAAAATACAAGTGGAAAATACAAATGGGTCTAACAAACATATAGATGAGTATTGAATGAGTATTTTCAAGTTAATTTGATATTCAACTTTTTCTCTTGTTAAACTTTTTTTTTTTTTTTTACTATATATAGTTGAAAAGCTAAATGATAATTATCATTTTAAATTTGTTATACTTATCTATATCTCTTAAGTTTTTACTATATAAATGAAAAAAAGAAAAGAAGATACTTATCATTTTAAATTAATTATAATTATTCGTACCTCTTAAATAACAATTTTAATTTACTAATTTGTTTACATTGTAATTTATAAGTTTATTTTCATTAAATTTAGATTTTTAAAAATCATTTAATATGATATAATTAAATAAACTTACGTTTATTCTTTACATGAATATTATTAATTTCTCTTATAATTAATATTATATATAAATAGTAAAC
Source organism: Ormosia emarginata (assembly GCA_029884605.1). Classification (NCBI taxonomy): domain Eukaryota; kingdom Viridiplantae; phylum Streptophyta; class Magnoliopsida; order Fabales; family Fabaceae; genus Ormosia; species Ormosia emarginata. Next base: position 22,967,659 of record JAQQTP010000071.1, on the reverse strand, counting down.
TAGTTCAACCTCTCCTTTTTTTTTCAAAATTTTTCACGTCCTACCTCACATCTGCTTCCAAAATCTACAAAAAAAATTTCATTTTTGAAACTTACAAATTTTCACTAAAAACTCTACCTGATTCTCTCCCTCTCTCCTCTTTTTTGTTTTTTGTTTTTCATAAACTCCCCTTCTTCACAACAAGTTTTGAGAAGATTTTGAAAATAAAGTGAAATATAAAATAAAATATCTACAAAGAGTGGATCGAGGTGATAAGAAATTTTGATTCTCTACAATGAGGATACAGTAATTCAAATATCAGATATATAATTTTTGTAGAAAAATTATATAAACAATTCAAATAAATCAAATATATGAGAATATTTGTTGGTCTAAAAAAAATATAAAATAAAATAAAAATAAAAAACTAGGGAGGCTTATTAATACATATGTGCATTTATTAATGTGAGAAAATTATGCTTACAACATGCTTATATAGAATGTGTATATTTTTGAAGTACTGTGTATGCACGGGGTAATTAGTATAATTTTTATTTTTGAAGTAATAAATAATATAATTAAAGGTTGTTGCTATATATTTTGGATGAGTAGATCTCAGATGCACCCGACCCGACTCTTTTATTTAATATGTAGTATTTTTATTTTAAAAGGAAAATGAATTAAATATATGTGGGACCTATGCCACATTTTATATTGTTGAGATTTATCCGGTCTCTTAAATCCAGGCTCTCTAACATTTCTCATAATTAAAAAATATTTTGTATTAGAAATGATTTAAATAAATTATATTTTAATTAATTTTATTATGTATTTGTATAAAGTTTTCATTCCCGTTATATAAGCATTAGTTAATAGATTTTTTATTTATGAAATTATTAAAGATGTAATCAAAATATATCTGTAGTAAAAATATTTACTAAGTTAACTTTCGAATAATTTTATAATATATTTATATAAAGTTCTCGTTCCATTTTGAGAATGATTTTTCTTAACCATCATTTTCAACTTGAAATTGCATGAACAATTTGTTGCACAAAAAATTATAAAATTTTTATCATGTAATGTATATATTAAATAGTAGAATTTTTATTTATGTAGTTATTGAAAATATAGTTAAAAGCTATTTCATAGTAAAAATATATTTAATAAATTAGATCTCAATTAATTTTATTATCTATTCATGCATCACTTTGGTGATGTAGATGTCAAATATATTTTCATATAAAGTTCTTTCACAATATAATATAGATGTATTTAAATATTACAAAACAATACATATATCAAAATAAAAATAATTAATTTAAAGAACTAATTAATTAGTTTGTTTTCTTTTAATAGAATGCATTTCAATCTATTTTATTATTCGCCCCCATTTTAAGAGTACGGCAACGTAAACTCTAATATCAAAAGTTATAGTTATTTTGGTATATTGTTAAAGATTTAGGTGAAAATCTCAAAAAAGTATATTAAAAAACCATACCTTAATTTTTCACCCTCATTTTTAAGGATATATCTATTTGACTCTAATGTCAAAATTCCATCTAATAAACTAACCTTTTGTCAATGAAAGCTGCAATTTAAGCAAAGAAAAATAAAAAGACAACTTACCAAAAATATAAAGTGGTCAATATTAACACATTAACCTTTTGTTAATTAAATCAATCAATTATCATCTAGATTTTAGGTTCTTCCTTCTTCATCTCTTTTCTTGTATATCCAACAGAAACTATTTTACTCTGTATTTTGATGTTTTTTCATTAATGGAACTAAATTGAATAAGTAGGGATGGATCAGAAAAGAAAGGGAATGAATGGAACATAGTTCCCCTCTCTTTATTTAGAAGATTCATTAACAGGACGGAACGGAATATATATTCCCCCCTATTCCACCTCAATTTTAGGGGAAACAAAAATTAGGCATTTGAGGAGAAGATGGAGGGAATGATTCTCCATGTGTTCCGTTCCGTTCCTATACATTTTAAAACTCCCAAAAATAAAAAATTATTTTTGTTCCCCTTATTTCTTTTCCTTTCCCTCCATTACTTGTAATCCAAACATATTGTTAGTGTAACACAAGCATAGTTTGCCCGTTACATTTATTGAATCAACACCTTCCTCTCATGCTCTCCCGTTAAGGTCAATTTCCTGTGTTTCTCATTAAACAAATTTTTTAATAAAAGTTTCTAACTTTTTCAAAATAAATAAATTGAAACATATGGAAATTTATCTTTTACATTTTTTATACTCGTAGAAATCAAAATTTATTTCATCAAAGTATTATAATAAAAAAAGTACGACAGTGATAATAAAAGATACCAAATAATTATTCGTAGTTATAAAATAAATTATTTAATAAACATTTGGAAACAAAACGTTACTAAAAAAAATCTGAAAAATTAAAAATTATAACTTGATAGAGATGATCACTCCTTTAAAACTAATCATGATGGAAATAAGAAAGAAAATAAAGAATATGTACATAACCACTAAATAATCTATTACACAGTTTTGTAATTGGCAATTATTTTGGTAATCACAAATAAGAAGATATATGTAAGATCAAGTCCAAACTCCTTTAAGACTAGTTATAAGACTTAAATCTCGTGTAAAGGTAAAAAGAGCTCACATTAAGCTCTAAATTCATTTTTCAAATACTCAAGATAGCATTAGATGAAATAATGAGTTTTTAAGTTGCTAAAAATTCCTTAATAATCAAGCAAAATGATTTTTAAGTGTTTGAAAGTGTTTTGGAACAATTTGATACATCAAGGTTATACTGACTAAGTGTTTTTAATGTTGATAATCAAATATGAGCATGTCATATTTGAATAACAAAAGTCAGTAAGCTAAGCTTTTGATTCGATGAGGCAATAATCGATTATTGCACGATAATAATCGATTATTAATCAATTTTATTCATGCGCGCCCAAATTGTTTTAACAACACTAATCGATTATTACTTTACAACAATCGGTTATCAGTGATCCTAAAAACTTATCTTTTTTTGTGCTATTTCGCAAATAATCGATTATGGCTTTCAAATAATCAATTATATGGGTTTTTAAAATCAGTAATAACGGGTAGTAGTTCGCATTAAATGCTCTCAACTCACTCCCAACGATTCTTTAATGACTTGAGCTTTAAATACAAAGCATTGGGAACTAAAGTAGAGTTGGATATCACTCTGAAAAACCTTCTTGAGCATTTTTTACGAATTATAACAACGCTTATTCACACTTCTCTATTTTTTTTTTAACTTAAGTGTGTGAACATCTTGTTATCTCTTGGACTTCAATTTGTATCATTTGCTCTTGAGAGAGATTTTATTCATTTTCTTCATTTAAAATTCATTGTATAAAGGTGAGGTATTCCTAGTGAGATCAAAAGGGTGAAGTATCATTTGTTGTGAGGCTCAAATACTAAGGGTGAGATATCCTAAGAGTGTTATTGGTGTTATTTGTTGTGAAGGTTGCAAGCACCTATTGGAGCTTAAAGATTAGTGAAAAATCTCGAGTATATCACTTGATGACTGGATGTAGATCACAAAAAGTAGTTGAACCGGTATAAATCTTGAAATTTGCTTCTTTTTCCCTATCTCTTCTATATTTGTGCATTCTTTGCTATATGTTTTCTTGAATACTTTACTTCTTGGCTATTTTCTTTGTGTGAGAAGTGTTCATCCTCGTCTATCCACTTATTTCTAATAATTAATAGCTTCAATAAAAATTGAAAAGACAAGTATTTTAGAAAAGTTTGAGAAAGGATTTTACAAACTCAATTCACCCCCTTCTTGAGTTTGAAACCACTTAGTAACAAATAGAACTCAATAAACAAATATACATACAATTCATATAATATTTCTACTTGTGAAAATTAAAAATGTACATATTTTCAAATAACTAACCACTTGATTAAGTGAAGTTTAAGTGAAATACTAACACCCTCAAAATTCAAAGACAATTAACTAAATCGATTCTCTTCTTTTTTTAATATATATATGTATACACTTTTGTCAACCATTAGCGTATACCACTGCACTCATATGCTTGTGTTAGAATATGTATCTACTACACTAATAAATCAAAATACGAAACTTTTTATATCTAGATGTAAGGAGGAAAAAAAAAGGAATTTCAAATTGATAGTGTACGATGACCATAAGATAACAGTGTTCAACAAAGAGCATTAAGAGATAATATTATTTCATCCCCGATATATGTTATGAAACTCTAAAGAGAGAATTTTTCATTGGTCTAATTTACATATAAATTACAGTTCATAAGAGAAAATAACCCAAATTCCAATAACTTCTACATCTATAAGATAAAAAAGCAATGACAAAACATTTTCAAAGATCTTCACATGCATGGAGACCCAAAAAAAAAAAAATAGAACTTCACATACATGAGGTCCAAAATCTTAATTACTGCTATGTGCATTTCAACAACATATGCCAACAATTAACCCAATTTCGCTCAAACTTTTAAATATATACTATTTCTTATTTTACAATTTTTAAAAACACATTTGTTATAAATTACCTAAACAATTACATTCTACAACAAATATTATTTTAAAAATTATTGTTGATACTCAAAATGTCAAATTTATTTTTTATAATTTATTCAATCCATTTTTATATTAAAAACTTAGCAAGAGAAAAAATTAAATTTCAAAACTTGGCCAATAAATATTGATCAATATTAACACGTGACCATAAATTGAAAAGATAGGTACACACATTATTTTTACTTAAACAAATCATTGTAGAATTCTAAATTAAGAAATGAACCAGAAAAACAGAAAAATATTAACTTTCTTTTATCTATTTTTTATGGTACATTTATCTATTTTTTATTAATATTATTAACTTTTTTTTCTAATTTATATGGTATAATGTATATATTTGCAATTTTTAAAACACATTTCTTATAAATTATCTAAACAATTAAACTCTACAAAAAAATATTTTAAAAATTATTATTAATACCCAAAGTACTAATTAATTTTTTAAGTTATTCTATCCTTTTTTATATAAAAAACTTAGCAAGAAAAAACTAAATCTCAAAAGTTGGCACATAAATATTGATCAGTACTAAAAAAGATCATAAGTTGAAAAAATAAGCATACCCATATTATTTTTACTTAAATAAAGCATTGTAGAATTCTAAATTAAAAAGGGAACCAGATAATTAAACAAAAAAAAAAAGCAATAATTAAATTTTATAAAAAATATTATAAAATAAATAATAATTTAAAAACTAATTATTAAATATTGACATAAATATCACACACCCCTACTACGCCTTCCCTATTCCATGATCACCTACTTTTACCTAATCCATCCCTATTCCATTTCCCCACTTTTGTAATTTAATATAAAATAAACTTTTAAAGGGGGAAATGGGACTTTTGGAGGGAGACGAGTTTTAATAGATATATAGAAGTCCAAAATCACATACATCAGTGTCCCCACCATTTGACTAACTCGTTAGGCAAGAAGTGATGTTACAGATTCATGGAACATGGATCTGTCCATATTCCCCACGAGTCCCTTCACCCACTCAACTTTTCAACAGTTTAAATATGACCCACACTCCCGTGCCCTTCCCACCAACCTAACTTCCCTAGCTATGAGTTCCTCCTACTCCAATCAGCTCCTTCATCACAGTACCACACGTGTTGCTTTTCTATAAGTGTGTTTGGAGTAGACTTTCTTTATTAGAAATGGGTTCCATAATGTATCTTACGAATTTATGTGGATATACCATATTGAGAATCCAAGTACGATGTTTTGTTTTTTATCATAAAGTACATCATGAATTTCAAACCGATAAAAAAATTGTACATCATGATTCTTCCACAATATATTTTATATACTTTATGATGGGATCACGGTAAATGTATTGAATTATCAAGTAATAAAATGATGAGAAATCAGATATCGTTCTCAGAGATCAATGGTCAAATACCAATTCATGAAATTAACTACTATTTAAATCAAGATCTGGATTTAAGTGAGTTCCAATAACAATAACAAAATCAAAAGAAACAAAAGTAATGACAATATTTTTAGGTTTTTCTAGTTGATAAATTATCAAACACTTGGTATGCGAGATGAAAAACAATCAATTAATGAAAGAGTTGGGATCAAGCTTCATTTGATTTTACTTGTTGCATATCAATTGGAATTAATACAAGTTACTATTCCTATTTTGTTACCAAATTCTCTAATTTAATCAAACACTAATTCCTTAGGCGATTGACCCTTTGTTCCCAATTAAAAATCCTAATTTCTTAAGTGAATCCAAGAGATAACAAGCAGTACGGTTTAAAATTCAAAGAGGTAACAAGCAAATTAATGATTATTTCTAACCTAGAGATAAGGAAGGTTCATAAACTCATATCACAAATCATATATCAAATTTTCATTCAACATACAATCCTAAAATTATTCTAAAGAGGACCTATCTTTAGAAAGCATTAAGAGAAGATATCATAAACTCAAAATAGAGATAGCAACTTATATTAATTGAATCCAATGTCAATAACAATCAAGATCCATCAAAATTCACCTAATCCCAACAAGGGAAATTTAGCTATACATGACAATAACAACAAAAACTAGAATAAGAGAGGAGAATAGAGAAAACTCTATAGGTAGGTGAAGATCCGATTCGTTTCCACGAGTCATTCTCTTCAGGATACCCCAAAATCTCTCCAGAATTGGGCTATGGTTCGTCTCCTCCTTTCACCCTTCACTGCCTCCTTCAAATTAGGTCAGAAATTGAACTTATAGTCTGATATGGGCGCCTAGGCGCTTCGTCTTGAGCTCCTAGGCGCTATGTGTCCAGCACGCAATTTCTTCTTGATTCAGGGCGCCTAGGCGCTTCGTCTTGAGCGCCTAGGCGCTGTGTATCCAGTGAGTCTTCTCTGAATTCTTCAAAGGCACTTAGGGGCTCATTCTATAGCGCCTGGGTGCTCTGTGCTTAGCAGAACTGCTCTTGATCTCCCTTGGAGGTTTTAAGTCCTCTCTTCTTTAGTGCTTTCCTGCAAAGACAAAGTAAAAGAGTGAGGATTCACCATCTTTTTGATTAATTAAGTTCAATCACAGCCTCACAACACACTTTGCAGATTATCAGAGCAATAAACAGTATAAAGAGTAAAACAAGGGAGATTATAATTGAAATAAGAGACACATAACCATGCCTTTAGCGTGGTTATCAAACTCCCCCAAACTTAACATTTGCCACGTCCTCGGGTAAAGAAACAAGACAATAGGCAAAGTAACCAACTAAGCAGTCCTACGAATATAACCCACAACTGTGCAGATTGAAGTTCAAAGGAAATTAGAGGTTGGAGTCATACCGATAATACACTGATCAATCACCACTTGGAAATTAATGGATCTGGCAACCAATGCCTGCAAAATGATTTCAGGTAACTGCTCACTCATTCTCTCTTGTGTTTAGACATGTGTTTCTCTCAGTCAACACATTGTGAGCTTACCCCCCCATGAATTTGATTTTCATCTCAAACATGCAAGCTCATGGCACATAGGGTAACAATCAGAAGGACAATATTCAAAACTTCATTGGTGCCAAGGTACAAGGTAAAGAAATGAACATGTAAACAACTACCTTGGAGAGCAAATAAGCATTGATATTTCTAACAATTCATCAACTCATAAATCTCAAACCTTCCAAATTTTCTCTAAACAATTTTTTCAGTAACCTATATGGTCTCAAAGGGGTACTTGATCATTATCAAGTATCACCCAGTAACCCATCGGTCTCAAAGGGATAGCCATTCAGTAAGTCAACTCTCCTCTTTTCTTCTTCTTCTTCCCCCCTTTTTTTTATTCAAAACTAACTAACATAAAATTTTCTCCTCTTTTCTACTTCCAATGCTCACCTAGTCTCTTCGGATGGGTCAGATGTCACTCACATGGCTAGGTCAAGTAGGAGGGTTCGACCAAGAAAAAGAATCATTAAGCTCAAAGGCAATGCAAAAAAATGTGGTCATGGGGTTTGTTTTTGGGTGCTGGCTCAACAATCAAAATGTCTTAATTATGACCAAACACTGTGCAAATCATGAGAGCATCAGAGAATCAAGCAAATTCAGGAGAGTAAAGCCTCACAAGTGTCCACTCAACAATAAAATCATGTTGGAGGCTCGATACTCATTCCCAGGATAATGAATGCAATTTATTCACCAAAACCCATTAATAACCGAGCAACTAGATTCATGCAAGTATGGTATGAAACCATTTCTAATGAACTGCCTCCTTTCACCCTTCACCGCCTCCTTCAAATTAGGTCAGAAATTGAACTTATAGTCTGATATGGGCGCCTAGGCGCTTCGTCTTGAGCGCCTAGGCGCTATGTGTCCAGTACGCAATTTCTTCTTGATTCAGGGCGCCTAGGCGCTTCGTCTTGAGCGCCTAGGCATTGTGTGTCTAGTGAGTCTTATCTGAATTCTTCAAGGGTGCTTAGGCGCTCATTCTGTAGCGCCTGAGCGCTCTGTGCTTAGCAGAATTACTCTTGATCTCCCTTGGAGGCTTTAAGTCCTCTCTTCTTTGATGCTTTCCTGCAAAGACAAAGTAAAAGAGTGAGGATTCACCATCTTTTTGATTAATTAAGTTCAATCACAATCTCACAACACACTTTGCAAATTATCATAGCAATAAACAGTATAAAGAGTAAAACAAGGGAGATTATAATTGAAATAAGAGACACATAACCATGCCTTTGGCATGGTTATCACTTTACATTAAATTGGTTTACTTTTTGGCATTCTTATGTGCGATTTGATACAATGTATTTAGGGAATATATAGGTTCATAGAAAAAGGAGTGTTACAAAACAATTGTCAACCATTGATGTTTTCTAAAGAAGTGAAAGAGAGACAATGAGAGGAAAAAATGAGTACTGGTGATGATAATTCCATGATATATCTGTATAAAAAGTATCTGGGCAAATAACCACACTCTTATATTAAGGTAGAAAGTTACCGCAAACAAGAGTTGGATCGATTGTGGGACTAACTGTGTCGATTAAAAGATTTTTAGTTGAATTTGGTAACTCATATGGCAGTATATAACTGTAGGTCTTTGCTGGGATCTATGGTTTGTCCTGATGTTAAACAAGGATAACTTATCCTCTCTCTAAACTTCCCATAATAATAAAATAAAAAGCAAAAAGTTACTTGCAGACCTTGCTGGAAACTCTTTTTTTAAGAGTGTTGTTGTTTCCTAGCGGATTTTAGCCTTTGTTGACCACCACCACCACCACCACTAATAATAATAATAATAATAATAATAATAATAAAAGCAAAAAGTTACTAGTGTAGTATTTTATTATTATTATTATTATTATTATTATTATTATTATTTTATTATTATAGGCAAAGAGCAACTAAAATTTAGAAAACGAGAATTAAACAAAATTAAAATTAAACTATTTAGTTTGATTCTCAGTTTATTAATTCAGTTTTTTTGGGACTAAATCGATTTGATTTGGTGATGTACAAACACCCTCAATTATATAGGCTAGCCCAATGGAATCCTTTAGAGTACAATATTTTAACATGAGTAAAATACTCCAATCTCTCTTTTATTTGCTTGATTTTTTACATGTCACTTTTATTTTAAAAAATTACACAAAATTTCCTTAAAACTTATACAAACACTCATTGTATTTAAAAAAACACTACACATGAATTCAATTAAGCATAATAAGACTAAAATTAATTAACAAAGTTACTAATCAACTATTAATGACTTTGAAATAACATTTCTACTCTTAATTTCTTTAATATTGCTATAACACTAAATGGTTTTTGCTTGAAAAGGTGTTTCTATCCTTAAATTTTAGACTTAATAACATTTTTATCCTTAATTTCATTAATATTACAAGTAACACTGATGAAATTAAGGATAAAAATGATATTTTAAGGTCATTAATAATTGATTAATGACTATTAGTCAATTTTATGTTTATTGTATTTATAATTGAATATATGTGCAGTATTTTTTTTTCAAAATATAAAGGATATTGTCTGTGTAAGTGTAAAGTGATTTTGTGTAGCTTTTAAAAATAGAGAGAAGTATGTAAAAAATCGGACAAATAAAAAAGAGGTTAGAATATTTTAATTATTTAATATTTAAAACAAATGAGCTTTATTATTATTATTATTATTATTATTATTATTATTATTATTATTATTATTATTAATCTTGAAAGCCAGTTAATTTTAGATCGTGTCACATGTCTAATTTATATAATTTTATATCTCCTCTTTTAGAAGTAAATACAACTACCTGCAAAGTTGTACACATTTTAACTTGAATTTAATTTTAATAACTATCCATGTAAAAAGTTTTATACTATTATTTAATAATGTGTTACTACATTATTTAATGAGATGACATTTTATGTAGGTTTTAACTTATTAAATGATGTAGCAACACATTATTGAAATACAATGTAAAAATTTTACATTAATATTATATCAAAATTAAGCTCTTTTAACTTATATCAGTATCCCTATTTATTCAAAAAAAAAACTTAATAAATAATGAGGAATGGTCTAGTAGGAGTTATGAAGTTGTAATATGTTGATTAGATGTATGGTCGCAAGTTCAAGCCCTTGAACAAGAATTGATGATGTATGAATTAGGTAAATTCAAGTCTAATACAAAGTCATCTCCCTATAAGAGAAAGAAAAAAAAAGGGTAAATTACACATTACCTCTTTGAAGTTTTATTTATTTTCATTTTTCATACATAAATTTTATTTTGTAACACATAACCTCTTAAACTATAATAAAAAATATAAACCTATATTTTTTGTAAATTTTAACAGAAAAAGTCTGCATGTGAAAAGTATAAGAAAACAAAGGAAGAATAATTTGTGAACATCATTGGCTGTTATTTAACTCACAGTTTTCTATTTTCTTTTTTTTTTCTTGGGTAAATTACACATTATTTCCTAAAGTTTAACCTATTTTCACTTTGATTTAATTTGTGTTACTCAAAATTTATTTTTCGTTTCTCAACTATGTACTCACAATAATGTATCTATTGAATTCTTTCCTTTTGATGGAATGCAGGTCGTAATTAGTGACAGAGGAAGTACCTTTGGTAAGAGTGCTAAGACGTTCTTTGAAAGACATGATCCGCAAACAAGAACAGTTGGCATAGTCACATTGAAGAAGTCTCCATGCTTTGGTAGATGTGTTAGCAAACACTATTACAACACAAGCATCAGCCTCACAAGAGCCAAGAATAGTGAGGAATAGGAGTTGGACTTGGCAAACCTAGTATGAATTCATAGGATTCAAAGTCACAACATCACCTTCACCGATGGTGATAGGAGGATAGAGATTGGAGCCATCAATATAACCAAGTAAATTGTGACCAACAAGAACAGAGCTAAGTTGCTTATACTAGACAAGGTAATTGTTATTAGTAAGTTTAATAGGTAAGTGGACAATAATGAATTGAACAAGGTCTTTGGGATCATGAGTGGGAGGGATGGGGGTGATAGAGAGCAAGCAGTTGTTGTTGTTGCGGAAGCCATTGATGAATCAAAAGAGCTGTGAAGCAATGACCACTAATATCATATAAGAAAACAAAGGAGGAATAATTTTGGCCATTCATTCACATGGATGTTGAGTACAACATACATACTGATAGTTACACTTTTGAATACGAGAAGCAAATTTAAAATTTGAATCTAACAAAACCATCTCCAACAACCAAGGGAAAAGAAACATGATACAAATATACAAAATTAAATAAATAAAATCTTTGTTAACTCGTTATTTCAATGAAAAACACGTGATATCTTTCAATGTAATTCTTAAACAGTACTCAATTGCCAAACACCTGCAGGTTACCTTTGTTAAATTTAATAGAGAATACATGTTTATCCTCTTTACCATATTTTAAGGAGGTTATATGTGTTTCAAAATAAAATTTATGTATGGAAAGTCAAAATAAGTTAACCTTTAAGAAATAATGTGTAATTTATCCAAGCAAAAAAAGTAAAGAAAATGGAAAATTGTGAGTTAAATAACTGCTAATGATGTTTAAAGAAGTGTTGCATTGCTTTAATGAAATTATAAATCTCGGAGAGACAGAGACATAAACCAATTCATATGAACATCTAATAAAATTGTAATAACACATTCATGTACGTTGTCGGAATACGTGCCATCAATTTATATGAACATATAATAAAATTGTAATAACACATTCATGTACGTTGTCGAAATAAGTGCCATCCATATATTATACCAATACGATAGAAGAGCAAAAGAAAAGTCTATAATATATAGTGATGAGGTGTAAAACATTTTATTAAATGTGTTTTTTTTTCCCCAAATTTTGTTACTATGAATGAAGAAGAAATCAAAGTTTCAAATATAAAAAACAATCGGCGTTTACCCAACATCACTTCATATAGGCTAGGAACGATATAAGGAAAAAAACATTATAAGTAAAAAACATAACAAAATCTCCATTAAATCTTAACAAAGAAAATAAGGAGAGTAAAAAGATAAAATAAAAAGTTTTTTATTGAACTTAAAATATCTTGATCTTGCTCTAAAATAATTTATTCCCTACACCAAACCCTCACTTATTTTGTACACCTCCATGCTCTATAGGCTGTAGCTTTATTCATCATACCTAAAAGTCTTATCATTTCATAAGTTAAGGTATGTAACTAATATGAGAAATTAAGACTAAAAATTTTATATCAACCATAATAGAAAATATTTATGAAAAGTTTAAAATCAAACTCTTTAGATTTATAAATTTAGATAAATTTATTTAAAAAAATAAAAATGAAAAAGAGAACAGAAAGGATTGTCATTAAAAGATACTGGCAGTAGGCCCCATGAGAAAAACACTGCGAGAAAGAATTAAAGCACTACAAAAAGAAAGAAAACACCACAAATTAGAGGGACAAGGTACCACAAAAAGAGTAAAAACTCAGAAAAGGATTTGAGAGAAACTAGAGTCATTTTATTAACAGTTACTTATAGTTAATAAATTTTAAAATATTTCACGTAAAAAAAATAGGTTTTAAAAAAATTATTATAAAATTTATTAAACGATTCAAACCCATAAAATTACCATAGCAATTCCCATATAAAGCTACTCGAAATATGCCTGCATATATTAACACATCTTAATTTCTTTCGTTTATTACAAGACAAGTGGAATTTTTCTTAACCAACCGACTGTTACGGTGACATAAGACATATTACAGTCAACAGTCAATACAATGGTAGTTACATGACATATTATGATATTAGAACACGTTCTCAGCGAAAACATATAAAAAAAAACAAATGAAAGACAAAAATGTTTATATTATCTTCGGTTGTATTTAAGAATTGTCAATTTGCATAGTCACTATAAAATTGTTAGGTATAGTCATTTTAGTGAGGTAATATTCGGAATTAAAACCTCTCTTTAATTAACGAAGAGTTTTTTTTAAATAGAATTAATTTCAATTAAGTATATATTAACCTACGTATAGAGTTAAAGAAAAATGTATATTTATTTCCTCTTACACATTTTGCCTCACTTACAATTACATAGATATAATTTAAATATATAAGATACAAAAAAAAAAGTACATGTAAGATCTATAAGATTTTCAAACTAATATGAATAAAGCACTATGGCTTACTTATGAAACTGTGCATGATTTAATTTTGGCCTTATTGAAGTGAATGTCCCCGTATCAGGATCCTCTACAGTTCATTTTGAATTGCAAAGCATCTTAGCCTTCAAAATTTTATGTTTTTTATTATAAAATATTGAGACAAATATGAGTTAGTAAGTATCAGCCTTTGGATTACAAATTGCACCACCTACAATTTCTTTTTAATATGTAGGGGATCCAATTCCGAATGTTCCCTAGTTGGGGAGAGGGGCTTGGATGCAAATAATAATTTTGTGTTTTGAATGTATTATATGTAAGATACCAACAAGGGTTGAACGTGGTAGTATGCTCTTAGGGAGAGAATTAATATTCAAATTCTCAAAAAAGTAATTATTGAAAAAAAACCTTTTAATCACAATACTACTCAAGAGATTAGTCTTGTAATAATACATGTGTGGATATCTTGGTCAAAAATCGAAAAGGAAAATGTTATTAGAACGAATGTGTGATGAAGACTAAGACGAGTTGTTGTTTTTTTTTTAATAAATTTTAAGTGTGGGACTAAGCCTCGCTCAGGTATCAGCTTAACCTTAGCCACAAGTGCTTCAAATGAGTTTTAAATTGCTATAGATAAAGGTACGTAGAGATCAGATTGTTAAATGAGTCACACTTCCATAATTTGATTTTATCTGATTTTTAAAAAAATATTCATCTTTAAAAAATTATTTAATCAGGACTTTAATCATTTTTAGATTATTATAAGAAACTGTAAGTATCCTTTGTTTTTGACATTTTAATCCCATGCAAACTATTAAATCACTCATCACTAATTCAATTCTAGTGGCTTAAACATTTTATGTGTTTGAAAGAATATTATAATATGAAGAAACTGTTCAAATATAAATAAAGTACCTCTTAAATATTTCTTTCAAACCAATTAATTGTAACTTTTTTTTATAAATTTTTTAAAAGAAACTCATATAAAAAGGTTTTTAAAGCTCTTTTAAATTATTCTTAAATAAATTTTTCTTTATGTTTGGCAACAGACATTTTTGGCAGCAAAAAATTGGTTGTAGCACGTCACTGAAATCTGCTGACCCCATCAGCTAAATTACAATTTAGATTCCCAAATCTGCTAAATCCTTTTGATCAATGAATACAGAATTAAATCTGTCGCATTCACAGCGTCACGTTAAAGCAAATCACAAACCGATTGACCCCAAATGAAATATAATTAATTAATCACACGCAATTATAAGATAATCGTTGTACCACAATTAATGAAGGATTCAATTAACCTTGTTTCCATTGAAGATGTAATTGGTACATGAATCTCTCCAACCTATCAAACTAAGGCTATCAAATAGTATATGGAGTAATATATAGTGCAATAAAATGCAAAGAGAGACTAAGTGTAAAGTTATTCAATTATAGACGCATCAGTCCCATTTTAAAGTGAACTCAAACCATAATTAATTGTTCGACCAAATGGCTTATATGGACTTGTGGGCCATTTTGGGTTTCTATATATTACGAGCGTTTTATCTGTGACATTAAGCTTTACTCTTTAGCATTCACATTATAAATGTGCATAGAACGAGATCTTCATAATGGGTAAATGTATACCTTCATCAATCAAATGTATTGTAGATTTTGAAGCTAAGGTGTAATATTTGATTACCATGACTAGGCTCAATGCACCTACGTTTAGGCATTGATTGTGCCTCATATTATAGCTATTTTTTAAATTTGTTCTCATCCAAAATAGTTTGTATCATCGTAGCAAAGAAATGGCAAGCTGCTGGTAGATGGGCATGACAATTTTTTACTATATAAGAATGAGAAATGATTGATGTATGTAACTAATTTTTACAAAATCCTCACTGAAAATAAAAGTAGTAGTGAAATTATTATTTCTCGATAGAAATTGGTACACATTATACCAATCATGTTATGCTATTATTTAGTATTTACAACAACCAAAAAAACAAAATCATGCTATGCGCTATTCCAAGATGAAATCTAGCTAATTAAAATAAATTGATGTAGACGAACTCAGAACATGTAGGAACTCCGAACCACTAGAACTATATCTGTAGCTAGTCACGTCCCAAGAAGTTGTTCTATAACCTTTGAGTATTCAAATTAGAAGTATTATATTAATCGTATCATTGATTAATAAATAATTATTATAATTAATTATAACTAATAATATAATGAGTTTAGTAAATCAAACTTAAATAGTCCATATTTATACAAAAAATTATTTGCCAATGCCATTATTTCTGACAGCATGAAATCTAATAATGCCTCGTACTCATTGCAGCAAGTAGGCAAGTAGCTGCTTCTGCCATGTGTACTTCGGGGTCTAATAATGTCCGACCCAAAGAAGTGCAAAATGAAAAGTGGGCTAAAAAAAAGTGCTCATGGTCCAAACAATTAAATAGCAGACAATAATTTTGCACAATAGAGCATGCTGCAGAAAATTTAGCAGTTAATAGCACAACAGTATGTGCTGGTCTTCAATGCTCACAAAAAAATGTGGTGCACAGCTACAACATATGTAATAAACCATTAATTTATTAATAAAAAATTCAATAGATGTGATGATTTACCTATAACTTGCGGAGAAGGTTATGAATTACCAATTGTTGAAAATATGAAAAGTCCCTAGGGTCTATAGCTTCCGACAATGCACCCTTGCATGTCTCCCTGGCCAGACCCACGATCACCCAAAACTGGGTGATCGAGCTAATGACGCAATACCTGATTGAACAGATTTTTTTTATGGTGTTTTTGCTATGAATTTGTTGTGTTTTTACTCTGACTTTTTATTTTTATTTTACCGTGATTATTTGGCTGAATGCATTTTATGATTTTTTGATTTTGTTCTTGATTTCAAACATGTAGCAACCAACTGTTGTACCCATTTTAATCGTTGAGGGGATTTTTGTTTGAGCTTGAAGTTAATGAAGAAACTCATGAGTCATGATGTTAATGTTAATGACCCTACCAAATAAGGAATCGTTTGAGGAGATATTTTACTTAAACCATGGGCATCCAGTTGGGTGCACTAAGTCAATCAGAACTTAATATTTTTATAAATCCTTATGTTTTCTAATTAATTTTACGGTATTCTATAAAAATATCAAATCTTAATTGACTTAATGTCTTATTTATCTATCACGGTTTAGTAAAATTTTCTTTGTTTGAGAGTGTGGTGCAGAAGAATATCAAGGAAGAAACTCATGATAACTCCAACCAACCCCAAAACCAGTAAAGAGCTTAATAAGGTTTGTCAGCCATCAAAGCAAATCCTAGACCAGTCTGAGTTGAGGACCAGCTCCACATCCTGTGAAAATGATCCTAAATTTGCAACTAGAGAGTCTTATAATGATGATGAAGGCAATATAACAAGGAGAAGAAAAATCATTTACTACAACAACTAGAAAAACCAATGAGACGAAAACCCATCACCGTAGACGCAAAGAAACAAGCTGGCAATGACCCAAAAAAATGGAGGCTTGCCGGCGGCAGGGATGAAGGATGAACAGGGGTGGTGATTTTCCCTTTACTTCAAGACAAAATAATTATAAAACTAAAGGATTAGAATATAATAAATTGAAGAACTGCAATACAATAAACATATACGAAGGTTCAAACACAAATAACCCCTTTCACCAAACAAAATAAATATATTGAGACCAACCAGTTATTACCTTCCATGCTCCTCAGACATTTATGAGCATTTTAGAATCCACCCAACAACGAGAGTTAATCCACCGATACGGCCTTAGATGGAGACAGGACCTTCGGTACTCTCACCTCCACACCAGTACATATGCCTGTGATATCTCTGCACGACTTAAGGAAGTAGCTTCCTCCTATTCTCTTTGAATAATGCTTGGTGCATGTAACTAAGAAGTAATCACTTCACATCTATGCGAATTGATAAGAGTATAGAGTAAATATATAAAAAATGAAGTAGACAAGTTGAAATCAAATTATACAAATTATACAAATATAAAATAATATATGTATAAGTATGTACGAGTAATATTATTCACTATCTTTAGGTTATATGCTAAATTTATATCCTAATGATTTTTTTCGAGAAGTCCAACAGGATTTACAAGGCATTTGGGGTGCAGTTAGGGCTGTTGAGATGGTGAATTTCTTGTTGAAAGGCATCATACATATATAACTAGTATATGGCTTTTCAATAATGGTGAGTTTCTAGTTAAAAGGCATCATACCCTGAGGGTTTACCCCACTAAAAACCCTTACACAGAACTCTCACATCTTTCCGCTCGTCTCTTCTTCTCATATAGAAGGTATCATACCTTGAGGGTTTACCCCATTGAAAACCCTTACACAACACTCTCACATCTTTCCTCTTGTCTCTTCTTCTCATACCTCTTCTGATATCCTTCCTCAATGTATAACTCTCTATTTATAGAGAATTCCTTCATCTCCTCTCCATGAAGTTCCTCTTCCTTTCTCCTTTTTTTTTTTTTTTTTTAAAGAGGATTCTACAATGGACCTAAAAATTTTTAGTCCATTATGATCCAACTATATTGACCTTTGATAACAAGGTAACCTATTTTTATTATATTTTATAATTTTTTATATATTGCAGCTTAGTCCTTTGTCCCTATGCAGCTAAAAGAAGATGATAATGCTTCACAACAAACTTGTTTCACCATCGAACATGACAGCAATGCCACAACCACTACCCCCACCAACAACCTCTACTTCCCGGAGCAACCCAAAAAGCCTCCTATGTTTTGTTTTTCAACACTCTGAGGCTACCTTTCTACAAACAATCTCCTTTATTAATAAGACTCAACTTTGTAATTTGCAAAAGTCTTTATTACATCCTCAATAGTTCCCCCCGGTAATTCATCTCAACCGTTGATTTTATTAAATATAAATCAACGGTTTCTTAATGTTGGTCCATCGATGGACCATAATGTTTAGGACCATTGAAGACATGCCCTTTCTTCAATTCTATTTTCCACATTTATTTCTTCTTCACTCTCACACCTTTCTTTTCTTTCTTTTTCTTTCCCCATTCTTGACTTTCTTTTCCACTCTCACCAATTCTCATTTACTATTTTCATTTCTCTCTCTCTTTCTCTTAACTTTCATTCACGCACACACACCATCACCAAATCACTAACGAAAAATTATTATATGTTCTTAGAGTACAATAAATACATGCTTCAGATAAATCTTTACTATTGATTTTTAATTAAGTTTGCGAATAAAGTTCTCTGCTCGACTAGTTGAAGTAAATAGGTTAATTATCACAAATCTTTGATTCCCAACAACAAGTGATTATCGTCAAGGAAGGGATTCTGTTCCTCGACTGTAGGTTCCTAATATGACTAAAAAAACCCTTAGACAATGGCGTAGAAAGACTTCCAACAATTCGACTAAAGCAAATGGTAGGACTTAAATGAAATAAAAAAGGCAATAAGTAATTAAAATATGTAAATGAACTAGAAATTGTAGAAAAATAACACTTGTTAAAGCTTGAAATAGAGGAAAGTTAACTTTATTGTCATGTATGTTTGTTGTTGTGTATGTTTGAACTATAAATTGCAGAAAAATAACATTTGCTAAAGCTCTGTGCATTTGTTGTCATGTATATACAATTGAAACTCTCCAACTATTTATAGGTCAAAATTTAGCCATTATTAGCCTAAGCATACTATCTACCACTCATCCTAACTATAACCCCATGTTTTGGCAAGTGGCTAACAACATACTTACCCACTAACTTGCCCTCAATTGAGCCTAGCATGATAAATGTCTTGATTCAAAGAACATGCTAGCCAAGGGTTCACCCAATAACCTAAAAACTAGGGAAACTGGCTTGTTGCTAATGATCTGATATTTATTTGTACAAAACAATTTCAGCGCTCAACTCCTACTTTAGCAACCGCTCTTATTCTTTAGGGATTACGTTGGTTTAACAAAATTGCTAGCTTTTTCTTCACTAATAAACTCTAATGTGGACTTGAATCAACATTTCAGGCCCAATTGTTGAATCTGACCTAATTTTTATCCTTTTTGTGTGTCAACCCATCATCAATCATTAGTTGAATTTATTCTTATTACATCGACTAATTTCTACATTAGTTAATTCAGCTGAAGCCACATTTTTTGTATTAACATTTTTCCCTTCTGTATCCTTCGACTGATGAGTTTATGCGAAGTAAGTTGAAGAGATACATTTTGCAATTTGAATTCCCGTGTTTTATAGGATTCTATACACATACTTAGCGCCTTCAATTCCTAATTAGGAAATTAAATTGAAAAAGCTTGTGCAACTGATAAATGATAATGGCTACCTACTCAACATTCTAATCCATTAACTCAAATTTGAATCCCAAAATTTCTTTTAAAAGCCATGCAATAGCCCTTCATTACTCATTTTACAGCTCTTCATCATCCCAAATCTTCTTTTTTCTACCTTCGAAACCTAGAAAACTAGAAAAATCCTAACAACCATGTTAGATGCTTTGGATTCTCATAATTAGAGTTATTCGATCGGTGGAGACGACCATAATGACGATGACAATGGCTTCTCATCAAGCTTAGCCCTTCCAAATCTAATGAGTCTTCCCCCACACCTTTGACTCCTAATTATTCCAGCTTGATTCCCAATATTTTATATAAGCAAATTTTCACCCTAGGTCCTGTTACCCTTGATCCTTCTAAAAGAAAACTTATAATTGAGCATTTTAGGGCTTGGCCAAAAACTTCTTCAAACTACGTCAACTAGATGGAGCGCATGGAAAAAGAAAAGGCAAACAATTGGCGCAAATAGGAAATCTAGGACATGATCATGCTTTCTCCGCATGACGTCCCTATGAACATCAACCCCATCTTTTCCTTCCTTGGCTTCTAGTCCACGACTATTAACGGATTCGACTTTCCATTCCCTGCTCTTTCCCCTACCCTGGTGGACATATTGGCTATCCCAGGGTTACCAATCGATGGTAACTTAGTCTCCAACATGTATTCTTTCTTTGAAGGAGATCCTAAGATCAAATTCTCTAAGCAAAGTTCCTATTATTCCAACTTTATCCTGGCCAACCGAAAAAGTAAGAAACCCATTAAAAATGAAGAACATAAAGCATTCCTTCTCTACTGATTCTGCAAATATTTTATCTGCTTTAATTTAGTAGCCATATTTGTTGAATTTTCATCTATAATATCAGTTATTAATCTAGAAAAAATCTTGCTCTAGCTCCTTTGTTTTTATCTTTGTTGTATAGGAGTCTGTTCACAATGGTAGATCAACTACACAAAGGAGAATCATTGAGAACTATAGCTAGTCCTATCTGGTTTCTAGATCTATGGATCTACCACTACTTTCTAGAGCTTATCCCTGAAACCTTCTCGGCTATTGAGAAGCCTAATAATCCTGTTGTCTTCGGGAAAGTCCTTCAGTTGATCCCTGCTTTTGGTAAATCCATTTTTGAACTCGCCAATAAGTTATTCTGTATTAAAGTCTGGCTTTTTTTGGATCTTGTTCCTTACTTGAAAGGCAATTGTGGTCCAACATGGATGAGGTTTGACCCTCAAGCCGATCACCTCCCTCAAGAGTTATATGAATTTGTCCTTGGCTGGAGTAGTGTTTTAACGGCTAGGGACCTTCTTTATGGTGTTAAGCCCACATCTCGACATCAGAAATCCTCGGCAAAACCCTATAACCCTCAATGCTTTGTAAGACAATTTGGACTTGTCCAAGGAATTCCATGTCCCTTTGAATCTATGAATAAAGCTTTTGGTCGGCCTGCACTAACAGAACATAGGCTTAAGGCCTTATGGTAGACCAATTGTGGCAAGCTGAATAGGTTTCAGATCTTTAAATTCGTTTTCCACCCTAGTGAGACGACTGAATATGTTGACTGGTGGCCCTCAGTTTTCCATTCTTTTTATCCTATTCCTTTTTTCCAGCTATCTGACCAAACTAATTGATGAAGATTCTGAGCCATCAACTTAGACCAAGAAAAAGAAGGCCTCCAAAAGTTTGATTATGAAACCTCAAAATGCAGCAGTCTCGGCTAAGGGTACTCTTTCCAAACTCTTCTTTATTTTATTTTTTCTTTTTGAAATGACCTGAAATTTATTATATATGAACTTGATTTAGGCAAGGCTGGCGTAGTGATCATAGATATGGAAGGCCTCTAACCTTAATCAAGAGGTATATCAACTGGTTCTGTTAGGTTTCTGACTCGCCAAGCCATCAATCCCATTCCAACTTCTGTCACCAAAGCAACTTCTGCCACCAAAACCCCTGCTCCTACAGGAAAATTCAAAAGTAAGAGATCATTAGCCAATGTTGAGGTCTCTACAAAGGTAACATTTTCATCATCTACTTGACTTTATCATACTGAATACTCAACTGATAATCATCTTGAATTTACTCTAGAGAAGAAAACAAAAGTCCAAGCAACCTTAGAAAGTCCTATGCCTTTGGCTGCACAAGCTTCGGCTGAAGCGGAATTAGCTCTCAAGGTTTCGAATGAAGTGCTTAGCCAGTACTTTAAGTCACCATTTTCAAGCCCTCTTGTTGGTGAAAGCTCCCCTCTATCAATGTAGCTGGATTTTGTTCAAAATCAGCTAAAAAAAGATTTCTCAGCAGACTCCTAAATCCTATCAACCCTGAAACTTTCTTTGGCCAAAATTGTCAAATCTGTCGATCCCACACTTCTTGCTAGTCTAAAGGCAGCTTACAATGAAATAACGTTGTTACTAACAGCTTTCCAGTCAAAAGGATCTAGATCAGCTAACAGCTCTCTAAGCGCAAAAGTTGACCTATCAGACTCAATATGAAGCTATGAAAAAAGAGAGACATGATAACCTCATAGAACAAACTCGGTTGAACAGTTGCTTAGAAGAACTCACCAAAGGGCTTAACCGAATCAAATCTGAAATAACAGTGCTCCAACTTGAACTTACTCATGTTACGGCCAACATCAAATTTGGCTCTAATGCTAGGATTTGGTTGTACAATTAATCAACTAGGCTGGATGCTAAAATTGAATATTTGTTGCAGCGAAAGGACATTCTGGAGCGCAACATAGAAGCTAGTGAAGCCATCCTAGCCAAAGTAGTCAGATCTTGGGATGGACTCAAGAATCTATTATTTGATGCCAAGTAGAAACTCCCTATGTTAAACCCAGAAATGGCCTAGACTTCACCCAGCCAAGTTTTCGCTTCCATGTCTTCCCCATCAGCTGCTGCACCTGATACTTATTTGCCTGCTTCTTCCAAAGACCCAACAATGCCCCTGCTGACTCTTAAATAAAATTCACCAATGCTTTTACCTTTTTAATGTTTAGCTTAGCAAACTTCCCTTTGGGAGTGAACAATTTGAGCCTTTTAGGCTTTTTACTTTGGTTTTTTGTGGAAAGTTAGGTAGCTGGCTTGTAGCTACTTCAAACTCTTTTTTTCTTTATTTTTTAATCCATTTGTGTCATTTCCCACATGGATGGATAATATGGCTTTAGGAATTTACATGTATGATGAGATACCTAATAATGACTTTATTGAGTCGGCAGGCCTATCAGGGAAATCTTTATAACAGATGGCTTTGCCCTTGTCGACCCATTTAACAAGGAAGTTGAGGACCTCAACCTCATTTTCAAGCACCTCAGATGTCAGAGTTTCTATTTCTTCTAATCTCCAGTCCCATATTACCAGAGTCCAGTATAGGTATATACGGGGTTCACCGTCCAGGGCAACGAAAAAAGGTATTGACTCTAAAGCCCCTTCAACTCTGAAGAAATCCTTTTTGAAATTTTTGAGGGACTCTTGGTAGGGCTTGAACAATTTACGGCCAGCTTGTGAGTGCAAAGTGACCCACCCGTTTTGATGACTGTTCCCGGAGGGTGAAAAAAAAGAAAAATGATTTGACGAAGTACGACCATTCAAAAATCCTGCAAACGAGCTCGAACGTCTTGATAAAACCCCATGCGTTTGGATGTAGTTGTATTGGAGCTACCCGTAAGTGGTTCAAGACTCCGATCTCGAAGTCAGAGAATGAAAGCCGGACCCTGATTCGTATAAATAATGCATCGTACATATAAATGAAATGGTCGCCTTTTGTCGCATTAAACATACTCTTTCTTGGTCAATCGGAGCACGAATGGCATATTCTCTACGTCTTAACCTTTCCTTGGTTAAGTATAAGTATTCTTGCTTTTCACGCGCATCTTCCAACCTCTCTTCACTCAAAGGAGTGCCCAAAACTTCACAGTCTACCCATTGGTATAGGTCGACATATCTTGGAAAGATAAGTTCTTTAGGTTCTAATGGAGCCGACCTCTAACGTGCCATTTTCGAGTTGACAGCGTTACCTGTAAAGGTTGCACTCACTTTAGAATCAGAAGAAGACTCGCTAAGGCTCTCTAACTCTATCATGAGCGCGGAGACTGGATGTGTTGGTCTTTTCCTTACAAGCTCTCTGACACGATCTACCCTCTGTAATGCCTTTAGGAAATCCATCTCGGTTATCGGCCTGAAACCTCTATCAAAATCTTTATCATGAGAAAAACGTCTCTGCCGCGCCTGAGGCTGTAGAGACAGCAGAGCACTAAGGATTTCTAAAGAAACACTTTCCTCACTACTGTTTTACAACATTTTCCCTCTCACAATGGAAGATTATGGGAGAAAAGTAAAATAGGAAAATAGAGTACCTTGTGTTTGAGAAGAAAAAGGTGCAGAGATGTTGAAACTGAAAGCAAATGGACGTTGAAATCTCACTGGAAATCATCTTTGTTCGTCAGAAAAGGAAAGCAGAAAATTCAAAAAGAAGGAGAAAGTGGGAGGAGAAACCCTCACTCCTATTTATAGGCAAAGTAAACTTCCCTCAACTGTCACCTTAAGAAGGGGCAAAATCAAAAGTCCGCTCGAAATTTAAAATAATAATCATGCTATTACAATCCCAACCTGCGACTTTCAATACCTTTTAGCCACACATTATACTGTTTCTGAGCAGAGCAGTTGAAAGGACAATGCTCAAAACGCTCAGAGTTGAAGCAACGTATGACGTTGTAAGAGAAACATTCAAGCCGGATCACAGATTTGCATCATGATATTATGATAAATCATAATACAAATCTCGGTTCAAGAATAAATTACTTTCAGAATTAAATGGGCTCCACGAGCAAAATCTGAATGGGGGCAACTTATTATGAATCTCAGATGATGGTGTGATGACTTTAAGCAAAGAGATCTATTTCGGATCCTGACCTTACTCATTAACACTAGGGGCATTTTATGACATATCACGAACCTCAGCCCCTTAGTAAAAACATTGCGAGATCCGACATTTAAGTTATGACTTAAATCCCTTTGTCCTATGCATGTCGTTTGCTCCTGTTAAACTCAGATATCTTGACACTTAGTTATCACATTTAGTTGTCACTCTTATAAATACCACACAAGGTCACAAAGGTATATGTCTAATCTCAAACATTATCCACTTTATGCATGGTCTAACTTGAGTATCAGAGTGTGTTTTGCAAGTACTTACCCCATCGCAACTGACGTGTATCAAAAGAAACCACCATTGTCAACCAATTCGAGTATTAATATGAATCTAGTTCAAAATAGGTACTGTTTCTAAATATATGATAGCATTAGCGCACCATGTGCATTGTAAAAATTATCAAAGATTAACCCACATAAAAATTTATGCTTTTGATGTATAAAAATGGTCTTATGGGTAAACATCACTTAAAGTGTGGACAACTTACATATCCTCTCAAACTTTGTGTTGAATCTGTAACTTACAGTAGAGGAGTGAAAAAGAATAAGATTGAATTTTGAGAGAGAGAGAGTTATAAAAGATTTCTTTTCTATAGTTTGTTTTTTTTTTTTTATTTCTAATTGAAATATATAGAACTTTATTTTTAAGTTAATATAAAATATTTTTAATATTTCGTAGTAGAGGTTTCTAAAGTTAACAAATACAGCATTATTTCTAATTATTAAGATACTTTTTTTTATATATATACAAGTAGTTTCAAAAGAAATTTAAGTTACATACAATTATATATATATAAAATCTAATTGGTCTGAGTCCAAGAAATCCTAACTAATGTTGATAATTTGGCCTAGCCTCAGAACTAGAGTGCCTCCCTTGATCACCCTAATTTTTTTTTTCTACCGACAAATATATATATATATATATATATATATATATAACAAAAAAGAAACGAAAAACATAAGAAATATAATAAACCCTACAGGTATGTGTTAAGAAATTGAGAAGTCCGGATGAAGTAGTCTGAGAAGCATCCATGATAGTAATTAGGGGGTTTAGAGTGGGATCCATTCCTGGGTTTTAGGCTGTCTTTGGTGCACTTGATAGTATAAGATAAAATAGTATAAGATAATAAGATAATGTTTAATAGTATAAATAAGCTGATAAGATCTTATACTATTAAATATTTGAAACACAGTATATGTAACTTGATAGTATATATAACTATCTATTCGACCATATTACCCTTCACTTTCCTCAGCACCCTATAAAACCCAAACCACCCCACAACTTCCATAACCACCACCTCACTTCACTTTCATCATCAACCTCATTACCACCATCTTCAATAACGCATAACCTCTCCACCATTTCCATCTTCAATCTCAGCGCTGCAATAACTCCCAGAACCACGGTCAAAATCAAGAGTCTGTTCAAACAGAACCAATCAAATTCAATTCACAAGTTCAATTTTGTTTTTCTTAAATCCTTCTTCTCAGAAAGAGCAATTCTTCTTGAAAATTTAAATACCCAGAAACGTCATCAGAACTAAAAACATGATTACAAATCGGAATCCATTGAAAATCATTTTTTTCCATGAACAAAGATAAAGTCTCTGATTAGAGAAAAGGGAAAAATGCCTCTTGTGGAACCAAATTCATAGAGGGAGATCCCAGGAAGCAAAACACCATAAACAACGGGAACTTCAATTGAAAGAATCAAATGTGACACAAGAAATTAATCTAGCATTCCAATGCAGAAACCAAAAAAAAAAAGAAACAATTTTGAACAAAACCCCGTCTTCTCTGTCACATATCCATGCCCCACAACCCCCTCATAACCACCGCGCGAGCCACCACGCCTCTTGCCGCTCATAGCAATAGCCAAGATCTGCGACCCAAACCACCAGAACCGGTGACCCATGGCATTGAATCGTCCTCCACCGTCACGCCCTCACCGCCTTGCCAAATCTCCACCGTCGCGCCCTCACCGCCTCGCCAGATCTCCATCGTCGCGCCCTCACCGCCTCGCCAGATCTCCACTGTCGCGCCCCCACCGCGTTCCGGATCGTGCACCACAGTCCTCCACCACCAAGCTCTACTGCATCCCAGATCCTCCCCCTGTTCTGCACGCAACCTTGCGCCGCTGACCCAGATCTCGTACGCCGCTGCCCTCCACTGTCGCAACCTCCGCCTAGATCGCAGCCTCGAACCGCTTGCGTTGTGCTTCTGTCGGACCTCCACCACGCCAAGCACCCCTGCCAAAGCAGAGTGATGGCTCTGTGAAAATTGGAGGGTGCGATAAATCGGGATTGGGAGAGGGAACGAGGGATTGGAAGTTTTATTAATAATAAAATATGATATAATTATTAGTATGAATAAAAAATGGTACCTTGAAAATTTGAAATATTATATTGAGGGAGAAAAGACAGAGATTGAAAGAGTGTGGCAGGGATTGAAAGAGATAAAGTTGAGAGGTAGGACGGGAAAAAATATCCTATCTGGTCTAATCAGGAGAGTGGGGGAAGGATAGAATAATCAAGTTAGAATGAGATAAAAAAACTTGACTTGATTTGACTATACTATTAAATTAAAGTACCAAATACTTGATAAGTTCTGATAGTATTAGATCTTTCCTATCATGTTCACCAAATATAACCTTAACTGTTAGGGGTCAATAGGACCGCATAAAGTCAAGCTCTGTGGCATCGTTCGTGTTAAGAAAAAAGAAAAAAACCACTATATCTATAAAAAGAAAAAAAATTGTTTTAAATTTCTTTCTTTACCAAAAATGCCCATTAACATCGTAATTGTTACTTTTTCACAAAATTCCTAGCTCTGTACAATGTACTTTCTCTACTCACTTTTATCTATCTTTTAAAATTATTGTATAAAAATTAAAAAAATATTAAATAACCTCAATTAATAATTTTATCTCTTACTCATTAATATCAAGGTTAAAGTTAAAAAAATAATTAATTATTTTTTAATTTTTTAAATAAATAGATAAAATTGGATAAAAGAACTTTTCTAAATAAACGTGTAAAAGTGGATGGAGGATAACTTCGAATATGCTTTTAGAGCTCTTAATATGTTATTAACATTAATTAATTATTACATTACATTTATAAGTATATAGATATTTTTTATTTTAAGAAAAACTATTTTTTCAAATATTTATTATTTAAATAAGAAATTTAAAAATAATTTTTAGATTAAATTATTTATAATTAAAGTTAATTTATATAGAAATAATCAACAAAATCTAAAATAAAATACCCTTAATTAAAATATAAGTATTAGTCCTTCTGTGCAAGACACGTGCCAAAAATTAGTTAAAAATTGCAATTAATTTCTTTTTATAAATTCTATATTATAGTTAAAATTGCATATTTATTTATTATCTTTTCAAAACGGAAATAAATGGATATGGACCTTTCAGAAAAAAATTGGAGTTAAAAAAAACTGTCAAAACTCTTAATTTTTTTTATCTTGATTAGGAATTAATGATTTTTTAAACTGCAAGATCATACGTTTTGGCATCCCATCTCTTCAATGACTAAAAGTTGATAGATCCTGCTGTAAGAATATTTAACTAGCTTTGAAAATTTGTCTTTGGAATCAATGAATTGAACATATATATGGTTCTGAGCCCACTATCCACAAAAGAAATTCTTTAATCTCATATATCTTGCATCTGAAATGAACATATTAATATAAATTATGTATGTTACAAATTTTCTTTCTATCTTTTGTGGGCGAAATGTATAATGGTTAAGAAGATCCAGAATATCTGCAGAAAATGGAAATGTTCCTTTTCCTTTCTCATCTCAATCAAGGATGATAATTGGTAAAGAAATATGAGAATATATTTGAAAAAATGCTATATTCCATATGTTTTTCCAAAAACTTAGAAGATCTATGAATAAAAGTTGGTCTGTCCTTTCAGGCACATCATATCGGCAACTGATATTCTTTGTTCTCTGCTAATAAACTATATCTCAAATAGTGAGTTTCTTTCACGGAGATCATCCCCAGTCAAAAGAACGAAACAGAAAGCAAGTCTACATGCTCTTAAATAGTTTATGAATAAAAGTTTAGTAACTTTACGTATCACATTAACTTATTTCTAATTGCATTGGTAGCAAAACTTTATTTTTTAATAATCTATAGTACTTCTAAAGTCAGGTATGCTACCAGTTTCAACAAGAGCTAAGAATAGTATTTACATATCGCTTGTTAAAAGAAATTGCGTATAATGGGAGTTAAACATAAACTTTGCATGGGAAGTACTTCAATTCTTGCCTGTTGAACTATTGAATCTCGTCAGCAGCATCGGTATTCCGTAGTAGCAATTATCGATCTAAAAGCATATGAACCTACGAAGATACCAAACAAATCATTATACCAAACAGTTAGCAATTATCGTCCTGAAAGTTATTTTATTGCCTTTTTGTAGGAAGGTATTCTCTTTTCTCTTTTACTATGAAATTTTTTGATAGACTCTTTTACTATAAAATATATTATTATCTAAAAGACAAATTCCAAATTACCTCATTCAACTTTTCTATTTGTGATTTACCCATAAACAAATCAATGTAGCAATTCACCTCATCAAACTTACAAAATAGTGACATTACCTACCAAGACATCAATAAGAACCGAAGCATATATAAATTTAGAAGAGTAAATTGCTATGGTAATTTGCTTAGGGTAAATTACACACAGAAAAAAGTTGACGGGATAATTTGAGATTTAGCCCTATCACTCAATTTTTAAACATTTTAACCGCTAAAACTATAATCAAGTGACAATGAATAGGGTACTATTTTCCTCTTCTAAAAACTTATTTGCAGTATGGAAGGGGAAAAAGATAAAAACTTATTTCCTCCTCTCAAACTTGGGTCAGCATCTACATCGGGTCAATATTGAGGGTATATCCTTAAAATCTCTTGGGGCCAAACTTGGTTTCCATCGACATGAAAGCTGGCTCGATGATACCCTTATCATATAACCAAAAAAGAAAGCATAATATTAAGACACTTATGTCTTTTAATGTATAAAATAGAATAATAGAATAATAATTTTAATTACATTCATTGATTAAAAAAATTATAATTTCCCTCGACACAGCTTCATATTTTAAATTGCTTAAGCAATCGACTCACTTTTTTTTTGGGTGATATCTACTCACTTTTATTAATTACTATTAAGTACAATTTTAAGCTAGCTAAAATGCTTTTCATGAATACATTTTTCATTTTAGAATTAGAAAATATTATTTCTATAATTTCTAGTACAAAAACTAATAATTAATTATAATTTTATACATAAGTAAAACTTATAGATAAACAATTAACATTTCTGTCTAAATATTTACTCATTAAATAATTCACATATGCATATGCAGATGTTCACGCTATTAATTACTTACAGTTTTGTATCTGTAATTAAGTTGATTTGTAGTCAATAGTTATAGACATTACATATAACTTTAGTGAAACTAATTAATTTTGTATATAAGCACACAATATTAATTTGTGAAAAGTTTTTACTAAAATACTTTGACCGCCTAAGTACTAATATTATTCTTTCCAAACGTACATTAATCTTTCATGATGCAAATATCAGATAGCGCGTGGCTAATGGCTGTAGATACATCTATTCTTATCATCTTTAGTTAATTTGTTTCTAACTCTTCATATAATTAATATGAGAAATTAATAGAATGATAATGTAGTGGAATGAAATGGAATTTTAATTTATCTTCAACATGTTTGGTATGATCACACATAAAATGACCACTCAATTCTATTCCAAAGCTTGATATGCTGAAACTAAAGCTGGAAGTAAAATAAAAATAACTTTAGTGACAATAAGATTGATACCTAATTCTCAAAATCATTTTCCCATACCCTCATTACAGCGAACCAAACGTAGCCAAGAATTTGTTTTTTTTGTTTTGTTTTTTTAAGTTTTCTCAACTATATCAGCAATTCTTGTCTTTGTTTCTTTCAATTGATTTGAATAAAGAATCAAGTCTTCTCTTTATCTTTTCTTTGTAAAGATGGAAAATTTTATTAAATAAACCACTCAAAAAAACTAGGCAACAAGAATATAATAAAGGGAGACAGTCCAACACTTCACATTACTAAAGGTGGAATAAAACTGACTAAACTAATCAAAATAATCATCCATCGAAAAAAAATTCAAAAACTATAGGATCATGACAAATATGCTATATTCTTATTTACCCAAAAATAAATGTCATCCATCGAAAAAAATATAAAAACTATAAGATCATGACAAATATGCTATATTCTTATTTACCCAAAAAAAATGCTATATTCTTTTCCACCTTAGTCTAGCACTTTGATGATAAGAACATGATTTTGTAACTTCTACGTATATATCTCCAGGGAGGGGGAAAAAAAATCCAATTTACACTTCTTCAAGTTTGGAGAGATTTCTAATAAGGAAAATCTATTGTCTACTACTGAAATGTGTCTTCTGTGGGGAATCTACACATAATGATTTGAGGAGATAGAAAGCCAAAACCAGCTAAAGTGAAATTACATCTAACAGAATGATCGATAAGAACCTCAGAACTGGTAAGAAAACATAAAATTTGCCTTTAGACTGTCCATTCTCCAGAAATAAAACCGAAATTGGTCATAAACTTGTCTAACTTGAATAGGACTGGGGTTCTGAGAAAATCTCTACGAATTCTTGTTTGCAAGAGACATCCCTGGCTTTAGTGATGTATCCGGCAGCCAGCCGTGAATCCTCATTTTATTCTACGAAGTTGTTAGCATCGGTCATATTAGTCTATGATTTGAAGAAATTAGCATATTAGTTCTTGGAATTATCATTCGTATGATTGAATTGATCCTTAATTTGATTGAAAAACGGTTGATGTAAGAGATTAATATAACTAACTTTTTTATATTCAAAGACTAATATGTTAATTCTTTCTGATTAAAGACTAATATAACCGATGCTAAGAGTTTAAATCTTAAAAGTTTAACTTGATAAAATATCATATCGAGTTTGGGTCAAGTTATACCCGACTTATGAACAACCCTACTCAAGGAATTAAGAAATGGTTCAAGTCTTCACTTGATTGATTCCCCTTCGTGCACTAATTAAGAACTCATCTTTGATATAAAGAATTCTAATATACAAAAAGGAAAACTAGAGATCTAAATACCGAATCATAATTTTGCACAATTATGGTAGTTTGTTTCATTGTCCTATTTTCACAAACACACCTAAGCATTGTATTAAATACTATCCGGTAGCTTCAAAAATCAACACTTGGTCAAGCGTGATACATGTTTAGTTTTAATCAGAAGCATGCGTGCAGAAAACAAATTAGTAATTAACAATTCTTTATACTTTTTGTTCTGAACATGATTCAGAGCAATAACTGAATAAGTGATTAAAGATGGAATTCTCCATAGCACAATGGCAACAACGGTGGTGTGAGGGGTGGGTACTTATAAAAAGCATTCTAACGCTCAAGTTAGATTACGCACAAAGATAGTAGTGTTTAGAATTAGATTAGATGCATATTTTTTAGACCTTACAGGGTATTTATAAGAGTGTCTTGAGTGATGAGAATTGTATTTTAATTTGAATTGAATGTTATTATTTAGGATCAGAATCTATAAGATTGTTATCTCTTATAACTAATTTCCTTATTTATGTGAGATGTAATTAGTGTCCAAGTCTATGAGGGATTCTGTGAGAGATTTATTCTTCATAAATAAGGAGATATATTTATCTAATAGCGCGCATAAATATTTGGATCCTATTTTGGTGAGTCGGGTTGCTCTTGAACCACTAACCCAAAACTCGGTTCAGAACAGTTGCACCCAGCTTGACGCTTAGATGTGATAGCTAAGTGTCAAGATATTCGAGTTCAGCAGGAACACACGACACGCATAGGATAAAGGGATCTCAGTCATATAAAAAATGCTATATCTCACAATATTTTTTCCAAAGGGCCGAGGTCCGTGATGTGTCATAGTGTGCCCTCGGTGTTAATGAGTAAGGCTGGGATCCAAAATGGTTCACTCCGCTTAAGTCATAACACTGTTATCCAGGATACATATAGTAGGTTTCCTTTGTGAGGCTCATCCAATTTTGAGAGTAATTTGGTTTCCAATCGAGACTCATGTTATGGATTATCATGATGCTAGTCCGTGATTCGGCTTGAATGTCCTTCTGTAATGTCATGTGTTGCTTCAATTCTAAATGTTCTAAGTTTTGCCTTTTCAACTGCTCTATTCAGAGACAGTACACCATATAGTTAAAGAACAGTGGAAGCCACCATTTGGGATTCGTAACGCCATGATTGTTGTTTTCAAATTTCGAAATGAAAGGGAAGAGACGCTTTTGACCTCGTTCATAGTAAGATTGGATGTTACCCCTGCAACTATAAAAGGGAGTGAGGGGAAAACACTCAGTTTTTTGTTACCCCGAACTGCGAACTACTGATGTGTTTATACTGGACTCAGGCAGTGTGAGATCAGAGATTGGAAGAAATAGAAACTCTGGTATCCGAGTTACTTGAAGATGAGGCTGAGGTCCTCCATTTCCTTGTGGAATTGGCTGACAAGAGCGGGACCATATACTGTAAAGATGTTCTCGATGAGTCTATTGACTCAATAAGGCCATTATTAGGTATTTCATCTTGCATATATCTAACTCACTTATATTTTCAATTTCTTCTAAGTGTTGTAACACTCTTGTTTTCTTTTGGTAGAAAGTATGGCGCCCCCAGTGGTCTCAAGCTTCTTGCTCAACACCTAGTTTACAGGAGAACAGGGTTTAGATCCGGATCATAAGCCCCGACCATTGCTCCAAGGGTCACGGTCGCAGTTCCTCCACCCACAGTGTAATAGGCAGAGCCCGGTTCTCCTGTGCAGCCTCTCCAACCTCAAAAGAGAAAGGCCGACAACAAAAGGGAGCAGAAGGGTAAAATGTCGACTTCTGAGGTTGTTTATGTTAAGGCTCCTATTGGTTCGGGGTATGCCATTCCAAAGGGTGCTCCATTGTATTTCTTTCTTAGGTCGGTTTGGGGCATAGAGGTTGATTCCACAAGGATCATTGACAACTCTCTTTTGTCTCATGTTTACTCAAATGTATTAATTGAGCATGATATGATGGAGCTTCTTCAAGATGCGCAAGTGCGGTGCTTGCGCGTTGCCTCTGTCCTCCAATTTCTGGAGGGATCTTTCGAGTCCATTCATGAGGCTCGAGAGTTAGAGAAAGAGCTGGACACCTCTAGTGAAAGGATCTTTGTTGAAAAAGTCCATTCAGTTAGGCTCGAGGTGCGCAGTTCCGAGAAAGAGCTAGACACCCTCTTAAATTGCCGAAGGGTGGCTGAGAAAGCTTTAAGGATCATTTACTCTTGGCTACTCTAACCGCCCTTGCCGAGAACAAATTTCTCCATTAAACTGAAGCCAGGCTGAATGATGAAATTATGGTTATTGAAGATGAATGTTCTAACTTAGTGGAGGAATCGTTCTCTAAGAGAACCCGAGGAGGAAATGGGCCAAAGTGTCATTTTTGGCAAAAAAATATCTCTAAATGTCACTTTTCTCAAACTATCGAAACGCCACCGTTTTGCCCATTTTTATTTTTTGTTGGGCTCCACGTAGGATACGCCAAGCGCTCTGACGTATTCCACGTGGATACGCCAAGTGCTATGGCGTATCCCATGACGTGGCCTACCAAAGTTTGCCAAGTCAGATGGGTTGAGACTGGCTATAATGAACTCGACTGGGCTGGCCCAAATGGGTTAAGACTGGTCCGAATGGACTGGACTGGGCTGGGCTAGGCTGGCCCAAATGTGTTGGGACTTACCCGAATGGACTGGGCTAGGATTGACTCGAATGGGCTAGGATTGGCCCGAATGGGCTGAGATGGGCCGAATGTCTTGACCGAATGGACAGCTTAATGAATGATGCTCTAGGCTTAAAATTGCCGAAGGAGTATGCCTTTTTGGCATATTTTTCAATTTTAAAATAATATAAATAACAAAATAAGCCTTGAGACAAAATAAAAATAAATTTTAAAATTAATTATTAGATCATTTTTTATCTTTTATATTTATTATACATTTTTTTGTAACCATGAGGCTACTCTAACCGCTCTAGAATTTGAACTAAATAGACTAAGAACAAATTTCTCCATCCTCGCCGGTTCACCAAACAACGAAGCCGATTTGTCCTATCTCTACAAAATTAATTTACTTTAATAATTTAACTGATTCTATAAAAAAATGAAAGTTATGGTTATATTTCATCCTGAAGATGAATATTCTAACTTAGTGGAGATGAATCGTTGTAAATACTCCTTAATCGTAAATGTAATAAAATGTAGTCTTATACATCAATACCCAATGTGGAGGTCCTTAATGAGGAGAAATCTAGAAGAAGGTGAAAATTTGGTTCAAGGAAGTTTATAGTTCGTGGAATGGTTGGATCGTAGATGTCGCTGGCGTCCACGTGCCCAACTAAAAAATTCCTACTAACCAAGTTCATCTTTTGGTAATATTTTTTGCCAAAAATGGCACTTTGGTCAAAAAGCCGAGGAAATTGGTTCAAGGAAGTTAGTTCGGGATGGTTGGATCATAGATGTCGCTCCTGCAACTATTCCTACTAACCAAGTTCATCTCAGGGCAGAAGTCGGTGAAGAGGAGGCGGAGGAGACACCGGAGGGTAACCAAGAAGAAAAGGCAGAGAGAACCTCAAAGATGGTCGTGGAGGTAACCCCAAAGAACACCTGATTCTTATTTTTTTCTTTCTATTTTGCCCCCTGCGTGGGGTTTTTATAATATTTGTATATGAACAAGTCTCAGTCTTAGGCATCCATTTAATACTTAGAATAGTTTTTATATTCTTGTTGCTTCTTATTTTACCTCACCGATATGGGTTCAACGCTCGATTTCGGTGTTTCCATTTATTCAATCGAGATAAGTCTAACACTCGATCTCAGTGGTCAGGTATACTTCAGAAATGTTTCTATACCTTTGTTGACACTTAGTCACTTAAGTATGAAACTTTGAAGTATAATTTTGACACGGAAACTTCTTGGAATGATGTCCACTATCCTGGGCAACGATCTAATGCTCATAACCACATTAAACCTTTTTCAGGCTTATAGGTTAGACTTAATATTGAAATAATATAATATAGTTGACATGGAAACCTCTTGGTACGGAGTCCACTGTCCCAGGCTAAGGTCAGATACGCTTAACTTCTATCAACCTTTTAAGTTTATGGGTTAAGGTCAAACTCATAAGGATATAGGTAAAAACCCTTGAATGCACTCCTTGAACTCAGATACCGATCAAGTGGATTCCCCTGTTTGGCCATCATGTATGGATATCGGAATATCTGATCATTTCTGGACCTTGTATTCATTGGACCTCTCCATAGTGTGATAATCTTGTGGGTTGTGCCGAGATGATGTTAGACTGAAGTACTTATGGACTCAAAGTCACAGTTGAGGTACTGGCTTAAATGAGAATGGGTTGAAGTACTCATGGATTCAAAGTCATAGCCGAGGTACTGACTTAAATAAGAATGAGCTGAAGTACTCATGGACTCAAAGTCATGGCAAAGGTACTGGCTTAGATAAGAATAAGTCGAATTACTCGTGAACTCAAAGTCACGACCAAGGTATTAGCTTAAATGAGAATGAGTCGAAGTACTCGTGGACTCAAAGTCACAACCGAGGTATTGGCTTAGATGAGAATGACACTCCTTCTAGCGCCATTATTGGCATATGGTAGTCTTCTTTTGGGTTTACTTTCTTGGAGTATGATAGTCCTCTTTTGCATTTACCTTATTGGAGTATGATAGTCTCTTTTTGGGTTTACCTTCTAGAGTACAGTAATCCCTATTTGGGTTTACCCTCTTTGGTATTCTCTTTTTTAATTTACCTTCTTGGTATATAATAGTCCCCTTTTGGATTTACCTTCTGAAGTACAATAATCCCCATTTGAGTTTACTCTCTTGGACATTCCCTATTTTGGGTTTACCATGTTGGGTGTGACCTGTTTGGGTTGATCTTGATGTATATCTCATTTGGGTCTACCTTTTTAAGGTGGTATGAGGGGATGAGTACGTACCTACAAAAGACACACTAACGCTTAAGTTTAACCGTACACAAAGATTGTAATGTTTAGAATTAGATTAGATGCATACCTTTGAGACCTTGCAGGGTATTTATAGAAATGTCTTTGGTGATAAGAATCGTAATTCATTCTAAATTGAATGCTATTATTTAGGATCATAATCTATGAGATTGTTATATTTTATAACTAATTTCCTTATTTATGTGGGATGTAATTAGTGTCCAAATCTATTAAGGATCCTATAAGAGATTTACTTCTCATAAATAAGTAGATGTACTTATCTAATAACGCGCATAAATATCTGGATCTTATTCTGGTGGGCCAAGTTACTCCTGAACCACTAACCAAAAACCTAGTGCAGAACACTTTTCAGTTCATATATTTCAAAAAAAAAAACAACAAAACAAAACCAATGTCTTTTTCAGTTTAATATTTGATGTTTCGGAAAGGAAGCATCTTGCATTTTCCTTCCATGTGTTTTCCCTTCTATATTTGTTCATTAACTTTTTTCTTCCCCTTTTATCACTAACTTTTCTCATCTAAATAAATACATATATAACTGATACAATTCAATAATTCATTAGCATAAGAAATGCTAGTGCAATGCGCTTTCAGAGATAAAATCATATAATTAATTTATAATCATCCTGTACAATAGGTAGAATAGGAGTACTAGACCATACAATAGGGCAAACTTCCAAGATCAAGCTGAACTCAATGGTACTCTATGTAAGTAGAGTTTATTATAATTCTTTTCATTCCCAGGAACTTTGATAAACACGGATAGTGAAGGGGTTTTTTTTGGTTGTTTTAGGATCTGAAGGGAGGTTCGGTTATTGTTATTTAAGGAGAAACCAAAGGAAAAGAAAGAGAGCAAAGAGAAATGATTCAGTACTGATCAATCTCCCCTCTTTTTCTTCTTCTGCTCCTCTGACTCAAGAAGATCCTCCAAAACCTTATCATCCAAGTACTCGAACTCAAAAACATGCCTCTGTTGTGCACCAGAAGAACTGCCGGTGGCATGGGAAGAGGAAGAGGAGGAGGAGGAGGGTGATGCTAAATGAGGTGGATATGGTGGTGAGCCCCTTATTTGAGAATAGTACTCATTAGGAAAATTGAGAATTGCAAGATGACCCCTCAAGTTAAAGGCTGCTCGATCATAAGCTCTAGCTGCTTCTTCAGCCGTATCAAACGTCCCCAACCACAGCCTTGTCCCTTGTTTTGATGGATCTCTTATCTCTGCCGCATACTTCCCCCACGGCCGCCGCCGGACGCCTCTGTACCGGACCTCCTCCCTTGCCTTCTCCTCCTTGCCCTGCTTCCCCTTCTGGTGGTCCTCCATGGTATGCTTGTTGTGTGTGCTAATTAACTTGTTTTTCAATTTTTGACCTATACCCTTGTTCTTGCTTTCCTGATTTTGTACGGTTAGTTTTGTGATTGTATAGATGCTTATATAGATAGTCTATGTGTGAAAATGTGTCAAATCTGAGGAAAATAGTGATTTGTTCTCTATATGATCTCAATCTAGGAACGTACAGTTTGACCAAGATTTGTTTCCCAGAAGGTTCTCTATTGAAATTTAAGTGTATAAATTCGATTCTTCGACTATGCCTATGTTTTGCCATGAACTGGAGCAAAACTATGTGGAGAGGGTACAAATCTTTCTCATCAATATGCAACTAGGCAAAATCTTATTTTATACACATTCCACTATGAGGGAGAATCATAGATTTTCTGACACTATATACATATAGTTCGAGCCATTAGTAACACTGGATTTCTGTTAGTTTTCACAGCACTTTTCATCAAGGTGTATCTGATGGGGTGGAGATAACTTTATGCTTCCATAGATTGACGAGAATCCACAAATTATACTAAAACTTTTATATATCAAGGGATTAAATAATGAAAATGCTGAATTCTACGAAAGCAAATTCGTGTAACGACACATAAAATCAAGGAAAAACAATAGATATAATTGCGTTTTATCTCCTTTTTTATTTGATACGAATGGTTTGAGTGGGTGCCTATGTCAATCGTGATCCATTCACAAAATCGTGTTAGCTAGTGGGATATAACAAAGCTCTTAAATAATTGTTTTGATGATTTGAATAAAAAATCATTGAAATCAGTATTAGCTTGAATATATACTTGTTTTATTTTCCTCATTGAAGCACTCTACATCATATATCCTCATTTATAGAGACAAATCAAAGGTGCAGTCAAGTTATGATAGCTAGTTAGTTCGTAGCACTACTCGTTTATTTTAAAATTATGTTATTTGAATACTCAAAATATAACAATTAGATGACATTTCATTCACATTTGTCTACATTATATTCATTCTAATTTTATATAATATATGATAATATTTAGTCACATTCAAGTCAATATTCATTCTAATTTTATATAATATGTGATAATATTTAGTCACATTCAAGTCAAACATGATATCCAACATAAGTGTTGTATTAGGGGTGTAAAAAAACATTTTTCCTTTATTTTATACTCATTTATAAGCTATCAAATAACACTAAGTTTTATTTTATATTTTATTGAGCACTTCATATTATACATATATTTTTCATAGTATCTATAAATATTATTTATAAAGAATTCTGATTGTTCCATCACCTTGGTGCCCCTACTAGAGTCACAAGCTAGCACTACCCAGCTCAGCAAAGAATTCTGAACGTGTTCAAATAATTGAGCAAATGAATATTTTATCATGGAGATCCCAAATTCAACTTTTGTCACGACTTGTGGTAACGTACGTAGATTTTATGGAAGAGAGGCAAATTTTGCTTAGGCATCAATTAGTTAGAATAAAAAAAAGAAACCATCTTTGTCTTGTTTTGATGGTCACTTTTTTATTTTCTTTATATCATCATTGTCAAAAGTGGAAATTGCAATAAAATGAAATAAATTAGAGAAGAAAAACGGTGACCCGGTTCAAACTTTAAAAGGTGCTGCAATTGACAACATTATAGGAGTGATGAATAATGTTACTTACTTATATTTATATACATAGTTATTAAACTTGAATTGGTTATTAAGTTGATAAATATTTAAAATAAATAAAAATTATATACATACATACACACTACTAAAATTTTCAGATTTAGAGACAGAATAAATTTTGTCTCTAAATGTGTAAAATTCTATCTCTAAATATTTAGAGACGGAATTAGAGACAAAAATTTCTTCATCTCTAAAATTAGTGTCTCTAAATATTTAGAGACGAAAAATGAGTTCCGTCTCTAATTTAGAGATGGAAAATGTCTGTCTCTAAATAAAAAAAATTATGTCTCTAATTGGAGACGAAACTCATTTTCCATCTCTAATTCCGTCTCTAAAATTAGAGACGAATTTTTCCATCTCTAAATCCGTCTCTAATTTTTTAAAAAATATTAAAAAAATTAGGTATCTAGTTGGGATTTGCCACAACTAGCACCTATTAATATGAAGAAATCGCATTCTAATATTCAAGATACTTTAAACCAACTCTCAGCACTCATATTACTTCTTAGGTAAGGAAATAATTCATAGATATTAAGAATTCGAAATAGGAACTGTTTTTTCAAATAGATATATATAGTGTGTTTTTGTTTAAAATCAGCTGCAATCTCACAACACTCATACTAGCCATTTGAACTATCAAATTAGAATCCAACATCAAAATCCAACAATAAAATGGTAACTCTAATAACTTGTAGGAAACAAAACATCATTTGTAAGGAGCATATATACAGTATCTCCTACAAAATAAACCTTAACAGAAATTCAATAATCTCAAGTAGTACATACTCTAACTTGTAGCAGTTCCAGATATGTTATAGACAAGAAAATATTTAAAAATATAAATAAATGATAACATTAAAACCAACTTCATTTCAATAAGAAAACCTAACTAAATCATTCTGTCAATCAATATTTTACTAAAAAAAACTTCTATTGATTAATCTTTGCTAAGTGTATCTAGAAAAAAAATTAGAATCACTGCACAGGTCTGCCTCTAGAACTCTATCCAATAGAAGTAAAGAAAACAACTTGACCTTATGGGTAACAGAAGCATCGACAGTTGTTAGGTTACTTGACAAAGAAGCAAAGAATAGCTTCAATTACCTGTTCATGAGATTCTAACTGTCTCCGTGAAATGCTTGTCTATTTTTTTATTTCATCCTACTTAAGCACTTTAGGAGTCTTTAATTTACCAGGGTGTGTACCATTTGAGATAATACTACCAATTTCACCAGCAGTCCTTTTCCTGCATTGAGAATCAAACATAAGTTAAAACAAACTTGTATAAAAACAAGTGCTTAGTGATAGTAACACATTGAAAAGTGAAAGAAAATAAAGGGGGGAAGAAGACTTTCAAGCTAACAATATCAAGACACTATTTTAATGAGCACAGTGACAGACTGCATTCACATCATCCATAACAAGTCAGCAAAACCCAAAAGAAGAGGTGGATGTAGATGAACAAGTTTTACTGAGTGCATTGCAAAGGATGTAAATGCTAATTACCACTGCATTGTAGGCTGCAGGATAATCAGTCTTTACATCCCTAACAATCTGATTTGCCATATTAATATTAGCAAACTTGTCAACATACACATGACAAATTCCATCTGCATAACAAAAATAACAAATTCCATAAAAACCCTAGTTTGTAACTACAAATAGGAAATTTATATATACATATTACCAGTATGACCAAGAACAGGAATTTTTGTTGAATCCTTAATTTGAGAAACAAGCTTATTACTACCTCTAGGGACCACAAGATCTATCACATCATCAAGTTGTGCCAGAGTATAATTAGTGGAAAATCATCACTGACAAATAATTATGAGGAATTTAACTTGTAATATCCACCTTGAGCAGATTTGGAATTTCTTCTCTTGAAGTCACAAGCCCAATAAGTTTGTCACCGATAGTATCTGGCATAACTGAAGTAATGACCTACAATAAAGAAGAAATATGAAAGATGGAAACATATTTATAACTAAATTGATGACAAAGAAACAACAGTCAAATCTGATTCAGATTAATCTTACAAAATAGTAGCCTCAACTAAAATAAATAGATAAACCTTGTGTAAGACTACATTTGATCGTCGGGCTTCCTTGCCACCTTTAAGCAGTAAACCATTCCCACTTCACAAAAGCATGCTTGGGAAAGTGAGAAATTAGATTTAGACAAAGACAACAACGAAAAGCTGGGCATGTTATCCTTCAATATTTAACTCCAGTATGCAAACAATTAAGTTCTTACCTTCTCAGGCTTCGGGGTTAAATGTGATATCAGAAATTTTTATATCCAGCTGCCTCAGCATCAACAACATCAGCCTCATTCTCAAGCCTTATCATACTTTCATTTTTCTCCAATGCATCAGCCATTGCCAGCAATATTTTCCTCCTTTCTTCAAGATTTAGGACCTGAAACCAAAAACATCAATATAATACAAATGACTACTTACTTTAGTTCATTGTGTTAGGAATAACCCAAAAAAAGAGATTGATGGAAGTAAAGCAGGCTTACAGTTCTCATAAATATGTAACTGTACTTACCTGAAGTTGTCTAGAACCATCACATGCTACAACTGCCATTTCATGCGCACTCACTTCCTTTATGTTGGTCCACAAATGTGCATCTTTATGAAAGACAGTACCTATTCTTTCCCCTTGAAGCACTCGAATGATGCTATTTGTAGCATAGCCACTTCAAAGGAGGTTGATATACAATTCAAAGTCAATAAAATGCAAAATCCATATGTATACTTGAAATTATGCAATACATGTAAATTATTACTCACAACCGAAATCAGAATCTTTTTATCATCACTTTAACTATTTTCAATATAATGATACTTTTAGTAAATACTGACTGCCACAACAAAGAAAAAGGAATAATCCTTTGCAAACCAGTTCATAAGAGAATCTCATTCATTACATTTTTTTCCTGATGCTTTATCCATAATTTTACCATTCAGGGTGAGTGGGTCACTCCCTCAATGGTCAACCCAAAAACAAATTAATTAAAAAATCTCTCTATGGTATAAAACTGAAACAAAAAATAGTTATCTTCAGTGCAAACATTTTGCTATATCAATAAAAACAAAGCACAAAATATTAGTTACCTAGTTATAATCATTGGGGTGCCAGCATAAGCAACACAAACAGCAGCATTAACTTTAGCAATCATACCCCCTCTGCCCAATCTTGACTTGTCTCCAAAAGTTACAATAGTTCTAGAGGTGATATAACAGTTCTCTACATTCAAGCTACAGAGAGCTACAAAATAGAACACTTGTAAATAGAAGTAAGGAGATATCTACAACGGGAATCCAGATACAAGCACATTCGAGAGACTAGTAAGTGTATCATCTTAGCTTAAATTTGATATATAGACATTTCCATAGCTCACGATGAGACCATGTATACCAGAACGGGGCTAAGGGAAGGAAATGGTAATTAGCATCCTTCAAGAGATAAAAGAAACCATATTCAAATTGATAGAGCTCAGGTCATGCAGCCTACCTGTACATTTTTTTTATGATAGTTGAAAGATAAGATCCACATGCATCAGTAAAACGGTTTCCAGAAATGTTAAGCACTTCTAGTCGAGCAAATAGCACTGAGCACTCACAAATCTGACAGAGGAATAAGCAAAGTTAATATACTAGCAAATTGGGAATGGCCTAAATGGCTTCCTAGTCATGCAAATTGAGACAAGCATTACTTTCATAGATTTATCAAGAATTGGGTTGATCAGAATATTCTTGTGCAATAGATTGTGAATTTAAAACTATTGAAATGGCCTTTTGTGGGGACAAGCCTGCGAAGTTAGCTAATATTTTAGTGATTTAAGACCTGATAATTCAATTTCTTTTCAGAAAACATCATAACTAATATCAAGTGTATGCCTCCATTATATTCAAATATGAGCTCAAGTTTTGGAAATATCTTTCTACAAAAGAACAATAAAGCAAAAAAACTACAAATAAAAAAAAATACCTAACAAATTGTGAGAGAGGTCAAGCATTGCAAATGCTTTTTGAGAATGCAATGCATTTATCAATGGGGTTATAGACAAATCTTGCAGGTCACACTCAGACACAATGATTTTATCATCTGAAACCTATTGATAACAATAAGCCAAAATCAACACAAAATTAGAATTGAAAAGGGGGGCAGTCCTACCAATGCCTTTTGCTTGGGAGACACACAACAGCATATGATAGACGCACAATCAACAACCAATCCCAAAAATTGGTGCTTCATATCATCTTCTAAACTATATGTCAAAG
Source organism: Ormosia emarginata (assembly GCA_029884605.1). Lineage (NCBI taxonomy): Eukaryota > Viridiplantae > Streptophyta > Magnoliopsida > Fabales > Fabaceae > Ormosia > Ormosia emarginata. Next base: position 22,923,226 of record JAQQTP010000071.1, on the reverse strand, counting down.
CTTTCCCATCAATAATTAATGTAAATGCAGTATAAGGATCCTTCTCCAGCTTTATCATTTATGATTCCTAACATCAGATAAAACCTAAGTCTATAAAGTAAAAGAAATAACAAAGTTGAAAACTTCAATAGCGTACAACTGCAAATCTGCAAAGAATTAAAAAGTAATAAAAAATCATAATTTCAAAAGCAATTGAAAAAAAAAATCAAAACTTGAATCCTAAAAAGAGAAGGGGCGAGGAGGACTCACAAGTTGGATTAAGGGTTGAAAGGGAGACTGAAGAAGAGGAGGAATTGCTGAACAAAGAAGCAGAGGCTTTGTCGAAGAGGAGGGCACGGACCCTGAGTCAAAGGTGAAGGTTAGCCCAAGATTTAGAGGGGTAGGGGAAGAGAGGAAGGGTGCGAAGTTGGTGGTGGTGGAGGGATTTGTTGGCCAGGGAAAGTGGATAGTTCATGGTGGGTTGCTTAGGTTACGGGTGAATGATGGTGGACCACCATCATCTCCAATGTGCCATTGTTTCCAGCTGGAGCAAGAGGTATACGACGAAGGCGAAGCTCGGTTTGAGGGTGACTAGTTCGCATGGTTGCAAATCCAGAGATAGGCAAAGGCTGGTTTTGCGTTTGGTTGATTCGGCCATGGCTACAGAGATAGGCCACCGGAGAAGTAGAGGTTCTGAAATTGTTTTGCAATTTGGGAATAAGGATTCCCGAATTCAAGTTTAATTTTGAAGAGATTAGAGACGGAAACAATCCATCTCTATATTATAAAAAAATTATTAATTAAATTATATAAATTAGTTAGAGACGAAAAAGAAAGGTAATTAGAGATGAAAAATTTAGTGACAGATAAATTCCGTCTCTAAATTCTGTCTCTAAACATATTTGATTTTTTTAAATATTACTTTGATTGAACAAAGACAGAATTAGAGACGGAAAAATTTGAGATGGGTAAATTCCGTCTTTAAATTCCATCTCTAAATATATTTGACTTTAAATTAACCAAATAAAAATGGAATTAGAGACGAAAATTCTGAGACGGATCATTTCCGTCTCTAAATTTTAAATTTTATTTTTTCTCTCTAATTCATCAATTCTGTCTCTAATAGAGACAGAATTCTTTTCATTTCTAAATTCCGTCTCTAAATCGAAAATTTCTAGTAGTGACATTTGGGTTTGGACCAAGTTTAATACTATAAATAAAAAGAAAGAAGCAAAAGAGAAAAAAAAAATTAATCAGATTGCTATGATCTCCCCAATTTAATACCTATAAAAGCTTGTCAAAATTTTCATATAAGCCCAAAATCTGAGCCATTTATTAGCACTCACACAAATAAAATCTTAACGCCTAACTTATCTCCTAATTTCATGACTGCATGCACACACACACACACACATAGAGAGAGAGAGAGAGAGAGAGAGAGAGAGAGAGAGAAAGAGAAAGAGAGATAAATAGAGGAAAGAATGCAACACAAGCAACCAACCATCTTCTCTGCTCACCTTGGTCTTTCTAGCTAGTCTTGTTCATGTCGTTCTTAACGGAGCCGTGGTGGGACTAAGTATTGTCAGGGTGCGATTAGGGCCTAGCGGAGGCACTAGTGGGACAACAACAATGCTACATTTTTCTCCTTAGTTCTCAAGTGTGGCAGGACTACGTTTTCCTCCTTAATTCTCAAGCGCAGCAGCAGGGATTTGATGATCGCATTTGGACTTGTAAATCAAGTTGGAGGGCTGCCTTTACATCTAAATTTTTTTTAAACATGTGCATGACCTAACTAAGTCATGTAAATCCATCCGAGACATTTGTTTTTCCAAAACCTCAAACCTTCACATTGGGTTATATGCATGGCCGATTCCAATTGCTACTCGAACCAGTCAACTAGTTTAATTGCCAGTTTAGCATTTCACCGATTAATTGAATCAACCAGTTTGATCCGAGTTTAATAATTATGTTTACACACGCAATCTTCATATCTCAATAATTTTTGGCACAGACAGTCCCTCCAAGAATTTTGCACACTTGCATTATGATGCTACCACCTCATGCAATGAAAAGAGATGTGAGGTGAAAAGATGTGTAACAAGAATTATTCAACAGCAATTGATTACATTATATGGAGTAATGCTACTCACACTTTCACACATATCATGTTACATCACTTTTCATTAATTAAACATCAAATTTATTTAACTAACAATTTACTTATAATTAATTAAGATACTTAAGGCAAGTGTTCTAAAGTGGATACAGAGGAGTACCTGACATAAACACGTTATGATCACTACAAGAAAAGTCATAATTTGCAAAGGATTAATCCACCACAAACAGGCTCAAATCCGCCGCAAATTGGTGATGGATTCAAGACTGATGCAAAAACCCTGGTCGTAATATAGTTTGTGGCAGATTTAATTTTTGCCGTAAATTTGTGGCCACTATATCCACCGCAAAGCCGTCACAAATATTCAACTATAATGCAAACCATTTTTACATGTCTAGATCTTCCTGTCAATGCATCTAATCAATTCATAAAACAAACATAACAAATTATATTACTTAAACAAAGCTTGTCCAAATACAACTTGATCCATAAAAAGTTAAAACTGAATTAAGTCTACAACTAAGTTCATAAAAAAGTTCAAAAGAAATATAACAATCCATACAACACTCAAACATCAATTTCAATTCCTATCCTCATCATCATTGTTATCTTCATGATCATCTTCAGTATCCTCATTATCTTCTAATAGTAGTTGTTGTTGGCCTAGCTGAGTGCTAGTGAATTTTAAATATGTTTTCAACAAATTACCAATTCGTTTATTCTGTTAATGTTGGTATCGTTGAAATAGCATTTTCCACTTCGAATCACATTGGCTCTACTGCTCCATTTGCTGTTGAATCTCCTGAACTCGATCTTCCATCTCCTACTGCAATTGCTCCTTAACCTGATTAATATATATAAACACAAATCCATCAATTCATTCCACAACTCATCTCCAAACCCACAAAACCTGCAACAAGTTTTTCTTTTATGGGAAAAAAATTAATTAACCAAAATATGAAAAATTAAAAGATTGACTACATCCAACAAGTTGATTAATCAAAATACGATAATTAATTAATAAAAATGTTGCAGCTACTACTTAACTTGATTAATAATGTGCTCAGGAACTTGACTCGATCTATGCCTTGAGGAGGATGACTCTCCACGTTCATAGATAGATGTTTGAGAACCAATGTCATAAACATGACCCTTCTTTATCCTGCCAACAGTTTTAATCCAAAGCTTTCGACTGGTCATTTGTGTACTAGATGCCCCTTCTTCATTTGAACACTAAGAAGATTGTTCAGCCTCCTTAACTTTGAAATATTCCTAAAAAAGGAAATAAAAAGTATGTTCTAATAATATTGTTATAAAATGAGTTAATATTAAATTTTATAAATTCAATAGAAATACTATCATATGCATTCTTAGCTTTTGTAGAAACTCATTCACAATGGTTTGCTTTCTTCAAATGGACGTGACGAAAGATCTCATCAACTGTGGGTTCTCTACCCCCAAACCTTAGCTTGTAATAATTAGAAAATAAGTTAATAACAAAATAATAAACATATTACTAAACAATTAACGATGATAGTTACCAATTTTTACACATGAGTGCTTGTAGAAATGCAACCACCAGTGTGCAAGCATCCATCAGTGTCAAAAGTATGTGATAAACACATATTTTATTCATTAAGAAACCCTTATATTTAGTCATTTACACTCTCCATATTCTTAATTGATTGAGTTTGACATGATTTTGTGAGTTTGAGCTCAAATTGGTCCTAATTGAATATTTTCAGCATTATTGAGATTTTACACTGTTTCTGTATTTTGGTCATAACTTGAGTTCTTGATATCTGAAAATCATGAATTTTATCTTTTAGGAAATCTAAGAGGAAGCTCTACAACTTTGATGAAGAGCTCGAAGTCTGATTCAGATGTCTAAGGGACCTAAGTTTACATAGAAGTCAGAATACGGGTTCTGTCAGTAGAATCCGAACAGTGTGCACTCATAAAATCATATCTCAAGATGTAATAATGGAGATGGGCTGAAATTTGGACAGTGGATAGTCAAGATCCAAATAAACAACTTTCATGAAGAACACATTTTCAGAAAAAGAAGTCTAGTAGGTCATTTTGAGCTTGCAAGTCGGAACAGAGGTGCTGAAGTTGGGTTTGAGCAACCTACGGTATTTGGGACATATCTTGGGCTTAAGGAAGCCAAATTGGACGAACCAGCTATCCATTTTATAGCCAAGACAAGGATCTACAACTTTCATGAAGAACACTTTTCGTGGTTCTGAAGTATAGTGGGTCGTTTTTGGCTTCCAAGTCAGATACAAAATTTTCGTCCTCAACCACCCACTCATCCATCCACTAATCCACTCATCCATCCACTAATCCACTCATCCACTCATCCACTCATCCACTAACTCACCCATTCATCCACTCATACACTAATCCAACCACTTAACCACTCCACCCACTCATCCACTAATCCATCCACTCATCCATCCACTCACCCATTCATGTCCATAATTTCCCACTCACCAAAAGTCCTTTGGCATTTTTCACTAATTCAACCACTCAACCATTCCACTCACTCATCCACTAAACCAATCCACTAAACCAACCCACTAATCCATCTACTCAAATACTCCACTCATCCACCCACTCATCCACCCACTTCCCTTTGTCATTTTGTTACCTTAGACTTCTATAAAAGGCACCATTTATCATGAACAAGATGTAACTCTCCTTCATTTTCTCTCTTAGTTTCTTGTTTCTTCATAGTTTCTTCTTGTTTCTTCATAGTTTTTCTTGTGATTTCTTTCTAGCTATGTGTAACTAAACCTCCCTTGGTTAAGGGGGTGATGAAACCGCTAGTATTAATGTTGTAAACTTTGCATATTTGATTATTTCAACACGCTTATGTTTTTATTCATATATTTCTCAATCTATTGTTGGTATGAAGGTTTTTGTACTTGTTCCTACTTTCAAAGTAGTAGATCTAGGTTTATTATGCGCGGTTGCGGTAGTAGATCTAGTGGGATGTATGATGTTCATGTGGGTATAATTATCTTTGTGCTATTTGCCGCTTATAAAAGTGGTAGATCTGGGTTTATTATGCGATTGCGGTATTAGATCTAGAGAAATATATGTTCTAAGTAATTTAATCCCTGTGTGATTAGACCTTAGTGTAATTGGTTTTCTAAATCTTAATGCAATTGTTGGATAGTTGTAAGAGCGGTTGCTTTATGACTAATCGTGATTAGGAGTTGATTTGAGCGGTTGCTAAATTGGCCAACAACACGTAAGGAAAACAGAGATTTAATATCACAATTGCATAAAAACATAATTGAGCATGTTGGAATAAAAAGGATATGTGGATTTACATTATCATATAAATCTAGTGGTGGATTCAATCTCTTAACCAATTTTCTTATATTGTTGATTTCAGTTTGTTTATTGTTATCTTTGAAGTTGTTCATTGTTCATCAAAACTCCAAAACCCCCTTTTCTTGTTTATTGTTAATCGAGTCTAAATTGGGAATTGTTTAATAGTGTTAATTGAATTGGTTCTCTGTGGATCGACTTGTACAACTAGTTGTAAGGTTTTTATTTTCTCGGTGGGCCCGACAACTGATTTTTATCTTAATTTTAATCACTACATCCGCACGCATCGAATTTTGGCGCCGTTCTTGGGAACCAATTTTTTCAATTACACTATTAATTTATTTCCTATTTTTATTCTGTTTTTATTTTATTTTATTTTATTTTATTTTTAATCTTTCTTTCTGAGTGTTTTGTAGGTGTTGATGTCCTTTGAAGGAGTAGACGAAGGATTGCTAAATTTGAGGAACTATATTGATCAACTCACTTCACATCCTCAATTTCCTTCCATCCTAGCTAACTTCCAACTCACACCTGCCGACATTGAAGCCGCCCGTTACATTGATCTATCAAGTTCGAGACATTTGAGCCATCCGAAATATCTGAAGAAGTGACAATGGCATAAAACACATTAAGGGCATTGGGTGCTCCAGATCTAGATCAACAGCCTCTTTGCATAGACATTCTTGAAAATGAAGAGGCATTTGAATTGAAATCCTTTAATCCATCTCTTGCCATCTTTCAATGGATTACCCGAGAGGACCCCAACAAGCACTTGAAAGAAATCCATGTGGTATGTTCTAGCATGAAACCCGCAGAATTCATGTAGAGCAAGTCAAGTTGAGAGCTTTTCCATTCTCATTGAAAGACTCAAAGGAGTGACTTTACTACTTGCCACCCTGGATCCATCCAATCATGGCGGGACATGGCCCGAACTTTCCTAGACAGATACTTCCCCGCCTCAAAAGCTCAACAATCGAAAAAGAAATCAGTGGTATTCAACAAAGGCTTGGGAATCACTCCATGACTACCGGGAGAGATTTAAGAAGCTATGTTTCACCACCTCATCATCAAATAAGTGAGCAGCTTTTAATTCGGTATTTCTATGAAGGCTTACAAGTGATGGATCGCAACATGATTGATCTTTGCTAGCGGAGGAGCATTGATTGATAAAACTCCTCAAGAAGCTAGAAACTTGATCTCAAGAATGGCTGCCAATACTCAACAATTCTACTCTAGAAATGACACTTTGGAGTAAGAGCGATGAAAGAAGTAGAGACAACCAAGATACTGAAGAAAATGACTCAATTGACTGCTATGGTTCAAATAATGGATTCGGGTAAAGCACCGACATGCTTGTGGGATCATTGTTCATCCGGACATCCCACGATATGTGTCCCACTCTCCAAGAAGACACAAATGAGGAGGTAAGACATCAGGGGGGGATATTTGGACTTTCAAAAAATTACAACCCCTACTCAAACACATATAATCCGGGTTGGAGGGATCATCCAAATTTCAGCTATGCAAAGCAACCTCAAAATCAACCTCCAACTTATGGACCTCCGTGATTCCAACAAAGGCAAGTACCTTTCCCTCGAGACAAGCGGCAAGTTCAAGCTCCTAAGCAATCGAGCCTTCATTAGAGGAGCTAGTAAAACAAATGGCCACTAATAATTTGCAGCTTCCAACAAGAAACAAATGCAACTATACAAAGTTTCAAACAAGAAACAAGGATCGCAATCAATAACTTGCAGAATCAGATAGACAGTTGTCCACAGAATTCAACAAGTTTCAAAGCCAAGCTTCAGGGAAACTACCCTCACAAATGTAAGTGAATCCGAGGGAAAATGCTAGTGCTGTCACATTGAGAAGCGGAAAGACGATGGATGAGCCTACCTCTCTTCCACCAATCATTCAAGAGAAGGATGAACCACCCAAAGAAGCAAATGATAAGGAGCAAACTTCCAAAACCCCTAAGGTAAGTATTTCTGAACCCCTTCCTAAATATGTCACTAAAGCTCCTTTTCCTAGTAGGTTGGTTAAAACCAAGAAAGAAGAAGCAGAAAAAGAAATACTTGAGACTTTTAGGAAGGTAGAGGTTAATATCCCTTTGTTAGATGCCATTAAGCATGTACCTAGATATGCAAAATTTCTGAAAGAATTATGCACTAACAAGAGGAAGTTAAAAGGAAATGAAAAGGTCCAAGTGGGAGAAAATGTTTCAAATTTGTAATTAAAAAGAAACTCCCAACCAAATGTAAGGACCCTGACACATTCACCATTCCATGCACTATAGGTAACACAAGGTTTGAAAGGGCAATGCTTGATTTAGGTGCATCTATAAATGTCATGCCATATTCTATTTATGCATCTTTATACTTGGGTCCTTTGGAACCTACTGGTGTTGTTATTCAATTGGCTGATAGATCTAATGCATACCCTAAGGGTGTGGTTGAAGATGTTTTGGTACAGGTGAATGAATTAGTGTTTCAATAAAAATAGGTACAACTTCTTATCTCTGCCTCCACTATTGATGAGCTCATTGATAAATTAGAAGCTTTTGAGTATGTACCTGATCCGGTATTAGCTCAGATAGATTGGTCAACAGGAAGCAGCGAAGGAAGTAACAAGAAACAAAAGCCAGATCTGCGACTTCATCTTTAATGGGTTTGATTTTATTGTACCTTGTTTCTGTTTAAATTTGTGTCAGCTTTCTCCAACAGGTAATATCTTCTGTCCTTTACTCATCTATATTTTAACATTGAGGACAATGTTGTGATTTAGTTGGGGGGAAGGATAGTTGACCCAAAAAAAAATAATAAAAAAAAAAAAATAAAAAAATAAAAAAAATAAAAAAAATTTGTTGTGCTGTTTGGAAAGTATGATATGATTGTCATGTACTTATTAAATCAATTAGTGATGGCAGAGTAAGGAGTAATTTTACTCTTGAGACGCATCTTAATTGGTGGCGAGTAAGGAGTTTTTAGGTAGTAACTAATTAGTACTAAAGTTTTATTGTTTGATTTCTTTTCGTGGTCCGATCTGATCGACAAGTGTGTTTCTTTTCTCTTACATGCGTTGATTCACTTCTTATCAGGTTGTGTTGCTCTTTTCTATATCTCTCTTTCACATTGAAAGCAATGTTATATTAAGCGTGGGGGAGAGATTTCAGCATGTTCTTTTTGTAAAAAAAAATTCAAAAAAAAAAAAGAAAAAAAAAAAGGGGTTCATTGCATGATTGAATAACTTTTCTCCCTTCTTGAACTGATATGCTTGGTGATGGATGATTAAATTGATGAATTGAGTTTGATGGATGCATACCTTGTGAGATTTTGAGCCTAATGGATGGATTCAATATTTATGCCATTCTCTTCTTTCTTGTGTGATTTTCACTCATGTTAATGACCACTCTAGAACTTGCTTTGATTCTTTTTGAGGCTACATTTCACTTGCATGCATGAACATGATTGAGGCCCTCTTTCTTAATTAGCTAGTTTAACCAAATAGCCAACCTTGTTTTCAATATGATATCAAGCACTCTTTTGATTTCTTGAAAATTCTCGATTCTTCCAACCTTGTATATTTTCCTTTGCTTAACCCCTTTGAGCTTATTTGACCATTCCTTGTTTCTAGCTCATCATGTGCCTTAAATGAGAAATTGTGTTCTTACTTTACCTTAGGGAATAAAAGAACATTAGCTTGGTTAATGGATGAGTTTTTGAACAAGTGTGGGGGTGTGTGTACAAAATAGTTGTTGAAAAAGAAAAGAGTGCCCAAAAAGAAAAAAAAAATGTATGTATATAGTTATGTTCATATATATAAAAAAAGAAAAAAAAAAAAAAAAAAAACCAAGTGTTTAAAAAAAGAAAAGGATTGGGAAATGAATATGTAAAGGGATATACACTAGAGTTGGGATGAACTTTTATGCTTGTTATTTGAACTCACTCTCATTTGCTTTTATTCTCTTTGGTATTTATCTTCTCATATCCATTTTATCCTCTCCACCTGGACCTCACTACAACCTTGAATAAAGTCCTCATGATTTGTGTGTGCATGTGTTTTGAGTAGTGGAGAAGTAGAAGATAAGCAAGCTTATGGTAGTGTAATTTTCACGGGTTGAATTGAGTGAAATACCTACCCTTTAAACACTTCAGAGATTGAGAGGGAATCTTGTGAAGATCTATCATTCTCGATTCATGTTGAAGATACCTTGCTTGATGGTTTGAGATGTGGAGAATTGTTAACTCATGAATGTTTTGATCCTCAACCTTTGGTTGTTCTTCTTGATTCTAAAATTTTGGTCTTGAGTTTTGCCCAGAGTGCAAAAGCTAAGTGTGGGGAATTTGATAAACACATATTTTATTCATTAAGAAACCCTTATATTTAGTCATTTACACTCTCCATATTCTTAATTGATTGAGTTTGACATGATTTTGTGAGTTTGAGCTCAAATTGGTCCTAATTGAATATTTTCAGCATTATTGAGATTGTACACTATTTCTGTATTTTGGTCATAACTTGAGTTCTTGATATCTGAAAATCATGAATTTTATCTTTTAGGAAATCTAAGAGGAAGCTCTACAACTTTGATGAAGAGCTCGAAGTCCGATTCAGATGTCTAAGGGACCTAAGTTTACATAGAAATCAGAATACGGGTTCTGTCAGTAGAATCCGAACAGTGTGCACTCATAAAATCATATCTCAAGATGTAATAATGGAGATGAGCTGAAATTTGGACAGTGGATAGTCAAGATCCAAATAAACAACTTTCATGAAGAACACATTTTCAGAAAAAGAAGTCTAGTAGGTCATTTTGAGCTTGCAAGTCGAAACAGAGGTGCTGAAGTTGGGTTTGAGCAACCTACGGTATTTGGGACATATCTTGGGCTTAAGGAAGCCAAATTGGACGAACCAGCTATCCATTTTATAGCCAAGACAAGGATCTACAACTTTCATGAAGAACACTTTTCGTGGTTCTGAAGTATAGTGGGTCGTTTTTGGCTTCCAAGTCAGACACAAAATTTTCGTCCTCAACCACCCACTCATCCATCCACTAATCCACTCATCCATCCACTAATCCACTCATCCACTCATCCACTCATCCACTAACTCACCCATTCATCCACTCATACACTAATCCAACCACTTAACCACTCCACCCACTCATCCACTAATCCATCCACTCATCCATCCACTCACCCATTCATGTCCATAATTTCCCACTCACCAAAAGTCCTTTGGCATTTTTCACTAATTCAACCACTCAACCATTCCACTCACTCATCCACTAAACCAATCCACTAAACCAACCCACTAATCCATCTTCAAACACTCCACTCATCCACCCACTCATCCACCCACTTCCCTTTGTCATTTTGTTACCTTAGACTTCTATAAAAGGCACCATTTATCATGAACAAGATGTAACTCTCCTTCATTTTCTCTCTTAGTTTCTTGTTTCTTCATAGTTTCTTCTTGTTTCTTCATAGTTTTTCTTGTGATTTCTTTCTAGCTATGTGTAACTAAACCTCCCTTGGTTAAGGGGGTGATGAAACCGCTAGTATTAATGTTATAAACTTTGCATATTTGATTTTTTCAACACACTTATGTTTTTATTCATATATTTCTCGAATCTATTGTTGGTATGAAGGTTTTTGTACTTGTTCCTACTTTCAAAGTAGTAGATCTAGGTTTATTATGCGCGTGTTGCGGTAGTAGATCTAGTGGGATGTATGATGTTCATGTGGGTATAATTATCTTTGTGCTATTTGCCGCTATAAAAGTGGTAGATCTGGGTTTATTATGCTTGTGATTGCGGTATTAGATCTAGAGAAATATATGTTCTAAGTAATTTAATCCCTGTGTGATTAGACCTTAGTGTAATTGGTTTTCTAAATCTTAATGCAATTGTTGGATAGTTGTAAAGCGGTTGCTTTATGACTAATCGGTGATTAGGAGTTGATTTGAGCGGTTGCTAAATTGGCCAACACGTAAGGAAAACAGAGATTTAATATCACAATTGCATAAAAACATAATTGAGCATGTTGGAATAAAAGGATATGTGGATTTACATTATCATATAAATCTAGTGGTGGATTCAATCTCTTAACCAATTTTCTTATATTGTTGATTTCAGTTTGTTTATTGTTATCTTTGAAGTTGTTCATTGTTCATCAAAACTCCAAAACCCCCTTTTACTTGTTTATTGTTAATCGAGTCTAAATTGGGAATTGTTTAATAGTGTTAATTGAATTGGTTCTTTGTGGATCGACCCTTACTAACTACAACTAGTTGTAAGGTTTTTATTTTCTGGTGGGCCTGACAACTGATTTTTATCTTAATTTTAATCACTACATCCGCACGCATCAGTATGATTCATCTATACTTGTTGACATTTCTCCTTATACACGTTACTAGCTCAATGCCTGCATAGGTCTTCCTATATGCCTTCTCTAATCCAAAAAGGTCTTTGACCTAATAGTCTCTTCGAACAACGACTATTATATGTCTTTCGCATGTGGTTATGATGTTAAGGCATCCACCAAACATAACCTTTAAAAAAGATTATGTAAATAACATTAAAGTTAAAAAAAATTACGCTATTACAAAACAAAAAAAAACATAATTAAACAAATAAGAAATGATACATACTTGAAACTCTCGAAACCAAATTTCTCTGGTATCCTTGGGCATTTCTCCCTAAGAATTCCAAGGATGATTATATCTAGATCTTATAACCTTAATAATGGCATCAACAGCAAGTTTAGATGACAGAAACCTATGATACAATTTAAAAAATCAAGTAAATTTTCTCAACAAAAAATTTGAATATGCATAACTACAAATGAATAACAAATAGTTGTACACATACCCAAAATCACCACATGGCTCAACAAACGTCTTCTTTCTTTGATTTGTTGTTTCCTCATTGGTAACAAATGGTATAGAAGAATTGGAAACAATAGAATTACGAATAACTGGTGACTCACGAGTACTTGATGACTCATGGGTAGTAGGTGATTCAGAAGGAGATATTCTACCATGCAATGTATGAGAAGCATATGATGGAGGTTGGGATCCAGGTGTGGGTATCATAATGAACTTAGAAGATGGCGCTGGATGCAAACCAGTAGTTGGTGATATTGTAGCTGAAGGTGGAGATGATCCTGATGATTGCCTCCTAGGTGGCCTACCTAAATTGATTCTAAGACGTCGATGGGTTGCTTTTCTTTTTCCTACCTCTACCCCTTATCTCCTCATGACGATGACATCTACACAAATAATAAAAATATAATATAAATATAATTTCAAACACAATACAATAATGTATAATTAGTAACTACAACATATTAATATAATTCTACATTCACATTTATCAGGAAACCTTGTCATAATCACTATTTGTTTCATATTCATTATTGAAAGATGTTTCATCATCGTCGTCATTAAAACGATTTTCTTCTTCATCATTTTCATGATGTCTACTAGTACCAACATCTTCAACTATACCAAAAACCTCATTAGTGTCTTGCAAGTGGTCAATGAGATCCACATTAACAATTGGATCTACAAGAGTCATAGTATCATCTTAGAATGCAATTTCCAAGGTACTTTCAATTTCAACTCGACCTTTTGCCTTGGTCTTCATTAACACCTACCATTGGACCTTATCCTTTTTCTTTCCAGGATAACGAACGTAATACACTTGTCTCGCAAAGGAAGCAATGATAAAAGGATCAAACCTCTCATATCGTCTAATGTGTCGAACCTCAACTATCTTAAAATCTTTGTGAACTCTTGTACCTCTATTAATCATAGGATCAAACGATTCACATTTAAAAAGAACTACTTTCTTTTTGTTCCCCATGATATTCTAACTCAATCACATCTTTTAGTATTCCATAATAATCATTTTCATCTTCATCATTAGTTATGCATTTAACACACACGTCACTATTGATTGTTTTCTTCCCATCTGACCATGCATCTGTCTGAAATTTATATTCTTTGACAAAATACATAAGCTAAGATGTCACACATGTACTAGGCCCCCATGCCAAATCATACAAGTAAGAATTGTTCACCATATTTTTTGGATTGTGAACCTAGAAAAAAACATAGTTAAAGTTAATTATCTAAATCATATACAATGATTGAGAAAGCCAATTTAGTAATGTTTAAATACTTACATAACTTTTGAACCACTCTATAAAATCTACATTAATTTTTTCATGTGAATGTTCCCCACGAATGTTTAAATATTGTAAAAAAAATACTGAAAAATTAAAATTTTATTATTTGATTGTTAGTGAGCAATACATTTAAAATTTAAATTAAATTAATAATACTACTTACTTGAGGTATGGTTCAACTTCTTCACAATTTAGTAAGATGTGCAATGTCACAGATTTCATCTTAGCATCATTTAGCCATTGTTGTTTTGATCTTCCATAACCTCAACCGTGTTGATTAAAAATCGACCAACTCGATTCCATTGACATATTTTCATTTGTATCATCATTTCGTCCAACTTAAGTTTTCATTGACTTAACATGAGGCTTAAAGTAAAATGAACAGAAATGAGATATCTCTTGAATCAAATAAGTTTCACAAATAGAACTTTCAACTCAAGTTTTGTTCTTCATTGTTTTCTTTATTTTGTTTAAGTACCTCTCGTATGGATACACTCATCTATACTGAACTTGCCCTCTACTCTTGCTTCATAGGGTAAATGGACGGGTAAATGTTCCTTGGAATTAAAGAAACCCGGTGGAAATATCCTTTCTAATTTACACAAAATCACTGGAATGTTCTGTTTCATTTGGAGCATGTTTTTTCCCTCAAAGTCGTTGAGCACAAATCTCTAAAAAATTGAGTCAATTCAGTCAATAGCTTTCGAATTTGATCTGGCAACAAAGAAAAAGTATCTAGAAGCAAACTCTCCATAAACACGTGACAATCATGACTCTTCATCCCAAACAATCATAATTGATTCATGTCCACACATCTGGTCAAGTTGGAAGCATAATCATCTGGCATTGTTAAATCATGCACCCATTCACAAACAATCTTTTTCTGCTCTTTTGTAAAAGTATAATTAGTCTTTAATTTCATGATCTTACCATTTGGCAAACCAATAAGTTCCAATTCTTGTCGTCGGTAATATTCTTTTAAGTCCATTCTTGCCTTCACATTATCCTTTGTTTTGCCCTTAACATCTATAACAGTGTTGAATATGTTATCAAAGATATTTTTCTCAATATGCATGATATCTAAATTATACCTAATAAAATTTTTCTTCTAGTATGGTAACTCCCAAAATATGCTTTACTTAGTCTAATTATGATAAACACCATACACATGTTGTTTGTATGACTGTATTTCAGTTATTTTACTAAAGACACTAACAATCTCACTTAATTCATGTTCATATAATCTTGGTGGAGGTAAATCAGCCACAACAGTTTTTTTCTTGAATGCATTTTTATTTCTTCTAAACTTGTGATCAATAGGCAAGAATTGACGATGGCAGTCAAATCATGATTTTTCCCCCATGTTTCAAAGTGAATGTCTTTGTTTGATCCATGCAATATGGACATGCTAATTTACCAACAATCATCCATCCAGACATTTCATATGCAGGAAAATCATTTATGATCCACATCAATACAACCATCATCATAAAATTTTGTTTGCTTGATACGTCATAAGTTAAAACACTTGCCCATAAAATTTTCAGTTCATTAATTAATGGTTGTAAATAAATACCAATCTTGCTCTTAGGATTGTGAGGAGTATGAATAATGCGTGTTAAGAACATGTATAGGGCAGTCATACACATTTCTGGAGGCAAATTATATAGTGTGACTATCACAGGCCAACAAGAATAAGGAGAAACAGATTGATTGTAGGGAATGAAACCATCAACACACAAACCAAGCCTAACATTTCTAGGATCAGATGCAAATTTGGAATATGTCCTATTAAAATGCTTTCATTCTTCACCATCAAATGGGTGAGACATCTCCCTCTCCGTCCTATTATTTTCAACATGCAATCTCATGTGTGCAGATGAGCTCATAGAGGAATACAACCTCTTGAGCCTAGGAATAAGAGGTAAATAATGTATTCTTTTCACTGGAACTTCATTGTTATTTCCATTAATGATTTTACAAAATTCGTATCTTTCAGCACCACAAAACCTACATTGTCTGGCATTATCATTATATAACATACAACCATTTATACAACAATATATTTTTCTTGAAGCAAGCCCAAGTTTAGCAACTGATTTTTTTGTTATATAGTAATTCAGAGGAATTCGTGATTATGGTAGAGCAACCTCTCTTAATATCTCCATAAATGAATCAAAGCATGCATGTATTACATTATAATCAGATTTGAGACTTAGCATTCGAACTGCCTGAGATAACTCAAAATAAGTTTCGCAGCTAGGTCATAATGACTGACTTGAAGCATTTAATAGATCATAAAACGCTTTGGCCTCTGGAAGTGGAGGCTCCTCAACACTTTGTTGAAAACGACTCCTAAAATTCCCAAAGTCTGTTCCAGTCGCATCACAAACCATATTTTGATATCTATCAACCACGTCTTCCTCCTTTAATATAGGACTATTAGCAGTGTTCACACCAAAGTTTATATCTACACTAATTGGATCAGGCTCTTCCTCTCCATGATCTGTCCAATACCAATAGTTAGGTTTGAATCCTTTTTTATGCATGTGAAGTTTCACAATCTCATGTTTCAACAATTTCTCACTATAACAATTCAAACATGGATACCTAATTGTTCCTTCATTTAAGTAATGGGAAGATCGACATGCATAATTCACAAACTTTTCAATTCCATATACAAATTCTTGTGTAAGTCATCTACGACCCGAATGAGTCCTATTATACATCCACCTACAATTTTCTAGGACTACCATTTTTTGCAATGATAATTTTACACTTAAATCAAAATACAAAATGCAAAATGCACAACATATGTTGCATAATAAATAATACAAATTCTCATGTTACTCCCAAATAAAGCAGACTAAAAAAATTCAATAACAAAATTAATTTTATAATAATAATTAGTATATTTTAAAATTACACATGTATAAATATTTCAATCCAAACAACTGTTATTTCTAAAATCCTCATCTCTCTTAATATGGTATGGCCCTATCCTATTCGAGAAGACACTTTTTCAATACTTGGTTGATAGTTCTCACAAAAATCACACATCATATACTTGTTCATTTTAATAATTTTGTCGTGAAAATATTTGTCTCAAACCTCTTTTTTATAAAAAAAAAATTATGGTGAATGTGTTGCCGAAAAAGTTTGTGACGAAAAATCCCCAGCAAATATTCACTGCAAATATATCCACCATAAAATTCACTGCAATTTGAGACAGATTTGAATCCGCTGCAAAAATGCACTTTTCTTGTAGTGGGTGGTTTCCTCCTTACGCAGCAGCGATAACAAAGTGTGTTGATATAGGAGATTGGTACATGCAAAGAGATTCCAACGCTCAAGTCAGTCTGTACATAAGTAGGGTTATGCTATGAGTGATAATTTACTAATACATGTTTAAGATTACTTAGCCTAATATTTATGGAGATTGGATAGATACGTTCTCATAATAGAGAGATACGTTCCCGTAATAATAGCATGAAGAGATATGTTCCTTATTTAGTTGCAAAGGATCCCTATATTATCATAATACTGATGTGGTAGTTATGGTGCTATTATTTCGTAAGATCATAATTGATAATATCATATATAATAAAGATTTATCTATTGCACAAATCTCACGATAATATTGTTACTGTTCGGTATCGAGGTCCGACATATATTATTGGAGTCCATGATAAGCATATTTCTACCAAGAGCGTTGATGTTAGATTCTGGCAGACATGCGTGCTGAGTTGACCTACGGGTTGTGAACTCGAATTACGATTCAGAATGACAGGAATTGTAATTAAGTATAGATAGTTAAATGGTTCATGATAGATAAATTATTGATTAAAAAATAATATTTAATTAATAAAAATGATGTAAGGTGATAGACATAAAAATATGTTTTACTTGTTGTATATGATTTGTTTCTAAGGACTTCACGAAAGGGTGCTTTTGTCTTTTATACTAATACAATCCCCTTGCGATTTTACATTTTTTTTAGATGGGTAAGTATTATATATCTTTTATAAGAGTATGTGGTTGAGAGAAAAAAAAATAATAAAAAAAATAAGTATAATAAATAATATTAAATAAAATATAAAATATATATATATATTATTTGTGATAAGAATATTAAAATTATATATATTTTTTTATGTTGGCACACGTGACATAGATATTATTTTATTTAAAGAGTTTTAGTTTGAACTCTCGACGAGACATTATTATAGTTAAATTTTATAATAATTAATATAATAATATGAATAAAACAATATTTTTATAGTGATAATAAATCAAAAGTAATCATATTTAAGCCAGGCAAAGCAGTTTCGTAATTTCCAAAATATGAAAGGAATATGTTAGTGACTAGTAATTATGGACTTTGAATTCAAATTTGAATTTCAATGTTAGAATCCTGCAAGATAAATGACGTCAATGCATATGCATATAGCCTAAAATAGTCATAATCTTCAATGTTAAATTTCTGCACCTATTGGTGACTTGCAGTCTAGGAAATTATGACTACATATAGGGAATATGCATACGCAGACGTCATTTGCTTCTAGAACAATCTTTATTGTTGCATTTTCATTTTCTAGTGCGCTTGTACATACGAATTTTCTTTCTTTTTTCTTTATCCAATATGCCGCAATTAGTTCGGGTAAACTACACAATTAATTAGTTGTAATTAGTGTTAGACCTTGTCTTCATAAGAAAAGACATTATTCTAAATTGTGCTGTTGAAACGGAATAACCTGGCCCATCTGAATTGGCCCACCATGGGTTGTTCTCAAATCAAGTTGGGTCAGGTTCTCCCACTTTAATGAAGGTAAAAAAAATGATTAACCCGTCAACTCACTAGATTATGGGTTAAATTAATCATCTGGTATATAATAACTAATTTTAGATATTTATAGATAATTAAGAATATATATAAATATTTTTCAAATTTTTTGGGTCCATGTTTCTCTATTTTTAACACGTTTTAATGTCAGATTTTGTTTCAGATTTTGTCTTATATTTCAAACTCCATTTTAGACTCCGTCCTAGATTCTATACTTCATTCTGATGGCAGACTCTGTTTCATATTCAGTTTTCGTTGTAAATTTTTTCAAATGCAGGTAGTTTCATCTTAAATGCAATTTAAGCATGTTGGCTTCTCCAAGATCTCAATGTTGTGTTTTTATATTATTCTTAGTTTATTTTATTTTCGTGTATCTAATTATAACAAGCTAAAGCTTAGTAGCTTTAACTTGAGGGAGAATGTTAGAATATTTAGAACATATCTCAAAATTAAATTAGGCTTGATTTTGTGTTATCTTAAAAATTTGATTCGCACATAATTAAATATATTATTTTGATTATATTTGATTGTATTTTTCTTTTTTATATAGACTTTATATCCTATAAAGAGGGAATCCTCTTATACACACTAATTAATTTTAGATATTCATAGATAATTCAGAAATATACACAAATTACTAATATTTGTTTCCTTATTTCTGTTTCTAACTTAGTATCAGAAACTAGACTCTCGGTCTAGACCATCATTGCCCACTTCATTCAGATATCGTTTAGACTCTAGACTTCAAACTCTAGACTCCAAACTCAATCATCATTCTGGCCGATTCCGTTCCAGATTCTCATTTCTATATTTCTCTATTTCTAACGTGGTATCCACCTTGAAGAGAGTTGCTCCTTTTTTGCTATGTAGAGTTCGTAGAACTCGTTAGAATCGTTACTAACCACCATTAAATCTAGATTTAGTTTTGTTGTTCTCCTCATCTTTGTCCACTCTGGTCCAATCCTTAAGCTCAATGTCACTATTTTTCCGTCACTCTGTTCTAGACTCCGATTATCGTCTTAGATCCCATATTCCGTTCTGATGCCAGACTCCGTTTTAGACTTCGTCTTAAATTCCAGACTCTGTTCTAATGCTAAACTTCGTTTCAGACTCCGTCCTAAATTCGTCCTAGATTTCAGACTTCGTTCAAATGTCATACTCTGTTTCAGACTTCATCCTAAATTTCAGACTCTGTTTTAGATTTCGTCATAAATTCCAGATTTTGTTCTGATGGCAGAATCCATTTCAGACTTCGTTTTCACTAGAGATTTTCTCAGATGTAGATAATTCCATTCCAAATGCAGTTTGGGCCTGTTGACTTCTCTAAGATCTCGACGTTGTGTTTTTATATTATTTTTAGTTTATTTTATTTTCGTGTGTCTAATTATAACAACATAAAGCTTAGTAGCTTTAGCTTGAGGGGGGTATTAGAATATCTAGAACATATCTCAGGATCAAATTAGGCTTGATTTTATGTTATTTTAGAGATTTAGTTCGCATATAATTAGAAATATTATTTTGATTATATCTGATTGTATTTCCTTCTTTATATAGACTCTCTATCCAATAAATAGGAAATCTTCTTATACACACTAATTAATTTTAGATATTCAGAGATAATTACCACAAGCAATATTACAAGTTAGAGGAAGTAGCATACTCAAACAAACAAAAAACACAAATAGAGCAGTAATTTGATTTCCCTCATATTTGAGCATACAAAATCACATCAAATTACAACAAAGGAAGAAAATCAAAATTGAAAGGGAGATTTCATATCTATGACTCTAAGTTATTGAAGAGAGAGAGAGAGCATATGATCCATTTGAGATGGTGGTGCTCGACACAACAGTGGGGGAGGTGGATTGGTGGGCTGGTGGAGGACGATGGTGGCTCAAGCAATGGTCGTGGTTCATCACAACTTCGTGACTTCGTGGACGACATTGGCTTGTCTTCGTTTGTTTATGTTGTGAGAGAGAGAGAGAGAGAGAGAGAGAGAGAGAGAGAGAGAGAGAGAGCATATGATCCATTTGAGATGGTGGTGCTCAACACAACAATGGGGGAGGTGGATTGGTGGAGGAGGACGGTGGCTCAAGCGGTGGTCGCGGTTCATCACAACTTTGTGACTTCGTGGACGACATTGGCTTGTCTTCGTTTGTTCACGTCGTGAGATGAGGAGTCAGGATTAGTGGTCAGCAACAGTGCACAACATCATTTGGGTGTTAACGGTGGCTAGTGATCATTGTGACAACTTAGGTAGAGAGAAAGTGAGAGCTCTAAGATTTCAAATTTTGATTGAGTCTCATCTTGTCTAAACCGCGTCTTATCTACCCTTTTTTTTGTCTTTTTTAATTAAAAAAATAAGTCAACCCACAAGCCAACTCGGCTTTAACTCGCTTAACAAATAAGTTAAATGGGCAGGATCAAAATGACTTGGGCTTTTTTGAGTCACATTTATGAGTCAAAATAATGGGTTGGACATAATTGATTTATTGGTCAAGACTTACTTTGATAACTCTAATTTTAAATTAAGGTAAAAGATGAGAGATTAAACTATGCAAAACACATATCACACTTTCATAAACTTCTATAATAAAAGATAATTTTTTTTATGTATTTTTAGAGTATTACTCCAAATCAACAAAACTTTAATACATAGACAAAATAATTATACATATCGTTGGATTAAATTTTAAATATTATGTAATAAAAATACTCCAAAAAAATTATATAATAAAATTTGCATCTAATTCGAACAGTTGAGTGTAGTATTCTAGAAATACTTGGAAACTTTTTATATATATGAAAATGGCTTAAACTAGATGCAAACAACGGGAATTTGTGATTGAAACGAGAAGAATGTAAATAGATTGTACCGTAAATTGATAATTTGACGTTAAGAAGAGGTCACAGGACATACCATCCGAATTTTACATGAGTTAAAATAATAATTTATCCACCATCCATGTTAAAAGAATGTGTTTTTCTATAATCATCATGTTGAACTTGTCTATCATATGGCTAGAGGTTTAAAGTTTAGAGTCTAGGAATATACAGACTAAAGGTTAAAATAATAATTTATTCACCATCCATGATAAAAGAATGTGTTTTTCTATAACCATCCTGTTGAACTTGTCTATCATATGGCTAGACGTATAGGGTGTTTGGTATGAAAGATATGATAGTATTAGATCTGATAATATAAGGTTAGCTAATATAAGACCTAATAGTGTACGGCCTAATACGTAAGGGTTAGAGATTTTAAGATATTTAGAATTATAATAAAAAAGTTTTTATAAAATCTTATATATCAAAATTCAATCATGTTTAATTTTACCTTAAGGCTTGATTAAGTTTTTTATCATTTTAATGTATAAAAAGAATTTGATAGATAAATTTATACAATATAATATTTACATCAAATAATTAATAAGATTATAATATATTATATTAATTTATCCTATCAAACTTAATACAATATATCAAATAGGCCATATGATTTAGGGATATACAGGCTAAATTGACTTGGTTTTTCTCAATTTGCGATGGAATAGTGATAAATGGGTCGAGTTGAATTCACTTATATTTTAAACGAGTCAATACAATGGCTAACCCAAACTCAATTTGCTTTTAGCCCACGAGCTAATGGATTGGCCAGCCAACCGATTAAGTTTTTTTTTTTAACAACCCTCATTTTTTTTTGAGAAGTTCTTTTACATTCTTGGAGCAATACACTACTTTATTAGAATTGTAAAATTTGACACTTAATAACTATACAAGCGCGGTTGGATTAAAAATTGAATATTTTAAAATTATATCTGAACAACTATAAAATGGTCTAGAGTATTACTCTGAGGGTAATTTAAAATTTTTCTCTTGGTTTTATGGTCTTGGACCCTTCGACAATTGGAAACTATTACCTATTAAACTAGCAATAGTTTGGGCTTGGTTTTTTTTTTAATGTTTTGGGGTTAGGCAGCACCTAAAACTGAAGGGAAATTTGGGCTTGGGGCTTTTTTTTAATTAACCTTAACTAGGTTAGCGTCCTCAATAACCCATTTAATCCAGGAAGTTAAATGAACCCAACTCGTACACATGCGTTTTAAAAAAACCTGCAAAATATCTCGTATTAACTCACAGAAGTTGTAGGTTAAACGAGGCAATCCGTTAGCCGAACTCGTATACCCAACTTTACATTTGGGCAATGAGGACAACCAAACAATAAATGACAAGGATCCATATTTATAACATCACACCAAACCTAATTTTTATACCGTTCAAAAATATAGAAGAAATAAGGCATTTTCTTATTACTTTGATTTGATGTCCCTTCTCTAGCCACTTAACCTTTTAGTATTGTGGATGTGGCTTTATTTTCTGCTCAAGCTTATTCACCGTGTTGAAGAGACAACACTTTCACACAACTTACTATCAATGGTGATATCACATCACTTGCCTTGACAAATAAAAATTTGAAATTAAGGGAAATTAATAAAAATAATGGGACAATAGTACTAACTACAAGTATTGTTACTACAAAATTTTGAAAGCATGTGGGGGTAGTTGCCCCGCTATCTTATACATAGGTTTGTCATTGATAACGTAGCCTGTCTTCATGGGCAAGCAATTCATTTTAATCTAGACATGTAATCTTTATCATCTTCATAGAATATCTGTGACGCCTATTATCTCTACTTCAGATTCCTTCTCAACAATTTAGATAATTTTATGGATAGGAAAAATAAAAGCAGTATTAAGATTTATTATGATTGATTATAAGATCCACAAATTATATTTAAAATTATTATCAGTTTTTATCTCTCTAATATAAAACCTTCTTATGTTATATTTTAACAAGAAGTGAGATTTTAAATCCATAAAAGCAATACATTCATAACCTTATTTAATTAACATAAATTAAAAAAACAAAACAAAATTCTAAAATTCCATTAATTTTTTTTAAGAGGCTTGTTATGCAATTTATTTTTTAATTATAATTAGAAAGGCATTATTATATTTCCATTAAGGGCTTGCTCCAACTATTTATATCAACGGAGCAAGGTGGTGGCTTTATTCTTTCTCATTAATCATAAATCGATCTCATATTCCCCTTCCTGTGCTTTTCAGTTTTTAATCCATTCATATACTCCCATTTCTAGTGTCGCAGCCACCACTCAAAATTAAGGGTGGTAGACGGGCTAGTCTGGCACGTTTAGGTTCACGAATTAAATAGCTCAAGTTGAAAATATATGAGTTTAAATGAGTTAGGATTTTATTAATTTAGTCCATTTAAGAACAGTTCGTAGGCCTAAATAGACTTTTTTTTATAAAAAAAATTACTTTGAAATTTATACAAAATAAGCTTAATACAATATTCAAATTCAAATTCAAATTTGTAATTTTAATTTCTAATTTTTAAAATAAAATCATATAAAACAAATTTAAGCTTTTCAGTTCTAAAACAAATTCACATTATCACTTTCAAGCTTTTAAAATCTAAAAACAAACTCATATTATCAAATCTAAAGTTTCAAAACCTACAAAAAAAAAAAAAAAAATAAAAATCCAATGTTCCAAATCAAATTCAATATAACAAATCTAAGCTTCTAAACTTCAAAGAACTATCAAGCTTCAACAAATCTAACAAATTCAACATAACAAAAGGCAATAAGTAATTTCAAATCCAATCTTCTAAAACAAATTCAACATAACAAGTTAACAACAATCAACATCGCAAAAATCAAATCAACATGCATATAAAGAATCATTGCATCTTGCCGCTAGACCAAGGTCTTGCCGCTGGAGAGCCAAGCCCAACAAGATTGGAACTAAGTGGGTAGGTAGCGATGCTAGGGTTGGGACTTCTCTTCTTTCTCTAGTCTTCATAACTTCGTTCTTTCACTTCTTTGTTTTCAATTTTTTTTTCAATTTTCATATTTGAAACAAATATGATAATTGAGTTGGCTTGGCTTGGGTAATGGGAAAAGGGAATGGTCAAATGAGTTGGGTAATTAATTGGGTTGGCTTGACCTACCTAAACTGTTTAGCAACATTAAAAAATAGATGTAAAAAAAAGGGGCCACAAGCCAGCCCGTGGGCTAGTTAAACGGGCTAGCACATTTAGCCCATGTATTAAATGGCCCAATACAAAAACGAATTAGTTTAAACAAGCCAACATTTTTAAGGTCCAAGCCACCTAATTTTATCGAGTAAACGAGCCAGCCAGACGAGTTTGACTGGTTTTGACGGCCTTACTCAAAATTAAGTTTAAAATCCTTTGTAATCCCCGTAGAACCCATTCTACCAATCACAATTAGTCATTCCTAATCCAATGGTCCAAATCTCCAAATAATTCATACACATCGAAACTAACCATCCATCCAACGACAACAAATTTATAGTCTTATCTGATATAAGCTCTATTGGTTGTATGTCATAATCGTTAATCATATCTGATCTTTGTACATCATAATTCTTGTATACATATAAGTGTATCTTATATATACTTACATAGAATAAGTCACATTATAGAATGGGTCTCATTCTATGTGAGTATATGTAAAATACGTTTGTATGTACATAAGAATTTTTTAGTTTTTGTATCAGTTGTTCTGTCTCAATTTGGCTACATAGAGAGGCAGCAAGTCAACAACCATGTTTGAAAGAGGAAAGAGAGGCAAGAGGTTTGGAAAGACTCGAGTGAAGCGTCACCATAAGCGTAAAGATATTCAAGACCAAGTAGACGAAACATTAAGTAATTGAAAAAATCATTGATGAAACACAGCGAGAACATGCTCAAATCAATGTTACAAAAAAAAAAAAGGCTGGGAAACCATGGCAATACTTAATTGAGGTTTAACCGAAAGAATGATGACATTAATTTCTTGAATCACTTACAGTGAAATAGATATTAAAAAAAGAAGGAAAATGAATGCAACATTATTTGATGGTGGCGTGACGAGTAGGATTGGTTGATGGTAAAAGAAAACTTTAAAAGGGGTTGAATTAAGTCACCTGTAAAAATAAATTCTGCAAAAACAAACTAAAATGTAATCTAGTCAAATCAAAGAGCTTATGCAAGTAGATGAAATGAGACACTTAATAACTAAGCAAGTAATCAAAGTAAGATGTTAATCAAGCAACTCATACAGAAGTATACGATGACTAACAAATAATTATGCAAAACACACGTTAAGACATATAGGTGTTAAGTAGCTTATCTATGTGATGAGATGCCTGATGATGTCAGAATAACAAAAACAAAAAATTTCAACACACAACAAACAATTTCAAGCAAGCAAGCCAAAAATTAAAGAGAGAAAAGGGGGAAGAAAGCTTGCACAGGAGAACTGGTTCGATCTCCAACATGGAATCTACGTCTAATTCCTATTCAAGTTGAGATTTTTTACTATCTAATCATTGGGTAGCCTTAGAATCATCTAGGCTCTCCAAGCTTGTTACACCACGACTCTCAACTTGAGCCTCATGGTCATTCTAAGACCAAACTCCTTAACTCACAAGTTAGAACAAACACCTACAGAAGGCTTTACAAGAAATAAAAGAAAGGTTTGAACACTCTCTAATGTGTATGCTCTCAAATAAGCTCAAGGAAAATGGATACAAGAAGATGAACTCTTAAAGATCGCTCAAATATGCAGATTTTCTCCTCTGGTTCCTTAGCCTCATTCTCTAAGCAATTTGTCTCTTTTTTATAGATGAAAAATAATGACATTTTCCCCCTTTATCTAGTTAAGGAAAAGATAAGGATGAAAAAGGAAATTTCTCTTTTAGTGCAAGATATTTTAAGAACATAGCATTCTATTCGTCCATTTGTCATCCTTCTTACTATTAGTACAACAACCTCGATAATTTAATCTATTTTCAATCACACTACTTTTCACACCACATAAAGTTAGTTAATGAAGTACAAATTCATGATTAATGACATATACAAGTTGGTTAATGAGTATATAAAAAGTTAGTTAATGAAGAGCAAAAAAATAATTATTGACGTATATAAGTTGATTAACGGGGTTAGGCTGGAATTGTTACATATTTATACATACCCATTAACCAATAATTTATACTTCATTAACTAACTTCATGTGGTGTGAAAAGGAGTGTGGGTATTGTTTGAAGTAAGATGAACATTATTGTTAGTACAAAGGCTGAATGCTACAGAGCCCTTTTTGAGTATTTTTCGGTCTTCAAAAATATTTAAATTCAATTATATCACCAAAAGAGTTCTAATGTTCGTTAAATGTCTCATAGGATTTACCAAGCATTTTATCCTCAAGATTTATCATAAGGCTTTTGTTCAATGACTTCAAGCATATTGATTCTTCAGTTGCTTCTTCTTCCAACATATCTTCCTGAAATAGAAATTTAAACTTTCATAACACCTTCAAGATTCATAGATCTTTCTTAGACTCAAATTTCCAGTCTTCCAAAGACATGATCACCAACTGACTAGAAGCTTTCAAAGTTCTTTAATATGAGACATTATGTAGTAGAACCATCAACAACTCATCTCTAGCATCTTATCTTTTGGCAGTTATAAGAATTTGTCAAAAGATGATTCTTTAAAGTCTTGCACAATTTAGCTTCTTGATAAAGATCAAGGTCAGCATCAAAATCAGCATGTAATTATGTTTGTTAACATCATAGAATTTGACCCTGATAGGTACCAAATAGATTTTAATAACAAAAAAATAGTAATACAAAGAGAAATTGAATATTCTAGGTGATATCAGTATGATATCATAGCCAGTTGTTGTGTATTCTTGGAAAAACGAAATTACAGAGAAGAAAGAGAATAGTTCTAGACAAATGTAGAATGTCTAGTCCCTCATATGCCCAAGTCAATTCCAGTCTACCTCACGTTTTCCTCCCTTTTCAACTAAATACCCCATAATAGAATTCCCAACCTGATTATTTTCCACTCACCTGCCAGCTCAGTAGGTTGTTACAACTGATCCCATGTTTGTTTATTTCTCGCCCCACTCACCTGCATTATGGTACTTCTTCCTAATATACGCTTGGGTTATTTTTAGGTCTGGGCCTCTATCAATGCTCCCCTCCCAAAGATGCACCTTATCCTCAAGGTGGAACTCAGGAAAGTTTGCTTGTATGGCAGACAATAATTCCCAAGAATTTTCAAAGTCTAGTAAATTTTTCCATTTAACCAACACTTCCACTTCTCCTGCCTCATTCTGCCTTTGATCTATGATATCAGCTGGCTGAACCTACAACTCCCAGTCTTCAGCCAGAAAAGTTGGCAAAGGTTGGGTGTCAGTTAAAGGAGAAATGATTTTCTTGAGTAAGGATACATGAAAAAGAGGGTGAACCATACTCCCCTGGGGTAGTTTCAGTTTATAAGCTACTGGCCCTACTTTCTCCAACATCTCATAGGGACCATAAAACCCGGGACTCAGTTTCTGGTTGACTCTTTTGGCCAGAGTTTTCAGCTTGTAAGGTTGGATTTTCAAGTAGACTGCATCTCCTGGTTGATAGTCTACTTCCCTCCTATGCTTGTCAGCTTGCATCTTCATCCTGTTTTGAGCTTTTGCCAAGCATTCCTTCAACTCATCTAATATTTGGTTCCTCTCAGTTATTAATTCACTTCCTCCACTGCTGGTGGAATTCCATCCCCTCGAATCAGTATAGGTAGGTCTCTTCCATATAAAGCCTTGAAGGGGGTTGTCTTGGTAGATGAATGATAGTTAGTGTTATACCAAAATTCAGCCTAAGCTAACCACTTTGGCCATTGCTTAGGTTTGGATCTTGTGAGACACCTTAAATAGGTTTCTAAGCACTTATTGACTACTTCTGTTTGGCCATTAGATTAAGGGTGATAAGATGTGCTGTATTTTAATTGAGTCCCTGTCATCCTAAACAATTCTGCCCAAAAAGAACTGAGAAAGGTCTTGTCCCTGTCTGACAGTATTGAAGAGGGAAAACCATGCAATTTGACTATATCTCGTGTAAATATCTCAGCAATATCCTTGGTTGTGTAAAGGTGTGAGAAGGCTATAAAATGAGCATATTTAGTGAGTCTATCTACAATTACCATTATAGCATCTACCCCACATATTTTTGGGAATCCCCCCCAATGAAATCCATAAATAAGTCAGTCCAAACCTGATTTGGAATGGGTAAAGGTTGCAACAAACCTCCAGGGATAAGGGTCTGGTACTTATTCTTTTGACACACCTCACAGGCTTATGCATATCTCTGAATATCTCCCTTCATTCCCTCCCAAAAGACCAGCCTAAAAATCCTCTTGTATGTTTTGAAAAAACTAGAATGACCCCTTATAGCAGAGTCATGGAACTCCTTAAGTACCAAAGCAAATTTTCTAGAAGTTTTGGGAATTACCATCATCCTCTTATAGTACAGTCTGCCCTTCTTGATTTAGAACCCTGCATGTGAATCTGGCTGTCGTAGCAGGTCCTGAATAATGCCCCTTATCCTGTCATCAGTTTGTATCTCATCTTCCAAATCATCCCAATCAGTGAATTGTACTGAATGAATGACTGAGTATTATAGCTTTCTAGATAATGTATCTGCTGCCCCATTCTCTTTGCCTGGTTTATACTTGATTTCAAAGTCATACCCCATTAGTTTAGAGACCCATTTCTGCTGGTCCTCACCCCATATCCTTTGGTCTTGCAAAAATCTGACTTTTCTAGTCAGTGTGGACTATAAAATGCCTCCCCATCAAATAATGTCTTCACTTTTGAATAGCCAGCACTATGGCCATTAGCTCCCTTTCATAAACTGACTTGTTATGGGCTCTGTTTGATAGTGTTTGGCTCATATAGGCCACGGGTTAACCTGCTCGCATGAGTACTCCTCCTACCCCTTTTCCAGAGGCATCCGTTTCTAGCTCAAAGGTTTTGTCAAAATCAGGCATAACCAAGACTCGTAATGAAATCATAGTTGTTTTGAGTTCTTCAAAAGCAAATTGAGCTTCTAATCCCCATTTGAAATTGTCCTTCTTGAGTTGTTATGTTAAAGGCCAAGCAATCTTACCATAATTCTTTATAAATCTTTTGTAATAGCCAGTAAGACCCAAAAATCCTCTTAGTCCCTTGATATTAGTTGGTTGAGGCCAGCTCTGCATGTCATCTACTTTCTTGGGGTCAGCTGCCACTCCCTTGGCTGAAATGATGTGCCCCAAATACTCTAGTCGCTTCTGGCCAAAAGAACATTTTTTCCTATTCACCAACAACTTATTCTCCCTAAGCAATTGCAGCACCAACTTGAGGTGTTTTTCATGAGCATGTTGATTCATACTGAAAATTAGGGTGTCATAAAAAAAGACCAACACAAACCTCCTTAAGTAAGGTTTCAACACCTTATTCATCAAGGCTTGGAAAGTGGAAGGGGCATTTGTCAAGCCAAAAAGTAGCACCAGAAATTCATAATGCCCTTCATATGTTCTAAAGGCAGTCTTAGGGATGTCACTCTCCCTCATTCTTATTTGATGATAGCCAGATTTGAGGTCTAGTTTAGAAAAAATCATTGCTTCTCCTAACTTATCCAGCAGCTCATCAATCACAGGTATTGAAAATTTATCCGGTATGGTAAGCTTGTTTAGTGCTCTATAGTCTACACAAAACCTCCACCCTTCATCCTTCTTTTTTACCAATCACTGGGCTAGAATAGGGACTTGTAATAGGCCTAATAATGCTTGTAGCCATCATTTCATCCACTATTTTCTCTATTTCATTTTTCTGGTAATGGGGATACCTGTAGGGACGAATATTGGGGATTTGGGCTCCTTTCTTGAGGTGGATGACATGATCTTATTCTCAGCTGGGAGGCACAGGTTAGTAAATTCCCGTAGTATCTCCTGGATTTCTTCTGCCAAGTCCTCATTTAATTCTTCTTCGAGTTTCAGCTCTTGGTACTCTATGCAGTATTCCTCTCCTTCATCTCTTAAAGCCTTTAGCATGGCTTTTAGTGAAGCCTGAACCTTACAAAGGGAGGGTTCTCCCTTTAATGTTGCTCTATTACTTTCCCATGTAAGTGTTAGGTCTCTGAAGTTGGCTTGGATGTCTCTTAAGTCTTCCAACCAATCCATTCCCAATACTGTCATAGCTCTTCCCAAGTCAAAAAGGAAGAAATCCTGCTGTATGTCCACCCCTTGAATAGCCATTGTCACA
Organism: Ormosia emarginata; assembly: GCA_029884605.1. Taxonomy (NCBI): domain Eukaryota; kingdom Viridiplantae; phylum Streptophyta; class Magnoliopsida; order Fabales; family Fabaceae; genus Ormosia; species Ormosia emarginata. The sequence goes on along the minus strand of JAQQTP010000071.1, from coordinate 22,892,584 downwards.
TTTCTGCACACTCTTTTACTTCTTATCTTGTAGTCATTCCCTACTTCCACTGTATACTTAGGAGTCTCTTCTACTGCTAAGCCCAGCTCATTCACCAATTCCTTTGAAATGAAATTATTAGAGGCTCCACAGTCAATTAGCACCACTAATTGATGCTCTCCAATTTTCCCTCATAACTTCAGAGATTTTGAGGAAGTCAATCACATTATACTTTTTATGGACAACTGTAAGGCCATTTCCTCGAACTCTTCTGCCACATTCTCTTCTTCCACAGTTAATTCCCTGTCTTCTTCATCCTCTCCTTCCATCATAAACAGTTGATAGTGTCTGAATTTGTAGACATGCTCCCTACCCCATCTCTTTCCACATTTGAAACAGAGGCCCTTTGTGCTTCTCTCTTGTAGTTCCTCTTGAGTTAATCTCCTGGGTCCTGAATTTTTCTTGTCTTCTGCATCTCTTTCCGGGGGTTTTGGTTCTACTGAGTTTTTCTGGCTTGCAGCAACCCTTGGTACAGTCTAGTAAATACTCCTTTCCCCTTCAAATCCTCCATAAACTTTGTATCCCTCTTCCCCTTGATTAGTTTTGATTGGACTCATTCCTTTCATAGTCATCCCTCCCTTCCTCAGAGCCTAATTTTTTTCTTTTATGAGCTGAGCTCTGTCCATGAGGTCTGATAGAGACTGTATATTATACAGCTTCAATTCAGCCTTCAGTTCTTCCTTCAATCCGTTCAAAAAGATCCCCTTCATAACCGTGTTGTCAGCAAGCTTCACGGGTCTTGAAGCTAGCTCGAATTGTTCCCTATACTCCATAACAGACCCAGTTTGTTTGATACTCAGCAGAGGTTCCGGCGGGTTTTGGAGAATTCCAAGTTGGAACCTGCGAATTACAGCCTCTTTGAATTGGGTTCGATTGGGTCTATGTGTTTGTTCCTCCCACCATTAATACCAGTTCAATGCTCTCTTCTCCAAAGCCATCATTACTAGTTCAATCCTCTCCGTTTCAGTCACTTCATTCACCTTGAAGTACCATTCCACCCTATTAATTCACCCATACACATCCTCTCCTGAAAAAACAGGAACCTCAAGCTTCCGTCCACCTTCGTTTCTCTCGGGTGGTCGACTCCCTCTTGATGAGTGTTCTCTGGAGCTCCGAGACCACTCCCGGTCTTGGTAGGAAGAATTTTGAGTTTTCTCTTGTCCAACCTTGCTCCCTCGGTCATCCTCATTGCCTCCCACATGATCACGTAGCGAGGGTCGTCTTCTATGGTGTGGAAGTCCTCTTGATTCCTCCCTATTCCGCACCTTGAGCAGCCGCATGATTTTATCCAGGCGGGCATTTGTCCTCTCTTGTTTCGTTACGCTCTCCATTAAGCTCCTCTCCACCGTTTCTAGACGTGTCTCCATGTTTGATCTCATATTGACCATCAAGGAGCCCAAAATGAACAACTTTGATACCAATTGATAGGTATCAAACAGATTTTAATAACAGAAAAATAGTAACATAGAGAGAAACTGAATATTCTGGGTGATATCAGTATGATATCATAGCTAGTTGTTGTGTATTCTTGGAAAAATGAAATTACAGAGAATAAAGAGAATAGTTCTAGACAAATGTAGAGTGTCTAGTCCCTCCTATGCCCAAGCTAATTCCAGCCTACCTCACATTTTCCTCCCCTCTCAGCAAAATATCCCATAACATAATTCTCAACCTGATTCATTTCTACTCACCTGCCAGCTTAGCAGGTTGTTACAACTGATCCCACATTTGTTTATTTCTCACCCCACTCACCTGCCTTATGGTACTTCTTCCTAACATACACTTGGGTTATTTTTGGGCCTGGGCCTCTATCAGACCCAAAAGGATACCTTCAACTAACATTGATGTGAGCGGTACGAATAGGAAAAAGGGCAAGACGTCAGATCGAACAACACCTTTGGTGATGCTCTTTGCTACTTTTACGACATTGATAAAGTATTGAATCCAAGAATGTTGGTGGAGATTGGAAAGATATCAATTTTCACTATTTGCACCTTGACCAAAACACCTCCCTCTATTGCTTAATACTATCACCATCGCTCACTCCATTTGTAACGCCCTAACTTTTAGTTAAAGTACGATATTATCCTAACTGTACTGTTTTATGTTTTCTGTGAGTTATAAAATGAATTTGACTGTTTCGTGACTGTATTTAACTGTTGTGTGTGATTTACTTTGACTCAAGAAAATAATAATTTTCTGGCCGAAAAAATCTTAATTTAATTATTCAGAATTAGGGGATCTTACTAAACTCAATTCTGAGTGATACGTGTATTAGTCTTTTAATTTTTAGGATTTAATTGTGCAATAAAAATATTTTATATTATTATCATATTATTTTATTGAACAGTATCTACTATCTTGAAAATAGTAGAAATCTGCTCCAAAATGGACTATGGACCCGAAAAAATTTGTGAGACCCACGTTTGGAGAACCAGTCAACGTTTCTGGCTAGATTTATTTCTAAGCCAATGAGATGTGGTCAACTAAAGTGGCTTGAACTTGTTAGGTTATAACTAGAAAATCTAACTAAGTTAGCCTAAAAACTAACTAAGTTAAGTTAGGAAGCTTATATAGTAATTAAATGGAATAAACCTAGTTAGCTATTCATTTAAGTTTTAGTTAGAGAAGGTTCTAGAAGAATCAAGAAAAGGGTTAGTCATCTTAGCTAACTAAATGGCTAACTAGGTAACTAAGAAACTTAACTAAATTAACTTAAACCTAACTAGGAAACCAAATGAACCAAAACCTAGTTTGCTTCTCCTAAGGCCATTCGGTTATGGCACATTCAAGAAGAGCCTAGTCGCTTGATGACTTGATTTCCTACACCAATGAGAAGCAAGCTTGGAGACAAAGCCTTGAATATCATCCATTGATTACATTTAAGGCCATTAGGAGTCTTAAGGGTCAACAATGATGGCTACCTCCTTTGAAGGAGCTCCACGGCCAAGGGCTTTAGGAAGGGTGTGATAGCAATTTTGCAAAGTTCATTTCATCTTCAACCTTCTCCAAAGCAAAATAACCAAGAAAATTCTCTCCTTTCTTCATTTAGAAGCTCACTGCCTCCACCCATTTCTCATACCTCCAATTTTCTAAAATTTCATCTAACCTTACTTCTCAAATCCAAACATCATTCTAAGAACATCTCTAGTTGAGAGTTTCTTCAAAATCATCCTTCTTGAGCTTGGAAAACCATCTTGAAGATTTTTCCTACAAGGTGAAAATCTTTGTTTCTTATTTCTAACCTGATTTCTTAGGTTCTAAGCCATGATTGATCCATGGTTTATATTTTTCACCTATAGTTATAACTCTTTAAAATTTGTTTGAGCTTCTTAGGGATTCTTGGGAGGTTTCACGAAATCACTATGAGGAGTCTAGGAGGAGTTTGTCTTCCCTTAAGGTAAGAAGGAGATTTAATCTCATCAACCTTGCGTGGTGGTGAGAAAATGTATTGTATTGGTGGTGAAGAATCCATAAGGATTCATTCACTTGGTTGTTTAATGTCTTTTCTATGTTGTGATTGATTATGTGTGTATGCATGTCTATAGCTTTGAAATATATTGCACGTGTTCATATATGTATGATAATTATGATAAGATGTGAATAACATGTAAAGTTTTGCATGAGTGTTCCAAAGAACACAAGGAAGCTCATGGCTTAATTAATTTAATTGGATTAATGAATTTTACAATGATTTAGAAGATGGAAAATGATTTAAAGATGATTTATAAAGAATATGTTGAATTCGGCCAAAATGCCATTCAAGTATATTTGATTTCCAAAAATATTTTCTAATGTAAATTAAGTAGTTAACTTAAAGAGAATTCAATTTCAATGAATTTTGAAGAACAAAATAAATTAACTTAGTTTTAGAAACCTAAATTAGAGGAATTAATTATAAATAAGAAATAAAGTGAACACTTGAAAAATGTTAACGTAGAGCTCATCTTTGGGTTTTGAAGCACGTTAGTGAGTTTCAAAGTGTAAATAATGGTTATAATTAAAGTATGGTAATTTTTTTAAGAAAAACGTAGAAAATATCATTGAAATGAATTTTCTAGACAAAATGCTGTCAAAAAATTAATTAAATGGTCAAATAATGGAGAAAGTTTCAAAATATAATTAGAACGTAAAGAAAATATTATACGTAGTTGAAAAATACTAGAAATAGCTTACGCGTATTTAAAATAATGATTTTAAGCTAAGCGATTGAGAAAATGATATAAAAATCTTACGCGATTGAGAAAATAATTTAAAAATATTACATGATTTTAAAAAAGTCAAAAAATATTTACGCGATTTAAAAACGTTTAAAAAAGGCAACGTGATTGTGAAAATACGATAAAATCTTTACGAGACTAAAGGGAATAGTGGGTTTTACTGTCAGGACAAAGTGGTGGACTCGGACATGTTGAGAAATAGTACTGTCAAGTAGAGTCATGCTATATTTGGTTAATATCGATACTGAGGGCATTATCGTAATTATAACTTATAGTGATAATAAGGGTATTTGTGTAATTTTGGCTTATGTTCATACATTGAGAGATGTGTCAATTTAGTTGAAAATTGGTGATTAGCTGACGAGATGAATTACACTATGTTATGGGTGTGATGGGCGTAGTGTGGTTCATTGAGTTGAACTTGGAGGCATTAGTGTGCGGAGGATTCCACACATATAGACAATTGGTAGCTACTCTGGGCAGTGGTAATGGACAACACACTAATGATCTTGACAAACATTATTCTTAATCAAGATCTTGTAAAGACTGTCTAGTACGATGCCTGTGGTGCACGATGCATTTGACTGTGTACTACTTACACTATGTTTTGACTGTGGGCTATTTACATGACGTTTGACTGTGTAATAGTTGGTTGGGCAGCCTGAGGTACAGATAGGTCTTTTGGATCATTCTCTCTGATGTCTGTGTTTAGCTCCATGGAGTAGGAATGAGTCGGTGTACATTTACATTTGTGATCTGCATCATAATGTGATTATTTATATTTAATTTGATATATTATGTTTGATGTATTATGTATGATGTGATGATATGGATTTTTGAATCAACTGTGATATCTGTATGTATTGTCATTTTCTGTACTGCCATGCTGGTAATGATGTAGATTGTCTCACCTCTTTGTATGTGTTTTCTGTATTATTTTTATATTTTGTAAAGAGTTTGAGGAAGAGGAAGAGAAGCAACCTCTAGAGATTTAGTACCCAGAGGACCAGCAACCGAACGATCAGTTCGAGGAAAACGAGCCATTAGATCACCCATATCATTTGGATTGATCTTGTGGTTATGGCTTTGCCCAATTTCTTTGGTTTTGTGAGACTTGATTTTCACGGAGGGTCTGAGGCCTGGCGACTGCGTGAAGATAAAGGATCAGTGGTTTACGTGGGGCGTCTAATTGTGACTCTGCGTAGAGAGTTTGATGGAGCACCGATATTTACTACTACTCTGTATTTACATCTTAAGATGCCTTTGACTCTTACGTGTTACTGGGGAGGACGTTTTCATGCACCCAGTGAGATCAGTAGTGTATCGACAACACAGACTCCTGTCCGTAGAGCTGCAAGACATCTTGGATTTCTGTCATCCAATGATCCATCTGAGGATGATCCTTCAGAGGGTTAGAAATCTATAATGTGCACTTGGGCATGGTTATGTTTTAGTAATATACTGACTTTTTATTGCTTTATTAAATATTTGTAGTTGTAAATTATTTGTATACTTAAGACAAAAAGCATATGTATATTATGGTGTGTAATGATAGTTTGTTTTGTTTTGTGATTCGTTTTATTTTATTTAATGCTATTGTATAAAAAGAAAAATTTTACAACTCATATTATATATGTTCCAAACGTTTTATAACTTGGGAAAAGTTTTACTATTATTGTATCGGAAATGTAACATTCTCATTAGGGTGTTACATCATTGCTGTCATTCATCCAAGACATGGTGTATTTATCAGTGACTAAGATAAAAAGCTCAAGATAGTTTTGTAAAATAAAAGTCATTTGGGCAACAATTTAATTTACACATCATCTTCAAATATAATACTCAATTTAATGTACTCAAACACATATCTTTTAGGCATTGGTCCACCTAGATTGGGTTTCAAAACCTATAAGTTTGTGGATAATGTTTGGTGTCTATAAAAAATATTATGTTCACTGTAGGTCCACATGAGAGAAATGTCAAATCATGTTATATGCAATTATAGCATTTTCATGAGATACATAATGAATTTATGAGTGAGTTAAAAAAAGTTAAACATATAAAATTTAGATGAATAACAGGACTGTAAGTTTGTTCGGTATCCTAGAAGTCACCTTGAAGTTGTAATGAGTAACTTCTCACTCGAGAACAAGATTGGCAGAGGTGGATTAAGGGAGGTTTACAAGTTGGGAAAATATGACAAATTCTTATCTTTTATGCTATTGGTTTCCACATAATTTATGGCAAGGTGTCGTTGAGTTCAAAAATGAGGTTTTATTGATAGTCAAGCTTCAACATAGAAATCTAATGACATTCATAAATTTTTACCTTGAAGAGCAAGAGAAAATACTTGTTTATGAATACACATTGGACAAGAGTCTTACTTTTGATTAAAGAGTTAAAAGTAAAAAACGTCAAATCAAATATAAAGTTATCAAGGCTCCAGTTCAGCACAAATTCAAACTACCAATTTTGGAGGTTTAACTGGATCAATGGATATCATTCAATTCTCAATTAATTCGATCGAGGCTTTTTTATCAAATTGTTTTTAATGATAAAATTATTTATTAAAATATAACTATTTTGAAATTATATATCAAATTGTCATTCTTTTGTCTAGCATAATATTTTTTAATACTTTCTATTCTATGTGAAATGCGTCAAAAAAAAATGGTGTATTCACGTAAAAAATGCCAACACATTTAGTGAAATCTACGTGGATGTACCACCCTATTTGACACATCTTACGTAGAAACGTCATCTAACATGATGTTTTTTACGTGGATGTGACATGTATAATGACATTTTTTAGTTAAAAACGCCAACACATTTGACGTTTTTCACATGAACAAAAAAATGTCACATTACGTGTGCTTTTAGGACACTTAACTCATTCCACGTGGATCTCGCACTCCTTCCAAAGACACATACATTCCACATGCCTATTAGAGAGTGCACCATAACGTTAGAAGACATCAGTATTAATTAGCTTATTTATAAGTCAAGTGTTTATTTCTGATCCGTAAAGTATTCGATGTGAGACTTTGGTGTTGCCTATTAGAGCCCCACGAATTTTGTTTTCTCTGCAAGGTCTTTGGGTGGCTCGAGCGCCGGTAAGGAACCACCAGATGGCGGTGGCGGCAACAAGGTTCATCCTATTTCGTTTAGAGACAAAGTGATGCAAAATAGAGACAAGATACCCTCACGACCAAGGGTCGACCTTATCAAGGAGAACCTGGCGAGGATAGAGTTCGAGGATGGCAATCCTTTGAAGCCGATGGTCCATATTGCTGAGTCTGTTCTTGAAGGTTTATGTGCCCCTTGGCAAGATGCCTTGATTGTTAAACTGCTAGGCAAACGCATTGGTTATAAAGTTTTACGTGATAGATTAGACAGAACATGGAAACTCAAAGCTGGTTTCGACATGATAGATGTGGATAACAAATATTTTATGATCAAGTTTGATCTGGAGGAGAATAAGAAGAAGGTTATGGAGGAAGGCCCATGGATGGTCCTCGATCATTACTTAGTGATAATCATATATTTTATACATTAATAAACCCTCATTTTTAGTTATTTACACTCTCCATGTACTTAATTGATTAAGCCTAGTTATGTTTTGTAAGTTTGGACTCAAATTGGACTTAATTGATTTTTTTAGTACTATTTTGGTCTTACGTTGTTTTTGTATTTCAGCCATATCTTGAGTTCTAAATGTCTGATAATTATGAATTTTACCTTGTAGGAAAGATAAGAGAGAGCTCTACAACTTTGATGAAGAGCTCAAAGTCTCAATCAGACATCTAGTAGAGCTAATTAGGCTTGGAAGATAGAACACGAGTTTTCTGTCTAAAACCTGAATAGTATACATTAATCAAAGCATAATTCGAGTTTGGGCTTATAAAATGGGCTGAAAATTTGAAATCTGAAAGTTAAGACCCATATCTACAACTTTCATGTTGAACACAAAACTTGATTTGGGCTCCTTGATGGTGATATTGGGTCTGAAAGTCAAAATAGAGGTGCTGAAACTGGGTCTGAATAATCTGTAGTAATTGGGTCATATCTTGGGCTGTAGGACGAATTTTTGGGTGATTCCAGAGCCATTGGAAAGCTTAGATAATTTCCTAAAACTTTCATGAAGACCACTTGGCTCAAAAACGACGAAATCAATGAGTTAAGCAATGAATGATTTCGGAGACAAAAAATCTCAATAATCCAACCACTAATTCAATAATCCAACCACCTAATCAATCATCCAACCACTCCACCCACTAATCCACCTACTCTTAATCATTCTCCTTGTCATTTTGTATCCTTACTCCTCTATAAAAGGCACCATGAGCTGGAGTGTTAAGCACTTGGTGTTAGGCTTAGTTTTTACAAGTTACGGTTATACTTGTTTATTGTTTTTCCTTTGTTGCAATTTTTCTTGTTCTAAATTGAAGCTATGTTCATCTTTCTCTTCTTCTCTCTTTCTTTCTTCTTATCTATGAGTAACTAAATCTTCATCTTGCTTAGGTGAAAGAGTGAAGCTCTTGGTAATGAAATAAGGTTAGATTATTCTATTTCTTGTGCTTAAAAGATATATTATTAAATGGACATCATATGTGTTGTATTTTGTTTCCAATTAATTTAGAAATCTTCTTTGTATAATGGAGATCTTGATTTATTGTAGACAATAGGATTGGCACAGTGAATGCTTGAACTCATTTACAAATGTTGGTAAATAATTAAAGGAATCATAATATAATTGCATATATAATTAAACTTTGAATGCTATATTTTCCGATCGGAACCTCCGTTGTATGTGGATTTCAATTGAGTTATAAAGAGAAATAATCTTACCTTTAATTTATTACCAAGAGTGGATCTCCTAACCCAAGCAAGTTCTTAAATTTAATTGTGAACAAGTTTTGTTATTTTTATTATTGTGACAAATCCTCTTCCTACCTCAATTATTTTTTCTTCATCAATTCCCTATGGATCGACCTCGGACTCCCGAGAAATTTATTACTTGAGACAACCTGTACTTGGGTTTGCATCCTTTAATCCCGCAGTAAAGTTTTTGGCGCCGTTGCCGGGGACTTGATTTGAAGTTTTGATTTATTGAGGTTCGTTTTCTTTAATAAAATCTATTCTCGCTTCTCCCTCACCGGAGCAAAAAATCGGCTTGCCGATCCTTCGGTTTCTTTACTAACTCTCTAACTTTCTAACTATCTAACTCTAACTTACTAACTTGCTAACATACTAACTTTCTAACTTTTATATTTATGTCATTTATTTTTGCTTTTTAGTTTTTATTTATTTATTTTCGTCATTTTTTTCGTCAAATGGGTGGGGTAATTCTCCCTTTTATTTTACGCACTAACTTAGTGGGAGAAACTCTCCCTTTTACTTTTCTGTTATTTATTTTTCCGCAATCTAACTTAATGAAATAATATTTCTTCTTCTCTTCTCTTTCGCCGACTCTGTGGGGCTCTGTCACTCTTCGATTTTCATATTTAAATTTACTTTCTGCACTTTATTTTCTCGTATTTTAATTTTCTGTACTTTATTTTTTTTTTTTTTTTGGTGGTTGGTTTATTACCTCATCCCTGTTAATATTTAATGGTGGGTGACACCGCCAGCTTGTACATTATTTTTGTTTATTTTAAGTTATTTATGTATGTATGCTTAATTGGTATTGTGATTTAAATTCTGGTCGTTTAGTTAAAATTAACCCTGGTACTTTATATATTGATTTGTTTGAATCACAATCACACACAATTGACACAATGACTAACAATGAAAGTGTACATGATAAACATGAAAATCAACCGTTGCGAACCATGCGTGAATATTTGCAACCACCTCGAAGTTCTAGTCCATCATGTTTTATCTTTCCACTCAATGCCAACAATTTTAGATTCAAACCAGGTATGATTTCTTTACTTCCTAATTTTCATGGTTTAGAATCTAAAAGTCCATATTTACATCTGAAAGAATTTGAGGAAGTATGTATTGCCTTCAATGATCAAAATTGCACTGAAGAGATTATTAAGCTTAAATTGTTTCTTTTTTCTTTAAAAGATAAAACAAAATCTTGGCTTAACACTTTGAATCCAAGATCAACTGGCACATAGCAAGAAATGCAAGGTGCGTTCTTGAAGAAATTTTTTCCAACACATAAAACTAATGCTATGAAAATACAAATCCACAATTTTTCCCAAAATTCAAATGAAGCATATTTTCAATGTTGGGAGCGGTTTAAAGATTTGTTAAATTCATACCCACATCATGGTTTTGAAAAATGGCGCAGTATAAGCTTCTTTTATGAAGGTTTAACACCTGAAACTAAACAATTTATGGAAACAATGTGCAATGGTGAATTTCTAGATAAAGAACCTGATGAAGCTTTAGACTATTTGAACCAGTTGGCTGAAAATTCTCAATCTTGACATAGTACTAATACTTCTGAAAAATCAATTAGATCTAATCTTGCAATTGCTAATAAAGGAAAATATCACCTTAGTCAAGAGGAAGATCTAAATGCTAGATTTTCCAGTTTGACTAGAAAAGTTGAAGCTATGGAATTAAGAAAAGCAAAACAAATTAAATCTGTGCAAAATAAAGAAATTTGTGGCATTTGTGATGATTTAGGACACTCAACACATGATTGTCCTAAAATTTCTGTTTTTAAAGAAGTTGTACATGAGCAGGTAAATGCAATGAATAATTTTAACAAGCCATTTACTTCTTTTTTTTCAGATATATACAATCCGAGGTGGAGAAATCACCCGAATTTTAGCTGGAGGAATAATAATCAGTCACAATTTGTGCAACCACCACCTCCTCAAGCACAACAAGACTCTCAAAATTCTCAAGGATATGCACCTTATGTCCCACCATATAGGAAAAATCTTGAAGAAACACTGCATACATTCATAGAAAAGCAAGAGGCCATCAATAAACAAAACAATCAAACCATGAATGACATAAAACACTCTTGCTAAACTTTCTTCAACACTCACCATTCTCGAGAAAGGAAAATTTCCTTTTCAACCTCAACCAAATCCCAAAGGTCAGTACAGTCTAAATAAGGGGAGTTCAGAAAATCAACAAATAGACTAAGTCCAGTCAGTGATAACTCTTAGGAGTGGAAAGGTTGTTGGAAAACAAATCCCTGAATCTTGTGAGAAAGAAGATGAACCAATTCCCCAAGAAAATGAATAAGTTGACCAAAAGGTGACCAAACTCTCGCCTTCACCCTCATTTCCTCAAGCATTGAAAAATCCAAAGAAATTGGACCATAACACTGGAATTTTTGAAATTTTGAAACAAGTGAAAGTCAATATTCCTTTGTTAGATGCTATCAAACAGATTCCTTCTTATGCCAAATATTTGAAGGACTTCAGGCAATCGTTAAAAGGAAATTAAATGTGAAAAAGAAAGCATTTTTGGCTAAACGGGTAAAGCTCCATTCTTGAGAATAATAATGCGTTGAAATATAAAGACCCTATTGTCCTACGCTTTCATGCATTATTGGAGAACATAAAATTGAAAAAGCTTTACTTGATCTTGGTGCTAGTGTCAATTTGCTTCCATATTCGGTTTATCAAGAACTCAACTTGGGTGAGTTAAAACTAACTTCTGTAACTCTTCTACTTACCGATAGATCAATTAAAATTCCAAGAGGAATAGTGGAAGATGTGTTGGTTCAAGTTGATAAATTCATATATCATGTGGATTTCATTGTCTTGGATACTGAACCTCTGGTTGATAGTTGCAAGTCAATTCCTGTTATTTTAGGCCGTCCATTTTTAGCAACATCTAATGCTTTGATAAATTGCAGAAATGGAGTGGTGAAGCTAATATTTGGAAACATGACACTGGATCTCAATGTTTTTAACATGCGCAAGCAACCACAGGAGGTCCTTGATGAAAATGAGGAAGTTGAAGGAATTGAAGCCATTATAGATGATCATCTTCAAAAAGGGAGTTCTTCTGACCCATTAGAAGTTTGTTTAATTAATTCATTTGATTTGCTTGATTGTACAGAGGAAATAGAATACAAAGGAAGAAAGCCAAAATTTGAAGAGCTAAAACCCATGAATGATAACGCCCATGAAGAAGTACCCATACCAGAACTAAAGTCATTACCTGCTGGGTTGAAGTACACATTTTTTGGAGAAAAGCAAAGCTTTCCTGTGGTAATTTCCTCGTCTCTTACTGAAAAACAAGAAGGAAAGATGTTGCCTCAATGGACGCACCAAGATAGAAGGAAATTTTTGACAGAGGTGAAAAATTTTTATTGGGATGACTCATACTTGTTCAAATATTGTCCTGACCAAATCTTTCAGAGATGTGTGCCTGACAATGAGGAAGGTAGTGTCATTAAATTTTGTCACTCAGAAGCATGTAGAGGTCACTTTTCTTCAAAGAAAACAGCTACAAAAATCTTGCAGTGTGGATTTTATTGGCCTACTTTATTTAAGGACTGCTATACTTTTTGTAAAAGTTGTGAAAATTGTCAAAAGACAAATCCAATAAAATCCACAATCAAGACAATTTTGAGAAAATCATTTGAAATTAGTTAAAAAGTTCTGCTTTATGATTCTCGCCTACACCTATTCCCTAGAAAATTGAGATCTAGGTGGAGTGGTCTTTTTGTTGTCAAACACGTGTATCCTCATGGGGCCGTAGATATTGAGAATCCTATGAATGGTAATATGTTTAAAGTCAATGGACAAAGGCTCAAACCATTTCTGAAAAAATCAAGTTGATGAGTTCTTTGTGTTGCCAGTTAAGTGGCGGATACGGTACTCCGTGACTCTCAAGTCGATTTGTTTTTCAGTTTCCCAAAATAACTGAATCCTTCTTCTCCTTTAAAATGGATGTCATTCTTTCAAACCTGAGAAAACATTTTCCTTCTCTCCCTCAAAATGCTCTGAAAAAAATCTATAAAGTTCTATGTGAAAGATTGAGATTGTTAATGCACAAAGGTATGCCAGAAGATGTGCGTTGGATAATTGAAGCAAAGGTCCGACTAGCAGGTGAGTCTTCAATTTCATTTGACTCATACATGCCAGGTCTTGGAAGAAGTTCGTATTCTAAAAGGAGAAGAGCAAAAAGGTTAGAAGTCTGTTACAAATGTGGACGATGGAATTATAACAAGCGATGTCGTACTTTGGGGATGGTTTCCGCAAACAGAGAAGATAAATTTTTTTTCATTAAGAATGGACTGAGTAAGGAGTCATTAGATGATATCCTATTGACTCTTGAGACGCATTCTTGTGGATTGGTGCATCGTGAACTTCTTAATTTGTGGAATCTCTTCAAGGATAAAGAAAAATGCTACAGCCTTGGGAATCTAACTCTAAAAGACCCTGTTTGTCAATTTATAAGAAAATTGGATAGGAAGCTTATCCTCGACTCATAGAAGGCGTTTAAGCCGTTACTGGACGTTAAACCAGAGGCAGATATGAGCCATATCCACAACAATCTGTACATATCATCTTCTTCTTCTTCATGTCATCTTTCAAAAAAAAATCAAAAAAAAGAAGAAAAAAATGTGTGAACAAGGGCGATCCTGAAGGAGTACCATGGCTTTAATTAGTTGTGGAGTCCTAGCCTTTAGCTGACCCGTCATTGACTCGGGTGGACCTTTGCACGCTGGTTCTTAAAAAAAAAATCGTGAGTGTCTACTGCACTGGTGACACGCAGTATAAAGATATGCCACTACTGCACTCATGACGCGCAGTATAAAGATACGCCATGAAAACTGTACATACAGGTATGTCATCATTTGCTATTATATTTCTTTTATTTTTGTATGAATTTGCTGTATTTTTATTTTGAACAGATGATCCTTTGAGTAGGGTCCTTCAGGGGTTTCTAGACTTCTTTACCCTGATGGTTTTCTTGAAGTCACCAAAAAAAAAATTCTTTTACCTTTTATCTTTGATCCTGATCCAGCAATAGCTCAGATAGATTGGTCAGCAGGAAGCAGTGAGGGAAGCAGGATGAAAAGACAGCCAGATTTGACACTTCGTTTAAAGCTTTCCTTTACTTTGGATTTATCATACTTTGTTTTTGTTTAAATTTGTGTCAGTTTTTTCTAACAGGTAATATCTTCTACTCATCTATATTTTAACATTGAGGACAATGTTGTGATCTAGTTGGGGGGAAAAGATAGTTTACCCCAAAAAAAAATTTGTTTTGTTTGGGAAGTATGATATGATTGTCATGGACTTACTAAACCAATTAGTGATGGCAGAGTAAGGAGTAGTTTTACTTCTGAGACGCATCATAATTGGTGGCAGAGTAAGGAGTTTTTTAGGTAGTAATTAATTAGTACTGATTTGTGGAAGTAACAAAGTTTTTGTCTTTTGATTTTCTTTGAAAGATTTAAGCGAATGCACTCTCACATCCTTGGAAGCAATTGAAATTTAGGAATCATAGCATGATTGAATAAATTATCTTCTTTCTTAAATTTCATATGCTTGGTTATAGATGTTGAATTGGTGGATAGAGAATGATAGAAATATGCCTTGTGAGATTTTAAGCCTATTGATGAATGGATTGAATATCTGTACCATTCTCTTCTTTCTTGTGTGATTTTCACTCATGGAATTGTTACTCTAGAACTTGCTTTGATTCTTTTTTAGGCTACATTTTCACATGTATACATTAATATGATTGAGGCATTTTAAAATAGCTACTTTGACCAAATAGCCATCCTTGTATATTTTCCATTGTGTAACCCTTTTGAACTTGTTTGACCATTTCTTGTTTTTAGCTCATCTCTTCCTTCAAAAAAAAATTAAAAAAACATGTTTTTACCCAAACTTAGGGAATAAGAGAGCATTGACCTTGTTCTTGAATAAGTGTGGGGGTGTATGTGCAAAATGATCCCAAAAAAAAAAAATTTTTGAACACCGTTGCAATCAAAGGATTATCAGAATAAAGGTGGATGCTTGGAAACAACAAGAAGAAAAGGAGAATGTTCAAGTCTAACAATGAATTCAATTCACCAATTTGGGATTGATCTTCAACAAAACATTAGTCAAATGTTGGTGATTGTCCTTTATGATGAATGTTCTCAAACATTTTCTCCACTCTAACTGTACCATAATGCTCTTTTATTCTCTTCGGTATTTATCTTTTCATATCCATATTATCTCTTCTCCTTTACCATGACCCCATTACAGCCTTGAATAAAGTCCTCTTGATTTTTGTATACATGTGCTTTGAGTAGCGGAGAAGTAGAAGATAAGCAAGCTTATGGTAGTGCAATTGTTCATGAGTTGAATAGAGTGAAATACTTACCTTTTAAACACTTGAGAGATTGAGAGTGAATTCTGTGAGGATCTATCATTCTTGATTCATTCTTTTCAACTGAAGATTCCTTGCTTGTTGGTTTGAGATGTGAAGAAATGTTACCTCATTAATGCTTTATTCCCTTGAATTTCTTGTTGCTCTTCTTGCTTCATCGAGTCTTTTAGAGTTTTTAGCTTTTGAGTCTGTGTCATTTTTCTTTGTTTCCTAACTTTGGTCTTTTGTGTTTTGCCCAGGAGTGCAAAAAGCTAAGTGTGGGGGGGATTTGATAATCATATATTTTATACATTAATAAACCCTCATTTTTAGTTATTTACACTCTCCATGTACTTAATTGATTAAGCCTAGTTATGTTTTGTAAGTTTGGACTCAAATTGGACTTAATTGATTTTTTCAGTACTATTTTGGTCTTACGTTGTTTCTGTATTTCGGCCATATCTTGAGTTCTAAATGTTTGATAATTATGAATTTTACCTTGTAGGAAAGATAAGAGAGAGCTCTACAACTTTGATGAAGAGCTCAAAGTCTCAATCAGACATCTAGTAGAGCTAATTGGGCTTGGAAGACAGAACACGAGTTTTGTGTCTGAAACCTGAATAGTGTACAGTAATCCAAGCATAATTCGAGTTTGGGCTTATAAAATGGGCTGAAAATTTGAAATCTGAAAGATCCATATCTACAACTTTCATGTTGAACACAAAACTTGATTCGGGCTCCTTGATGGTGATATTGGGTCTGAAAGTCAAAACAGAGGTACTGAAACTGGACCTGAACAGTCTGTAGTAATTGGGTCATATCTTGGGCTGTAGGACGAATTTTTGGGTGATTCCAGAGCCATTGGAAAGCTTAGACAATTTCCTAGAACTTTCATGAAGACCACTTGACTCAAAAACGACGGAATCAATGAGTTAAGCAATGAATGATTAAGGAGACAAAGAATCTCAATAATCCAACCACTAATTCAATAATCCAACCACCTAACCAATCATCCAACCACTCCACCCACTAATCCACCTACTCTTAATCATTCTCCTTGTCATTTTGTATCCTTACTCCTCTATAAAAGGCACCATGAGCTGGAGTGTTAAGCACTTAGTGTTAGGCTTAGTTTTTACAAGTTACGGTTATGCTTGTTTATTGTTTTTCCTTTGTTGTAATTTTTCTTGTTCTAAATTAAAGCTATGTTCATCTTTCTCTTCTTCTCTCTTTCTTTCTTCTTATCCATGAGTAACTAAATCTTCATCTTGCTTAGGTGAAAGAGTGAAGCTCTTGGTAATGAAATAAGGTTAGATTATTCTATTTCTTGTGCTTAAAAGATATATTATTAAATAAACATCATATGTGTTGTATTTTGTTTCCAATTAATTTAGAAACCTTCTTTGTATAATGGAGATCTTGATTTATTATAGACAATAGGATTGGCACAGTGAATGCTTGAACTCATTTACAAATGTTGGTAAATAATTAAAGGAATCATAATATAATTACATATATAATTAAACTTTGAATGCTATATTTTCTGATTGGAACTTCAGTTGTGTGTGGATTTCAATTGAGTTATAAAGAGAAATAATCTTACCTTTAATTTATTACCAAGAGTGGATCTCCTAACCCAAGCAAGTTCTTAAATTTAATTGTGAACAAGTTTTGTTATTTTTATTATTGTGACGAATCCTCTACCTACTTCAATTAATTTTTCTTCATCAATTCCCTGTGGATCGACCTCGGACTCCCGAGAAATTTATTACTTGAGACAACCTGCACTTGGGTTTGCATCCTTTAATCCCGCAGTCACTTAGCGGTCCAATCATAGACGCTTGAGTTCATTGCTCCCAGGGCCACCATTGAAAGGACAATGGTATGGATTCGTTTCACAAGTCTAAACCTTGTCTTTTATGATGAAAGCTTACTTTTGGCTTTGGCCTCTGCTGTTGGAAGACCAATCAAGGTTGACTCTAATACTTTGGATGCCAAACGAGGAAGATATGCTAGGGTATGTGTGGAGATCGACCTCAACAAACCTGTTGTGGGGAGGGTCTGGCTGTAGGGCCATTGGTATCGTGTAGAGTATGAAGGTTTGCATAGGATATGTGCCTCCTGTGGGTGTTATGGCCATCTTACCAGGGAATGCAGTAAAAATGTCGTGAAGGAGAGTGCAAAGGGCGATGATCTGAAGCATGCAATAGAGGTTGAGTCTGCACTTCCGGCGGCGGCCATGGTAGATCCAAACTCTATGGGCATCATGAAGGGGGAGCAATCAATCGACATTAATGCAGGAGGTCACAATGGTATTAATGCCACTAATGATAATGTTTGTGCCATTTCACAAGTTGCTCCTGATAATGTGGAACCACTTCATGGTGATTGGCTGGTGGTGAAGAAAAAAAACCGCAAACTAAACTATTCATAAAAGAAGAAAACGGTGCCATATAAGGAGAATGCATCTAAGCCTTCAATGCGTAAGGGAACACCTAACGGGATTCATGCAAAGAACCACGTGATACATGCATCTAATGTGACTAAAGGGGGTCACGTGGGGCCGTCTACGCATGTGCATGCTAATTCTAATTTCCAAAAGATAGCTTCCAAAAACAAGAGACCCAGGAAGGAAATGGAGTTCCAATTAGAGGAGCCGGTGGAGAATAATTCGAATAAATTGGCAGGCAATAAAAAGAAGGATCCGAGACAGATTGTTACTATTGATAGTAAGAGTGACAAAACCAAAAATAAGGGAATTGTGATTTATGACCTTGGAGGTGGAGCGAAGTCAACTGTCAGTCTCAAACCCATCTCGGGTTCGCGTTTTGAAATGCTACTGGATGGAGATGAGGCTTCTATGGATTCAGCCATGGATGGGATCAAAGACCAAGGGAACCAAGACAACCAACAAATGACCATCCTTCTTCTTAGGTTATTTGTTGGCTCTTTTCTTTATCCTTTTTTCATGGATTTGTTTACCAACTTCTCGTTTTTGTCCTGGAATATTAGAGGTGCTACTAATGTGTGCACTTGGCGCCATGTTAAAGACTTGGTTAATAGGTTTCATCCTTCTATTTTTCTTATTTATGAGACGCACTCTTTATTTGCTACAATGGAGAGGAAGTGGGAGTCTTTGGGCTACAAACCCATCTTCATTCAAGAAGCAAGAGGGCATTCAGGAGGAATTTGGACGTTGTCTTCTTCCAGTGACTTATCTTTTCAGTTTGTTAGTTCAACTCCTCAATGTATTACGTTCAGCATTAAAAGACGGGATACGCTCTGGTATTGTTCTGCTATTTATACTTCTCCTACGCCTAGCATCAGGGAATCTCTTTGGAATCATCTTATTGATACGGGTGCTTCCATTCAAGGACCGTGGATGGTAATAGGGGATATGAATGAAATAACTAAGTCTTCAGAAGTCTTGGGAGGTTTTTTTAATTATGGTAAAGCTGCGAAGTTTGCTGAAACAATTGATGCTTGCCATCTGTTAGATATGGAGATGGTGGGAGGTTTCTTTACTTGGAGAAGAAATATTCAAAATGGTGTTCATATCAGGAAGAGATTGGATAGATGCTTAACTAATATGGATTGGCGGGTTCTCTTCCCTCATGCTCTAGTAGAACTTTTGCCCCCTAATAATTCAGATCACAACCCCCTCTTGGTTAGTTGCAGAAAATCTCCGAGTAAGAAACTCAAATCTTTTCACTTCCAGGTGGCTTGGTTAATGCACCCTGAGTACGGGAAGTTAGTGGAAGAGTCTTGGATGAATACTCTTGGTACAACTTTGTTTAAATTGGATAATGTCAAGCAAGAATCTATTAAGTTCAATGAGAAGATTTTCGGGAACATCTTTCGACGTAAGAGGTGGATTGAAGCGCGCCTTCGTGGAGTTCATTTACAGCTGGATTCTTGGTTCTCTTCAGATATAGCTATATTAGAAAAGGACCTACAGAAACAACATGAGCAAGTTTTAGCAAAGGAAGAGATGTTATGGTTTCAAAAATCTAGAGAGGATTGGGTGAAGTTTAGAAATCGTAACACTAAATTTTTTCATGCTCAGACGGTGATCAGAAGAAGAAGAAATAAGGTGTCTGGCCTCATGATTGAAGGTTGTTGGTGTTCTGATGATAATATTCTTCAACAGGAGGCCCAAAAGTTCTTTAAGGGACTCTTTCTGAATCGTGCTCATTGTAATCCATAGGGTTTGAGACTTAATTGTATCCCCACTATCCCTCAGAATTGCTTTGAAGGCCTCTTACGACACGTAACTATGTAGGAGGTGAAGAATGCTATTTTTTCTATGAGACCTTATAAAGCTCCAGGACCTGATGGCTTCCAGCCTATTTTTTTCCAAACTTTTTGGGATACGGTTGGTTATGATGTTTGGGAGTTGGTTGCTCAGGCGTTTGCTACTGGTGTTTTCAATGAGGAATTAGCACATACTCTTATTCTTCCTATTCCTAAAGTGGATAGTCCTACCAGTCTTAAAGATTTTCGGCCTATAAGTCTTTGCAATGTCTTGCTCAAGACTATTTCTAAAGTTATTGTTCAGAGGATTAGGCCATACCTGAATGATTTGATTGGTCCTTGCCAGAGTAGCTTTATTCCAGGGAGAGGTACCTGCGATAATGCTTTGCTTGCTCAGGAGATTTCTCATACTATGCACAAGAAGAAGGGCAAAGAAGGCTTTATTCTTTATAAAATTGATTTTGAAAAGGCGTATGATAGGGTGAATTGGGATTTCTTACGTCTTACTCTTGCAGAATTTGGGTTTCCTTCTCATATTATTAAGTGCATGAATTTGACTATGTCTACTTCTTTGTCACTAAAGTGGAATAATGAGATCCTAGATAGATTTTCCCCAACTAGAGGTCTTCGCCAAGGGGACCCCATATCCCCATATCTGTTTGTTTTATGCATGGAAAAACTTACTATTTTAATTCAAGAGCAAGTTCAATGTGGGAAATAGAAACCTATCAGAGCAGTAAGTGGTGGGCCTGAGATTTCTCATTTATTTTTTGCTGATGACTGCCTACTATTTACTAAAGCTGACTCTTCTCAGGTACATCTTGTTGATAGAATTCTTTCTAATTTTTGTAAAGCCTCGGGTCTTAAGATTAATGTGCAGAAATCTCATTTTATGACCTCAAGGAATGTTCCTATAAGAGCTATTGTTAACTTTGTTAGTATCTTGGGGTATCATCATACTATGAATATTAGTAATTATCTGGGATTTCCTCTACTCACTGGCCGGGTCAAGAATTCCCAATTCTCATTTGTTTTGGATCGTATTCAGTCTAAATTAGCTGGTTGGAAATCTAAACTGCTTAATAGGGCAGGGAGGGTTACTCTAGCTAAATCAGTTTTGAATTCCATTCTTATATATGTTATACAGAATATGTGGCTTCCTGAAGGTGTCTGTGATGCTATTGATAGAATAACTCAGACTTTTATTTGGGGAGGTAGGGCATCTCATTGGGTGAATTGGGACACTGTGACTAAGCCCAAGAATAAAGGTGGTTTGGGTATACGTACTTCTAGAGAGACTAATATTTCCATGTTGGGTAAACATATTTGGTCTATTCTGCACTATCCTGATAAGCTATGGGTCCAGACTATAGAAGCTAAGTACCTTTGGAATTCTTATATTCTTTTTCCGAGGAAATACCAAGGTCCTTCTTATGTTTGGTACTCTATTACTAAGGTTGTTCCTCATCTTCATGATGGATTCCGGTACAGGGTGGGGTCTGGAGATTTATCCCTTTGGTATGATAGGTGGTCGAGCTCAGGTTATATGTGTCACTTTGTGCCATACGTGCACATTCAGGATGTTAATCTATCTGTTAGTGATTTGTATCAGAATGGTGTGTGGAATTGGAACTTCCTGGCCACTTTTGTTACAAATGAGGTTAAAGATCTCATTAGTAGTGTTGTAATGGACGAAAACCTTCAAGATTTGGTTATTTGGGACGCTTCTTTAGAAGGGAGTTATTCTGCCAAAACTGCTTATGATTGGTTAATTAGAGCTCGTTTAACCCAGAATTCTTCAGATGTTAATGGAAATTGGGTGTGGTCTCTCCATCTACCAGAAAATATCAAACACTTCTTGTGGCTCTTGGACCACAAGAGCCTCCCTACTAACGTTTTTCATTGTCAAAGACATTTGTCTTCTGATTTTTCTTATTTCAGGTGTGGAGCAGATCAAGAAGATATCAGTCATCTGTTGCGAGATTGTTAAAAAGCATCTCAAGTATGGGACCTTCTCAACTTGGGTGACTTGCTTAACAACCCGAATCAAGATGTTTCTGATTGGGTTAGAAGCAATTGTAGAGGACCACAAGGATCTATCTTCGCTATGGCTTGTTGGCACATTTGGAAGGCGAGAAACATGGAGATTTTTCAAAACAAGGTGTTGAGCAGTCATTCTATTGTTGCCCAAATTCACAGTCTCCACCACATTATTTTTGTTGATTCTGGTAGTACTCGTCAGAGGCATGCTCGTGAAGTGTATTGGTCTTACCCTCCTCAACTTTGGTTCAAGTTAAATACTGATGGGAGTTCTTTTGGCAACCCGGGGAGATCCGGTTTTGGTGGTGTGATTCGTAATTCGAATGCTAACTGGGTCATTGGCTATTCTGGTTATTGTGGTGTCACAACGAATATAATAGCTGAGCTTCATGCTATATGGCACGGGCTTAAGCTTGCTTATTCTACAAGTCTCAATCATATTATTTGTGAATCTGACTCTGCTACTGCGTTGGGTCTTATTGAAAAAGGTTGCAGTTCAACACATCCTCGGTTGTTTTGCTGCATAAGATTAAGCTTCTATCGCCTAATATGGTTGTTCGGTTCAAAGATATTCTCGGGAAGGCAATCTTTGTGGGCGTACATGCTTGCTAAAAGAGGTGTAACTCTGCAGAATGATTTGGAGATTCTTCCAATTTGCCCCCTGGATGCTTCGCATCTCCTGTTATCGGATTCCATGGGCACTGTCTTTATTAGACAGTAGGCTTTTAGCTTTTTGCCTTTCTTGCCTTTTTGTTTATTTCTGTAGTATAAAAAAAAAAGCAAATTAAGTAAGACAATAAGGTATATTTGTTTGATGTGGGACTTTAGTGTTGACAAGACAAAACAACTAAATAAGACAACAAGATACTTTTGTTCGATGTGAGACTTTAACGTTGGCAAGACAAAGCAACTAAGTAATTAAAGTCGCATATCGAACAAAAGTACCTTATTGTCTTACCTAGTTGTTTTGCCTTGTCAACACCAAAGTTTTACTTCGAACAAATATATCTTATTGTTTTACTTAGTTGCTTTGTCTTACCAATACCAAAGTCTCACATTGACTATTTTACAGATCAGAAACAAACACTTGGTCTATAAATAAGTTAATTGATACTGATGTCTTATAACATTATGGTACACTCTCTAGTAGGCATGTGAAATATATGTCTTTGGGAAAAGTGCGAGATCCACGTGAAATAAGTTAAGTACTCTAGAAATACATACAATGTGACATTTTTAATTTTTTTTATTCACATAAAAAATGCTAAATGTATTTGAGTTTTTAACTAAAAAAACAATATCCTCGCATTCAAGTAAAAAATATCATGTTGGATGGTGTTTCCAAGTAAAATACGCCAAATAGAGTAGTACATTTATGTGAATTACACCAAACGTATTAGCGTTTTTCACGTAGATGTACCATCTTTTTTGGTGCATTCCATAAAAAATATTAAAAAATATTACGTTAGACAAAAAAATGATAATTTAATATATAATTTTAATAGAATAATATTTTAATGAATAATTTAAAAAAGTAATATTTTAATAAATAATTTTATCAAACCAGTTTAATAAAAAAGTCTTTCGGGGTCGGTCCAGGTTTTGAAAACTATGCTCTTACTCCTTCTTGAGTTAAAGAAGACATAATAACAAAATAAACAAACGCCAAACACTAGACGACGAAAGGGGGGAAAAAGCATCTTTTACTAGGTAACAGGAAAAACTAGTCTTTAAAGAGCTAATATAGCTTACTAGTTAAAACCATGCAATTTGATATGAAATTTCCATACAAGGACCAACAAAGGTAGAAGAGGAAGGATTATCGCCCTCTGAATTAGATTTTATGTTCGTGATTATTGTTAAAATAAATTAATGATTAAAATTAAAAGATTAGATTCAATTAATAATATTCAGATTAGTATAAAATTTTGTTAAATTATTCTTTTTTTAATGAATAATTATATATATAAAAATTTATAAATTTTAACGATAATTTTTATATATACCTAAATTTGTATATAAATATTATTAAATAAAAAAATAATTCATTTATAAACTTAAACAAAATAAGTTCATAATAACTTTCTACTCGAAGATGACTTTTACGTAAGGATAAAATTTAACTCTAACTCAAGTTGAAGAAAAGCCTCTCAACTCTCTTTAATTTTATGACATGTAAATACTTAAATAAATTTTTATTTATTTTAACTCTATTAACTTAATAAAATATACACATATTATAAAATTAGAGAAAATTAAAAAAAAATTTCCCGCTTAAATTTATCCTTTACGTAAACTTTTTGAGTACATAATAACCTTCTCCCCAACAAAGAAGGTGGCTTTTACGTAGACTTTTTGAGTTTGAGTGCATCAATGTACTCCTTGAAAAACTAGTGATAACAGGTTTTATTACTTTATAAAAATGACCCAATGTTGCGAATGAGTCTTAGAAGAATATATTATTACAATTAGGTCCTTTTACCCAAATCAGATTTGTAGGACCTAGATGGATTTTCTCCATATTTTACAGCAAGATCAACTAGGTTACACTGTGGTGGTCGCTTGGGTTCGTTTAGTGGTGGCAGGGCTGTTGGTCGCGTGGGTTATGGGGACTTCGCTATGGAAGGGCGTGGCTGATGGATGGCTTGGTGGTGGGCTGGACGGTAGCAGTGTGTGGTTATGGCGACGGGAAGGTGGCGCTGTCGGCTGCACTTCATTCTAGGTGGAGAAGGGAGTTGTGTTTGGTCTTATGTACAGTGCTGGCACAACGGCGAAAGCGCAGTCGTTCAATGGTGTTCTCAGAAGAAGAGAAACTGGGTTGGGTTTAGGCGATGGTGGTTTAGGGGCAGTCCTCAGGCGGCGGTAGCTAATGGGTCGCTGACCATGGGCTACCAGTCTTGAACTTCAACCGCCGTGTAGTCACCGATTCTGCCAGAAAAGTTTTCGCCGTTGGTGAACTCTATAATGGAACGGTGGAAAAAGTTAAGAGTTGATTAATCATTATCGTCCATCTATTTTTCTTCTCATCTAACGGCTTATATTAAGAGGTCTATATATGGACCTAAACTTAAAATGTCCATCGTCCAACAAAGAAATGAAGCAAGTTAAGATTAAAAAGGTTTACAACATTTACGAGTAGGAGCTTTGTTAATATGGACCCAAATAAGTCTGGGTCCATCCATAAACTACTTTTTTTTTTTAATTTGATAATATTTATATGTAATTTAGGTATATAAAAAAATTATTAATTAAAATTTATAAATTATTTATATATATAATTATTTATAAAAAAATTAATCTGATTAAATTTTATATAAATATAAATATTATTAGTTAAAATATGTCTTTTAATTTGAACCATTAATTTATTTTATCAATAAATCAATGACTCAAAAATCATCATCCATCCATGAACCACTTTATTAATGGTCCATATTATAATTCTCCTTATGAGTAATGTACCTTCTACATAAAATTCTCTTTCTCTCTCCTATTTTCTCTCTATCTCTTGTTCCTTTTCTTTGCTTTGGGAGGATTCTCTGTCATAATGATGAGATCCATCCAATTCACAGGGCGATAATCCTTTCTCTTCCTGCCTTTGGCTAAGCTCAAATTTTTCCATTCTTTATAAAATCCAAAAGCAACCACTTTTTTAACACCAAAACCTAGTGCAGTAAAATCCATAACAGCAAAAAAGCAGTAAAGAGATTTTTTAAAAAATTAGACTCAATAGATTCAACACCATACCACACAATACAGAGTTAGAAAGGAGAATTCTAATATAGACCACTTGCAAAGTGGTCTATGGATGGATCATGGCTTTTGAGCCATTGATTTATTGTTAAAATAAATCAATGGCTTAGATTAAAAGACAGATTTTAATTAATAATACTCAGATTCATACAAAAATTTAGTTAGATTAATTTTTTTTATTTATAAATAGTTGTATATATAAATAACTTATATATTTTAATTAATAATTTTTTTATACACTCAAATTTACATATATATACTGTCAGATTAAAAAAAAAAGTGATCTATTGATGGACTCAAACTTGTTGGATCCATATTAGCAAGCTCCAATTACAAGATTTAGTTGTGGCTGGCATTCTGCAGTTTAGATTTGGGGGATTTGAAGTGAAGAAACTTAATTTTGAGTGGGAGACAGAGGCTTAGCTACATAAGTTGGGCATAGGGATGGGAATGATTGAACCCAGGGTTGCTTCCTGGGTTGATTTTTGTGAGTGATATATATTTTATTTTATTTTATTTATAATTAGCACCAGGCTACAGGCCAATTTGCAGATTAGTTTCGTCCAACTTGCTAACCTATAAATTAAACGAATCATATTTATTATTTAGTTTACCCGCATTTATTTGAATAGTAATAACTCTTTAACATGGTGGTATGATGCTTTTTATTTTTTTTTAAGCATAAAAGAATCCAAGAAGAGAAAAGAGAAATGATATTTGAGCATATTTTTTTTTATATTATATTTACATTTTACTTGTTTAAGAAATAAAAAGTAGAGAAAAAAACATCTTGAAAAATGTGTTTTTCTTATTTCATTACCTAAAACGTAACTAATATAAAAATAATAATATGTAAATAACATGACTCTAAAAAAAATCATCATTATTCCACACCTGATGTCAAGCAAGATAGCCACGGTTTGCTCACAAAAGGAAACGTGGATAAGAAAGAAACCAACACACCTCAAACTTCGTAACTAAGTTCACAAGAGATAAAGACACTAAGAATTATAAAATAAAAGAAATTCCTCAGTGAGAATTTTTTTTTTTTAAATATGTAAATTATTTTTTAATATATGTAAAGTTACATGAATGATGTTAAGAATATACATATTTATTAATATAATTTTACACATATTAAAAGATAATTTGTATGCTTTAAATAAGAAGTTGTAACACAAAATTTTCCCAGTAAAATGCAACAAAACAAGACACCTCAAACTTTAAAGAGTTACTATACGTGTAGAGTCTATAAGTGGCGTGATTTGTGGAGCGGGAAGTGTAGTGTTGGAGTGCTGTCTGTGCACAAGAACACATTGGGATGCATGTGAGTGAATAGCCATTGAAGGGACGTGTGGTTTAGACTCGGTGAAACAAGGTGAAGCCTCGTTCATAGTGGCCGGTGTAGTCGGGACGTGGCGTGGTTAGAAGAAGGTGCGGATTTGTGTTTGTGAAGCTTGGCTTTGGGTTATGAACTCAACTCAACAGATGGGCCTCATGCTAAACAAGCTTGGATTGGATATCATTGGGTATGGTGGTTGGCTTGGGTATGTGAGCACAAGGAAAAACAAACAAGACAAGAATAACAACAGAAGCAAACAAAGAAATCAAATTAATGAACCTCACCTTAATAGAACGTATGTATATATTGAACAAAACTTAGTTCTAATTTTGAGGAGAAAGAACTCTTTTTAACTCTATTTAATTTGTTGTCATGTATTATTTTTAACATTATTTAATTTTATTTAATGAAATTAATAAATACATGACAACAAATTAAATAAAATTTTAAAAAAATCTTCTTAAGATTAGAGTCAAGTTTTATTTGTATATATTTACGCCTCTTCACTATATCTCCTCCTTAATTTCTGAGTCTTGCCCTTGTTCTCGCTTTCCCTTTTATGTCTCTTTAACAAGGGTATTTATAGGCAAAACTAGTATTGAAATGAGAGTGCACCAACTGAGAGCTAGTTGCCCTCCAACCCATCACGCATGCTCCTTCCAACATGTGGGATAGAAAATGATTCTTGTATACTATTTTTATACATTTTTTACATACTCTTATTTCATTTAAAAAAAAGAGAAAAATGTGTTTTAAGAAATGTATTTATTTTATTTTATTATATAAAAAATAAATAATGTAAGAATATTATGCAAAAAAATAGTGTGTAAATAAGATTGAGTAGTGACAGCACTAGCTCACGGGTCATGACTCAGGAAGCCATAGGATTTGGAGCAAAAGTACCGTGGCATCCTGTGTTGTTAAGGTTGAGACAAAAACTATTAAGTGTGTGTTTAGATTACAGTTGGTAAACTTAAGTTTAGTTGAAAGTGTGTTTGCAGTTTGGTTAAAAGTGAGTAGTAACTAATTTAATTTTGTTTAATTTTTGTTTCAGTGAGTTGAAATAACGTTAACACAAAAGCAAGAATTTCTTGCTTTTGCTCAACGTACGTTTGAATGAAAACAAAGTTGAAGCAAACTGAAAAATAAAATTGTCAAACACCATTTCTCTTCCTTCGAGGACTTCCAACTTACGTTTGCCGTTGCAAACGGGAAGCCAAACATGCACTAAGGCTGTAGTGCAGTTTTTGTGTCTCAGACTGCCGTTGTAGGTGCAGCCGTGCGTGCTTACACGGTTTGGGAAGTGAAAGTGAAAGGAAATAAAAGCATCAGGTTGGTTGGTTGTGACGTTTTATCGTGGACCCGGTGAAATAGGATTTATTTATGAACCTTGTATTTATAATTATTCATTGTGTAAAAAATTAGATTAATGGTATAAAATTAACATTTGTAAATTGGTCAATAGGTATTTTTTAAAGATATGTATTTTATAAATTTATTCTCACAAACAAAAGAAAATTGTATGAAATGGTATTTGCAAAGGATCCATGTCAAAGAGGGGGCCTCTACGGTGAGATCCATAGCCACTCTGGCATCCTGCGACTACTACTCTATCCTCGACCAACACTGTCGCATGTTGACTAGTTCTTCAACAACAAACTCCTCTCCATGTCGAAAAATGACGTCCCTTACAAGCTTGGATTACTCCAACCCGAGTGGCTGATTATGGGTGAAATAGTTTTGGTTTTGTGTGTTCTGGGTAGCAGATCTGGTGGTTCGTGGGTTCTGGGTGACTAGGAGTTGCGGTTTTTGGCTAAAGCTTTAGGTGGTTGAGTTTTCTGATGGCTGGGTTTTAGGATAAGGGAAGAGGACAATGGTGTAGAAGTGGATCTGGGTGGTTGGTGAACGGCGTCTGTGGCTCGGTCGCGCATGATGGCTCCCTTCATCGGCGGTGGAAGACGTTGCAGCAACGTGTGGTGGCTTGGATCTGAGTTCTAGTTTGGGTGGAAGATGGCTGGGTTTTGCAGCAACATGTGGTAGCTCCCTTCGCCAACGGTGAAAGACACTGTAGCAACCCGTGGTAGCTCGGATTTAGGCTCTGGTTCTCGGCCGAAGCAAGGATCGCCGCCCAGAGATGGGGCACACCTTTCTGGTTGTTGAGCTGAGTCGCTGGAATCGTCACATGCACTCACTGAAGCAGGTGTTGCGCCGCCGGTTAGAGCTCCCTCAACCAAGGACAGATACAAGGGTGAGCATGGGCCTCGACCCCCTTTTTCATTAATTTCTTTTAAATATTAATAATTAAATTAAATTTATTAAAAAATAAAAAATAATTATATTGATCTTTTATAAAATTAATATTTATTATGTTGACATTCTTATTTAAAAATTATATATACACTCCTAATTTTATATATTATTATTATTATATTCTAATATCTTTCTTTGTTTACAAAATTATATATACTTATTCTATTTTATGTACAAATATTATACAAAGTCCTATTGAAAATACAAAGCAAGAAAAATATGAGTACTTTCTTAAACAAAAAGAGTGTCGATATGATAAGACTAACCTCAAGAGAAATCAAGATAATTATATAAAATATAAAAATGATGAAATTAAAAAAAAAAGTTTATACTTGATATGTATTTGACATATGATTCATAATTATTTTATATATATTGATATTACAATTTCAACTCATCTTTTATTAATTTTTAATCTATATATAATAAATCTACTAGTTTTTTTTCTCTTAACTTCACCATCTTCCATTTTGTTAAATCTATAATATATATATATATATATATATATATATATATATATATATATATGGCAAGGCACTGTCAAGTTATGATACACCATACACCATTGACATTTACCTACTATTGCAGCGGGTTTTTTTTTTTTTTTTGCAAGTTGTATTTTTTTTAGGCTATCACTGTTCACCGCCGACATACTGACAGACATACTGTTCACCACCAGCAATTTTGTCAGAATCACTATTCACCACCGGCAGTTTCGCCAGAATTACTATTCACCATCGGCAGTTTCGCCAGAATCATTGTTCACCACTGACAGTTTCGCCAAAATCACTGTTTACTATTGGCTTGTGCTATTTTTTTTAAGTTGCATAATTATGTAGATACTACCAATTAAAATTGTATTAGTCCTTATATTTTTTCATAAATAATCACAAGCGTATTAAAAATCTTACAAGATGTATAAATATTATCGTTAAAATTTATAAAATTTTCAATATACATAGTTGTTTATTAAAAAATAAAAATCGATACTGATTTTTACTAACAGTTGTATTTTAACTAAGATATTTATACAATTGACAACTTAAAAAATAAATAAGATAACCTTTAAAAAAAGTGATGGCGATCTTGCCGGTGGTCGACGAGCTACGTGGTGACGAGAAAGTGGCCAAAAAAATCATAAAAAATAAAACTAAAAAAATATATAAAATCATATATATATATATATATATATATATATATATATATATATAAAAAAGAAACAAAGCTTGCTTAGCAGGTTTCCATATACTTGATCCAAGTCATTGATATTATTTTTATAATTAAATTAATGACTTAGTTCAAGTGGTATGGTACACTTTTCTTTAAAAGGTGCACCTTAGAATTGACCTATATATATATATATATATATAAACTTAATTTTTTTTATAAATACGATGTAAATGACAAATATTATTGTGATCATTTAATATTTAATATAAATATTTTTTATTTTTTTATTTTATTCATAAATATTCTTATATATTGAAAAAAAATACTCTTTTAAAGTGAACAAATAAAAATATATTTACTCTTAATTTAAAATAATATATTTTAATTTTAACCATTAAATAATTTAAATATAAATATATATTTATTTATTAACTTAAATTTATTTTTTTTATATTTAATATAATTCATAATTTTTAACTTATTTATTAAATATTTTTTAAATTGTCTCTCTGTTTTCAACTCACCTCTAAACTCTAGTTCAAACACAAGAAATTAAGGCTTGTGAAAATATTAATCATGATTTTAAAAATAATTAAATAATTAAATATTTAATGTAAAATTAAAAACTTGTGATAATGGATAAAGTCAAAAAGTCTATGAATTGAGCTTTGACTACAAGATTTATGATAAAACTGACCCTGTTTATAGAAAAGAAAAAGAAGAAAAAGTTAGGCCTACCACTAACAGACTTGAGAGAGAAGGAAACAAATATGTATTGTCTTTTTTTTTGTTTTATAATTTTTATCATTTTTTTTTTGTCTTACTCTTAAAATGGTGAAAAAGAAAGAAAAATAAATAAAAAGGAAAACAAAAGGAGAGGTTGGAGATAAAATCTGGTATTCACATTTATTCTTTTATATTTTATTCTTGAGCCTGACAATGAAACAAAATACAAAATTATTAGTACCAGGCACATTAATAAAAAAAAATAATGGATAAATTTAGGTATCAACAATTATAATCAATTAATTAGATTTTTAATTTGTTTATTTTTATTAATATTTATATTTCTTAACTTGTTATATGACTATTTCAAAGAATATTTGGTATAATCTTAAAAAACAATTGAACGCATAATTTTTTTAAGCA
This sequence comes from Ormosia emarginata, assembly GCA_029884605.1. Taxonomy (NCBI): domain Eukaryota; kingdom Viridiplantae; phylum Streptophyta; class Magnoliopsida; order Fabales; family Fabaceae; genus Ormosia; species Ormosia emarginata. The sequence goes on along the minus strand of JAQQTP010000071.1, from coordinate 22,861,012 downwards.
GCATTTAAAAATGAAGGGTAACTTACAATAAAAAAAATATGATCTTATAATTTTTTTAGAAGTATAGGTATTAAATTATACATATTTTTTTCAAAATATGTATGATTAAAAAAAATGATAAGAAAAATAAATATAATAAATAATATTAAATAATATATAAAAAAGATATATATTATTTATAATAAAAATATCAAAATTGTTTAAAATATTATATTTTATTATTATTTTTTAATTATTTCAAAGTCAAAGATTGGTTTTAATCTTGTATTTTCTCTCTGCAGTCAATCCACTATCTTTTTACCGTTTAATTTATTTCCTTTTACTTGTGTACGTTGGAGACTTAACTCCAACGTTTTAGTGTGTGTTTAGATTGTAGTTGGTAAATTTACGTTTAATTAAAAATGTGTTTGTAAATTTAAATTTAGTTAAAAGTGTATTTACAATAACGTAATTTATGTTGGAAAATTTTTGTTTTAAAAGTGAGTTTGACAAAATGAATAATAGTGATAAAATTGTAACACAAAATACAAAAATAACAATTTTTTGCCTTCACTCTAACTAACGTTGGAAGCCAAATTTACGTTCAAAAAGTGCAAACTAACTTTTCCTAAATATTAGCCAAATAAACTTGACTCTCCATTCAATGCATTTCAACTTACGTTTGTTGCTCTTAAGTGGAAACCAAACACGCTCTTAGCTGTGCTGTTACTTTTTTGGACTCATCTAATTCAACAACTTTTTCTAGCCAGTACGTTGAAGTCACCGTGTTTTCGGAACAAGAAAAAGCGGTTATTTATTTCACTTCTATTAATACTAACACTTAATTCTTTACGAGATACACATGAAAAAGTTTTTTAGTATATTACTTAATATTTATTTTATTTTTAATTATGTTTTCATGAGTAATTTTATGAATTATTCTTGTATTTTTATTATTTTAAATATAAAATTAATAAAAAGTAGTTATTATATTTTAAAGAATATTAATTATAAAATTATTTACATCAATTATTAATTTATAATAATAAAATATTTTTAAATTAATATATTTATACACATCAATCAATATATTTGATAAATTATTTATTTATATTATTCTAATTTTAGCTATCAAAGTATATTGTTTTCTGTTATTTTTACAACAATCTTAAAAGTATTTTATGATAAATTTGACTAATTGATTTTCGTTTTGTAACTGAGAATCAACCAATATATGAGAAACAAGATCTTCATTCTTCAATCAGAAATGGAAATGAAAATTGAGGCAGAAGAAGAAACTGAGTTAGGACTCAGAGCTGAGTGGGCCGAGTTGACTCAAGAGTGTCTCATCAACATCCTCTCTCAACAAGGGAATCAAATAATGAAGGGATCTTGCTCTCTCAAAGTTGTTCTAAGTTGGTAACACGTAAACTCATATTTGTTCTTGTGTTGTCAAATTCCAAGTTTGCAGTGTTGATTTTCCTATTAAGTTTGATAAATCTGGTGAAAGGAATGGGTATTCCGTTGTTCTACTATCTTGATTTTTAGTTGCCTATTATATGTTTGATAAAATGTCCGAATCTATAGTCTCTTTGAATTTGCCCTTGCTATTGATGATTGAATGATTGATCAGATCCTTGGTTTTTCATTTTACCTTTGCGGCATTATTCAGACACTTAAGAATGTGGTATGGGAAAAATGAAAATGAGTTGCTGGTTATCATTTATTTTAGTTTTGAAAGTTAATTTGATTATAACTTATAAGTTAATATGATAATCTGGTTTGTTTGATGGAATGCTGGACGTCTATTATCCTTTGGTGTTGCTAGGTGCCATATTTTTTTAACAGTTGTTGATTGTTGACAGAAATGAAAGTATGCGTTGAACATGTTTGTGAAAATGTTTCATGCATGGGTGCTCTATATGTATAGTGAGTCTCAGTTTGAGTTCTTTGTTAGTTCCAGAGCAAGCTTCATGATGTATTGATGTTACAAGTGATTTCATGTTTTTCATCAATATGCTGACAGTGATAGTTTTTCATCAATATGTTATATGAGTAAGATTAATGTTAATGGTGAAGTCGTGTGTAAGTGCAGATAATGCACTAATGTTATGATATGTGGTTTTACTGTTTAATTGTGTTTTGAACTTGTATTGTTTATTAATGTTTTGAACTTGTTAAATTGAATTAATTTATGACTTGGTATAAATATTTTAAAGTGTGGGGGTGTCTAACTAAAATTCTTTTACCTAAAACAAGGAAGAGACAATGTGGTGTTTCTAATTGTGTGAAATAGTTTTTAGAAAGTTTTTTTTTTTTTCTGTTGTTAGACGTTGAGTGTACATAACAAGTGAGAATTTTTTTTGAAGCTCAACCTCAAATATGTATAATTGTTTTAAATTCAGATCATGATTTCATGAGATTATTTGAGATTGATGAGACTATGGACCAAGAGCCATTGTGTTGAATTTAAGGTGTAGACATGATGATCATAATGCTAAATAAATCATTGATTCAAATGAGTTTAAATCTATAAGTGGATTTATTTTTATCCTTAATGGAGGTGATATCGCTTGGAAGTCATCTAAGAAGACCTATATAGCCAGATCCACATTAGAGGCCGAATTTATTGCCATTAACTTTGTAAGATCTGAGGATGAGTGACTAAGAAATCTCTTAGCAAATATTCTTTTATGGAAGAAACTTGAAGACATAGAATCTTCAGAGTCAGTGATTTCCAAAATGGCAAATAGTAATAACAAACAAAATTGTGTATAATGAAAAATAGTGACATATATGTATACATCACAATTTTGTGAAGCATATGCTAAAAGATAGAATTAAATCCATTAATTATGTGAAATCATGAGGAAATTTGGTCAATTCTCTGACTAAGCATTTGGGAAGAAACTTAATAAATATCACATCGAGAGAAATGAGACTTAAGCTTATTTGAAATTAACAGTGATGGTAATCAAACTTTCGTGATTGGAGATCCCATGAAAAAGGTATGAGTAATAACAAGTCACTTGTTAGTACTTCTAGCACTTTGTTTGTCCTTCCCTATGGTGTGAAAAGCATGAGAAGTGTTAGACTGTATTGAATGAGAGGATAAACTAAAAGCTTTTAATGAATTTCATATCCCTTATAGGTGGTGTATTAAATATAGTATACACTTTATGAAATCACCTATATGAGTGTATAGTGGAGCCGCTCCTATGAGATAATAGCATTATCTCTAGAGCACTCATGAACTATCAGGCACGCGCATGATCTATTAGCGCAAAAACTGCAATGAACAACTTTAAATGAGAAGTTAATGTGAGTAATAAGATCACTGATTCACAAGTGGAATAAGATTCATAAAAGTACTAATCTCACCAACGATCCTATGAGTCATATCTTATTTACTCTATATGTTAGTTCATAATCTAAAAAGATACTAATGTTTATGCATTGAATTCTTAAGCTCACGTAAACTTTTTTTCTTGACTTTAAAATATATGGGGATTATTATATTTTTAATATTACTTTTTAATTATTTCAAAGTCAAAGATTGGTTTTAATCTTATATTTTCTCTCTCCAGCAGTCAATCCACTATCTTTTTTATCGTTTAACTTATTTCCTTTTACTTGTATACGTTGGAGACTTAACTCCAACGTTTTAGTTGTGCTGTTACTTTTTTTGGACTCATCTACTTCAACAACTTTTTTTAGCCAGTACGTTGAAGCCACCGTGTTTTCGGAACAAGAAAACAAGGTTACTTATTTCACTTGTATAAATATCAACACTTGATTATTTACAAGAAACATACAAAAAAAACTCTTCAATATATTACGTAATATTTATTTTATTCTTAGTTATATTCCTATGAATAATCTTGTGAATTATTCTTGTATTTTTATTATTTTATGTGCAGAACTAACAAGAAATAATTATTGTATCTTAAAGGATATTAGTTATGAGATCATCTATATTGAATTATTAACTTGTGGCGATAAAATATTCTTAAATTCAATACATTTACACGTTTCAATCAATATATTTGATAAATTATTTATTTGTATTATTTTAATTTTAGCTTTTTCATCTATATTATTTTCTACTATTTTTACAACACTTAAAATAATGTAAAGTAAGGCGAGAGATATAATTTAAAGCATAAACTTTTTAATGAGAGAACAATTCATCCTAATAAAAATTATGATTAAGAATAACATATGATATATATCAACCTAATGAAATGAAGCACATTAAAGAAAAAAGTAACAAACAATAAAGAAAAAAAATATCTATGAAACAAGTGATAAAAGAAAAATTTTGAATATACAAAAAGTAGAGATGTAAATTCGTAATTTTATTATGCCTAAAATAAATTGTTTTTACAGATAAAAATATAAATTTCTTTTAATAATTAACGATGATAATCAATATATACATATATGTAGATGCTCCTTTTGTTTTCAGTCACTTATTTCAGTGCAAAATGTAGATAAAGAATATTTGTGTGTGTGAGTGAATGCGCACGCCTATTGATCTGTTTAATATTATGTCTTTTTTTGTCTATGTAAGATGCAAGGTGGAACTACTTTTTATGAGATCTAAAGTTTAAAAAGAGACAAAGTGTGCAATATTAAGGCTAGTAAAAGCATACACAGTATCTCTCTTTCTCGATATCTCGCTATCTCTATGAATCAATAAATGAGAGAAGGAATATAATCTGCAAGATTATGTTCGAGCCTCTTACAATGTTAATCAACAACCTTATTAAAGTAGTGATAGTGCTAATGTACCCAAAAAAAAAGTGATAGTGCCTTTCAAGCTTCATAAATATAAAATAATTGTGAAAAAAAATATCAAATGATAAAAGGGTATAAACACAAATTACTTATAAATAAATTACTTTCCTTTCCTTTTCTGGTTTGTTTCGTATCCCTAATTTAAAAGGAAAAGAAAGAAAATAAGAGATGACATAACTCTTCTCTTATTTAGTACCAATAAATATAAAGGAAATGAAGAGATTTGGAGAGAAGAGAAATTCATGAGCCTCACAAATTTCTTTTCACCCCTTTTTAGACGGATTGAGAGGGAAGATATTTGTGATCTCTCCCTTTTCGTGGGCACCATATGCTTTCATTCAACATATTCTTATTTACATACATTTCTATTTTTTTTTTCATAAAACCAAACAAAGGAATAGAAGCCTTGCTTTCTTTTCAATTAAGTGATATCAAACAAGATAAGTGAAAAGTCTTTCACTCTCTCTTCTTTTCTTTTCTATCATACTCCTTTCCTTTCTTTTCTCTCCATAATACCAAAGAGACCCTAGTATCACATTTGTGGAAGGAAAGAAAAGGAAGAGAGTAGAGGAAGAACATCATCCTTTGTTTGGTATCACATTTTGGGATGGAAAGAAAATGATTTGGAGGGATAATATTTCCATGAGTCCCACCATTTCTTATCCTCCCCCTCTTGGATGAAAAGGAAGGGAAGAGAAAGAATTTTATGGGCTCTATCATATAGTTACATATAATATTTATACTCATTTACATATATGTCTATTCTTTTCCTTTATAAAACAAAATAAAGGAAGGAAAGCCTCTTTTTGTCTTCCATTAATGATACCAAACCAGGGAAAGGATAAGGCCTTCACTTCTCTCTTTCTTCCCTTTTCTTTCTTTTCTACTATGTTTCTTTCCTTTCCCTCCGCGATACCAAATAGGCCCTTCATGAATATTGGGCAACTAGGGTAACCCAAGTAACCTAGGTTATGGTGGGTTGCTACATTGTAAGAATGATTGTTGGTTGATGGGGTACGTTGGCTCGGTGGATGTGACCACCAACCTGGTGGCGAAACTCGATCTTTACATTGAGGCAGGGGTTATGTATTACTTAGAATAATAGCTATGGGCTACTTCTTTGTGAACCAGACTCCATGGATGTCTTGCACTTAGTAACGAAGTAAATCCCTACTTTTCATCCTCATCAACTAATGATATTAAGGAGTTGTTACACAAAAGTTAGGAAGTTTATTTGTCGTATACTGTCCGTGATAGCAATAACTTTGCTGACTACATTGCTAAACTCTATACATCCAGTGAAGTTCGTCTCCAGATTTAGAACTCATGCCTCCTCCAAATTAAACTTATCACCCTTGCCGGTAACAAACTCTATGGAAATTTTATTTTTTCGTAGTTAGTTGATTTTACTTTTCCAATCTACCAAAAAATATACTCTTTTCATTCCTTTTTATTTGTCGTTTTATAATTTTTTTTGTATTCCATATTAGATGTTGTTTTAGAATTTCCAACACATAATGAATTATTGTATATCAATTTTACCCTTATTTTTTCTTATATTATTAATTATTCAACTCCTATAATATCTCAATATTTACTCATTCAACTTATATCTCTCTCTCTTATCACCACTTTTATTGGCCAATCAGATCTCAATGAGTCAAATGGTAATATTATCTTTTATGATTATTTTTTCCTAAAATCAAGACTATTAAATTGTTTTATTAATACTAGTGTCATTTCCTTAAACGATAGATAAAAAGAAAAGGAGGAAGTATATTAGAAGTGCATGTACCAAGTTAAAGGATTAGAAAAAAGAAATTTTTATTTAGGCATGGTCTATAACATCATCTATTAAGCACTTAAATCATTATTTAACTAGTAAAAGCATTTTTAGAAATAAGTGCAATTCTATTATAATTCCCAAAACCTTATACGTATCAAATAATAATTTGAATACTTATATTAGACGATAAGAATTATTCACTCATGTTCTGTTCACAATGGCTGAGAAGTTTTGGTTTTCGTTGGGTTACAAACCTGTTTTTCTTCAAGAAGCTCGTGGCCATTCCGGGAGTATTTGGATTTTGTCATCTTCTGTTGATATAGATATCTCCTTGGTAGACTTCATGAGCCAAGCTATTACTTTTCTATCAGACGCTTGGATGTAAGGTGGTATTGTTCAGCAATATATGCTTCTCCTATTTATACTAACCGTTGTAACCTCTGGGACCATCTAAGGAACATCAGGCAATCTATTTGTGGACCCTGACTCTTACTAGGGGATTTTAATGAGATTCTTCTCTCTTATGAAGTCGCAGGTGGCAATTTTAGCCCTTCTCATGCAATTTTGTTTGCTCAACTTATGTCTGATTGTAACCTCGTAGACCTTCACACTATCGGAGGTCTTTTTACTTGGCGTAAAAATGTTCAGCTTGGTGGTCATGTTAGAAAGAGGCTGGATAGAGGTGTGGCAGACGTAGATTGGCAATTATCATTCCCTCATGCTTTGGTGGAAGTCCTTCCGCAACATAACTCAGATCACAATCCTCTCTTGTTGAGTTGCAATAAATCTAAAAGCAGCAGAGCCAAATTGTTCAATTTCCAAGCTGCTTAGATGACTCATCCGGACTATGAAGCCTTGGTTAGCAATACTTGGAATCATTTTCAGAGTAGTACAGTTTTGAAACTTGAAAAAATTAAAGAGCAGTCTCTCACCTTTAATAGAGAAGTCTTTGGAAATATCTTCAAAAGGAAACGTCACTTAGAGGGCCGCATTAAGGGAGTCCATCGCCAATTGGACCTTTTCTTATCTTCTGATCTTATAAAACTGAAAAGAGAGTTACAACAACAATATAACGAAGCTTTGGCTCAAGAAGAGCTATTATGGTTTCAAAAATCAAGAGAAAACTAGGTTAAATTTGGTAACAAAAATACCAATTTTTTTCATATACCCAAATTGTGATCCGTAGGAGAAAGAATAAGGTCACTGGTCTTAATATCAATGGCATTTGGTGCTCTGATGAGGAAACCTTAAAGGATGAGGCTTTGAATTTTTTCAGAAAGCTGTTCCAGGCAAATGATTATAGTAATCCTCAGAGCCTTCATCTTAATTGCATTCCCAGAATTAGTTGGGAACTTCACGATCTACTTCTGCTCCCAATCTCTATGAAAGAGATGAAAGAAGCTCTTTTCAATATGGCCCCTTATAAAGCACCAGGTCCTGATGGCTTTCAACCTGTGTTTTTCAGGAATTATTGGCATATAGTGGCGAGGGATGTTTGGAATTTGATTGCTAAAGCCTTTTTTACTGGCTCTATTGATCAACATCTATCAGAAACACTTATTGTTCCAATCCCCAAAGTTGATGATCCTACGAGTCTTAGGGATTTTAGACTAATCAGTCTTTGCAATGTGTTGCTTAAACTAATTTCTAAAATTCTTGTTCCAAGAATCAGATCTTTTCTAGATGATATAATTGATCCTCTCCAAAGCAGCTTCATTCCCAATAGAGGTACAACAGATAATGCTCCGATAGCCCAAGAAATAGTTCACCATATGCACAAAAAGAAGGGTAAGTCTTGCTTTCTTATGTTTAAAATCGACTTTGAAAAGGCATATGATCGTGTTGACTGGAACTTCCTCAAACTCACTTTAACTAAATTTGGATTCCCTTAGCATATTATAAATCTAATCATGAGTTGTACTACTTCCTCAACCTTGTGCTTAAAATGGAACAATGAAAAGCTCGAGAGCTTTGCTCCAACTAGAGGATTGAGACAGGGAGACCCCATGAGCCCCTATCTCTTTGTACTTTGTATAGAGAAGCTTGCCATTCTGATACAGGAAAAAATTGATGCTAATGAAGGCTCCCTGTTAAAATTTCGAGCAATGGACCTGCTATTTCACATCTGTTTTTTACAAATGATTGTTTGTTGTTCACCAAAGCAAAGGCTTCTCATGTCAGATTAGTGCAAGAGGTTCTGAATTCTTTTTGTTTAGCTTCGGGCATGAAAGTTAACATTCAGAAATCCAGATTTCTCCCTTCAAAGAATATACCTAGATCCAAGGTAGCCAAATTCGAAGGCATTCTTGAGTTCCATCATACTTATAATATTGGTAGATACCTTGGTTTTCCCTTGCTTTCAGAGAAAGTCTCCAAGAATGATTTTTCTTATATTCTGGATAAGATCAATAGCAGGCTTGTTGGCTGGAAATGTAAATTATTGAGTAGAGCAGGTCGTGTAACACTTGCAAAATATGTGCTTTGCTCTATGCCTATCTACACTATGCAAAATCTCTGGTTACCGGAGGACATTTGTGATAATATTGATTCTTGCATCAGACAATTTGTTTGGCGACGAAAAACCAGTCATTGGGTTAAATGGAGTAAAGTAACTCAACCTTCTAACAGAGGTGGCCTTGGCATTCATAAAGCTAGATCATCCAATATTTCCTTGCTGGGGAAACATGTGTAGGACATTGTCTATCATCCTGATAAGCTTTGGGTGCAGATGTTGTCCTCAAAATATCTCTCTGATACTCACATACTTCATAGTCCTTCTTGCAAGGGTGCTTTCTACACTTGGAAATCAATTGTAAAGGTTGCTGAGGTTCTCCAGAAGGGTTTCATTATTAGAATTGGTAAAGGGGAAGTCTCTCTTTGGTATGACAAGTGGCTGGACAAAGGTTGCATATGTGAAAGAATTTCTTTGGTGAACATACAGGACACTCACCTCAACATAAAGGATGTCTTTTACAAGGGTGTTTGGCACTTTGAAATTTTAGCCACTCAATTACCTATGGATATCATAATGGAGATGTAGAGTATTTTCACAAATGACAGTTCTGAGGATTTGCTGATTTAGGGAGCTTCTAATTCGGGTCAGTATTTTGCTAAGAGTGCTTACCATTGGTTGCTTCACTATGACACTAATCCTATTGAGCCTATAGACAGCTGGTCCTGGATCTGGAAGTTGAGACTTCCTGAGAATTTGAAACATTTCACTTGGCTGATCATGCATGGTAGCCTACCAACCAACAATTTTCGCCTTCATCATCATGTTTCCACTTATGCTTCTTGCCAAAGGTGTGGCACAAATTGTGAAACCTTACTGCATACTCTCAGGAACTATCATCGGGCTATTAGTATTTGGTCTTTTTTGGGCTTTACTCAGTCTCAGCATTTCCTAAATAATGATTACTACCAATGGTTTAAATCTCATGCTTTGGAAGATAATGGTTTTCTTTTTGTTATTACTTGCTGGTTTATTTGGAGGTCTCATAATGAAGAAGTTTTTTCTAATAAGAGATGGGATAATTGGTACATTTTGAATAATATCAGAATTTTGCTAGATTCAACATTCAAAATGTTTGGCCATGTTAAGAACAAAAGAGATCCTCGACATATTTCTTGACATTCTCCTACTGATAATTTTGTGAAACTTAATGTAGATGGTAGCTCCCTTGGTAATCCTGGAAGGTCTGGCTTTGGGGGTCTTATGAGGAATAATCATGGAGAATGGTTTGCTGGTTTTTCTGGTTTCTGTGGGATTTCTACAAACCTCAAAGCAGAATTACTAGCTATTGATCATGGTCTTAAAATGGCTTGGAATGTAGGTTATAAGGAGATCATATGTGAGTCTGATTCTCAAATAGCCTTGTCTCTGATTAATGAAGGAGTCCAGCACGCTCACCCCTATGCTCCGCTTATTGACCATATCATAATGTACAAAGATTATTCTTGACAGTTAGTTTTTCAACACACCTTGAGAGAAGAGAATGCTTGTGCTGATTGGCTTGCTAAATATGGAGCTAGAACAAACCAACATTTCACAAATTGGAGTTCTTGTCCCCCTCAGTTATCTAGCACTCTGCTAGCTGATGCGATGGGAATTTTGCATATTAGGTTGTAGTGTAGTTTTGCTTTGTTTTTCTCTTCTTTTTTGTTTGATAAAAAAAAAGACGATAAGAATTATTCAAGAAAAGGTAACCAACGTAGACGATTAAATCTCCTACATTAATATCACATCTATTCCCTCCATTCTTTTTTTATCTGTCGTTTAAGAAAATGACATTAGTATTAAGAAAATAATTTAATAGTCTTAATTTAAAAAAAAAATAATCGTAAAAGATAGTATTACATTTTGACTCATTGAAAACTAAATTAACTCAATTATAACCTGAACATTAATTAAGATAAAATGTAATTGACCAATAAAAGAAATGATGAGAGATAGAAGTTGGATGAATAAATATTAAAATATTTTAAAAATTAAATAATTAATAGAATAAAAAAAAAGGATAAAATTAGTATAAAATAATTAATTTTGTGTTAAAATTTTAAAACCACATCTTATTCTAAAATGACAGATAAAAAGGAATGAAAATAGTATTATATATATATATATATATATATATATATATATATATATATATATATATATATATATATATGCGCTAAAAAATACCAATGTAATTACAGGAAAGATAAACAAATTGACGTGTTAGAGTTACGATGAGAATTGTCTTTCGTCCCCTTTCATCCATGTATAGTTTTGAATAACCTGATTGGTTAATTTTAAATTCTTCAGTTTTTATGAAGCAATTTGTACCAAATAGCATTCTTCTTTTATATATATATTATTTTGCACACACACAAAAAAGTGTTATTATTATTTTTATTTTGATTACTCATAGGCAGTGACATGCACAGGTTGCGGAGAAGTTCTTGCGCACTCAAAATATTACACCTCTCTCTAATAAAAATATAACACTTATCATTTATAATTATATATATTATTAGAATAAAAAATAAAATATTATTGAATTAAACATTAACAATTATAAAATCTCCTGAATATTATTTTTAGACGAGGTTAGAATTTCTCCAGCTTGCGGAGACAGCGTCACGAATCCATGGAAGCAAAAGCAGCATTTCATCTTGTGATGGTAAGATTAGGATCGTTTTAATTTGGACGCAATTTAAGGTTCATTTATAGTTCTTGTTATATTAGTTATTAGATGTATAGTAATTAAAATAAATGGTCAAGATTAATGACCTACAACTTAATAAGCAAGTTAATGTATAATATTGATAATTACAAAATTGGTTTAACAAAAAAAAATTATGTAATAACCACAACACTAAAACGAAAAACACCTAGAAATCTATTGTGATTCAAAACTAGCTACCGTCGTAACTCAGCCAATCGCTAGCAACTTTGGCCACCATGTACCACCGTAAACCTCCGTTGCTGCCCGGACTCGTGACTGCCCACGCCCAGATCTGCCACCCACGCGCCGCCATCACCGCTGTCGCCCTTCACCTCCACTACGCTGTCATGCCCAAACTAAGCCCATCACAGAAATCCACCCAAACCTTCTAGATCAGACTCGAACCTCGCGAACCTCAACCCAGAAAGTGACCACCGGACCATCGTTATTCTGTTACCGGAAAACACTGAGGGTCACTAGAAAACTAAGCCCAAAACGCCACCACCATCAAACTTTCCCCCCAGCCTGTTCCATGCGCACCACCGCACGAGTCACCGTCCAGAACCACGCACAACCTTACCCATCCCTGCAAACAAGCAGCACTGTGAGACGTGAGCAAGCAGTAGTAGCGACCAAAACCCAGAGATGCACCGTGAGCAAGCAACAGTCGTCGTCCACGAGCCACTGGGCCACCGCGTCGCACCTACATCGATGAGCCAGACCCACCGCTCATCGTCATCCTCCACGCCACCGGATCCGTGAGTCAAACCACCGTGGACAGCCAGATTGTCGCCGCTCGTATCCTATCGTTCGGAGCTCCATCATTCGGAACCCCATAGCAGAAATCCAGATCCGCCCCTCTGCGGTCCAAATCTGCCCCTCTGCGATCCAGATCTGCGAGCCTAACTCGAAGCCTCCACCGTGCCACACGCGATCCCACCCGAGTCGTCAGCCGCGACCCAGATTCGTTCCTCCACAAGCCATCATGCCACGCACAACCTCCACCTATAACCGCGCACCCACCAGACCCACGAACCACTGTCAACCGGCGACATTGGTGCCAGTGCCGACAGTGACAATGTTGGAGTGTTGGGTGTGTTAGAAATTTTAAAGTTTCATATAAAATATCAATAGTTAAAGGTTTTAAAAATAATAAAATCAAAACCCTTTATTACAAATTTTATAAACTTATTATCACAAGTAAACTGGACCTTTGACCAAAGGGTCCAAGATAAAATGAGTCGTAAGGTTAAACAAAAAGAAATAAACAAAGGCAAAAAACAGCATCAGGCCTAAGACATAAGCAGAGGCAAAAAGAGCATCTTGTGGTGCTTAGGGAAAAAAAAAAGCTTGGTCTAAGAGCAGGGATGGATCTAGGTGTAGAAGAGTAGGAATATATGTCTTTATTTTATTTTAATTTTTTTAAAATTTTATATAGATATATATTTTTTTAATTTTTTATGTATAATTTTTGTTTTTATATACATATAAATCAATAAATTTATAGTGATAAAAAAAAATTTATGTAATACTATTAAATAATTATTTGATTATATTAATAGAGAGAGAAATATTTGATAATATTAATAATAAAAAATTATTTAATATTTTTAAAATATAAAATGTATTTTATCTTTATTACCTAAAATTCTTGGATCCATCACAACGTGTGAGAGAAGGAAACCAAATATATATTGAATCCTTTTTCTTTGTTTGCTTTTATGTTTTTTTATCATTTTTCTTTTATTTTTAACTCTTAAACAAGTTGAAGAAGAAAGGAAAATAAATAAATAAAAAGAAAACAAAAGAGAGTTTGGATAAAATCTTATGTTCACGCTCATTTTTTATTTTTTATTTTTTATAGCATTGGGATTGAGCCAGATAATTAAATAAAAATCCGGAATTATTAATACCTCGTTTATCAATAAAAATATTTAATGGATAAATTGAGTATCAACCGTTATCATTAATTAATTAATGGGCATTATCCTTCTTTCTATTCAAAATTAAATAATGAACTTGCAAGAGTTTTGTGTATTGTATGGTTTTTTTTTTAAAAAAATCACATAGAATTTTTAAAATTTTAAATTAAAAGATAAATTTTTTAAAAAAATTATGAAGGAAACATGTATAATTAATTTTAAAAAGAATTTAATTGCAAAATAAAAGTTAAAAATGATATGTATCATTCGTTTATAAAAATTACTTTAATTATATTTAATTGATTAATTAAGATTATTCATCTAAAAATAAAATATTACAACATCACAAAAATAATAATAAGATATAAAAAAAAAATCTAAAAAAAGTTTAAAAAATAAAGATCCTTACATTATTAGCACTCGTAGAATATTATGGAGAGAGAAAGCACCAATTTAATTATATCTCCATTTTTAATTTGAAAATCAATCAAAAATTTGATTCTTCACTTAATATGAATAAATCTTGACTAATTTTGTTATATTAATTATGGGGCATTATTCTTCTTATATCCCATGTTAAATTATAAATTTTACTAAATTATATTTGCGTGATTAATTTGAATTGTCCATAGGAAAATAAAATAAAAAAAATCAAAAAAGAAAGATAAGATCCAGGTATCACTCATTACTCGTGTAGAATATTATGTATAGGGAGAGGACCAATGTACCCATTGATAAGAAAATCAGATTGGATTATCCAATTCAATCAGAAAATTGGGTGAATCGATCATGTGAATGGATCATGTGTCTAAGTTAATCAAACCAAAAAATTAGAATTGTAAGAATTGATAAAAATTAATTTGAATTGGTCAAAATTGGTTATGAACTAATTTAAATCAGTTTAAATCAATTTTTTTTGAAAAAATTAACTTATTTAAAAAAAATTAGTCAAATAAAGGTTCAATTTTAAGTTACAAAAATCTACATATTAAATCTAATGAAGATATAAGAAAGTTTATTTTATCTTAACTTTTATATAAGTTGTATATTTAAATATTTAATTTATTAATCTATGTGAAACTTGTAAATATAATTTTTTTTAACTTTTATATATATTATATATTTAGACAATTCATTTATTGTATAAAATAAAATTTTAAAACACTAGACAACATAATATAAAATTAGACACGTTCAATAAGAAACTAACATGTGCTGGTCACCGTCCAAATTTATTGATTTAACATAATATAACTATAGTCGAAGTGGTGGTATTATTATGTCACTCTTTTAATATAATTGATTGATAGTATAAAAGATTTTGTATTGATAATATCAAAATTAAACTTTATTTTTTAAAAAATATTAATAACATATTTTTTAATATTTTTCTCAATAATTGTTTTATTATTAATTCATTTTATATATTTAAAATGATTATTATATAAGAGATAATTGCAACACTTATTTTTAGATGAATAATAAAATAATTATTTAAAAATTATTAAAAAAAATATTATTAGTATTTTTTTACAAAGGCTTTTAAATGTATTATTTGTTTCTTGTTTATTTTTACTTAATTTTTTATATTACTTATTATGCTAACAAGTGTCACTTTATCCATTCAAATTTTTTTTTTCTCGTGATGATATATCTCGTATAAGTAACATTTTTTTAACTTGAAATCTCGTTTCACGCACAACATGGGAAACTTCGCAAAGTCCAAACTCTTAAACCAAAAATCATGTGATGTCTAAAATCAATTATTTTAATAATTTTAAATAATTGATAGATTATTATGCAATTTTGCCAAAAATTTAACTCACAGAAAATTCATAATCATTATCACATGATCTGGCTTTCTTTGTTAAAAATCAGTGGCTATCGTTTCACTATGTATAGGACATGTACCTGCTGAACAAATTAGTGGAGGGTGCCCACAATCAGTGATGGATAGGGCGAACAATAAACCTGGCCCTCCTCTTCCATTTTTTAAATAAACTTGTATATAACTATATATATAAATGTTATTTAAAAGTTTTAAAATGAATAAATATCTTGTTATAACTAGTCTAAAGCACTTTAATTTAGTCTTTAATTTATTTTGTACTCACTCTTATTTAATATATATAATAATCAAAATTATAAATTAAATTTGATCATTCAATATTTGACAAAATGTCATAACGTTACATTTGGAATATATATATATATAAAAGTTTAAAAAATACAAATAAGTCTTAAACTCATTTAAACCTATATTGACATATTGAACTCCATGCATATTTAATGTGTATCAGACTAACTTGATAATAATGTGTATCACCTTAGCATAAGAACATTAATTATTTCACACAATTTCTTAATATTTTAATATCAAAATCTCAACTTACATCGATTTAGTATTAATTGTCATGAGGTTTTCAATCTTTTATCTTTTAAAATATGTGAATGCAATAATAAGACAAATTATTTAATGAAAAATATATACTATCAATTGCTAATAAAATTATGCTTTTATTTAAAAAATATATGATTAAAAACAAATATAACTAATTAAAATTTTTATTTATAATTTAGTTTGGGCCCCATAACTCTTAATTTATAGATTTGTTCATACCCAAAGACATAATTCAAATATTCAAACCTTTAATATTATAAATAAAATTTACTTGAATTGCAATTCACTTTCATCTACCAATCATTCCAAAACATGTCAAAAACAGTATATCCATGAATGCTTAATTTCTACAACTAGCTGTCCGAAAAAAAGTAAATTGTACAAGTACATAATTACTTAATTACTGAGAATGTAGCAGAGCTCAAATCGTGCCTACTACCGTAGTGCATGGTCATTGAAGTTTAGTTGTTTTTGTGGCACATGTTGCTGCCCATGTCGCATTCAACTAAACTTTGACATTGAGTTCTGTCAAAGTTGGATGCTAGTTGCCCAATAGCGACTGGCCATATATGGTGTATTTACTTATATCTTTTAAAAGAATAATTTTTCTTTTCAAAACATAAAAAGTTTGAGGGAGGAGAGATTCTCTTTAAATTTAAGACAAATCATTAATTTCAATAATAATTTATAATAAGATTATAAATTATTTATTAATAAAAAATCTTAAATTCAAATTTTACTATTATCATGAAGAAAAAGTCAACAAGATGAAACAATTCCTTCCTTTAAAAGAAGAAAGTTACCTTCAAAATACTATGTACAAAGAATTCTATACATCTAATATGGTTGCATAGTGTGCTCTTGTTTGCACGCTTTACAGGCGCCAGGATTTAGAATATTTTAATTTTCTACAGTTTAACAAGAAAAACAATGAATATATATATATATATATATATATATATATATATATATATATATATATGGATTGAAACATATGGTCATTAGTTTGATGATGTCTTCAGGAACCCAAATTTAAAATCTAAAAATCCTTATTGGAAGTTATTATTCGAAATGTTTGTTGTTTCAGAAATTATTATAATTTGTACGTAATTTTTTTTTTTCAAAATGAAAGATGTTAATCATAGGAAAAAGCACAAAATACTTGCTAATTCCATTTAAGATTTAGTATAGTCAATTCTTTACCGTGTAAACTTATATATATATATATATATATATATATATATATATATATATGGAAAGAGATCAACTTACACTTAATTTCTTACCATTAAATTTATTTTAATCTAACAGCTTCTAAATTATTTAATTAAATGATGAGAAAAAATAATAAATACTAATATTAAATAAAGAGAGAGAATAATAAAATGTGATATATTAATAAAGAAAATAAATTCAATTATCAACTCAACTTATTAATTTAAAAAAATTATTAAAAATATGTGAAAGTTACATCATAATATCACATTTTATTAAAAAATATAATTTTAATGAAAAATTAAACACGTATAGAAAGAATATAATATTATTAAAAATTATATTTTTAATGTATTTATCATGAAAAATTAATTAACGACTTTAAAACTTAGCATATAAATTTTTTAAAAATAATTTTTTTATAAAAATATCTAAAAATTTGAACATTGTAAATATTATAAATGAATAAAAAAAAATATTATATAATTATTTGACACTAATAAAGTATAATTTTAAATTTTTTAAAGTAATCCTTATAAATTTTGTGGAAATAAGTTTGCCCTAATGATTAAATATGTTAATTTTGATGATGACAAATACAAGATAAAAAGAATGATGCTTATGCTACATAGATGTTCTTAATAGATTATATTGTATTATGTATTATTAGGTACTTTATCTAATTATATTTCAGTTAAAATTCTTGTAATGAGGTATGTGTAATATTCTTTATAGAACATATCCAATAATATTTTATGAGTTATAATGAACTAATATTACATTTGATTATATTTAAATGAAAATGTGCAAAGTGTTCTTTGTTGCATCTTATATAGAGCATATCTATTAATAATTGATAAATATCTTATTTGGATATATTTATGAAAGTCTTATATGCATGTTAGACTAATTAGAGTTGTACATTTATGAATCATGCATATAAAAATATTGGATTATGAATTTGGACTAACTATGTTTGTTTGTTTAAGTAAGCAATATTTTGTAGGATAATCCAAGTACTAAGAGTGAGCATTGTAACAAGAAAACAAAATATCTTAATTATGCTCAACTCCAGGAGAATGTGAATGCCTATTTCATGAAAGTTTTGATAACAACAAAGTTATGTCAAAGATCAAGTCTAAAGGAAGATTATATGCTATAGCTTATAGGACTTAGGGTATTTATGTAAAGAAACCTTCTGGATATCTCAAATATATTTTCAAATCTTTACAAATGATTTTCACATGCTAAAATGTCAAACAAATAAGTTTTGAAAAGTTTGTTATGATGGTAGTTCAAAACTATGAAAAATAGTCAAGTTTGAGTTTTACAAAACTAACCTTTGGTTACTCTTTTGATCATAACTTTCAAAATACTTTGAATTTTATTTTGAAACTTGTTCCATTTGAAAATAGACTCAAAGATTTTTCCAATGAGTTGTGATTTTTTTAAAACAGATAAAAAATGAAGAAGTTATAACCATTTAAAGTCAGTTTTCGAAATTAGAGTGGTTTATTCGAATAAGGGATGTGTTATTCGAATAACACATCCCAGAAAATGTTCTTGAATGAGTTTTTAAAGATTTATTCGAATAACCAAAGGTTATTCGAATAACACAGTCCAGAAAATGTTACAGAACGTGTTTTTGACTATTTATTCGAATAACTAAAGAGTTATTCGAATAAACACGACCCAGAACACGCAACGGCTCTTTTTCAGAGGCTTTAATGTGATATTAAATGATACCCAACAACTATTTTCTCAAGAACACTATAAATACATGATTTTGGATCATCTTTTACATACACCCAACTATCCGAAATAATTCTTTCTTGCTTTAATTTGTGATTCATATTTTTTTTCATATTTCCTATGCTCTTTTCGTCAAAATTTGAGATATCCTTAAATGTCTTTCTTAGTGCTTCAAGTTGTATTATTTGCTCTGTGTGAGAGTTTCTCTTCATCTATTTTCTACTCTATTGTAAAGAGAGTGAGATATCCATTAAAGGTATTGTAAAGAAGATGGGGTATCCTTGAAAGTTGAAGCTCAAGCACAATGATGAGGTATCTCAAGGTGTGAAGAGTGCTCTAGTTTGTAAAGGTTTCAAGCACTTGTTCAAGCTTGAAGTGATAGTGAAAAATCTCGGGTAGTTTACTTGAGGATTGGACGTAGGCCACAAGTGGTTGGTGGCTAAACCAGGATAAATACTGTGTTTGCTTCTCTCAACTCTATCTCATTTACATTTGTGCTTTAATTATATATGCTTGAGTTGAATTTGATATCTAGTTTATTTGCTTGATTTATTTCATAACCCAAGTTGTATTTGGATAATCTGCAATAGTTGTATATTTGTTAAACTTATTCTGCTGCATGTGTTATTTGAAAATATCAAAATGTATAATTTCTTAATGTTGTTTTAAAAATTTGTAATCATTCAATTCACCCCTTCTTGGGTAATGGTTGTCATAGCTAACAAGTGGTATCAGAGTTTCGTGCTCTGTTGAAAGCTTAACCGCTCAGAACTAAAGATCCTTGTTTGTTGGCAACCATTGAAAGTTTTTTTTAAAATAAAAAATGGAAGGTCTTGAAATTGATAAACCACCATTTTTTGATGGTCTGAATTTTGTTTATTGGAAAATTAAAATAGAATTTTATATGTAATTTGTTGATTTGGATTTGTGGCATATTGTGCTTAATGGATTTTCTCCTAAACGAAAATAAGATTATAATGCTTATGACAAGAAATATTTTTCTTTGAACATTAGAGCTATGCAAATCTTGAGAAGTTGTTTGAATGATGAGACTTATGCTAAAATTAAGAGTTGTTCTAGTGCTAAAGATATATGAGATGCTCTTGATGTTATTTATTTTGCTAACAATGATTTTTTGTATAAAGTTGTATATAGAGAACAAGAAGAGCAAAAGCCTTTAGAGGAAGACAATATTGAAAAATGTCCTCAAGAAGATGTTCTTGAATCTATGAAGGACAACAATGAGGAAGATGATGATTTTCTTAAAGAGCCAAGTACGCTAGAAATTGAGACTACTTCTTATTTGGCTAAAAAGGCTTTGAGGTAAATAAATTTAAACTATATTATAGTCCTTCCAATTATGAGTTACAATGTGCATATGATGAATTATATGACGGTCTGTTGAATTTAGAAAAGAAATACTTATCTTGTTTAGAAAACATTTCCTCAATCAAAAATAAAATTGAAACTTTGAAAAATGAATATGTTTTTCTTGATGAGGAAATGCATTTGAAATGTAAAACCTCAACTTCTTGTGAAAAGTGCATTGATTTAGAAAATCAAGTTGAAGACTTATATTCCAAATTTGTCAAAACTAATGATTCTAATTGCTTACATTCCATGCTTGTTAATGAGAATAAAATTAATGTTATTCCACATAAAAATTCAAGTAAGGCTTATGACAAAAATAGTTTAAATGCAAAAATAACAAAAGGATTAAGTTTTCCAAAGATAATCTTCAAAGGACTAAACCATCATTAAATTTAGTTGTTTACAATTTTTGTAGTCAACTAGGACATATTTCTAATTTATGCAATTATAGAAGAAATCCTTATATGAGAAATAGTATGATATGAGTTCCTAAAGATCTTGAAGGCCTTAGTACTAACATTCGATGACCCAAGATGAAGTAGGTACTAAAATGTCCTCCTAGTATTTTAATTATGCAGAAATTTCTCAAACGGATGGACTAATTGATCAAAGAAAAGAGGAATCGTCAAGGAGAATACTTCCAAAATCCAATGGTAGAAGTTTTGGTCAAAGAAGAAAGATGACTTCAACTAAAGCTTCTTAAGTACAAAATGTAAAGTTTACAAAGTTCAAAACACCAAAAGAGAAGCAATAGGTAAGAAAAAGAGTTTGCTTGATTACCAAGGCCAAGGTATCAAATGCTTTTACCTCTTATGCACATTCACATATAAAAAAATAATGAATATGAGGTATATTCCTTGTAGACCCTAGGTAAATGATAGAATCATGTATACTTGGTAAAAGTTAAATATTATATATATAGTACATGATTATGTTCATTCTTGTTACACCCATTTTACCTTGCATATTTCTTGAAAATAGGGTATTCTATGACTATGTATGCTTTCTATATTTTAAATTGTCTATGTATCATGAAAGTGAGCATGTTATTAACTATGTGCTTAATAGAAATTGGTTATTTAACTTGTTGTGTTCAATTTACATATTATAAAAAAATTTGATTTTTATGAAAGCATAATGGATTAATAGCCAAAAACTAACATACAAGAACCCAAGAAAATTTGGGTATCAAAAGTCAAAAATTGGATTGTGTTATAGTGTGACTATTAGCTCAAGCATGCATTGAAGTGAAATACAACTATGTTACTTGAGATTCAAAAAATTTGAAGTGGTCCAAGTTTTTCAAGAGTGATGAAAATATAAAAAGAATGGCATGGACAATCACAACATTTTCAAGGAGTCTTGAGGCATAGAAGTTAAAGTTACCTACAAAAACTCAAAGAGCACACTTTTGGTGACATCAATCTCTTATCCTTTTCTTATGCTTTAAATTGAATATTATGTGATATTTGGAGAAGTAAAAAGTTTTCTTATGCCTTAACATATCTAACATGATCATTGTTTGCCCAAAATGCCTATATAAGTTTTGATGATGATTATGTGTTTCTTGATAAACTTGAATCATGCCTTAAAATGCTTTTGAAAATGTAATGTGCTCTTATAAAATTCTTTTTGTAAAGATGAAAAGTTTTAATGGTTTTTGATTGATGAATTAAGAATAAGTATCTTTTGACTTGCTGTACTTTATAGTAATATGCTTACATGGTCTTGGCATATATATTTCACTTTATGCATCTTGTGCTTCAATGAGGGGAAGCCTAGTTCTTAAGTTGTTTATATCTCTTGGCTCACATCATTGTTTGATTACATAAAATGTTTTATTGCTATCATATGCTAAATGTTGATGTACCCAAATATGACAAGCATTGCGTAAATAATCTTTTATATATTGAAAGCATGATTGTTTTATCTCTCTATTCTTGAATCATATGTACAATCAAATATGAGAAGATAGTTATGTTTTGAATAAATTGAAGAAGTTTTTAGTTTTGATGATCTTACTCTTTTTGACAACATGAGTTTTATCTATAAGGGGAGATAAAATATGATCTTTCCTTTTTAAGCCTTTTTGTTGATGTCAAATAAGGGGAGTGAGAATTAGAAAGAAAAATATGTTCTTGTGCTTATAGTTTGATATGCTTATATTCCTCAACATATTTTTCATTAGTGATTTGTCATCATAAAAAATGGGGAGACTGTGGAAATAAGTTTGCTCCAATGATTTAATATGTTAAGTTTTGATGATGACACAGGACAAAAAGAATTATGCTTATGCTACATAGATATTCTTAATAGATTATATTGTATCATGCATGATTAGGTACTTTATCTAGTTATATTTCACTTAACAATCATGTAATGAGATATGTGTAGCATTCTTTATATAATATATCCAATAATGCTTTATGAGTTATAATGAATTAATATTGGATTTGACTCCATTTAAATGAAAATGTGCAAAGTGTTCTTTGTTGCATCCTATATAGAGCATATCTATTAATAATTGATAAATATCTTATTTGGATATGTCTATGAAAGTCTTATATGCATGTTAGACTAATTAGAGTTGTACATTTATGAATCATGCAAATCAAGATATTGAATTATGAATTTGGACTAACTATATTTGTTTAAGTGAGCAATATTTTGTAGGATAGTCCAAGTACCAAGAATAAGCATTGCAACAAGAAAACATATTATCTTAATTATGCTCAACTCAAAGAGAATGTGAATGCCTATTTTATGAAGGTTTTGATAACAACAAAGTTATGTCAAAGACCAAGTCCAAAGGAAGAATACATGGTATAACTTAGAAGACTTAGGGTCTTTATGTAAGAAGCCTTTTAGATATCTCAAATATGTTTTCAAATCTTTACAAATGATTTTAACATGCTAAAATGTCCAACAAACAAGTTTTGAAAAGCTAGTTATGGTGGTAGTTCAAAACTATGAAAAATAGTCAAGTTTGAGTTTTGCAAAACTGACCTTTGGTTACTCTTTTGATCATAACTTTCAAAATACTTTGAGTTTTATTCTGAAACTTATTCCATTTGAAAATACACTCAAAGATCTTTTTAATGAGTGATCATTTGATTTAAATGGATGAAAAATAAAGAAGTTATGACCATTTAAAGTCAGTTTTCGAAATCAAAGTGATTTATTCGAATAAGAGATGTGTTATTCGAATAACACACCCTAGAAAACGTTCATAAACGAGTTTTTAAAGATTTATTCGAATAACCAAAGGGTTATTCAAATAAACACGACCCAAAACATGCAAGAATATTATAAATACATGATTTTGGGTCATCTTTTACATACACCCAACTATCCGAAACAATTCTTTCTTGCTTTAATTTGTGATTCATATTTTTTCTATATTTCATGTGCTCTTTTCGCCAAAATTCGAGATATCCTTAAAGAGTTTTCTTAGTGTTTCAAGTTGTATTATTTGCTCTGTGTGAGAGTTTCTCTTCATCTATTTTCTACTCTATTGTAAAGAAGGTGAGGTATCCCTCAAAGGTTTGCGTAAGGGTGAGGTATCCCTGAAAGTTGAGGCTCAAGCACAAAGGTGAGGTATCCCTGAAAGTTGAGGCTCAAGCACAAAGGTGAGGTATCCCAAGGTGTGAAAAGTGCTCTAGTTTGTAAAGGTTTCAAGCACTTGTTCAAACTTGAAGTGATAGTGAAAAATCTTGGGTGGTTTACTTGAGGACTGGACGTAGGCCACAAGTGGTTGGTGGCTGAACCATGAAAAATATTATTTTTGCTTCTCTCAACTCTATCTCATTTATATTTGTGCTTTAATTATATATGCTTGAGTTAAATTTGATATCTAGTTTATTTGCTTGATTTATTTCATAACCCAAGTTGTATTTGAGTAATTAGCAATAGTTATATATTTGTTAAATTTATTCTGCTGCATGTGTTGTTTAAAAATATCAAAATGTATAATTTTTTAATGTTATTTTAAAAATTTGTAATCATACAATTCACCTCCTTCTTAGGTGATGGTTGTCATAGCTAACAAATTTAATTTTCTTCCAATTTCGTCTTTCTATTAGTGTGTTGTCTAAAAATATGTTTAAATATATTTTTATTGGTTGTGATCTTTTTTTATTTTGGTTTCAACATCACTTAGTGTCAGTGCATTGTACTAGCTCCACATCATATTAATTGTGTTTAAAATGGTAAAATAAGGTCTACGTAACAAGATAATATTCATTCTTAAGTAGCACACTAACAAAAAAATGAGATTGATAAGAAATAAAACTTATGAAAATTACTTTAAAAAATTTGAAGTTATTATAAAAACATATTTAATCCTTTATCTTTTTAATACTTATAACTGGTAGTAATATATATATATATATATATATATACACTACGTTTTCGTAGTCTCATAGATCACCAACAAATTAACAACCATTGATTTTTGGTTTCATGTGTCAAATTTGTCATAAAAATTTCAATGCGATTAATGGTTTAGGTACAACAAAGTTTTGTTAAAAAAAACAAGAAAAAATGGGTGAACTCTCATCTCATTTTAATTCTTAAAATTGTTAGCATTGATTATATTAATTTTTAACTTAAAAAATTAGTATAGTAGTTTTTGAAATTGTAATCCGTAAAGACTAAATAATTAAAAAATAATAGTAATTTTTTGATGCTTAATTTTCACATATTTTTAATAAAAATTATTTTTTAAATTAATAAATAAACTTATTAATTGATTTTTTTCTTTATTAATATATTATATTTTATTATTCTCTCTTTTTATTTAATATCAATATTTATTATTCTTTTTCATCATTTAATTAATAATTTAAAATTATTAAATTAAATAAATTTAATGATAAAAAATTAAGTGTAAATTTTAAGACTTACACTTAGAGTAAGTGCAGGTTCGAGTTTTTTTTTGGTTGGTGTTCAATCCACAGGTTTGAGTTTTTTTTTTTAATTTGTTAATTGTAATACGGACTAAGCCCAAGGAAACAAACGCTAAGCAAAAATAATTTTAGGAGTAGAGACTCTGAGTACAGAAAGAAGGGTTGAGAATAGAAGGAGTTAACTTAATAATAAACAAATATATATAAATATACAGTTACGAATTTAAATCTTAATTATATTAATTTATTGAGATTAGACTGTAATAAATATTTTTGAGAATACTTTAATTTTAACATACATTGATGATTCATTTTTAATTAAATTAAAAAAATAAATAAATTAAAATACACACGAATTCGCCGAACATCACTAACGACAATAATAATAAAAAAAGAAGATCGAGGTTGATTTGATTTTGATTTGTCATTAGCAGTTGCAACTTGGTAGCTTCTTTCTAAGAGAAGAGGCCAAAGTAGAGTCGTAATCAACATAATTAATCAAAAGAAAGAAGTGCACATTATTTTGTGGGTCATACAAATCTCAAATAGGCCAAAGTTTAGTGGTCCTTGTACTGCGATCAAAATTTAATAACAGATATATTTCAAAAAAAGAAAGAAACATAATTTGATTAAAAAAATCAAAGCATATATATATATATATATATATATATATATATATATATATATATATATAAAACCTCTAATTTGTATAATTTATCTTTACTTAAAAATATTTTTTTTTAGGTACTTAAAAATGTTATTATTATATATGATAAATTAAAAAACTGACATAAATTTAGCAAATCATAGATTTTTTTTGTTTGTTTAGTAGGATAAAGTAATTTTTCATCATTTTTTGCATTAATCAAGAATGAGCTTCTCTTCAAGCAATCATATCTTACATTGGCATGGTGCATTTAGAGAATTAATTCCACTAGCTAGCTAAAAGTTGAAAGTTTATACCCAAGGATAATTACTTAGGTTTTTATGTATTTAATTACATTATATAAGTTTGTTACCTGTCCCCTTCTTCTTGCGAGTATTCATGGAGATATCCAAATTTGGAGTCCACTGTGTTTCTCTCTCAGTCTGAAATAGTCATATAAATACCATAAGCCAGGGATATTTGGTTCAGCAGTAAAAATTTAATTATTTTAATAATTAATTATTATAAAAATTCATTATTATAATTAATTATAATTTAAATTAATTTTATGTTTAAATATATTAATTAAAAATAATTTTAAATTAATCTGTTTTATTTAGATAATATAAAAAAATTATTTTTATGTATTAGATTATTAAAATATATATAAAATAATTAAAAAAATTATTTAATTAAAGATAATAAAATGATATTTATATCTCAAAATATAATAAATAATTTATAATTTAAAATCACAAGTTTTAATTTTCAGTATCATAAAAAAAATTATAATATATTAAATTTTATGTAAAAGTTAAAACTAATTTTATCAAATATATTAAAATATTGTTACAATAACATTTTTTTATTTGAAAGTTAAAACTAATTTTATCAAACATGTTAAAATATTGTTACAATAACTTTTTTTCAATAAAAAACTAACAAGCACTTAGTGTTTCTAAAGCCAATTGAAATAACCTTTACTATAAATTGACAATATTAAATAATGTTAAAAAAAAATTACTAACAATCTTGCTGTGTTGTGCTTCCGCGGTGGAATGAATTGCCTAATGTGAAAGTACAATGATCTTAGTGCTCGGGACCTTTGCACCCACATCATAGTGAAGTTCTTCCACATCTATTGTTCGTACTTAGGCTTTACTTCAAACACTGCAATCATTTCAAAGCGATATGTTAGTAAGTATGAATTTAAGTAAACAAAAAATAAAGATTAGCAAACATTTATCAAGGTTTTAAATCTCAACACCTGTTGCCGTTGTGATATCTTGGCTGCGGTAACTGCTGCGACAGCATCAACTCGCGAAAGTTACAATACGGTTGTAATCCCAATTTAAAATCTTGACATTTACACTAATTAGACCACTTCTCCTAATCACAGAGCCAAAATAAAAGTTAAAGATGAGCACAGAGTGGGAGAAATGAATGAAAGGTCAAAATATAAAATTAGGAATAGGTTAGTTAGTGGAGAAGAGTCTGAAAATTTTGCTTGAGATTATAATTAACAGCTTTTCATTTGCATTTGAACCATAACGACGTCAACGGATTGAGTTAGGCCACCACAATATGGCTAACTGTTATAGACTACAGACCCATGTGCCGAAGGGGCAGTTTGGAAAATTATTTGATTCGATATAGAGACCCAAATTCGCCAAATGTCAAATGATGAAAGGCGGTTCGTTAACTGTGTATTAGTTTGAGGTTGAAGAAAGTTTTGAATTTCAAGTAATTTTTAGTTAGATATGTTTTATTATAAGTATTTAAATTATTATTTTATATGTATAAGAGTATGGAGTTTATGATAGAAATGTATCAAATTTTAATTTTTTTTTTACACATTTATGATTTAGGTGCTTAAAAAATGATATAATAAACTATACTTACCTAAGAATTTCTCTTAAATGTTATGAAAATTTTGTAGTTTTCTTATGTTATATGTATCAAGTAGGTGATAATGTTTTGCTTAATTTTCCATAATGGGTGGAAGCTGAATCCATGTATGTTTGTTGGACACTAGTGCTACGTACCGAGAATGTGATTTATCTCAATGTATGTTGCATAAGCATAACTCACAGGCAGAAGTAGGTATATAGGTTGCGATTCGCATAACTCATGGCTTATGCGGATTAGGATAAAGTAAAATGTAAACTCATTTAAATGCGGACATGTAGGTTCGGTCTATTTAACTTGTAGTTTAAATGAATTTTGATATGCGAGTTTGGAGAACAATCCACAAGTTTGCTTATTATATTTTTTTTTAGGCAATTTTGGTCCTGTTGGAATTGGGCCATTGATAAAAGTTAAGAGTGAGAGTTTGAGAGACTAGTTCACTCACCAGATTTGGCCCAAAAAATAAAATTAAAAAACATTAAAATTAAAATAATTAAATAATAATTAAACATAAAACAAAACAATGAAAAGAAAGTAAGAAACCCTAATCTCTTCTCTCATCTCTTAATCACTTTCTCAACCTTATTCAACTTCTGTTGTCGCCCCTCCCTCGATTCACCTCATTGTCACCGCCTTTGTTGCTGTTGCGCCTCCCATCACCTCGCCTAGTCATTGCTACACGCACCTCACCGTGCCTCGTCGCTGCTACTTGTGTTCCCTCTGATTGATTTCAACTTTTTGGTTGTTTTGGTCGAACGTTTTTAGCTTCTTTTTTTTTGTTAGAGCCATTTTTTTGTTTGAATTTTTAGCCATTTTAAAAAAAATTACAGGTCGCAGACCAACTCATAAACTCGCAATTTAAAACGATGCAAACGTGGGTTAGCAAAATACTTGCCCATTTAAATTGCGGGTCAACTTGCATCGGTCCGTTTAATTGTGGTCCATCACGAATTAGCCTAACCACATACCCACCTCTAGTCACAAGTCGATCGAATTTTATAAGATTTGCTTACAACAAACAATTGAAATAAGCCATTTGGTTGGAAGAAAGTTGTGGCCTATCTTCTAAAGAAAAATCTTTTGGTTTTTTTGGGAGAATGTGAGAAAAAGTAGTTGTGATTACAGTTACGGAGTTTCAGAGCAAGAGTTCAGCGGAGTGGATAATTGCTTATTTCAAGCAATTAGTTTTTTTACATTATTCCCTTTGTTTTTAAATAATAGTCAATTTTCAAAACTTATTTTGTTTCAAATTATTTGTCACTTTTAGATAATTAAGAAAATATTTATTGCTTATTTTCAATTTTACCCTTATTTATTGTTATATCCACTAACAACCTTTTTCTTTCTCATATTAGTTGTTTCTTATTTTCTCAAAAGCAATGTTGTCAAATATCAATTTTTCCTCCTAAATTTTAGGTCATTTAATGAATTTCGTAATTAGTAACTTAAACCTTAAAAAATTATTATTTATGAATGGAGGAACTATTAAACTAGAAATTAACACCCGATACACGGAAGTATATATTGTTTTATATGCGTAATTAAACTAGAAATTTCAATCAAATGCTTATTAATTTTTTTCATTATTGAACTAGATATTAAAATGTGTATTATCTCAGTTACATAAATCATTTTTTATTTTAATTATATTTTGATATTATAGTTAAGGTGGTACAAATTATTTTAATGATGCGTAATAAAACAAATATTTGTTAATTCAAGAGTATTAAAAATTTCTCCAAACAAGTGTTTATTGTCACTCCTACAATGTATCTATTGTCATTCTTATTCAACTAATTTTTTTAATTCTCTAAAATATCCATCTTCCTTATTCGTAATCAAAATAATTGTCTATAACTACTATTTCATTCCTTCTCTCGGTAAGTGGTCTAGACAATGGCTAGACTCATCGGAGAACCTCCAAGTAGGTCAAATCTTTCGGGTGGGTGTATTTGCAAACACTCTAACATTCAAGTCATTATGCGAATAAGAAGAGTAAAGCAAGGACAAAGAGAATAAAAAGAGTATGAGAAAAAGAAAATAACCCCCTATAATGTGCAAACAATAGTTATTTATAGTGGTGAGGATATGGTGCGTATTGTGTACCCTAATAGTACAACGTTGTGATTGGAGGAAAAACAGACTAGAGGCATAGTGACGTGTGTCCGACCATTATAAGATATTTTGGTATCTAAGTATGTGTTTATGTGGA
This sequence comes from Ormosia emarginata, assembly GCA_029884605.1. Lineage (NCBI taxonomy): Eukaryota > Viridiplantae > Streptophyta > Magnoliopsida > Fabales > Fabaceae > Ormosia > Ormosia emarginata. The sequence continues at coordinate 22,830,903 of JAQQTP010000071.1, read as the reverse complement.
ATTTTGGTTCAAAGATTCAGAATTAATTCCAACAAACAAATATATTTTATCAAACGAATGCGGGTTCACGAGTTATGTGGTAATCTCGTTATGAAAATGGTTTTAACAAGAAATATAAGAAATTTAAGAAATTTGAAGTAAAATGAACAGGAAAATGCAGAAAGGAAAGATTAAAGAAATTTAAAGAAACTTTGCAGGAATCTTAAAATGCAGAAAATTAATTGAAAGCATGTAAATGGCACGAAATTAAAGTGCGAATTTAAATGGAAAAAAAGAAAGAAAAGCAGATAAAAGTGCGAAGAACTGTAAAGAAAATTTAAAAGACGAAACTGAAAAAGTAAAGAATTTTAAAGGAACATTGCATTAATTTAAATGACATGAAATGGTAAAGGAAGGCATACTTGGACAAAAATCCTTTAATCTGCTCGGGTTGAGATGTTAGGATTTTGTATCAGCAAATAACCTCCCATTTTACATTACGCACACCACTATTTATAGACATCACAAAAAAATAACTGACATTCTAAAAAACCAACACGTTCTAGCGGTTTTTCCTGCAGCAAATACCTAATTTTCGACGAAAACAGTACCCGACCATTCTAACCAATCTTCGTCGAAAATATGATCTTCATGTCGGATATCAATCCCTTAGTCATTTAAAATCTCCCTTTTCATTCGTCGCTTCTGTCGATTTGGCACTTCTGTCAGCTCCAAAAATTTTCCAAAAATCATCATCATCCGACAAACTGCCAAATCTTAATTTTTTCTTCCAACAAATGCCCCCCAAAATTTTTCTTTCGACGTCGACAGAAGAAAGAAAAAATTTTAAAATTAAAATTCTTTCACATAGATATCTCCAAATCTAATCAAATCTCTTCATCAATATCTGAACGGCCACAATCAATCTTATCATAGCAATCAATAAATAGCCGCTCCTAGTAAATAGGGCTCATGATTACCCCTATTTTCTCGCGAAAAAAACTAATCGTTTGAAATCCGCACGACTTCTTACCCTATATTACTTTTCACCATCTTCACCTTTTTATTTCTCCCCACTGTTCATCATTTTCAATTTCTTACTTCTACCTATTTCCTTTACAACCTTCTCCAATGGCTTCTGGCTCCCAAACTCCCAACGCGCCAACAACAGACTTGGGTAATCATGCAGTCTTCCGAGACCCAGTTCTGCAAAAATTCCCTATAAATAGTGTTTCCTGATTCACCAAGATTCAACAGAATATAATTCAACCTTCTCCTTTGAAACTTCCATGAGTTCAGATAATTTTCTTTTCCCCCAATGGGAAAAATGGAAGAAGGTCTCTGTTTTGATGGTGACACTTATTTTGAGCTTCAGTAAGAATCGTAATATTCTTGATGAGCTTCAGTAATCATCGTAATAACCCAATGTTTTTTCAACATGGTTATTATGATGAAAATGACTCATCAGGGAGTAGACGACCATTCAACCTCTCATCTAAGACAAGTTAATGGTCATCCACTTCTTCCTCTTCTTCGGGTCCTGCGAGCTTAAACGGAACACATACTCAGCTGGGGAGAAGCTTCTGGTTTACTTAGAATAAGTTGATTTCTCTGTTATCTTCCTTGACAATCTAAACCAGATGTAACACCAATATGTAATTTGTAATCGTCGACAATATGAATGAGATTTTACTTTTACTCGATTTATATCTGTACTTCACACATTGTCGGTTTGTATGGCTTTAAATATTTGCCATTAATTGATTTAATCCTTAAACCAGAATTAACCTCGACAAGTGCATAAGCATTCCCAAAAAATATTTGAGTAACTTTAAATGGTCCTTCCCATTTTGGTGACCATTTTCCATATTCTCGACAACTCTTATCTATGGGCAGAATAACTTTCCAAACTAAATCATCAATCTTGAAAGATTTATACTTAACTCGACCATCGTAAAATTTTGCAATTCTTTCTTTCTGTCGAATTAAGTTTTCTAAAGCTACTAATCTTTCATCACTTAATTCGTTTAATTCATCAAACATCAAGTCCCAATAATGTTCAATTGGTAACTCGTCTTGTTTTTGAATTCGAATGGATTGAAGATTGATCTCAACAGGTAACACTGCATCATGACCATAAACTAGCTTATATGGTGAAGTGCCCGTCGATTCTCTTGGTGAATTTCTATAAGCCCATAGAATTTGATTAAGAGTATTATGCCAGTTTCTAGGTTGTCGGCCAATATGCTTTTTAATCAAATTTATAATTATTTTGTTTATGGCCTCTACTTGGCCATTCGCCTGAGCATAATATGGCGTCGACGTGAGCATTTTAATTTTCCTTGAACTGGCATATTCAACAACTTTCTTTCCAATGAATACTGATCCTTGATCAGTTGTCAAAGTTTGTGGTATTCCAAACCGACAAACTATATTATCTTCAATAAAGTTAATCACATCCTGCTGAGTTACATCCTTCAAGGCTATAGCCTCAACCCATTTGGTGAAGTAATCGACTCCTACTAGAATGTATTTGTGTCCTTTCGACGAGACATGATGAATTTAGCCAATTAAATCCAAAGCCCATCCTCTGAAAGGCCAAGGTTTAACTATAGCGTGTAGCTCACTGGCAGGAACATTTTGTATATGGCCATGTCTTTGACACTCTTCACAAGACTTGGCAAACATAATACAATCCCTAACTAATGTTGGCCAATAATACCCTTGACGTCGAAGGACCCATTTCATCTTTTCACCTGCCTGATGAGCTCCACAAATTCCTTCGTGGACTTCTGCCAAGGCAATATAAGCCTCTGCTTCATTCAGGCAAACTTCTAAATTTCCATCGACAGACTTTCTATACAAGGCTCCCCCTAATACCACAAACTTCGACGCTCTATACTTGAGCTTTCTATGCACATCTTGACTGGAATTTTCCAAATAACTCAATATTGGTTGTCTCCAATCATTAATTGTCGAAACGTCGTTTTGTAATATATCTCTTTCCTCTAATGGATATAAAAGTTCCCTAATTTTCATTAGATTTGTAAGAACCTTGGATGAAAGTCTATACCCAGAGGCTACTTGTGCTAATTCATTAGCCTCTTCATTTAAATCTCTGGAAATGTGTTCGACAAGCATTACTTCGTCGAATTGTTTCATTAGCTTACTTGCCACAACATAATATTTCATTAGATTTTCACTAACACATTTATATTTTTGGGCAAGTTGCTTAACGACCAACTGCGAATCACCAAATATATGCACATTACGTGCTTTCATTTCGACTAGTATCTCCAATCCGACAATTAAGGCTTCGTATTCAGCCTCGTTGTTAGAACAAGCATATTTAAGTTCAAACATGAACTTGGTTGGAGTACCTTGAGGGGAAACAATTAAAATCCCAACTCCAATTCCATTTTGATGCCTTGAACCATCAAAATATAAACACCAAGGTTTTAAACCGACAATATTTATATTTTCTACATCTAGACAAGGATGATCGGCCAAGAAATCGGCAATTGCTTGGCCTTTTACTGCTCTCATTGGTACATATTGTAAAGAAAATTCTGACAAAGCAATAGTCTATTTTCCAATACGACCATTTAACAATGGTTTCGATAACATATATTTTATTACATCAGTTTTCGACATAACCAATACATTACAAGGCATCATATAATACTTGAACTTAGTACATGAGAAATACAATGCTAAACAAAGTTTCTCTATTGCACTATATCTTCTCTCGACATCATTTAAAACTCGACTAAGATAATACACGGCCCTTTTTCGACGCCATTCACATCTTGAGCCAAAGATACTTCCTATGGTTTCTTCGATGTTTGATATATACAATTTCAACGGTCGATGGGGCACTGGAGGCATCATGACCAGGTGGTTTTGTCAAATCTTTTTATCCGGTCGAAGGCTTCTTGGTGGCAAGGTTCCCACACAAAATCTTGTTCACCTTCAACTTGATCAATGGAGCAAAAACTCTAGTTCTTCCCGACAAGTTGGATATAAATCTTCTTAGGAAATTAACTTTGCCTAAAAAAGATTGCAATTCTTTTTGTTTGTCGGTGGTGTGGCCTCCAAAACTGCCTTGGCTTTATTCTTGTCCACTTCTATACCTTTTTTGTGGACTAGGAAACCCAAGAATTTGGCGTACCGACACTCCAAAACCGCATTTTTCTCGGATTCATCTTAAGGCTATGCTTCCTCATTCTGTCGAATGCCTGCCTTAAGTTTGTCAAATGGCTTTCCTTCGTTTCCGACTTGACAATGACATCGTCAATATAGACTTCCATAAATTTTCCAATGACATCATGAAAAATTGTATTCATTGCTCTCTGATAAGTGACCCTGCGCATTCTTTAAACCGAAAGGCATGACTATCCATTCAAATGTCCCAATTGCTCCTGGGCACCTGAAGGCGCTTTTCGACACGTCCTTCTTCGGCAATGAAAATTTGATTATAACCTGCATGGCCATCCATAAAACTTAATAATTCATGTCCAGATGCGGCATCAACTAGCATGTCCGCAATTGGCATAGGATACTCATCCTTAGGTGTGGCAGTGTTCAAATTTCTAAAGTCTACACATATTCTCAATTTACCATTTTTCTTAACTACAGGAACAATATTAGAAAGCCATTCGACATACCTGGTGGTTCTGATGAATTTGGCTTTGAGCAATCTTTCAATTTCTTCTTTTATCTTTAATACCACCTCCGGTGCAAATCTCCTGTTGGCTTGCCTAACAGGTCTACATCCTTCTTTCAGAGGCAATCTGTGTTCGACAAGATCTCTACTCAAGCCAGGCATCTCATCATAATCCCAAGCAAAACAATCTTTATACTCCAAATTAATTCGACAAGCTTTTCTTTAAAATCCTTTGGCAAAAATGAACTTACGAAAATGGGCCTTCTATCTGCTTACTTGCCCAAGTTTATTTCTTCCAAAGGATCTTCTACTTCCACACTCTGCTTTTCATCAAGCCCTTTTCAAACCCTAAAGGGCCATCGTCAATTGTGCAATCCGACAGCATGCTTTCAGCAGTGAATACTGCTTTGTTGGCCAAATAAGCCGACAATCTTTCTGAATAATCATTAACACTCATAACTAGTGCTTGGCCGATCTTCTTCTACTTTCCTTCTTCACTGATCGTACACCAAATCGATCCTCAAGCAAACTTCAAGTGCGTCCTCATTAATCACTCCACCACTTGTCATTCTTGGTTTAACATTTGGAGCATATATTCTCAAGTCGACATGAAGTTCTTGAAGATAGCAAGGACTGATCATCTGCTTCTATTATTTCCACTTGATCTTCCTCATTCCAAAGAATGAGCTTTTGATGAACTGTTGATGGTATTGCTCCGACGGCATGGATCCAATCTCTCCCAAGTAAAAGATTGTAACTCGACTTCGTCGGTATTACTACAAATAATGTCGGCCTTACAACAGATCCGACTTGTACCTTTAACATCAACACTCCGTCTGATGGAGAAGTCTTACCACTGAAATCCGTGACTACCATGTTTGTCGACATCAAATCTGACTCATCTTTCCCAAGTTTTTTAATCATGGCCCTTGGGATTAAGTTGATTGTTGCCCCCCCGTCGATCAAAACTCTATTAGTGGGTTTTCCTTCCAACAGAGCCTTGATGTGTAACGGTCGTAAATGAGCCTTCTGATCTTCTGTCGGTTTTTCAAGCTGGGCCGTATTGTCAACGACCATGATCATATTGTCCTGAAAAAGCTAATGATCGTCGAGGTCATCAATATCTTCTTCATTCTCCCCAATGTATTCAATTTCGTGATACCCTTCAAAATCTGCAGGTAACACCGAAACTAAATTAACACTCATCGCCTTCAAGAATTCCTCTTCATCAGACGGCTCTTCATCTAAATGCCTTCCAATCCTTAAGTAATCTTCCGATGGCAAATTGTTATCCATAGCCGTCAAGATATCATCCAGACTATCTTCCATGTTGATATCCATGTCGAATTGCTCCTCATCACCAAGGCCTAAAGGATCCTCTGGATCATTCAAGGCCTCAATAACTTCATCAGTCATTGGGTCTATATCTTGGCAATCAGACTTTGCCAATCTTTCTCTTTCTTTTCTTATGTCGAGCATTTTCTTCCTCCACTCAACATCTTGATTTGGGTCTTCTAGAATTCTCCTAATTTCTTCATTCGACCAGTCTTTAATATTACTGTTTTCAATTCCAGAGTCTTTAATCTGCTCTTTTCCTATTGTCGAGCTGATCAACTCCTTGTCCTTTTCGACTGGTAAATTATTCTCCCTTGCCTTCTCTCTTGCCTCTTTTTCTGCCGCTATCAAACCAATTGGCCATTTCCTTTTTGTTTTGTTTGGAATTGGCCTTCGAACTTGCTTACCCCTTCTGATTTCTTCCAACTTTTCTTGTCGGATTTTATCATTAGTGTCAAGCCGTCCGATTGCATTTGTCGTCGGCTCCCCCCTCGGGAATGATCCCTTGGTAACAACACTTTTAACTTCTTATCATCTTTATCTTGATCGAGGCATGGGTTTCTTTTCGACCACCAAACAACCTTGTTTCTACGGTACGTTCCTTGATCACTAACCCTTCACCATATCTCTTCTCTTCTCGTGCTTGTCTTAATCTCTCGTAATCTCCTTTTCTTGCTTTTCGACATTGGAAGAACCTTCGATGGCCCTGCTTCATCTTGGTCAATCAAGGTTTTTCCTAGATTGATCCTCTCATTCCTGTAGTCTTCATTCCAGAAAGGTTGATCCCTTTGGAAATTATTCCTCCTGGCGGACACATTTCGTCGAAAATACATGTGTCCATCCATTACGGAATTCTTCACCCACTTATTAACAGTAACATTAGCAGGTGGCACCCTAGTCTTAGAGGATCTATCATGAGCTCTGTTTCTCACAAATCCCTGAGATTCGACCAACCAACCATTCATATTAGGCCTAGGCGTGAAAACTGGCTTTGGCCTTGGAGTATGAAAAGTCTTCTGTGGTCCCCAGATTCTTTTGTCGAGAACGTTTCCTTTATTCTGTTGGATGCTTGGTTGTTCTTCAACAGCTTTCTTCGCAGCAATCTCATCATATACTGCATTACACCTTGGGCACAACCTTACCTTGCCCTCATCTTTCTTTCTCTCAAGAAATGCTTCGAGAGACTCTCCTGGTTTAGGATATACGTCGGTTGCATCCTTTGTATCTACGTTGAATTCTTGCAATCTCCTAATGTTAAGCATCCCAATATTTAGAGGAACTTGCTGATCAACACAAGATACTTCACTGAAAACGAATCATGTCAACTTTCATATCCGCTTTAAGCTTTTCATCGTCGGCAAACTTCGACGCCCATCCATTATTGCCTTTTGAATTAAGTCTCTCAAACGAACACATTCATTAGTAACATGACCAAAATTATTATGAAATTTACAATATTTGCGGTCTTTAATTTCATCCATCTTTAACAACCTATGGCCTTCCGACAGCTTTAATCTGTTTGTCTTTTAATAACAAATCAAAAATCTTGTCGGCTTTAGTTACGTCAAATGTATATGTTTTTCTATTAACGTAACTCATTTTCTCCTTATTTCTAGTAGGTCAGTAATGCCTGACAAACATAAGGAGGACCATTCTAAAGTTCAAAGAATGTTAACTTCAAACTCATCATCGTCGTTCTTCAAACTCATTGTCGGGTTCATCTAATCCGACAAACGCCACCTTTTTTCTTTTAAGAAATCTTTTTTGTTTTTGAATCTTCTTAACTTTTAATTGTTCTATTTGCCTAACCTTTTCACCTAGTTGGGCAAGATCAATCAAATGTTGATTCACTAACTTCTTCCTTATATAATAATCTAAACCGTTTGCATGCCTATCTTTACTATTTCAACCTCGGTATAGGAGTAAAACATCTACTCCTCATTTGTCGAAACCTAGCAAGATAGTCATCCACAGCTTTCATTATACATCCTTTTGATGTTGAAAAGTTCTCGTAAGTCCTACTTTCAAATCCCCTCTAAAAAATTGATCATGAAAGCTTCTTTCCAATTGAGCCCAAGAATGGACTGAATTTGGTCTTAATGTCGAAAATCAGGAAAAAGCATTCTTTGTAAGGGAACTTGGGAAGAATCTCATTTTAAGGCCTTCAACAATGGCCAACTCCCCCATTTCTATTGTAAACCGTGCGATATGTTCGACGGTCGATTCCCTACTTTCTCCTGCAAACTTAGAAAGTTTTGGAATCTTAACTCCTCTAGGCAATTCTGCCTGTTGGACCCATTCGGGAAATGCTGATACAAAATATGGTTGGTTGGCGTAGCCAACGTTAAAACCAAACCTATTCAGCACTTGTTCCACTACTTGGTTTACATTCTGTTCAACCACTTGTTGCCCCCCAAGATTTTGTCGAAGCAACCTCATGGCTACATCATTTCTCGGCCATTTGATCCTCATTTCCTCGACGAGACATATGGACATTTCCATATTCCAAACGTGGCTGATCATTTTGGCCTAATTGATCTAAGTTTTGTTGATTTTGCCCCACATTTGCCTCAAGGTGTGACCATTTCCCTATTTACCCCAGGCTGGGCTCCCTGAATATTATCATTGGCTACATCACCTAGTCCTAAGGCTTGGTTTAGCCTTGCCATTTGCTGAGCCAATGCACTGCAAACGCTATTTGTACTTTCCATGATTGGCGTAATCATAGCACCTATTTGCTGAGTGAACATATGCACCATATCATGATTACTCTCATCCATCTGTTGTCGAAAACTGGCCAAAGAATTCATAGTTGGCCCTGTTACATTTTGGGGATTATCTCTCGACATGTTTGGGAAAACTGGTCCCAAATTCAATCTCTCTTGTCGAAAGGTAGTTGGATTGCTTGTACTTACAACCCCTACTCTTTGGCTACCAAAACTTGCCAAGGCCGAACTTATCTGTGGTTGGCCTTGTGAAGCTACTGATTGTCCGACAAGTATTAGTTAAAAGTAGCGCCAAGTCCCGTTTGTGCCATAATAGAGGTACATAATTCGGTGGCAACCCATATTGGGGCACAAACCTCGAATTTGAATTTATTATGCTTTGGTTACTTGGCTGACTCGGCGATAGCTGAGTTATTCCAGCACTACTTGTTCTCGCTACTTGGATTACTCGGAGAGCACCATTGCTATAACATCCTCTACCGACCCAGTATTAACGATATTTGAGGGTGGCACAGTAACGGCTGTCGAAGGTGTATCCGACGCCTGACTACTTGTATTACTCATGGTTTGCGTATTCTGAGAAGAGTAGATAAATCTTCCACTCCTTAAACGCATAAAACCATTTCTTATGACACTACGAGTTACTCTAAACTCGTCCCATATTTGGCGTGCCAATTTGTTTATGTGGAATTTTGGTTCAAAGATTCAGAATTAATTCCAACAAACAAATATATTTTATCAAACGAATGCGGGTTCACGAGTTATGTGGTAATCTCGTTATAAAAATAGTTTTAACAGTAAACAGAAAAAATTTAAGAAATTTGAAGTAAAATGAACAGGAAAATGCAGAAAGGAAAGATTAAAGAAATTTAAAGAAACTTTGCAGGAATCTTAAAATGCAGAAAATTAATTGAAAGCATGTAAATGGCACGAAATTAAAGTGCAGAATTTAAATGGAAAAGCAGTAAAGAAAAGCAGATAAAAGTGCGAAGAACTGTAAAGAAAATTTAAAAGACGAAACTGAAAAAGTAAAGAATTTTAAAGGAACATTGCATTAATTTAAATGACATGAAATGGTAAAGGAAGGCATACTTGGACAAAAATCCTTTAATCTGCTCGGGTTGAGATGTTAGGATTTTGTATCAGCAAATAACCTTCCATTTTACATTACGCACACCACTATTTATAGACATCACAAAAAAAATAACTGACATTCTAAAAAACCAACACGTTCTTGCGGTTTTTCCTGCAACAAATACCTAATTTTCGACGAAAACAGTACCCGACCATTCTAACCAATCTTCGTCGAAAATATGATCTTCATGTCGGATATCAATCCCTTAGTCATTTAAAATCCCCCCTTTTCATTCGTCGCTTCTGTCGATTTGGCACTTCTGTCAGCTCCAAAAATTTTCTAAAAATCATCATCATCCGACAAACTGTCAAATCTTAATTTTTTCTTCCAACAGTATGAGAGTCAGGCTTGGATTGGGTGGTGGCTTAGGGTTATGGGTCAGGTTACTGCTAGAGGGTCAGATCTAGGTAATGCGGGTAATAATCGATAAGTTTTATTAGGTCAAATGTGTTAGGATCAGGTTGGGTCGGGTTATGCCTTAAGAATTGAGTCACTGCAACCTTTATGATTTTGAGAGGTGGCGTTAGACTTGGGCTGGGCCCAAGTGTTCTAGTACGGTCCCACTATTTTTTTAAATTTTTTTTGGCAAATTCTTTATAATTAATTTAATATTTGTTTAAGAAAATATCTTTAAGTGTTTGAAGACTCCTAATTAGTGAAATAGAATCAACTACATAGAATACATTAACTCCGAGTGTTGATCATTCGTCTTATGAACAATGCTAGCAGCATTACAGTCTTTTTTCCTCTGAGTTTAAAAGTAATCTTTGTCTCTCTTATTAAAAACTTTTAGGTTGGCAATTTAGCCATGTTAGGAAATTATAATTATACTACTTTGAAACGTCAAAATTTGACTGCCTATATATATTTGGGAGAGGAGATAAAATACTATAATTTGTAGTATTACCTGTAAAGTTGTTCATCGAATTGTTTTTGTAGCTGTTTCTTACCGAAACTCATACAGAATAATTATTTTGGAGTTAAAAATGCTGAAAATTGTATGCATATTCGAGGGATATATATATATATTGCTTAGGACTGTTTCATGTTTTGGTTTGTCTCAATTTATGAAGGAATTATATTGATAAAATGATTTTTTGACCTCATTAATCATTGAATTAATGATAAGAAGTTAAAATAATTAGAGTTGCAATAGACAAGTACCTAGTTTGACTAAGAATGTGGAAGAAGGGTATTTTAGAGAATTTTTTAAAAAAAGTTGAATAGAAATTGTAATAGACATATACAATAAACAAATAAAAGCGACAATAGATGCTTCCGGAGTTATAGAAAGAAATTGTAATTTGTGAGCTTCCCTAGAAGAGAAAGATGCCAATGACAGTCTGTTGTCGAAATTACAAATGAGTTCATGGTTCATATTCGTCTTAGGTTACAGAATTTCATGAAATGAGAATAGGAAAAGAAATGAGAATCATATTTTAATTTTACAATTTGATATAATGTGATACAAACAACACTATAGTTTGATATGTTACATATGTAAGATATAATATAGAATAGAATCTAAATTGATATAAATGACATTATTATCTTTAATGAAAAAATAAAAAGTTACTTTATATATATATATATATATATATATATATATATATATATATATATAATTTACATTTTCTAAAATAATATTTAAGATTTTTTTTTATAAAAATATCATGATAAGATTTTTTTATCAATTTTCATAATATTATTTTATTCTCTTATGCAAAAATAAAAGTTTCTATCGTCTCTTTTAAATACAAGATGCACGAAATTTTATGATTAGATTTATATTAGATAGAGTCAAATATGTTAAGTTAAGTAGATTATTAAAAGGTAATATTTGTTAATTTATAATTTGAACAAGGATATTGTACTAACCATAGATTAGGAATATTTTGTCCAGCCCAAATATAAAAAAGTAGAACCGAATGACTCAATCATATAAGATAAAGGATCAGCTAGGCCCAGACCCAGCTAACACCTCGAGCAACAGAATCTGCTTTTTGATTGTTTTACAAATAATGTAGGTGAAATGTCAATTGGTGAAGCTTCTACCCGATTAGTTGATTCACACGATTGGGTAGACAAAAGTATTTTAAAGATAAAATCTTCCTACACCAGCAATGGTCATGTTGGTGTGGTTTGAAAGTAAAAATTTCCTGTTCAGATATTGAAGAAAACCACTTTGTTTATAAACCCCGTTCTCCATCAGTGCAAGTCCACCATCTAATCAATCGGAAGCTTGGTAAGAACAAATATATTAGGTAAAAAAATATGGAATTATATCCCATAAAAATATAGAATCACATTCCCTCTTTTTTTTTTATGAATGGAATTTCACAAATTTATAAAATAGAATTTAGAGTAGGAATATCATTCTATATTTATTTTCATCTACAAATGTAGGAATCCTCTTATTTCAAATTAGAATGTGGAATGACATTACATTCCTTCACACCAAACATAACATTAAGGATGAGGATGGTAATGATTTTAAGAGCAATCCAAATAGGAGTAAAAAGGAAAAGTAAGACAGGGATATTCCAATGAACGTCATTTGTAATAAGGTCCTCAATGGATGGAGACAATTTAGAGTAAGAGTAACATTTTGTCCTCAAAATCCCTTATAAATTCTCGTGCAAGTTATTAGATCTTTAATCACATTATAACTTTTTAAAATGGCCACTTGAAGTTTATAAGGAGTTTATGAAAATAATTGTCTATGCAAGTATCATTTTCCTTTAGGGTTAATGTATGAGAGAAGTTTGAGAGATCCGATTTTTATCCCAACAATTTTTTGGAGTATGAGAACCGAGATTCCATTTGCATTCTTTGACAAGTATAACATTCGTACATATTTGTTACCAAGCAAAAGAATCAGAACTTTTTGCTTTAAACTTGTCAATGTTTATATCTTTGAAGCATTTCTTCCAAGCAAATTATACTTTCATGTTACTCCTGTATTTGTGAATATTAGTTCTATGTTATTTGTAATAAGGTCCTCAATCCTCATAAAGGTATTAGTACCCAAGCTTAGAAGGGAGAAGAGATCAAAGAGAAAGAAGAGATAGTGTTCTGGAATAAAAAATTGAGAATGATATGATTTATTACATGATTGAATTCAGCGTTTACAACTTATATAGTTCTCATGCTATTACAACAAAATAACCACCTCTCTAACTAACTATCCCATGTCAGCACACACTTCTAGCACAACTAACTAGTCATCTAGTCACCTAACTAGTCATTTGATTATACCCTTTACACCTCAGAGGTGATGAAGAATTTTAGAATTTGCATGAATCACACATTTGTTATGTGCTCTTTTGACTAGTCTTTTGAGCTCATGTGTCATGTGATTTTTGTGTCTTTGGGAGAATAAAAGTTTATAATTTATAATGTTAGAAAATTGTGCAGTCTATTATGAATATACAAAAAAAAAAAGAGAATGTAATTAATGCTTATGAGAAGGAGGGTTGCACCGCTACTAGTATTGCCTTGGTGATAGATGTAAGCAAGTCATTTTGAGTGAATTACCATATTCTCTTACAACTCAAAATTGAGTGTTTTATCTTGGCTTAGTATATCTTAGGTGGATTCCTAAGGTATATTAGGTTGTACTTGTCCTTATTCTTCAATTTTCTTTTCCATTTCCTATCCAGCATCAGTTTGGTATCAAAGCTCAGGATCCTTCCATGGCTGGTGGTGGTCGTCACTAAGGTAAGGGTTCCAAAATGGCCACCTATGAGCATGATCTCTGTGATGTCGAAATGGATGAATTGAGAAGACAAATGCAACAACTCAAACAACAACTGGAGCATCTCCAAGCTACACATAGTGATGAGCAACGTCATGGTTCAGACAATGGCGAGGAAGAGAAGGAGAGTAGCCCTTGTCTATAATGATGAGTCTGATTCATATAGTGGGAGGGCTTCTACTCAACTTGGCCAAAGGCACCATATCTTTTGTGAAGACTATGATGTCAAGGTTGACATTCTTGATTTTGAAGGACAATTACATCAAGAGGAATTTATTGATTGGTTGGCAACAATCGAACATATTTTTTACTACAAAAACATTCCTGAAAACAAGAAGGTCAAATTGATGGCTATCAAGTTGAAGAAACATGCGTCAATTTGGTGGGAAATTTTAAAGAAGCGACAAGACCATGAAGGAAAGAAGTGGATTGTGACATGGGATAAGATAAAAAAAGAGCTTACAAAGAAATTTTTCCCCACAAGTTATAAGCAAGACTCTTTATACCAATTCCATAATTTCAAACAAGAGTAGTTTTTTGCATAGCAATATACCGTTGAATTTAAGCATCTTATGATGAATTATGATGTCGTGGAGCCTAAGGAACAAACAATTTCCCGATATCTTGGTGGTCTTCGATCGAAGATAAGAGATGTCATCCAATTGCAATCAAGTTAGACTTTTGATGATGTTTGTAGATTAGCAATTCGAGTGGAAAAACAATTAAAGGAGAAAGACACTCGCAAGACTTTTGGTAAAGAGGAAATCTCTAACCAGGGGAGTGCCTCAACTCCTGAGCCTTTACCACCTAACAAGGCTAGATCTTTGAAGACAGTACAAAAACAAGGAAGCGGTCCCCATAATGCTTCTAACTTTGCCTCTAAGCAATGCTTCAATTGTCGAGGATTTGGCCATATCACTTCTGAGTGTCCAAATAGGAAAATCATATCTCTTGTAGAATAAAATGAAGATGAACCAGTGTTTGATTCTCATCTGAAGATGATAACGAGATGGAGAAAGAAGAAGTCGTCACTTATGGAGATCATGGAGAGGCTCTCGTCATTCAACATATCTTGAAGACTGCACATGTTGAAGATGATAAGTGGCTCTACCACAACATTTTCCACACCCATTGTACCTCACATTATAAAGTGTGCACAGTAATCATTGATAGCCAAAGTTGTGAAAATATGGTTTCCACTACCATGGTGAAAAAGTTACAACTGAAAGTAGAGAATCACCCAAAACCTTACAAGCTATCTTGGCTCAAGAAAGGCAACGAAGTGCATGTCAATAAGTGATGCTTGGTTCAATTCTCTATTAGCCAACATTACAATGATGAAATTTTGTGTGATGTGGTTCCTATGGACCTGTGCCACTTATTTCTTGGTCGGCCATGGTTATATGATCGAAGAGTACATCATGATGGTTATAGGATCACCTACTCCTTCATCAAGGATGGTATCAAGATCATCTTTGGCAACTTGTAGTGTAGAGAACAAAACTAAACCTTTAGATGAAAGTGGGAGTTCTTTTCTCTCAAAGTCTCAGTTTCTCCAAATTATGGATCACTCTTATGATGCATATGTACTCGTAGTTTTAGAGGAGAATGAAGATAAGAAAGAGATTCCATCCATTCTTAAACCCCTACTTAAGGTGTTTCGAGATGTAGTGCTTAATAAGATTACTTCTAGACTTTCCCCATGAGAGGAATGCCGCACCATATTGACTTGGTGCTTAGTGCTTGGTGCTTCCATCCCAAATAAGGTTGCCTATCGGATGAGCCCAAAGGAGCACGAAGAGCTACAATGATAAGTTGATGAACTACTGCAAAAAGGTTTGATTCATGAAAACTTAAGCCTTTGCACAGTTCCTACACTTCTTGTCCTCAAGAACGATGGATCATGGCAAATGTGCATCGATAGTCAAGCAATAAACAAAATCACACTTGTCCCTGGAGATGAATGGAAGATGGCATTCAAGACAAGAGATGGTCTCTATGAATGGATGGTGATGCCATCCGGACTTTCTAATGCTCTAAGCATATTCATGTGTCTTATGAATCATGTGTTAAAGACTTTCATTGGAAAGTTCGTGGTTATTTATTTTGATGATATCTTCATATACAACAAAAGCCTAGCAGAACACGTGGAGCATATTCGATAAGTTTTTAAGGTGCTTAAGGAACAACATTTATATGTACTTAAGAAATGTCATTTTTTTTACAAACAAGATCACTTTCTTGGGGTATGTCATTTCTGGTGAAGGAATTAGCAAGGATCTGAGTAAGGTTTAGGCTGTTATGCAACGACCTACACCTAATTCTATCCAAGAAGTTCAAAGTTTCCATGACCTAGCATCTTTCTACAGTTGATTCATTGTGAGATTTAGCACTGTTGTTGCCCCTATCACTTAGTGCTTGAAGGGAGAAACATTTAAGTGGACTGAGGCAGCTCAAAAAAGTTTTAAGTTGATCTAGAAGAAAATGACTAAAGCACCCATTCTCGTATTGCCTAACTTTGAGAAGGTCTTTGAAGTTTGTTGTGATGCTTTAAATGTAGGAATTGAGGCTGTTCTTTCCTAATATAGGAAACCAATTGCCTACTTCAGCGAGAAATTGAACAGTTCAAGGAGAAATTATTCAACTTATGATAAGGAATTATATGCTATCATTTGGGCTTTGACGAATTGGAGGCATTATCTCATTTCAAAAGAGTTCATCTTATTCTCGGATCATGAGGCCTTGAAACATATCAACGGACAACATAAGCTCAATAATAGACATGCAAAGTGAGTAGAGTTTCTTCAAGCCTACACCTTTGTGATCAAACACAAGGTCAATGCTCAAAATTAAGTCACCGACACCATGAGTACGAGATGTTCATTGATTTCTTCAATGTAGGTGAATATGATTGGATTTGAAGTCCTTAAAGAGCTCTATGAGGAAGATCTATATTTCTCTAAGATTTGGAGCGACTATTCTAAAGTCACTTCTAAGGATTTCCTTATACAAAATGGATTCCTATTCAAGAATAATCGGTTGTGTATTCCCTAATGTTCTCTATAGGAGACAATAATCAAGGAAGCACATGGTGGAGATCTTGGTGGTCATTTTGGGCAAGACAAGACTCTTACTCTTATTCAAGCAAAATTTTATTGGCCTAATATGGTTTGTGATGTTTTAAGACATGTGGAGCGATCTCATACTTGCCATATTGCCAAAGGTTATGCTTAAAATACGGGTTTGAATACCCCACTTCTTGTTCCTAATACACCATGGGGAAGATGTGAGCATTGGCTTCGTGGTGGGATTGCCAAAGACTCAATGGAACAAACATTCAATTATGGTGGTAGTTGATTGATTCTCTAAAATGGCGCACTTTGTTCCATGTCTCAAGACCTTGGATGCATCTCATGTGGCGATCTTTATTCTAAGGAGATTGTGAAGCTTCATGGAATTCCAAAAACCATAACATTTGATCTTGATACAAAGTTTATGAGTCATTTTTGGTAAACTCTTTGGAAAAAACTAGGAACTACTCTTCAATTCAGTTCCTCCCATCATCTGCAAACCGATGGGAAAAAAGACATTGTCAATAGAAGCTTGGGTAATTTATTAATATCACTGGTGAAAGGGAATATTAGACAATGGGATCATTAGTTGCAACTGTAGAGTTTGCTTATAATCGCTCTTAAAGCAAAACCATGGGTAAAAGCCTATTTGGGGTGGTCTATAGATCTAATCCCATTAGCCCACTAGATTTGGCTCCTATTCGAATTAGTCATTCTTTTAGTAATGATGCTGAAAAGATAGTGAAGGAAATTCAGAGCTTGCACCATAAGGTTCGAGCGAAAATTCTTTAGCAAAATGAGAAGTGACTGCGGGATTTAAGGATGCAAGCCCAAGTGCAGGTTGTCTCAAGTAATAAATTTCTCGGGAGTCCGAGGTCGATCCACAGGGAATTGATGAAGAAAAATTAATTGAGGTAAGAAAAGGATTTGTCACAACACCAAAAGTAATAAAACAAGTTCACAAATGAATTTAAGAGCTTGCTTGGGTTAGGAGATCCACTCTTAGTAATAAATTAAATGTAAGATTATTTCTCTTTATAACTCAATTGAAATCCACACATAACGGAAGTTTCAATCGGAAAATATAACATTCAAAGTTCAATTATATATACAATCATATTATGATTCATTTAATTATTTACCAACATTTGTAAATGAGTTCAAGCATTCACTGTGCCAATCTTATTGTCTACAATAAATCAAGATCTCCATTATACAAAGAAGGTTTCTAAATTAATTGGAAAGAAAATATAACACATATAATGTCCAATTGATAATATATCATTTAAGCACAAGAAATAGAATAATCTAACCTTATTTCATTACCAAGAGCTTCACTCTTTCACCTAAGTAATATGAAGATTTAGTTACTCATGAATAAGAAGAAAGAAAGAGAGAAAAAGAGAAAGATGAACATAACTTCAATTTGGAACAAGAAAAATTACAACAAAAGAAAATAATAAACAAGCATAACCACAACTTGTAAAAACTAAGCCTAACACCAAGTGTCTAACACTCCCTCCAACATCCAGCTCATGGTGCCTTTTATAAAGGAGTAGGGATACAAAATGACAAGGAGAATGATTAAGAGTAGGTGGATGAGTGGATGGAGTGGTTGGATGAGTGGTTGAGTGGTTGGATGATTGGATGATTGGATGAGTAGTTGGATTATTGAGATTCTTTGTCTCCGAAATAATTCATTGCTTAAGTCATTGATTCTGTCATTTTCGAGCCAAGTGGTCTTCATGAAAGTTTTAGGAAATTGTCTAAGCTTTCCAATTGCTCTGAAATCACCCAAAAATTCGTCATACAGCCCAAGATATGACCCAATTACTACAGACTATTCAAGCCCAGTTTCAGCACCTCTGTTTTGACTTTCAGACCCAATATCACCATCAAGGAGCCTGAATCAAGTTTTGTGTTCAACATGAAAGTTTTAGATCTGGATCTTAACTTTCAAATATCCAAATTTTATCCCAAGATAATTCTTGCAGCCCGAGTTATGCTCTGATTACTGTACACTGTTTAGGTTTCAGACACAAAACTCGTGTTCTGTCTTCCAAGCCCAATTAGCTCCTCTAGATGTCTAATTGAGACTTTGAGCTCTTCATCAAAGTTGTAGAGCTCTCTGTTATCTTTTCTACAAGGTAAAATTCATAATTATCAGACATTTAGAACTCAAGATGTGGCCGAAATACAGAAATAGTGTAAGACCAAAATAGTGCTGAAAAAATCAATTAAGTCCAATTTGAGTCCAAACTTACAAAACATAACTAGGCTTAATCAATTAAGTATATGGAGAGTGTAAATGACTAGAAATGAGAGTTTATTAATGTATAAAATATATGAACATCAAGAAGTATAAGAAGCAAGCTAATAAATTCTTAAAACTAGCAAGTTTTAAAGAAAGAGATCTTGTATGGATTCATCTTCGCAAGGAACTATTTTCACAAGGATGCTTTGGGAAGCTCAAGCCTAGAGTTGATGGTCCTTTTTGAGTTTTGAAGAGGACTGGCAAGAATGCATACAAAGTCGAGTTACCAGGAGACTATAGAGTATCAACAACCTTCAACATCTCTGATTGATCTCCGTATGAAGAAGAGATCAACTTAAGGACAAGTCTTTTCCAACTGGGGGAGAATGATGAGTAATTTTAGAATTTGCATGAATAACACATTTGTCATGTGCTCTTTTGACTAGTCTTAAGCTCATGTGTCATGTGATTTTTGTGTCTTTGAGAGAATAAAAATTTATAATTTCCAGTGTTAGGTAATTGTGCAGTCAAGGATGAATATACAAAAAAAAATATAATGTAATTAATGCTTATGAGAAGGAGGGTTGCACTGCTATTAGTATAAATAAATGCTTTGGTGATGAATGTAAGCAAATTATTTTGAGTGAATTACCATGTTCTCTTACAACTCATGATTGAGTGTTTTATCTTGACTTAATATATCTTAGGTGGATTCTTAAAGTGTATTAGGCTGTGCTTGTTCAATTGCCCTTATTCTTCAATTTTATTTTCCATTTTTTATCTGACATCAAGAGGTCCCTTAAAAACTATCATTTTTATTTTCAAATAGCATGCAAATTATTGAAAATTAGAAATGAATATTTTGTTTTAATTCATGTTACTCATGTTTTTGTGAATATTAATTCTATGTTATCTCCTAACTAGTCATATTTCTTATTTAATAGGCAGCATTATACATTTATATTGGATGAGAACTTCTAAAAAATTTAATTACTAGCATTTTGATGAACACTACCAGCTTCTCAATACGCATTTTCTATGTTGACTTAAGACCAAAAAAAAATAGTAATAATGAAGACTCCATTATTATTGCAGAGTTTTACAAAAATAAAATAAAATATTGCAACTAGAAAGTGGGAAGTTGAGTGTTTAAAAAGAGTTGCAGCTGTAAAGTGAAAAAATTTCAGTGTTATTCTCTTTTATATTTGTTTTTAATTAAATAACGGTATTAAAAAAAAATTAGACACCAAGTGGATAATTTCCTATAATAGTATAGATAAACTGCCATATCAAGTGAGCAATTGACAATAGAAAAATCTACAGTACCAGTAGTGTTTTAAAATATTAACAATAAGCCAAAGATCTAAAAATTGTATGTTTAGATCTATAATTTTACTTAATGTGGACACTCATTTGAAATAGGTTTGTTAATTTTCTGACGTTGAAGATTTAGGTTGACATCTAAGGGCAATAAGTTTTTATTTTTCTCTGTTTTTTTTTTGGTGAATGTTGACATCAAGTTCAAATTATAATAAAATTTTCTAGTATAAAAATCTAAAACTAACATAAGAATTTTTTTCAACTCTGATTTTTTTATTCATTTTTCTTTCACATCACTTTTTTTAATATCATTCATCATATATATTTTTTTTATCACTTTCTCTTACTAAATCACACACTTTTAAAAAAAGTGTAAACAATGCATACATTCTTAAAATAGAGTGTATGATTAACTTTTTCTAATTTTTTTACATTAATGGGAAAAAGTTGTCTACCGTCATTTAACTATACACCTTATAGTTAAAGGTATCAAAATGAGTTGAACTCAATGCACTGGCCAAATAACTCAATAAAATTTGCAAGTTTGGATTGAAATACTGAAGTTTGAATATATTTTGACTCAATTGGATTAGCTTGATTTTAACCTGGTCTGAGACGGATCGACCCATAGTGGACCAAGGTAAGTTGTTGATTTGATATATATTTATTTAATTAATTATTTTTAAGTGACTTCTCCAGTAGAACCACAAATGTGGTGTCATCGATAAACACATCCATCATTTTGTTTTAATTCTTATAGTCTATTATCTATTCTTTCTAAACGATAGCTTAATCTTTTTATTTCTCTCTCTTTTATTTCCTGACTTATCTTTTTTGTTTTTATATAATATTTTAATCTTTCATCTAATCTTTTTAATACAAAAATTGTATGTTGAATTTGTATTTCTTTTACTCTATTTTCACTATCCATTTTCTAAATCCTTGTTCTGATACCATTATTTTGTACATAAATTATTTCTTCTGGATTTTCTTCCATTCTTTTCTTATATATATATATATATATATATATATATATATATATATATATATATATATATATATATATATATATATATTTTCTGTTTATCATATTTTTTTTTGTTTTAGATATTGTGTTAAATCATTTACTTGATTTGTTAGTTTATTAATTTCATTTTCTTCAATAATTTTTTCTGATTCATTAAATTTAATGGGTTTTGGTATTTCTTTTTCTTTATATTCAATAAATGAGGGTTAGAAATCCCTATTTCTATTATTTCATTTTTCTTAGGATAATAGATCCTTTCTATATCTGCAAATAAATATGGAATATCAATTTTATGATTATTTCTAAATGTAATACTATGGTGTGAGTTTGTTAATGCATAACTAACACAATAAGTTATTGAAAATTTTTTATCTCCTGGTCTCATTAAATTCTTTCTTAAAAAATTATGTTCTAATGTTAATGATTATTCTATTCTTTGGGTACTTAGAGGTATTCCAATGTTTGGTCGTATTTTAAATTTTAATTTTTCATAGGCTAGATTTCTTTCTATTATTCCTAATATTTTATCTTTTGGATCCATTATTCGATCATTTTTTAATATTAGTTTTACTGGTGAATTTATTTCTTCATGAAAAATAGATTTTATTGATATTTGAACTGCTCCTATATGTATACATCCAATTTTTCGTCTATCTTCTTCTCGCTTTATTTTTTTTTAATTCTATGATTTTTCTTTTATTGAGTAATTATATACTAATATTTCCATGAGTATCAAACATATCTATCGGTGTTTCACTACTTGTTTTGCCATAGTAGATAATGTTATCTCTTTGATTAAATCTTTTTAATATTCTACTTAATCCTTCTCCTTCTTTCATATTTACATTTTTAGTTAGATTTAGTACTTCTTTTTTAATTTTCTTAAATAATGATTTATTCATTAAAATATTTCCTTCATAATTTCCTTCTTCATCATTGATTTGTAAGTGTTCTACATCTTTTATCTTCTCAATCTCCATTGATTTTTTTATTTTTAAATAATCTTTTATTGTATGTATACTTAGATTAATTCTTGGAATTCTTATCTTTCGTTCATTTAGAGATATTAATATTTCTTCAGATCTAATTTCATATGGTTTTACTGCCTCTAGAAAATCTATTCCTAATAATAGTTTAATATTTGTTTCATCTTCAACATATACCTCAATTTGAATCTTTTTATCTGGTAAGAAACAACATTCTATAATTATTTTTTTCATTGAAAGTTTTTCTTTTAGTTTATATCCAATTATTGTTCTTGGTTTTGTTTCTTCGGAGTTATATATTAATTCATTACTTACATAATTAAGACACGATCTAGTATCAATAAGTATAGGCATAATAATTCCATTAACTAATCCTAATACATGATATTGACAATGATTATCTGGAAGAAGTTGGATAAACATACCTGATCGGTAATAAAAAAAATCTACTGATCTTGTTTTCTCTTTGTTTGTGCCTACTACTGCTTCTGTTCTTCTTGATGAGAAATTGGTAGTATTTGGTATATAATTAGAAGATTGAGTAAAAGAAAAGTAGTTTATTAAATAAGTGATTGTAAATACAGGATAACTGGACACACTCTCAAGTGCCCGACTAGCTCTTAGAAAGAGACTAGCATAGTTTTTCGAAGAAAACTCTCGCAACTGAGATTTTAGAAAAAATATTCCAAAGTCTGCCTTGCCTCAGTATAAGAGGGCTTATTTATAGGCAGAGAGTGAAGATAGAAATTTACAAAGTTATCATTACAAATGTAAGTGCTTACATCAGAAACTTAATTAATTATATAGTGACATAAGAGCTTACATCACTTCTCAATTATTGCTTCATCAAACACCTCATCTTTAATTTTGTCAGTGTCGGCCATTGTTTTTTCTGTTGCACATATTTCACATGTGTGGTTCCCACTTGCTTTAATCATTGCACATAAATTATTGAGTACAGGTGGCTAGTACTCCATTTGTGGTCCCTGTAGTGTGTAGAAAGGGAATTCAAAGCTTGTCAGAATATTCATATCTTTTTCTTTGATTGCTTTGCCACTTGTTTTGCTTAGAAGCAAAGTATAGGGTCCTTTGTACAGTGTCTTTATGAATGATTCCTTGCCGATGCTTTGACATTGCGAAAAAAATGCTTGTCAGTTAGTTGCCCAATACTTGAGTGATTTGATCATTGTCATAGACGACACCAGTAGATTTATCTTTTAGTAGAAAATTATTATTACTTACACCAACAAATACTAGATCCTTGACAGATTGCTTAGTAATGAAATCGGGATAAGCTGAGTAAAATTTCAAGAAAATGCTTCGATCCTTGGCTACATTCTTCTTGAATAACTGGTCCAAGATAAATTTCTTTTCCTTTTGCTGAATATTCCTTTAATGCTTTTTTGGCTTCTTCTCTAGTTGGGTATGATTTGTGTAGAACGCCTGAGATCTATTGACAGTGTGGTGCTGCTTTGAACCAGTCATCATAAATTCTTAGAAATGGTCCGTTAAAAACTACGTACCACATGTTGTTTTTCTTTTCTTCTTCCTGTAACGCTTTTTCGAGAAATCCTTTTGTCTTGAGTTGGAGATTTAGGACTTTAATGTCTGCTTCAATCAGCTCAAATTCCTTCAGCTTTTACTTTTTTAATGCTTCTTTCAATTCCAGTTGCCTTTTGACCATTTCTAATATGCTTCGCTCCATTCTCTAGACAATATATCTGTAAGAACATTCTTTTCACCTTTGATATGTGAAATTGAATAGTTATATTCAGCTAACTTCATTTGTCATTTAATTAATCGTCCTTGTTTATAAGTGCCTTTATGAATAATATTTTTAAATCCTGCAACATAAGTATAACTATTCAAATCAGCACTAGTGTTTCTTCATAAGTGCCTTTATGATTAATATTTTTAAATCTGTCATTTGCCATCATTCGAATCAACGCTAGTGTTTCTTTTTCGTGAGTAGGATAATTAATTTAAGTGTCTGAAAAGGTTCCAGACATATAACGGCATAATAATTCTTTCTTTTGTCTAGGAGGTTTTACCTTCATAACATCACCCCAACATTCATTTGATGCATCAATTTCAATAATAAGTAAGTCATCATCAAATAGATGATATAAATTAGGAAGATCCTGACATAAGTACTTTAATTTGGTAATAATTTCTTCATCTTCTTCAGTCCAGGTCCAAAGAGCATCCTTCTTTAGTTTTTGCTGAAGTATTTTTCTCTCCGCTGCAAGATTCTTTATAAAACATTCATTAGAAATATATGTCAATAAGCCTAGAAATCTTTGTAGCTCTTTTTTGTCTTTTAATTTTACTGGAAAAATTTGAAGTTTCTCTAATACATGTTTTTGCATTATTATTTTTCTTTTTTTAATTTCTAATCCAAGATAATTAATTTTACTTTGAGCTAAAACAACCTTTTTCTTGCTTAATACTACACCATGCTCAAAGCATTTATTGAGTATTAATTCAATTTTCTGGAAATGATCATTTAAATCCTTGTTAGTAAAGACTAATATATCATCAATATAAATAAGACAAAAAATTTTAAATTCCTTTAATATTGAATCCATTCTTCATTGGAAAATACCTAGTGACTGCTTCATTCCCATATGAAGTACATTCCATTCATATTGTCCTTGTGGACAACTAAATGATGTTAAAGCCTTAGATTCTTCTATAAGCCTCATTTGATAAAATTCAAACTTACAATCAAAAGTACTGAACCAATACATATTTCTTATTCGTTCAATAATTAAATCTTTTCTTGGCAAATAATATGCATCTATTTCCATTGCATCATTTATTTGCTTATAATTAATTACCATACATTTTTCCCTCTTTTTATTTCATAATGGTTTTCAACATAAAATGCTGGTGCAGAATGTTTGCTTTTTTATGATCTTATTAATCCTTTTTCTTCAATCTCTTTCATATCTTTTGCAAATTCATCTCTATCTTATTTTATATAAATCATAGGTTTACATTTTATTTCTCTCATTGGATCTTTTAGTATTAATTTAATTAATTCTGTATTTTTATTATTAATTTTTGGATTCAAAGGATTTTTATTGAATGTTTTTTCTAATAATTCTTCAATATGAGTTCGGATTCTTCTTCTAGGTTCTAAATTGATTAATGCATAGTGAATTTTTTGACATATAGAGTCAATTAATTCACCACGTTTAAGTTTGTTAAACTCTGATTGTTTCTTAGAATAAGTACAATTCGAAAAATGTATAATTGGAATATTAACTAAAATTTTGAATTGCTTTCCCCATATATAAGGTGTTTTGAGTGAGATATATTCTAAGTATTAGCAAAAGGGTGAGTAGAGACGTAGAAAATTATTTCCTAGTATCATATCTAAACTTATTTCCTGTTGATATATAGTTGTGACAATAAATAATTTAGTGTGAATACTTAGAGTTATTCGTTTGACTACTAAATATAAGGGATGTATAGATCCATTTGCAATTTGAATCTTTAATGGCTTCTCTAATCTTTCCCATTTGTCGAATAATGCTTTGGTTGCAAGACAAATACTTGATTATTTCTTACAGTTCTTGAATATTGTAGCCATGTTTCATCAACAATACTCATTAAGAATTTTTGTACATTTCCTTATGTTTTATAGACTATTAAATTCTTAAGATCTATTAAACTTAATTCATTAAATCTTTCATCAGTTGCAATGAGTAAAGTAATTTCATTTGTCTATTGTAAAAGTATATCTTCTTTATTTCTTGCACAATCAATATTTAATCTAGTTCTAATCCTAATATTTTTGTAATGAGGATTAAATTCTTTTGCCATTTTTGTCCATTTTCCATTTTTTTGAGCATATTCTTGATTATACATAGTTTCTTGTTTATATTTATCCCATATTTCTTTTGGGTATCCCCAATAATCTTCTCATTTTCTTTTAGGCGTTGGATTACTTGTTTTTTCTTTTTCCATAAATATTTCATCATATTCTAATTCTAATTCCGAAGTACTATAGTTTAGGATTACCTCTTCGTTCTCATTATTTGTTTCAATTTGTCCTACTTTTGTATTTGTTTATTTTCTTCTTCAAATTATTTTGAATTGTTCTAATAATTGTTGTATCTTTTCTATATCATTTAATATTCTTAATGATTCAATATATTCATCTTTTATCCCCTCCACGAAGTTACTAATTTTAAAAATTTTGAAGGTTCTTATTCTTCTGTTTTAATTAACTCGTCCTTTGGTTTTATGTGTAATAATCCTTCTAAATTTTTTTTCTAATACATTTATTAGCTTGTTCTTTATCTAAAAGACTTTCTAATTGTTGTAAAATTTCTTCAATTCTTTTAATATTTTCATCTTTATCAATTTGTTTATTTTTATTAATATTATTTAGTGTTTCTTTTATATTATTTATTTCATTTTTTTCATTTTGTATTCTATCACATGTACAATTTGCAATTCTATTTGTGTTATTAATTAAAAGTATTATGTTTTTATTAATTTATACTAACATTTCTATTAAATTTTTATTCATAATTTCAATTTCTTTTAATATCGTCATTTTTATTTATTTATTCATTTTTAATTTTTTTTATTTTTCAAAGCACGGTGCCTCTGAAACATTAAAAAATACTCCTTATTTTTATGATGTGTTAAGAATTTTATCTTAATTTTTTAATATAAATTAATATTTATATTATAAAAAAATTTAATTAATATTTATTGATATTTAAAATATATAAAATAAAAATATAATAATAAAATATAAAAATAACATTTTTAAGCACTAAAAATAAAAAAATTTAAAAATAATTTAAACTAATAGGTTAGATTGGCTCAACCCAACTCACAGTCCACGTGGCTGGACTACGTAACAACTTTGACTCGTGGCAGCCGTTTTGACACCTCGGCAATAACTGCCAAAACATTATGAGGCTATGAGCACTTATTTGATGGCTCCGAATATTGAGAAATGGACTGCTGTTTTTTCTTTTTTTCATAATGGCTTCAGTTTTATCTAAACTACAGAGGAAAAAAAGTCCAACACACTGCTTGAGTAGTAAACACAAATTTTAGTTTCTTGGCAAAGACAGGGACACTATGCATTTGCAGAAAAGCACTTAAACCGCTTAATTTAATGCTCCCATCATTGTCACAAAGACACAAACTTCGAATATTTACACCAGAATTGAGAAACTTGGTGTGGAACAAGTAACATTATCTTCAGCAACATTATAGCAGTACATGATCACCATATAACAAATAGACATATAAGAGTACATGCTAATTAAGTAGTGGAACAACTAACATTATCTTCAGCAACATTATAGGAGTACTAGCATAATTTTCAGGGTCCCTTTTTCTTTTTCTCATCACAATCAAGCAGCTCCTCCAACAATTTGTCATCCAAGTACTCAAACTCGAACACTTGTTTTCCTTGCTCACTCCCCCTTCCCCTGCCTTCCACATTTCCATGCCTTGAAGAAGAGGCTGAGGATGATGATGAAGCAGCAGAGGAATGAGAGGCACCAACACTACCACTACCACCACCAGCTGTCATAGGGTATTCATCTGGGAAGTTGAGAATTGCAAATGGACCTCTCATTGCATAAGCAGCTCTATCATAGGCTCTGGCTGCTTCCTCCGCGGTGTTGAAAGTTCCCAGCCACACCCTCTGACCCTGCCTTGTGGAGTCACGAATCTCGGCCGCAAACTTCCCCCATGGCCGACAGCGCACGCCTCGATACCGGACATCTCCGCCCTCGCCCTCGCCCTTGGCCCTTCCCCTTGATCCTTCTTCATCCATGGTTGGTTTGTTTTGGTTTTTGTTTTGCTTGGTTTGCATGCATGGTAAGGTAAGACTCAATTTGAGTTATATATGGTTGAAAACTTGGGCGCAAAGGCACACTCGAATTTGGCCACGTGAGCATCCTTGGCACGAGTTGAGAAGAAAGCTCTGCAAAGGAACCAAGACCATATTGAAAAGTTGCATGTCCATTGCATCTGGATGGTCAAGGTGGTGGCTTCGCAAAGTCTTGAAATTCTTTTGCCATTGTAGCACTCTCACCTTTTAAGTGCCTTTTTCCACGTCGTTATTTGGGAATTCAGTACACTAATAACCGCACAACGAAACAAATACTACTTTGTGTGGCTCAGAAAATATAACAAGATAATAATAATAATCATAATAAGAAGAAAACCCTTCATCAATTTAATGGAGGTTGAAAAGGTCAAATACGTGAAAACATCAAGTACATGGAACGTGGGGTCATTTTGTGAAGTCAGATTACTTATTTTCCCTTAGGTAATCAATATTCTATCGATCTCAGGTTATTATAATCATCTTTGAGGGTACAACCACAACATTCATCCTAATGATTAAGAATATTTAGTATAACAACACTTGCTTAATTTAAGTAGTTCAATACTTATTCTTCTTAATTAAAGCTTTGAATTTGAATCTTATAAATGAAAAAAATTATCGCTTAGAGAGTTTTATACCTTTGTGGTGAACATTTATGTAGAACTAGGTTTTTTAACATGAACTAACATTTTCTAGAAAGAACCTGGTTCCAGCAAATGGTCCAAAATTACAAATATTAAAGGCTTTTGAATTCAAATGTTCAAGCATCATCTAGAAAAAGAAAAGGAGGGGGGGGGGGGAAAGCACAATAAGGGTGGGTGAGCTTAAGGTTTTGGTTGTTTTCATGTATCAACGTAATTCTCTATAAATGGCGCAAGAATCAGAATGTGATTTACGAAATATTAATTTGTAATAAGAGACCAAGCAATGTGACTCAAGAGAGTCAAATATACAGGGAAAGACCTATAACTATAAAGTGTCTAAATCTATGTGCTGAAAAACAGAATAATTGTCCAAATCCACTAGATATCAAAATTAATATGATTCCGAGCGAACATTACGCTGTGGATGAATTGTTCAGTGAATGAGAACATGTTCGAGCATAAAAAATGGCTAGTATTTTTGTTTAAATATTTTTATTATGGCAAGAATAAGAATGTAATTTAAAAAATTAAATAAGTGCCATAATGGACTGGGCTCAAGTAGGATTGGGTGGAGCCTCATTCTTAGTATCAAGTTCACAATGGTGATGGCTCAATAACGTAAGCCTGTTACTCACCATATGAAGGCATGATTTTACAAAAATGGGCCCTAGGGAAGACCATTTTATTTCCTAATTATATGAAAATTATTAAAGCTGAGGCCTGCCTTCGACAACTTTTTGTATATTTATATGGATCCATGGGTGCAAGCCTACAACCAACCCATTTGTATCCCTTTTTTTTTTTTTTTGTCAAAGTTAAAATTTCATTATAAAGAATGAAGAGGGAATCAAAGTCTCAAGAAAAGTAGAGGGAATCACCACAGACTGATCTGAAACCCGCGGACAAAGATCCAATCACCGCGAACCAATCTAATCAGACGAGGATTGCCACCACCAGATCTACAGCAGCGGCGCTGGGGAACTTCGGGTGGTGGAGGAGTGATGAACGATAGAGGTCAGCGAGAGAGAGGCGGTGCCAAACCTTAGCAAGTGATGTTGGTAGCATGACACACATCACGCTGCGTACCGAAGTTTAAAATTAATATTATGGCGTTGCAGATTAATGCTGGGCGATGCAATATGCAGTTGTGAGGTGTTGCAGTTGCAGCGACAGAATTTAAAACCTTAGTGGGTACCTATACAAACATGGCTTAGGCAATCATCTTAACCAGTTGTTACATGGAAAATCTCATTAATATGCAATGGCAAACAGTGGAATGTATTTTGTGCTAAAAGGTGTCCGTGAATGATTGTAGATTTGACTGGTTTGTTGATTAAAAAAACTATACCATTCATACTAACAAACTTAGATCCCTCATTTGGTATTTGTTCTAACGCTCTAACTTCTAATATTTATTCTTAATTTATAGGCACACGCACTAAAATTGGTGTTATTTGGCCCCACTTAAGGACATTAATCACTATAGTAACGATGATCTCACACTTAAAATTCAGACATTTCTCATAGTCTAGTCTGTTTCAATAAACCCACAAGAATAATTCTAAATCCTCATACACAATTTTTTTATTAATTTTTTAATTATTAAATAAAAAAAGTATTAAATATTTTTTACGTTTCTAAGATATTTTATGCATTTATTTTTTCATTTAATATTTTTTCATTTAATATTACAATGATTATTAAGAGGAATAACAAGATATAGCAAAACTCAACCCACAATAATCCCAACTAGATCTACCTTAATTTTTCTAGAACCACTAAGATTGTTCATACCTCTTACACCAGTTTGAAAAAAATTGTAATGCTATTAGAGGTGAAAATAGGCCAAGTAAGGTCAAACTTTGCCTTAATTAAGTCTTACATGTATTCCAATTATAATGCTTGAGTTTAGCCTATGAACCAATAATAGATCGATTTTTAAGGTCTTGCCTAACATTTTTAAAATTCTAATTTGACTTTAAAACTTATTTAAAGGTCTACTTTGTAATGAGACATTTAAATAAGCTAACAGACCTACATTTAAATAGGCCAACAAGTCTTTACATATGCTAACAAGTCTACCTTTAAATAGGTTAACATATTTTTACATAGGCTAACATATTTTTACATAGGCTAACAGACATACCTTTAAATAAGTCAAAGTGTCTTACATAGGCTAACTGACCTAAGCCTTAAAATAGATCAATTAGCTTACTTAAAACTAATAGGCCTTTGTTATAACTTAATACTTACATTCTAATTTTATAAATATTTACTACTTTATTATTCTAGTCTTTGATCGATGTGAGATTTAAAGATATGTCAAGTTATAAAATTATTAGAGGCGTATATTTACAAAACATGAAAATCAAACCTATGGTTGATGGCCTCAGACAGGCTAGACCATAAGTCCCTAACAATCAGTATGACCTATTTTCACCCCTAAATGCCATCTTTCTTGATTCTCAATTTCAAATTTCATGCTTTTATTAGAATTTTATACAAGTGGGTCTAGTTTACAAGATGAAGTGGGTGAAGGAACCCACTTCAAATGAGCCTGGATTTGAAATTAGCAATGTCCAAACTCACTAGTGAAATGGTCCATTGACTTTTGAAATCCGTGACAACAGAGTTCAAAACTCAAACTTTTGACTTATATTTATAAATCTAAATTGTAATCAATAGATTGCTCATTGTTTCCCAATTCCACCAAAAGGTGGAGATCTGGGGTTCGGTTTTCATCTTCCAAATCTAACAAAGTTAGTCTCCCAACTATCTATGGTATAAAAACAAAAAGAAAAAAAATTGCTCATTACTTTTTTCATTTTTAAACATAGAGGAGCTAAGTCTCAGCTAAATCACAGCCCTAGTTAGAAATGAAACTCCAGCAAGGTTCTCCAATAGAAATTGCCCATCCCAACAAGCAGTCTATCTCTTCAAGAGATGCAATCCCATAGGGTATGAATGAACGAAGTTAACTAAGAAACCAGCAAGTCAGCAACCCTATTGCCTTTGGTCAAAGTTTTCACCAACACAAAATTTCATCAAATTACTTAGCTAAGATTATAAATAATCTAGAATGATCTAATGTATGACCTAAAAATAAAAATAGTTGAAAATTAAAAAATAAAATGGAAAAAATTACTGCCAACTGGCCGCCAAATATATTACTTAAAAAATGGAATATAACTTAAAAAAGTAAATAAACTGAATAATATATTCAGCATTCATCAAGAAAAAAAGATAACACAAGATTATTGTTTATGTTATGTTGAATATTTGACTCACTTCAAGTGTTGATTTAAGAGAAATTTTTATCTAAATATAATGTATTACAGTTGAGTGCATTAAGTCAATCAAGATTTAATATTTTCATAGATCTTTGTGTTTCATAATTAATTTCATAGTACTCTATAAAAATATTAAATTTTAATTAACTTAATTCATCCAAATGAGTGCATCGTGTTTAAATAAGAATTTTTCGTTGATTTAATATGGTACAGAGTACACAGATCTTAATCGGGTAAAGAACTATTTTCCTTGTATGGACGGCTTGCAGAACACGTGAACGCACGTGCACAATCGCCAAGTGAGTAATGTTTTCAACCTTTCAAAAGAAAAGGCTCAGAAAAAATCTGAAAACGTAAGAACATCTGCATTCTGCAATGGAGAATTCAGCAATAAATTACAAAACTAATATTGCTGTTGGCTTGACAGGTTCCATGCAGTCACGTGCAAGAAAATTTAT
The DNA here is from genome assembly GCA_029884605.1 of Ormosia emarginata. Classification (NCBI taxonomy): domain Eukaryota; kingdom Viridiplantae; phylum Streptophyta; class Magnoliopsida; order Fabales; family Fabaceae; genus Ormosia; species Ormosia emarginata. The sequence continues at coordinate 22,798,383 of JAQQTP010000071.1, read as the reverse complement.
CCTCAAAATCTAATTAAACTGATAGCAAAATAAAAATAAATAAAAAATGTGTTATCATAGGAGATACTGTTGTTTGATTTACTATTTTTTTTTATTCACCACCTTGATTTTTTGCACTATTGTTTTTTTATGGAACTATATATCCGTCAACATTGGTACTCCCTAAAGGTTTTTTCTTAGCTGAAAATGAGCTTTATTAAGAATAAGAAAAATCCAGCTTAAGAACAGGTACAAGGAAATCATGAGGCGACTCTACCCAAATCTTCAAGTCACACTCTCTAGCATAGTGAATCATCATATCAGCTGCATGATTATAGACTCCATGGATGTAAGTATAATCAAAACACTCAAACAAAGAAGCATACAAGAATATGTCACTGAGAATGTTCTCATTATATGACCTATCTATCTGGCTATCATTGATACTCTTGTATACATTGATAGCATCACCTTCTAAAATTACCTTTGAAGCACCAAGATCCCATGCTAGAAGAAGTCCTGCTCTAGCCAACAAAGTTATTTTAAATATTAAATGTAAAATTTATATTTCTTTTGAATAATGTATGACAAGAAAATGAAGAGACGCAATATGACTATACAAATAGTGATAAGCAATTGTAGGGTTGTTGCTAAGACATGTAATTTATTTAAAAAGAATCACAGTATTATATGGATGATAAATCACTTAGAGAATGAAAATTCATCTAATATAAATTTATTTACGATTAATATTGATTGGTTAAATAAAAAAACATGAGATCAACCAAAAAATCGATCCTTATAGTAAATTTATTTAAATATTTTATTCTTTTATCTTACGAATTATCTTTTACACTGTTTGGATGTGAAACTAATTTTCGCTTGGAGTACTAAGATTGTTCTCCCTTCATGTGCATTCTAGCTAGCAGGTTTGAATTTATTTATTTTTAGTCATAGCATGTAAAATACAACTATAAATAATAAATTAAATAGATATAATCTGAAAGATAATAGTATGTTTGAAAAATAAATAATAAAAATATATTTTATAGTGGCTTTTTAAACTCAGATTAATGAGATTAAATTAGAGTTTAAGTTTCTTATAAAACAAACATTGAGGTAGGAAACTATTCCTTTGATATGGTAGTTTTTTTTTTTGGAATTTCCTATGTTTTCATGTGCCAAACAGTAAAATTAGTATTCATTGTTGAGAGATTAACCTATCGGAATCTAACATAATTAGTAGACTCTCTTAACAATTGTTTTTTTTTCAAAATTTAGACTTCTTTAAAAAAAATTATATGAAAATAAATTGAAGTTCTTTCAATTTCTTTATTTTTAAAAAAAACTTCTTACAAATGAGTATGAATATATGTCAAAATATACTCAAGATTGTATAAGTGCCCCGAGTGTACAAGATCATTGTAAATAATTAGTGAATAACGAAAAATATTGGAAAAAAGTATTGATTGAGGTGGGTTCTCCGGTGGAACCACAAATGTGGTGTCATCGGTGGTTTTAGTTGTCATGTAATAATTTATTAATTCTTATTTTATTCTTTTTTTGTTCTTTTAATAATTTCTCAATTCTTATTACATGATAATTTATTCTTTTTATTTTTCTATCTTTTGTTCATTATTCAATCTTTTTGTTCTAATAAAATATTGTAGTTGTTCACCTAATTCTTTCAGTGTATTAATAGTATGTTCCATTTGTACTTCATTTTCAATTTTCATTTTTATAATCTTTTCTATAATTACTTAGCTCGATAGATTTTATACTAGAATTTCTTTCTTTTCTTATGTATTCTATAAAATTCTTTTTGTGTTTGTCATATTTTTTTTTCATATATTTTGATAATGTATTTACTTGTATTGATAATCTTCTTATCTCATTATCTTCTTTATTTTTTCTGGTTCAATAAATTTTATTAGTCTAGGTATTTGTTCCTCTTTATATTCTAAGTATTTTAGATTATTTATGAATGTGTCAATTTCTATTTTATTTTATTTTTCTTGGGATAATGAATTTTTTCAATATCAATAAATAAGTATGATATATCTATTTTATTATTATTTTTAAAAGTAATATTTTTGTGTGAATTTGTTAGTGTATAGCTAATGCAATAAGTAACTCGAGAATATTTTGTCTCCGCTTCTCATTAAATTTCTTCTTAAAAAATTATGTTATAAGGTTAGTATTTGATTTATTCTTTGAGTATTTAATGGTATTCTAATATTTGGTCGAACTTCAAATTTTAGTTTTTCATAGGCTAGATTTCTATTTATTACTACTAATATTTTATCTTTTGGGTCAATAATTCTATTATCTTTTAAGATTAATTCTATAGGTGAGTTTATTTCTTTCTGGAAAGTTGATTTTATTAATATTTGTACTACTCCAATATGTATATATCCTATTTTTCTTTTATCTTCATCTCTTTTTATATTATTTTTTAAATCTATTAATTTCTTTTTATTAAGTAGTTATATACTAGTATTTTCTTGGTATTCGCTATATCAATTGGCATTTCGTTACTTAATTTTTCATAATAAATAATGTTATTTCTTTGATTAAATCTCTTTAGTATTCCGCTTAATCATTCTTTTCCTTGCAAACTTGCATTTTTAGCTAGATCCAATTCTTCTTTTTGTATTTTCTTAAATAAAGATTTATTTATTAAAATACTTCATTCATAATTCCCTTCTTCTTCAATAATTTGGATATGTTCTATATCTTCAGTTTTTTCTATTTCCATTTATGAAGAAATTTCTAAGTAATTTTTATGTCATATATATTAAGATTTATTATTGGTATTCGTAGTTAGTTATTATTAGCATATATGATTAATTCTTCAGATTTTATTTCATATGGTTTTACTATTTCGAGAAAATCTATTCCTAAGAGAAGTTTTATATTTATTTCATCTTCAACATATATTTCTGTTTGAAGTAGTGTACTAGAATCAAAACAGAATTCTATAGTTATTTTTTTCCTTAAATTTTTTTTTCTTTTTGGTTATATATGAATACTTTTCTTGGTATAGCTTTCTCTGATTTACTTATAACATCACTGCTTACATAACTAAGACATGCACCAGTATCAATAAGTATAGGCATAATAATTCCATTAACAATTCCTAATACATGGTATTGACAATAATTATTGGGTAGAAGATTTATTATCATACATGGACTGGGTTTCTCAAAATAGTTTGAATTTAATTCTGCAAGCTTTTCGTAGTCCACTACTGCTTCCGCAATAGTTTGAATAATTTGGTTTTGTTGAGTTGGAGAGAATGAGTGAAATTTTTAGTAAGAAAAGTATTTATTAATAAGTGTTTATAAGTATAAGATGATTAGACACACTCTTAAGTGTCCGACTAATCTCATCAGAGACTAGCACAACCTCTCAACTGAGATTCAGAAATTGAATTTCTGAATCTGTCCTACCTTAGCATAAGAGGACTTATTTATACGAGAGTTCTTAATGTCTATTTATAAAACTATCCTTACATTCATAAGTGCTTACATAAAAAACTTAATAATTTACATAGTGACATAAGAGTTTACATCATTCTTCGATTATTGCTTCATCTGACTCATTGTCTTTTGATTTGTCGGTGTCAACCATTACTTTTTCTGCCTGGCATCTTTTACATGCGTGGTTTTCACTAATTTTAATCATTGCGCAAAGTCCATCAAGAACAGTGGTGTGGTGTGGATTGTGATTAAAATTTGGAATGAAAATCAGTTGCCAAGTTCCACAAAAAATAAAAACCTTGCAACCAGTTGTAGTTAGCAAGGGTCGATCCACAGAGAACTAATTCAATTAATACTATAAGTTGAATCCTAATTTAAACACTTAAAAATAGTAAATAATAAAACGGGGATTTTGTTTGTTAAAATTAAAAATAGAAATTGAATCTAAAACAAAAACAGTAAATATAATATGAAAAATCAATTAAAAGACAATGGTTAAGAGATGAATCCACCACTAGATTTATATGATTATGCTAGCCCACATATCCTTTATACCAACATGATCAATTATATTTTTATGTGATTGTGAGATTAATTCTCTGTTTTCCTTAAGTTTTGGTTAATTCAGCAACCGCTCAAATCAATCCCTAATCAATAGTTATTTGTAAAGCAACCGCTCTTACACCTACTTGTTGATTGCATTAAGATTTAGAAAATCAATCACACTAAGATCTAATCTCACACCGGGATTAAATTACTTAGATCATAAGCCTCACTAGTCCTACCACAGCAACCGAGCATAGCAATCCTAGTTTTATCACTTTCAAAATTGGCAAAGAGTATAAAAACCTTTATACCAAATTAAGAACAAAAACATATGAATAAAAACACAATTGTATTGAAATAAAGAAATATGCAAGAATCACATAATCAAAACTAGGGTTTCATCTTCCCTTAACCATATAAGAAAACTAGCCACACATGACAAATTCAAAACCAAAAGAATAACAGAAGAACAACATTGTCAAGAATAGAAGTGCAGAAGAAAACTAAAGATCAAACTAGTTTCCAAAGGTTGGGGATGATTGATCTCCAATTGCTCGAACCCGAGACTCCAATCTTCGATCTAATCTCCTTCTTCCTTATTCTTGATCTTCTCCTCAGCCTCTTGGCAGTTTCCTAGTCCAGACTCTCTTTTTAGGACCATAGGCAACCCTATTTATATTTTTGGATACCTAACACATCATTAGAATTCGTATCTAATGTTCTGATGCGATGACACAGGCCGTGTCATTTGACATGGCCTACCCCGTGTCAGGTTCTGGTAACACAAATTCAAGTATTTTGCAAGTCAGAGGAAGACACGGCCTACCCCGTGTCATTTGACACATGCCGTGTTAATCCAAAAATAGTATTTGACCCAATCTTCAAATAGTCAGAGGAGTACATGGCTTGCCCCGTGTCATTTAACACGGGCCGTGTTGACCACTTTCTTCAAATGTAACCTTGAATCTTCATAACTGCTCTTCTTCCTTTACTTCTAGGGGTGATATTGATCTCCTGAAAAACACAATACAATTATGAGTGCTTATAAACATACTTAAGCATAGTTTCACAATAAAAATCTGATTAAACTTCATATCCAGAAACTTAGCTAAAAGTTAACAATTAAACATATATGAAGTCCAATTAGATCAAACATATGACACTCAAGATATGAAAATAATTGACAAATCAAACAGCTGGACGATATTTCATTTGTGGTCCTTAGAGTGCATAGAAAGGTAACTCAAAATTTGTCAGTATATTCATGTCTTTTTCTTTGATTACTTTTCTGCTTGTCTTGCTTAACAGCAATATATTGGGTCCCTTATATAGTGTCTTGATAAATGATTCCTTGTCGATATTTTGGCATTGCGAAAAAATGTTTGCCAGCTGGTTACTCAATACTTGAGTGATTTGATCTTCTTCATAGACAACACCAGTTGGTTCGTCTTTTAGTAGAAAATTATTATTGCTTATTCCAACAAACACTAGATGCTTAGCAGACTGCTTAGTAATGAAGTCAGGATAGGCTGAGTAGAACTTCAGGAAAATGTTTCGCTCCTTAGTTACATTCTTCTTGAATAATTGAATTGCTTCATTAAAATTATGAGAAAAAAGGTTAATTTCTTCTGAATTTATACTTAGATAAAGACAATCAATAAATCTGAATTGGAACATATTGAAAGTGAGTATGGATGGTGCACCTGGAAGGATAATTGCTTTGATTCCAAAACAATTTCGGTCAACTATGTAAAATTAGTTAACCTTTTCTTTTTTATTCTAATTTATTAGTCTGCTGAAGTGATCTCAGAAATTTTTAGCTGAGTATTGAACTTGTAATTCATGATCTTTTCGAGAAGTTATTTGAAAATTGTCTAGTGAGGATAGAATTTTTCCAAGTACTTTGAATGGCGATTGTGTGGTTAGTAGTTTTTGTGTTGCTTCAGAAAATGCTCTGGATCCAAGATAAATTTCTTTTCCTTTTGTTTGGTATTCCTTAAGTGTTTTTTCGACTTCTTCCTTTATTGGGTAGGATTCGTGTAAAACACCAGAAATCTTTTGACAATGTGGTGCTACTTTGAACCAGTCGTCGTAGATGCTTGGGAATGGTCCATTGAAAATTACGTACCACTTATTAATTTTCATTTCTTCTTGATGTAACTTATGAAATGCATATTCAAGAAATCCTTCTGCCTTGAGTTGTAATTTTAGAACTTTGATGTTTGCCTCAAAAAGCTCTAATTCCTTCAACTTTTGCTCCTTTAGTTCTTCCTTAAGCTCTAGTTGTCTTTTGATTAAGTTTATGTTATTTTACTGCTCCATTTTTTTGATAGTATATTTGCAAGAACATTCTTTTCCCTTTTAATGTGAGAGATCAAATAATTGTATTCAGCTAACTTCATTTGACATCTTATTAATCGACCCTATTTATAAGTACCTTTATGATTAATATTTTTAAATCCTACAACATAAGTAGAGTCAGTCCGAACAATAAATTCTTTATCTAGCACATAAATTCGATGTTTTTCTAACATACAAATAAGTGTCAATGTTTCTTTTTCATGAGTTGAATAATTAATTTCACTGTCTGAAAAGGTTCCAAACATATATCTATATAGTAATTCTTTCTTTTGTCCAGGGGGTTTTACTTTCATAACACCACCCTAATATTCATTTGATGCGTCGGTTTCAATAATAATTAAGTCATCATTAGATGAATGATATAGTTCAGAAAGATTCTGACATAAGTACTTTAGTTTAGTAATAATTGCTTCATCATCTTCAATCTAGGACCAAAGAGCATCATTCTTTAGCTTTTGCTGAAGTATTTTTCTTTCAGCTGTAAGATTTTTTATGAAACCTTCATTAAAAATATATGTTAGTAATCCCAAAAATCTTTGTAACTCTTTTTTATCTTTTAATTTTGTCAAAAAAATTTGTAATTTTTCTAATACATGTTTTTGCATTATTATTTTCCTCTTTTCAATTTCTAACCCTAAATAATTAATTTTATTTTGAGCTAATACAACTTTTATCTTGCTTAAAACTACACCATTATCTAAGCATTTTTTAAGTACTACTTCAACCTTCTTCAAATGATCTTTTAAACCTTTATTATTAAATACTAATATATCATCAATATAAATCAGACAGAAATCTCTATATTCTTTTAATATTGAATCCATTCTTCTCTGAAAAATACCTAGTGACTGCTTCATTCTCATGGGAAGTACATTCTATTCGTATTACCCTTGAGGACAACTAAATGTTGTTAGTGTCTTAGATTCCTCCATAAGCCTCATTTGATAAAATCCAGATTTACAATCAAAAGTATTAAACCAATGCATATTTCTTATTCTTTCAGTAATTAAGTCTTTTCTTGGTAAATAATATGCATCTCCTTCCATTGTATCGTTTATATTTTTATAATTAATTACTATTCCTATTTTTCTTCTTTTTATTCCATTATGATTTTCAACATAAAATGCTAGTACAGAATATTTACTTTTTGATGGTCTTATTAATCTTTTTCTTCTATTTCTTTAATATATTTTGTAAATTCATCTCTATCTTGTATTGTATAAATCATAAGTTTGCATTTTATTTCTTTCATAGGATCTTTTAACTTTAATTCAATTAATTTTATATTTTTGTTATTAATGTTTGGGTCTAAAAGATTTTCACTACGTGTTTTTTCTAGTAATTCTTCAATATGGGCCGAAATTCTTCTTCTAGGTTCATAGTTAATTAGTACATGACGAAGTTTTTGGTATACAACCTCAACTATCTCACCATGTTTCAGTTTGTTAAACTCTGATTGCTTTTTAGAGTAGATACAGTAAAAAAAGTGAGTAATTGAAATATTAATGATTTCACGTAACTGTTTGTTCCTAATGTAAGGTGTTTTGAATGATATATAATCTAAGTATTGACAAAATGGTGCATATAAGCGTAAGAAATTATTTCCTAGGATCATATCTAAACATGTTTCCTGTTGGTAAATGGTTGGGACAATAAATAATTTGGTTTGGATTATCAAAGTAATTTGTTTTACTACTAAATATAGAGGATATATAGATTCATCTGCAATTTGTATTTTTAATGGTTTGTCTAGTTTTTCCCATTTATCAAATAATGTTTTTGTCGTTAAACAAATATTTGCTCCTGTATCAATATAAGCTTCAGTTTCTTTATTACTTTTTTCAATTTCAATTTTAATGTAAGTACTATTCAGATTCTGTCTCTTCTGAAGATAATTCATTCTCTGAATATTCGTATATACTATTTTCAGTATCACTTAATTCGTTTTCTACAAGTTCCAACTTGTATATTTTATAGACTTATTTTATTACTTTAGATTTTTCTTTAAAGTCTTTTTCTTTCTTTTGTGGACATTCATTGGCATAATGTCCTTCAATATTGCATATCCAACACACATTTTTTTTTTTTTTGGACAATATTTTCTCGGAGTATTTCTTCTTCTTCTAAAGTATTTTTGTTTAGTATTTCTATAAGCTTTTTTCTTAGGGCATGTTTTCTTAAGTCTTGGTTTTCTTATATAATATTTTCTTTTCTTTGTTTCTCGATTGCATCTATAATTTCTGGATTTTCTATTTCTGGTATATCACAATAGATTGCAGTTCTTTTCCGATTTAATTGTCTAATTATTTCTCTTTGTAGACATTGTTCTCTTAATTCATTATAGAGTATTTGAATAATTCTTTTAAGTGTATTAACAGTTTCTTTTGGTTGTATTTGTCAAATAGTTCTTATTTTTGCATTAAGTGGGCATGGAAGTATGGAAGTTTGTCAATAAATATATCCATATATACTGAATTAGTTTCTGCGTTTAATTGAAGTAATACTTTTGATATTCACAAATAATTTTTTCAACTTCAAACATATTACATAACTGCATTTTGTTTAAATGTGCTTTTGTTTTTTCATGCAAGAATTTATTTACTTAATCTTTGTGTTCAAATATATTATATCCTATAAATTCTTGATAAATTAGTCCCATAATTAGTCAGACAAATTCTTGGTTATTGCTACAGTTCTTGCATATTGATGCCATGTATTGTCATTAATACTTGTTAGAAATTTTTGTATATTTCCTTCAGTTTTATATACTATTAAATTTTTAACATCAAGTAAGTTTAATTTATTAAATCTTTCATCTGTTGCAATTAGTAATGTTATTTCATTAGTCCATTGTAGAAGAATTTCTTCTTTATTTGTTACACAATCAATATTTAATCTTGTTCCTGTTCTAATGTTTTCATAATGTGAATTAAATTCTTCTGGTAAAGAAGTTCATCTTCCATTTTTTCGAGCATATCCTTTATTATATATAGTTTCTTGTTCATATTTATCCCATGTTTCTTTTGGATATCTCCAATATTTTTCCCATTTTTGTTTTGTTTTTGTATTACTTGTTTATCCTTTTTCATAAATATTTCATCATTTCTCGATTTATCTTCTCAAGACTATAATTTAATATTATTTTTTCATTTTCATTATTTATTTCTATTTGTTCACCATTCTATATTTGTTTATTTTTATCTTCAATTATTTTCAGTTGTTCTAATAATTGTTAAATTTCCTCAATGTCTGTTGATTTTTTTATTAGATCTGTATATTCTTCTTTTATCCTTTCCATGAAGTAACGAGTTTAAGAAATTTTGAAGTTTTATTATATCATTTGGTAAATTTTTCAATATTTCCTCTAAATCTCTTTTTGTTAGGTATTTATTATTTCTTTTTCATTTAAGAGTTCTTCCAATTTTGTAGTACTTTTTCAAATTTAACAATATTTTCTGATTCACCTACTTGTTTGTTTTTATTAATTTTATCAAGTGTTGTTCTAATATTATTTATTTTATTTTTTATTATTAATTCTTTCACAAGTATATATTGCAATTTTATTAGTAGTAATAAATTTTTATTTATCTCTTCTAACATTTTTTGTAATTTTTATTCATTGATTCAATTGTTTTTGATACCGTTATAATATATATATATATATATATATATATATATATATATATATATATATATATATTGTTTAAGTTCATTTTTAATTTTATTATTATTTTATTTATTTTCCGAAAGACGGTGCGTCCGAAGCACCAGATAATCCTCCATTGATTGATGTCAAACTATTCTTATCCTCCGTGTATTCAACACTGATGCAGCGCCCGCAAGTGTTTTTTTTTTTTTTTTTCAATTATCCTTGAAATAATTACTCTTTAAAATATAATAACCAAGACCACAACAAAAAATATTATTATTATTGAATGAATAGTAGTTAATCTACTGTGAAGAGTGAATGTTCTGTTTCTATTATTGTTACCTCGTATTTTTAGTGAAATAATTATATTTTACAACAAAATATGCCAAAGTAGAATACGATACCTATAAAACACACCTATCAATAATATTTCCTAAATATGATCAGAGACCTTACATTCATATATAGAACCTTTTAGCACTGCAATATTTATAATAACTGTACAAACAAAAACTCTTATGGTAGTTCATTTTAAAATGAGCAATTTTTATTCTCTTATTATTTCTCTATCCTAAAAGGTTGCTGAATTAAACAACCCCAAATATTATTTAGATGGCGTATAGATTATCTCAAAACTTCAAATACAAGCATTTGTATAATTAAGTATAATTGGAATGGTAAGTATTGTGAACAAAACATTATTCAATATATAGATAAATGCAGAAGATTTATTTGACAGAAGAAAATAAAACCAAAAAAAAAAAAAAGTGACATTAACACAACCACGTTACGTCCTGAACTTGCAGAAAAGGTACAGTTATTGTGAAAATTAAGGTTTTTTCTTTAAACTTTGTGTGTCCTCAGCTCTTGTCCCTCGTAAACTGTCTATTAACAGCTGTTGCTTTCTTACCATGTCCATGTGCCTATTCCTCATCACAATATTATTACTGTTAATACCATTTTCCTTCAAAATATATATATGTGTGTGTTTGGGAGGGGGGGGGTTACCAATAGTTCACTGCAAACAGAAGCCAGTAACTAGTTGCAGATATATGTGCAACAAGGGGAGCACGTGCTGCTATAGTATTAAATGGAAAAAAAAAAGTTGCATCACAAAATAATAAAACTTAAGTCAACAAGTTTGAAGATCAAGACTTTGAATTGGAATTTTAAAAGAGAAAATAAAATCTTCAAAAATGAGTTAGTCATACGTTACATTCAACCTAGAAATTGACAATAGTGGCAGTAACCACTGCCTATTGTCTGCGACTTCTCAATGATCAAAAGAGCTATGGGTGACTTTAATATGGATCTGGTTAAATAAGTTATAGATGAATTTTTTAATTTACATTGTTAGATGAATAGAAAAATAAATAGATGATAGTGATTAATTATTTGTAATATGATAAATAAGTAAGTAAAAGAAATTTAATATTATAAATTAATACATCAAAAATATTATTTTACAAAACAAATAATTGTAAAGAAATTCAATCATTTTTTATCTTTTTTCCTATTGGAATCATTACCCACCCTTCCACCAACCCTCGCCAGAGAAGAACACATGTTCTTTTGTTACCACTACCATATACCATTGTTTTAGGGTTTAGCTTGACGGCGCGACGAGATCAGGTGGAGCTCTAGCCGGCGACTTGGAGTAGCTTGGCTCGAACGACGTGGTGAAGCAGAGGTGTCACGCGCGGCTAGGTGCAGATATGGGTCAGTTGCTACGGCTTGGGCATACGCGCACAGAGATGACGGGAGTGATGCTACTTGTCGTGGTTTACGGCAAGCTCGTGGTGCGGCATGACGAGGTGGTCGCGGATCTGCAGGTGCAAGAGGCTACGTTTGAGACGCGACTTGGTGGGTTGTCTCTTCCCAGATCCGCGTTGCGCCTCTGCTCAGATCTCGCAACTACGGTGATTCTGTTTCACAGATCTAGGGGCAGAGACGAGTGGGGGCGTGGCCGGTGTAATGGCTGCTCCCAGCGGTTTCGTCGAAGTTAGAAATTGATTCCTACTAGGAGAAGATAGTGATGATGCCAGTGTGGCAATTGCTACGACAGCTAAGAACACTCGTGCAAGGAATCAAGCTCTACAAATGGAGGAATTATTGTTCTAGATTTATTCAAAAGGAACAATTTTGATTCATTTTTCTGGCTTTAGATGATGATTTATGATCAGGGTTTTCAAACTAACTTGGTTAAGTGATGATTTATGTTCCTTTTATTCATTCTGACTTGTGAAATAAATTAAAAAATTGTTGTCTTATGCTTTGGATCTTCACATAGGAGAGAGAGTTAGATCTATGGTTGAGTGATGTGTTTGTTGTTCTGATTTGCTTATATGATTTGTTTGTTGTGATCGAATATAGAAAGCAATTGATGAAAAATTAAAATTAGATCATTTCTCTGATGCCATGGAAGAGATGAAAGTTAAAAATATCCACTGGACATTGAGTCTCTTGAAGCTTATACATCAACTCAATTAAAAGATTGAAAATTATTGAGATGGAAATACCAATAGTTAAAGGGTCTAAGAATAAATTTTTTTTTTCTATAATATGAAAATACATAGAGTAAAAGAATTTAAAAGTAATATATAATTTATCTTTTGTTATAAATATCATAAATTTATTATCAAAACTAAAGTCAAATGTCTATCATTGAACCTTTGACGAGAAGATTCATATTAAAATAACCCAAAAGCTATAGCTATTGTGCAATATGGCTCTTTCTAGCTAGATGAGACCTCTCTCCCACTTGAACGCAACTTGTCAAGAAGAAATGAGTCCTTTTAGTGTGATTTATCTATATTCAAATTACAATTTCCAATTATTAACCCAAAAAATAAAAAACAATTTCCAATAGAAAAACTGCATAGATATTCATTTTCATTTTTTAGCAATACCATAGACTAATACTTACACGCAATACAAGAGGTATATTCATTCACCTAATTAATTTGACTAAACTACTTCTACCCACATATTTTATGCATATATCCTAGAAACTATGAACAATGTGCCTTGGATAAATATTCAACATTTCTTTACTAATAATCCTATTGAGAGAAAAATCTCACAATAGGTTGAATTTTCCTACTGTCTGATGTATTTTAAAATTTGAGCATGCAAAAGAAAAAAAAAAGCTCATTTAAATATTAAATTTTCATCGGTTGAATATATAAGTAATGTATCCTTTATAATAATTTAGAAAATCTTTTCTCTTTAAATTAGCTTTTGAAATTATGTTTTATCCAATCCATTCTCAGTTTCAATAAATCTCTTGAAAGGATACCTTTAGTATAGAATTACCCCCTAATACAATAATGTTACAAATACAGCCAAACATATTTGTTCCACTTTTATAGGGAAGTATTGCTTCAGCCAAAGCTGCATAATTTTAAAATGACACCCAACATGAGAGTTTTTTCAGCAATTCAGCAAGGCAAGGCAGAGATCCTAAAATAGAGAAAGGAAGCTTGTATTTTCTTTTTCTTCCATTCTACTAAGTTTGGACAGAGGCTGAAATTTTCAGACAGTTGGGAAATTTTGTCCAAAAGTTGTGGGAAGTTTCTTCTGGCAGACGCCACAAAGGCCCTCAGGCCTCAACCTTTGACTAATGTGTGAAACATTTTTTGAAACTCGGAAAGCAAAGGGTGACTGTGTCTGTTTTTTTCTTACCTAAGTTGATCTCTTTCCATAGCTTGTCAACAAGCAAAATATGAGTGTGTGTCGGTTCTGGACCTCACTGTTTTCTATAGAAGATAGCCCTGCACACGGATTTGACTTTGCTATAAGGCACTGTATCAGGAGTTCAGGACCCACTAGAATTTTTTTTTCCCTAACGTATAGACCACTAGGCTTCTTTTGGCCAGAGCTTTTCAAATAAGATAGGCGGTGGCAAAGGGCAAAAATGTTCTGCGTGATCAGAGTCAACACATCTTTCATTAACGGTCAGGCCTGTGATCAAGGATTCAATGGTGGGCTGCATGTGGGTTGTGAGACTTTTTTTCTTTTTGATTGATGATGATTGAGAGATGATGTATCTAATTGGAAGCTCAAGGGCTCTTTGTTAGGTTATTAGCCTCCAATTATATGTTAAATCTTTCATTAATAGTTCATGTAATCTGTTTTCTATCTTGCTAATTTGTACCTTTCTCAACTAAATTCCAACCAATGAATGTGATTTAATAATGCTTTTGATCTTTTTGGATTAATAGCATGTGAATGATTGAATGTGTAGAACAACTATCATTAACGTTCTGTTCAAAATTTTCTATTCTAAAGTGTTCTTTTCTCTTGTGGGAACAATTTATCTTCATATTCATAATATACACATATTACAATTTATCTTCATATTCATAATATACACAAATTACATATAATTGAAATGTTAGTGGTGATTTTTATGTGTCCAAAACATTAAATATGTACTCATACTAATATTAATAGTATGTATCACTATTTATATAAAAAGTATGCAACCATTTTATTAATATCCATTGAAATTTCTTCCAATAAGATTATTTGTGTGTATTATTTATACGTAATAATCTATTTGCATCAAGGTAATATCCATGATTTTGAAAATCTACTTTAATCTCTATAATTGACTTCTTTTTTGACGTGAATCTCTATAAATGAGATTGAGCATAGTAGAGAAAAAAAAAGGTGGAAAGAAAGGGACAATAATTATTTGAAAATGTACTCTTCTTGATGCCCTTCAAAATGGGGTATTCATAGAAGTCTCTTTTAAGGACACAACGGAATTATTCGTACGCTCCTTGATCAATCAATTATGATGAAATCCTTCAAATAGAATAGTTATGCATAAGACCTCAAAAATACAAACTTTAGATTCAATACATTTATCACTCAATGCCAATGGTAATAAACACATGGTGCATTGGTCAGGCCTTGGTCCTTGTTAACCACTATCATTCATAATGGACCGCCACTCATTCTATAAAATCTTCAATTTTTAAATTGGACCATACGCTTCTGTTACATAAAATATAAATATTGGAACAGTGACCGAGACACATCAACAATTTTCTAGCCAAACTTATCTGAGAACCTCTGAGAAATTCACCAACTACGTACTCTGAGCTAAGACTCCACCCTCCAACCTCAATAAAGAAAACAGGTTTCAACAACATTTTCATTGAATTTTAAGCCCTGAATTTCTTGTCCCCCTCACCATCACCACACCACCCCCATTTAAACGCCACCCGGGTTTTCTTTCTTCTCCATTCTCCTCCATTTTTCATTGGTCTAATGGTCTTAAAATGTGCTTTTTAATTCTTTCTTCATTGATATTCTTCTCTCTATTTGACAACAACCATGTCCTTGACCCATTAACTTTGTCCATTCCCATTTTCTGTTTTTCTCTGCTTGAAGAAAGTCATGGCCTACCCCAAGTAGTAGTACACACGGTGCCATTTATTTTCTCTCTCTAAAACTCTTGCATTGCTAAGTTCTGCTATTCATGTCTTGTGTTTATTATATTCAAGATCTGAGAGAACCCATTTGCCTGCATTTTCTATAACATCTGATATGGATCTTGTAAGCAGAAGATACTTGATCTATGTGTCACAACATGTGTCACAACATGGGTCACAAGCTCTTTCACCAATCACAAGTCCAGGGAGTTCAATCTTTCAATCTCATATGCATCCTTCTAGCACCAGTTTCCCCATCATAGCAATTGCTATAATAGGAATATTGGCTACAGCTTTCTTGCTTGTGAGCTACTACATCTTTGTGATCAAGTGCTGCCTAAATTGGCACCGCATTGATCTTCTAAGACGTTTCTCTCCATCAAGGAGGCGTGAAGATCCATCACCAATATACTCACCAGGCACTGAACCTCGTGGACTAGATGAGGCAGTGATTCGGTTAATCCCAGTGATTCAATACAAGACACAAGGAAATAGAGACTTTGGAGAAAGAAGCTTTTGTGAGTGTGCTGTTTGCTTGAACGAGTTTCAACAAGATGAGAAGCTCAGGATTATACCAAATTGCAGCCATGTTTTTCACATTGATTGCATAGATGTTTGGCTTCAGAACAATGCCAATTGCCCACTTTGTAGAACAAGCATTTCCTTGACAAGCAGATTCCATATTGATCAGCTTCTCACCAGAAGGCCTTCTTCCCCTCAAGATCAAAACCCACATGTTGAAAACCTCATTTGTGGTGATGAAGATTTTGTTGTGATTGAATTGGGTAGTGATCATAATAGAGGCCAAAATTTGCAAGGAAGACAAGAAAGAGGCAATACTTTGGAGTTACCAACATGTCCTATTAGTCCTTCACCAAGGAAGTTGGAGCAGAGAAGTATGCAGAAGAAAGCAAGGAAGCTGCATAAAGTGACAAGCATGGGGGATGAATGTATTGATATTAGAGCCAAAGATGACCAGTTCTCAGTCCAACCCATCAGGAGGTCCTTCTCCATGGACTCATCAGGGGACAGACAGTTCTATTTGGCAGTTCAAGAAGCCTTGCAGCAGCAGAACATGCAAGTCAATGAGGTCAGCTCCATTGAAGGCTGCAGTGGTAGTGGTAGAGCCAAGAGGTCATTCTTTTCCTTTGGACATGGAAGTAGATCCAGAAGTTCTGTGCTACCTGTTTATTTGGACCCCTGAAATTTCTTTTCTGTCCTCTCCTCTTTTCATTATGTTTGCAACTTGCAAGTTTTTTAGATTTTTTTTTTTTGAGATAGAGATATTTTATGTATAAATAGGTCATAGGGCTGTATGACACACAAATATTCAATTGGATTTAATTTCAATTTGAAACCATAATTTCTTTTATGTTTCTGAGTTTATCTAATCGCATGGGGTTGAGGTCTGGTCCAGTTTGGTTCAAATGGCACGGAGCTATGATTATGAGCATCATTGCTGAAATCATCACATTTTAGCTTTCTAAAGAAAACGTTTTCCCGCTATGGATCAATTAAGTTATTCCATGTCTTATTCTAGAAATATCAAAAAGAAGATAAGGAAATCTGGCTTTAAAGAAAAGTGCTAGTAGGAAATGAAACAAAAACAAATGGAAAAGTCGACCATTTACCAAAAAGGAGAATCCAAGGGTGAATGAAGTAGATAGGTAAAGGTGTCCCAGAATTGATTTTAAAAGAAAGAGAGGGGTCCTTTTTCATTGATAAATAGTATACAACCACCAAAATTATATTTCTGTAAACACTGTGTCTGTGTGTGTTGTAATGCTGGTAGATGGAAGGATAAGTTTGGTCATATTTGGTTGGTTTGGTGATGCTTTCTTGTTCCACAGTTTCATCTGTTTCCAGCTTGTAAGAATCAATCATTAATTCGTGGTTGAAATATTTTATATAACTAATGAAAGAATAGCCAAATTTATAGGTAGTAGTTCATCATTGTTGTTATAATTTTTCCCAACCAAAAATTTGTCTGCACACAGTAATTTCTTTTAAGCTCACTGTCGGGGACAACTCTAATTTTAAACTCTAATGTTCATATCATCTTACCTCTAATTTTATCCAAAGCATCTCCTGCTATTCTCACAATACAGTCTTCCCAAGTCCTGCACTCTTTCTAGGCCATGTGCACATAGGCATGGGCAAGGACTACAAGATCTGTTGCACACTTTAGGAACCCGTGAGATGTTGGCTTCATCTTTGTCAAACGGTGAGGGGAAAAACACAGCAAAAAGTTCAAAGAAGCTAATCCCCAAAAAGAGGAAAAATAATCTTCAGTGAAATGAAGCCTGCTTTTCTCTCGTTTTTGGAAGCAATACATCAATTTTCCTATATATGAAAGCAAAAATTTATTTTTAAAATTTAATTTTGATGTATTATTAGTGTAAAAAAAGGTTTATACTAACATTTAATAATGTGTTGTCAAATTATTTAATAAATTTAACATTTTATGTAAATTTTAAATCATTAAATAACATAGCAATAAATCATTAAATAACTATATTTTTTTTTGCGCTACTCTAAGTCAAAATTAAATTATTTTTATTTTAGTTTCTACTCTTCATAAACATTTACTTAAAAATAAAATATCAAATGCCCTTGGAATAAGAGAAGACAGTGAATGCAAGGTTTTAATATCATTTTTGCAGTCTTCTTAATTTCACTTACTTTAGAATATATTAAGAATAAGATTTTTCTCCTACTTTGCAGTAGGTCCACAGCATTTAATCTTACTGTGAGGATTTGTTTTAAAAAATAAAAACAAAAGCTATTAATTTGGGTCTGGCCCGTCAGGCGGGCTCATTGGGCTCGATATTTTCTTTGGGCTAGGTCCAAATATTACATAATCTATTTTGGGTTACATATTAAATACCAATCTATTGTTGGCTTGCTCTCAAAAAAGGATTTGGCTAAAATGTGCTAACCCAATTTATTCTTTGCAATTTGGTAATCATTAACAGACAGTTTAAAGTATTAATATTTTTTTTACTCGTAATTTGGTCTCAAATTCAATCTCATTTTTAAAACACCAAATTTCTTAATTAAACAAGTTTTTTAATATTTTTTAATTTAAATAAACTTTGGTAACAACCTTTTAAAAAAATTTGTCATTTCATTGTGACATTGGTAATAAAAATTTCTTTGCTTTCTCTAGACCAAGTAAAGTAAGTGGTTTTCTCTATCTAAAAATTTCTTTTGGTAATGCATTAGACACAAAAGTTGAAGGATGTCAATTCAAATCCACTCCATATTAAATTGACAAGGATTTTCAATTGAAATTAAATTTTATGATTTTAAATAGGTCAAAAATAGACTAAGCTGTAAATCCTAAATGAGTCGTTTGACTTATTCTCATCCCTAACTGAGTCATACCTCGTAATTAAATTTTATCATTTTAAAAGGTGATTATGTTGCAACATACTAAAGAAAACAATAAATAAATTCATGTCAAGTTTAATAATTATTAAAAGTGGTTCTTAATATGCTTTTGCACCAAAATTTGGTTTGTTTTATTCAATTATCTTTCACTCTTTTTTTTTAATCTCTTGATTGTTATTCCCACACATTTCAAAGTCGATTTTAAACTTTAAATTTGATGTAGTATAAATTTTTTTACACTATTATCTACTGATGTGTTGGCACATCATTAAAAAATTAGACTTCTTAATTAGATAATAGTTGTGATAGTTAAACTTTTTAACAATTTGATCATACATAATTAAATAATATAAAAAAATTTATATTAATTTTGCCTCAAAACTAAATCTTTCAAAGTAAACACATTGAATATTTCAATTTAATTTATATGAAAATAAATTATCAAAATTAAATGATTAAGAAAGTAAACACATTGAATATTTCAATTTAATTTTATTGAAAAAGAAAGTTGATCACTACAGCAGACCTGACAGGGTAACTGCAATAAAGCAACAGAAAGAAATTGAAAGAGTTGCTAAAACTCTTCCATAAAGTGCACCATCTTCTGTGAAGTGATTTACTGATCATGCTGTTCTTCTTCAGATTTCGGTATTCTAAATACTGAAATGTCATGTTGCTCTTATTGTTAGGATAAAATGCCTTGTTGCTTATGCCATAAGTTGGTAAATAAATGTCCTTGCAAATGTTCACTTGCTTGCACATGCAGTTGTGTTATAAAGGAAATAGAAAAAAGGGAGGGGTGTTAATAGTTTTATTGCAATTTGGTAATAAGAGATGGTTCTATTTTCAGGCATGGTTGTAACAAGTCCTGGTAACATGTTAACAGAAACAATTTCTTGGATATAATTTGACTATAAATGGACAAGAAGCATATACTTGTTCAGATTTTTGTAATCATGTTTAAACAGCTTGAAACAGAATATAATGATCATGTTCAACATGCCAAGAGGTATCTTAGTGAGTAATATCTAAATCTTGAAAATGCTAGGTGATAAAGTATACCCCAAGAATATAAAGACACAGGTTACCCTTGAGATTCTTAAAGCCGACATAAGTTAGATGTTAAATCTGAACTAAATAACTGATATTTACAAAGGCAGTGATAAGAAAATTAATCCTTAGGCTGAAAATCATTAATACTTGTCAAAATATTAAGAAATAATTAAAGGAAAAAGAATTAAGAACACAGTTAAAGTTTACCTATTTTAAGTATCTGTTCTCTATCATCCTGATGTTGAGTCATGCAATTCTATTGTCTCTGTGGTTCTTCTGGATTTGGATGGATTTGGGTTATGATATCTAGTCATTATAGATTTTGTATATGTGATTACAAGGATAAAGTTCTATTGAAAAAAGAAAGCAGAGAAAAATAATTACAAGGACAGAAATGTATGCCAACGGATTTATTTACTACAGAGATTGGGGTTCTTATTTAAAAGTCACGAGCTTGTTGTATGGACTATTTTAGAGAGTTCCATTTGCCTCAAGCTTAAGCTTTACATTGTTTTCCTGTGATTGTTGCTTCTGGTATGTAACATACCAAAATTTAGTTTTTTGGTGTTTAGAGTCTTTTTCCCCTCTCTTGCATTTTCATTTGGGCGGCTCACTTGGCTGAAGTTTCATTAATTTCATTGCTGCACTAACAGTCTCAACCAATGACTTAAAGAAGAATGTACCAAATTTAACTTGATAATGAAAGAATATAATGGCAGATAACAGAATTACTAATGTATCTTGTTTCAGCTTACATGATAATGTGCTATCTTCAGTTTAACCTTTGAACTTTGAAGTAATATCTTCTTTTATGTAGAGGTAGGACCAAGGCAAATGCTAATAATGAGTTTTGTCTTCTATACAGTTTTTACTTCTTCTTTTTTTGTTCTACATAGAAGTGGCAAAATGTACTACATACCAAATTCAACCATAAAATGCGGCGGTGACTTTACATTTAGTGCGGGTTAGCGGATCATGCGGGTTGGCCGCGTAAAGAAAAAAAAAAAAAAAAAGTGAGTTGATCTTAAAAAATAAAACAAAATGTATAAAAAATAAAAAAAATCATAAAAATTAAAAAATAGAAAAATTATAATTTATAGAGGTTAAAAAAATAAAATAAATAAAATAAATTTAGTATCATACTCATAAAATATCATAAACACAAATAATAAGACTAATTTATAATACTTTTTTAAAAAACTCAACCCGCCGAAAGCAACCTCACTATTTCATTACAACTCTTATGCGGGTTGAAATCAAAAATAGATTGAAAACTTGAACCCAACCCACAAAAAAATTAAATTAGCGGCCACAGGTTGAGGCCACCTCTAGTACTACACCCTACTAGGACTTAGAGGAGGTCTCACTAAGTCAACTCTTTATGAGGTATATGAAATCATGTTTTAAGTCTTTAAATTAAAGTCACAGTCTCTTAAATTTGACCTTATTAATAAATGGTTTAACAATAAAAAGGAATGAAATTGGCGTTTGGTGCAAGGTGACCAGATTTCTATTCTTGGGTAAGCACAGAGGGTTTGTTCATATATAATCATATTCACAAGGTCTGGTCAAAGTACTAATCTCATCTCAATCAAATTTTTGAAATCATCATGAAAGAGAAGATCCTGAATTGAATTAACGTACATATAATCCATTACTTTAAAAGAAAAAACTGAGTGTCCTGGATCATTATCAATAAAACAAACTTTTCTCAAATAATTGGAAGGTGACAAATGTCAAGTAATATTAGGCTGCAAACATGTAGGAGAAAAAGGGAAGTTTCAAAAAATACTCACTTGGTCAATGCATGGGATAAAGATGGAAGGTATACACTTAAATATGTTTGGCATTTCAAGCCTCATATGACGTGCCGTATAAGCACTAATCACTAAGGATAAGATCAAATGCAAAGCCTCTGCTGTAGCATCAACCTTGACATGGCAATTATTTCTTGTATTTCCGTTGAGTTTAAAAGCTAGATTAAGAAAAAGAAAGTCATGGAAATGGAATGGAGGCTGTGTACATTGCAAAATTAATTATCAGCATCAGGATAGGGTTGTTATTTTTATTTTTATTTTTGGAAAAAGAGGAGTCCGACCCCCATTCAAAACAGGAAGAAAAAATAGAGTCAATCAACAACTAAATAGAACAACTTAACCACTCTAACATCAACAATAAAAGTAAAATTAATGTTTTGTTGGTTCAAGTAGTTTGACACTTGTTTTCATTAAAAAAAGTCTTGAGATCAAATCTTGTAAATAAAAAAAGTCAATACTGAAAGAACTTTACATGTTTGTAATTTGACTTAATTCGATTCTAAATTAATTAAAACTCAATGCAACTTTTAAATACTAAAAGATTTGTAAAAAAAAAAGTAAAGGATGCAACCAACTTATATTATATTTTATATATATATATATATATATATTATATATATATATATATATATATATATAAAAATTACATTTTTGTCTTTAATCCTAAAGAAACTTGGTGATATAATGCTTGAGAATTGAGATATATAAAGGCAACATGAAAACAATAAACTTATAATCTTTATCATTGAATTTGCTTTTATTAAAATTTTCAAATAATAAAATGAAAACTTGATTCTCTAATTCTTTTACATTCTATTCTATTTTTTAAAAATTATACTGTATACCCTTTCATTAAAACATCAAAACACAACTTCAAAAAGAACTTATTGTAATATTTTTTACATATGATTTCCTAATGAATTACCATCCACAAAAATTATTTACTTTATCATTTGACTTGAACTTGTAATATGATTCAATCTTATGTTTTGAGTCGTGAAGGCAATTCTATAACTAGTATATTTGCACATTTTTCTATTGTATTGTGTCAATTACAATGTTGTTTTTTCAAAAAGTAATATTATATTCTCTTAATAAATTCTGTTATGTCTTTTTGAATACTTAAAATAGTAAGTGTCAAATAAAAAAAAATATAATCATTTAGTGTTATGAAAAAAAGAATACTATAGAAAATTTACTATTTTTAACAAAGAGTACATTTATTTATAATATAAAAGTAAATTTTCTTTCAATTAATTTTTTTAATCTATATTTTATTTAAAATTTTGACTAAATTCAAAAGAACTTGTACAATGCATGAAAAAATTGCTAGTTTACACCAATTGCTTTACGAATGAGGTGTAACTAATTAAGTTGATTTATTTTACTTAATGATTTATTTGATCGACACGAGGAGTAGATATGCCACTTCATTTCTAATCTATTGGTTAGATGTTAGTAAGAAGGAAAAAGAATGAGAAACAAAAAACATACCCTGGATGATTTTCATTTAGAGAAAAAAAAATGTAAACTAAAAATTTCTTCCATGAGATATAAGAAAGGGAAACTGAGTTTTTAATTAAAATATTATTAAATTATACATGTACCCTGTGCCTAGGTTGTAAAATTGACAACATAAGAGTTTGTTTAAAAGTGCAAATTTCAAATTACACCTGTCTTCCGTACTCTTTAATTTTTCAATGTTCAAAATGTATAATAAAGTCTTTAAATTGTAAAATATGTGCAAACTAATTTAAAATCGTGACAAATGATAATTTTTATATAAATAATATTAATTTTTAATAATGAAAAAAATTTAAATTATATCTTTCAATTCTATTTTTTATACATTTTGATTCTTTAACCTTTAAAAATGTATGACAATATTTCTGAATTCTTGAAAATGTGTAAATTAGTTTAAAATTATGACAAAACGTGAAATATTTTTTATTTAAAAATTAATGTTTGTCATGATTTTAAATTATTTTACATATTTTTAAGAATTTAAAGACTTTGTTACACATTTTAAAAATTAAACGACCAAAATACAAATGAAACAAAATTTGAAGGTGTAATTTAGACTTTCTTTTATTTAAAATTTCTAATGTCATTAATTAATCATTATATGTCAATTTTTTTGTTTTTTTAACATACTGCTATTTGGGACAAAATTAATTATCAAAATATTATTTTTTCCTAAAATTATTTATCAAAAGGAGTCAGAATTTTAAAATTATTTATTGCAACCTCGTTCCGTCGCCCATTGGAATTCGTAGAATTTTTCAATTTTTTTCCAAAAACCGACGCACATGCACACACTTTTCTTCTCTAATTATTTCCACCTCCACACCACCATCACCACCATACCCATCATCACCATGAAGATAATGGTTGCCATAAAGCGAGTGGTCGATTACGCCGTCAAAATCAGAGTCAAACCCGACAAGGTAAGCATTAAGCAAGCACTCACTGAGCAGCACCAACCAATGTCAAATAAAAAATCCCAGAACGAATGACCCTTTTTCTCTGCACTCTCAATTTCCATAAAAAAGCACCGTTTGTAAGTTGCGTGTCAGGGGTGGTGACCCAAAACGTAAAAATAAAAATGAACTTCGTTGCGGATGTGCTTCGAAGAGGCCCTTCGCATCAGGGAATCTGGCTTGGCCTTCCAAGGTATGTTTCAGCATGGGACCCTCTCAGTGTGTGGACATAACAGGACTGGTCTTGCCATAGTTATAGCTGACAAGTGTTTCATTCATTGGAAAAATAGCTGATGTACCCACTTTGTTGCCATTTTGAAGAAACTTGTGGAAATAAGATAATAATGTCCTTTCATTCTTGTGCAAACAGGTAAATTTTTTTTTGTCTTATTTTGTGGAAATTGAATTATTTTTTTGAAGATTCTTAGGGGGTGGTTTGGAACATAATTGTTTGATTATTTTTTTCTTAATGAGCTTATTTACATATTCATATATTTATTTAATTATTATCGTATATGAATTATTATTTTTTATTTTGATGTAACAAACATAAAGACAAAATACGTTAGCTTTAATAATGTATTTAACCAAACATTCATTTACTTAAAGAAATACTACATTCATCTATGCTAATGCTATTGGAGAAATAAAAGTCACCAGCAAGACTCAAAAAAAAAAAAAAAACCTCATAACCACTATGTACACTCAAAAAAAGAAAAACTTAGATCTGCACACAAAAATTACAAAAAATCTAATAAGTAAATTGATTTAATATTCATTTGTGCAGTTACAAGTTACAACAACTTGAGCAAATGAAGGAGAATCCTATATCTGCAAACTCCAACATTTGAATACCAAAAAAAAAAAAATGATAGAGGGAGAATATTAAGTGAGTTTTCAAACTGTAACATATATAAAGCAAGACTGCATAAGCCTTCTCAGGATAAGGCCTAGGAGTAGTTTTGATTCTTATTGTTGAAGAAGCTTTCGTAAAGTCCACCTTTGTTTGTGTTGCCCTAGCAACCTCTTCTGCTACGTTTTCTTTCCACTTTCCATTTGGCAATCCTCTACACAGAAGCAAGATATTAAATTGTTTTTTCTTTTGATCCCGCACGACAAAATACGTTAGCTTTATTAAAGCTGTACATTCAGTTTGGATCCTCATCCTCTATATATAATCAAACTTCAACCTCTTTTGTTTTGACTCTTATATCATGCGGCGGAGGAAGGAAGGCTGGTGAGATCAAAATGTTTGGTTAAATATATTATTAAAGCTAACATATTTTGTCTTTATGTTTAGTTACATGTGAAAAAGGACAAAATAATAATTTATATATGATAATAATTCATATTATTATATGAATATATAGATAGTTTATTAAAAAAAAGGATTAAATTATATTATGAATAGTTAAAAAATAAAAAAGATAATTTTAGGTATGTAAATAAGATGTTTATTTCAAAGGTTTCCATCATCCACATATTCAGTAATAAAAGTCATTATTCTTTACTTGATTCTTATCTTACTAATATCAAAATCTTAATTACATTTCGGATCATGTTAGCACAATGTACTCAAATAAATATTGATGTTTTCCTTATTATAGTGCGTTCATAGTCTAGGAGTAGTTAAATGCATGTCTTTAAAAAAATGTGAGATTCACATTGAATGAGTTAAGTGTTCTAAAAATACACTTAACGTGACATTTTTATTTTCCAATTGATTTCTATGGATCTATTAAGGAAATACGAAAGCGTTTTTTATAGATGTGTCCCTATAGAGATGACGTATCCATACAAAGAATCTTGTACGTCGTTTAGCGTAATTTATGTGAACTTACGTGACTCTAAAAAAATTAAAAAATACTACGTAAGATAAAAAGAATGACAATTTGATAAAAAAATTTAAAAAAATAATATTTTAGTAATTAATTTTGTCCTGATAAAAAAGTCCAATTTCTTTTATTTCCAAAAAAGAAAAAGAAATTGCCCTTTTTTCCTTTCCTCCTAAAGGATCCAAACAGGAGAGACAATCTCCCTCCATCCCTTCCCTTCCCTTGCCACCTCCTTCCCTCGCCCATAAGGAATTCGTAGAATTATTCATCTGTCTTTACAAAGACTCCGACACTGCACATGCACATGCACACTCACACTCTTCTTCTCTAATTATTTCCACCTCCACACCACCATCACCAGCATACCCATCATCACCATGAAGATAATGGTTGCCATAAAGCGAGTGGTCGATTACGCCGTCAAAATCAGAGTCAAACCCGACAAGGTAAGCATTAAGCAAGCACTCACTGAGCAGCACCAACCAATGTCAAATAAAAAATCCCAGAACGAATGACCCTTTTTCTCTGCACTCTCAATTTCCACTCTTTCACTCAAAAAGACACCGTTTTTGGTTGCAGACAGGGGTGGTGACCCAGAACGTGAAGATGTCCATGAACCCCTTCTGCGAGATTGCCCTCGAAGAGGCCCTTCGCATCAGGGAATCTGGCTTGGCCTCTGAGGTTGTGGCTGTCAGCATGGGACCCTCTCAGTGTGTGGACACTCTCAGGACTGGTCTTGCCATGGGAGCTGACAGAGGCATTCATGTGGAGGCAACTGCTGCCCTCTACCCACTCTCTGTTGCCAAGATTTTGAAGAAACTTGTGGAGATTGAGAAGCCTGGCCTTGTCATTCTTGGCAAACAGGTAATTTTTTTTTTTTTTGTTTTTGGGAGTGTTTGTGGAAATTGAGGTTGTTGTTTGTTGAAGATTCATGGGGGTGGTTTGGAAATTTAATTGTTTGATTATTTGATTTTCCTGGGGTCATGAGCTTATGGAGATGGGGTGATTTATTTAGTTTGATGGTGTGGTTTGGAAATTTTGGTTATGTTGATGACAAATCACAGTGGATTTGATTATGTTTTGGTGTATAAAATGAAGGGTATTATTAGTTGTTGACCCCCCCCTCCTTTTTTCTCCTGTATGAGAAGGACCAATGCTTTATGATAGAGATGAGAATGTTGCGTTGGATGTGTGGGCATATAAGAAAAGATAAGATCCAAAATGAATGTATTAGAGGGAAACTAGAAGTGGCATCTATTGAGGAAAAGATAGTAGAATCGCGTCTAAGATGGTTTGGACATGTAAGAAGAAGACCAATAGAAGCTCCAGTTAGAAGAGTTGATCATATGGAGGATAACCCAATAATTAGAGGTAGAGGAGCAAGAAAAACTCTAAGTGAAACCATTATAAAGGATTTAGATCTAAATGGTATACAATATAGTGTTGTCGTTTGATTTATGTAAGCAACTCCACCTAGTGGGAAAAGACTGTGGTTGTTGTTGTATGAGGAGGACCATTTTGTGTTTGATGGTGTTTATAGAATTACTTGTGATTCTCTGTTCTTTTCCATATTGTTTTACTGTAAAGAAATAAAGAAATTAGATAGAAGAAGAGAACAATTTATTATTGTTTCAGTCTCTTTCTTGCTGAGATATGCTAAAAGGCACATTAAGAGCCTGTTTGACTGTGCTATGAAATCAATATAAGATGCATTTTAGTGTAAAAAGCATTTTGTTTTTGGAGTTGTTTGGCCAAAGTATAGAAGTGTTTTTCAGTGACAGTAGAAGCAGAAAACCTCCTGTTAGAGAAGAATTGGTGCTTCTCCTAGGAAGCAATAACAGAAGCAGAAACTCATCTAATGAGAACATTCGGATGATTATTGTTGTCTATTAAGTGGTTTTTTTTTCCTTAATTTTTTTACAGGCCATTGATGATGATTGCAATCAGACAGGGCAGATGATAGCAGGACTCCTTAACTGGCCTCAAGGGACTTTTGCTTCAAAGGTTAGTCCATCATCCACATATTCAGTAAACAAGGTCATTATTCATTACCTTGATGATTATCTATGATAATCTTAAGTTACATATCATGTTAGCACAATGTATTCAAATTAATATAATTTCTCTCCTTATTCGTTATCATAGTATTTTACCAAAGGTAGATGTACTCTTTGAATACCAAATGGATTCCTTCAGAAATACAAGCAGTTAATTCAATTCTCTCATATTTTCGCAAGGGGGGGGGGGGCTATATTTGCTTACTGTTGCCTCTGTGTATCATTGTCCCAGCCATCTATGGTTTATTAGGGTAGGAATATTGAGGCCTTTGGGAAATCATTCAACATGACTCACATGACATCTTTTGTTCATTTTATCTTAGATCAGGTTGATAAACATGACATCTTAAGTTGGATATATATATGATGAGACATTTAATGACATGTTTGGTTCCCTCTCCAAAATCATGGTTTGGGCACAAGCTCCAACCTTCAAGAAGCAAGCTTTTTTGTCCACACTATGGTTTGGGGATTTCCAAAGGCTAAATCAAACATGATATAAGTCAGATTAGAAATAAAGAAAACAGTCAGGGAATTCTGAAGCTCTTATGGATATATGTATGTGGATGAATGATTTCTACCATAGGGCATTGTTTGTAATGGCTCAGCTGCTCAGGTGACATGGATAGCTTTAGGGACTTTGCTCTTTTAAAGGACTGGAGTAGTCTACTGACCCTGAAATAGGTTTCTTGTTTATCTCTTCAATATTGTTGATGGAACTTATCTTTGTTAGATCAAACCTTGTGCCATCATTTCACATCAAATTTTCTTTCAAAAGTGCTTTAGAGTTTTCATCGTTGCATCTTTTGTGTCCAACTGTTACTTTAGAAATTATTGGCCAAGTTGATGAGCTAGGCCACTGCTTTTGGAGTGAATTTTCTGTATTCATCACTTTGCTGTCTAGGTGGGATATAGGTCATCTGCTAGGTCTGAATCAGAGTAATTAGGCTTCTATATGGTCAAATTTCTTTGATTAAGTAGTCATATGCAGCAGATTTAGAGAAGATACCCAAGAAAAATTGCAGTTCTGTTACAATTTTGAATAATCAGTTTAGGCTTAAAATATTTATACCTTGTCCCTTTGGTGTAATGTTTGATGGTTATTTATTAAATTATTTATTTTAATTAAATTATTGTATAACTAACTGCTGCCTTCCAGTAGGTTGTCCTTGATAAAGAGAAACAGGTAGCCACAGTGGACAGAGAGGTTGATGATGGTATTGAAACTGTGTGTTTGAACTTACCAGCTGTACTAACGTAAGTGTCACATTCTTTTAAGCATGCTGTATCAAAACTGTCTCGATTCTTAAAAGGCTTTGCCTTTTTTATTTGCTTTCTCTTGGGTATATCTGTATTACTGGTGATCTAAGATGCATATAATTTTCCTTTCTCTTTTTTAATTTTCCACTTTTTTTTCATTTATTTCATTAATAAACTTCAAATTAACTGATTGAATCCTGAAGCAACCTAAACCTAACTTTTTCTTAAATTGGTTAACAAAGCTTTCTCTTAAAATAATATTGGTTATTTATTTCACTTGGGGTGAATGAAGGAAAGGAAAATATCATGCTAAATGTGGTGTATTACTGGATTGTGGTTTTTGTTTTATTTTGTGCATTGATTTGCATGGAGACATTTAAAATCATAGGTGTGGTAGAATCTGTTTATTAATGCTATGTTTTCTTATTTTTTTGTTTTTGGTTTTACAGTTATACTTTTTTCTACTTTCTGCATAATTATCACCAAAACATGAAATATTTTACCCTTCACTTTACCTACTTTCTGAATGCAAACATGATGTGTTTCATGTTTAACATTGCAAATTAACAGTCTCATCTTCAACTTGTGATTCATTTGACACTATTTTGGAAATTGCTCTTGGATGCACATCTTCATAATTGCATTAGTATCAAGCATTTCAATTGTTCATATAAGATTATCTTTTACCGAGCAATCTTGCTGAAAGCATAAGGATGCTAAAAGTCTTCTGAATTTAAGGCAACTACCTGCTTCTTACACCCTTTGAAGGATGAGCAACAGGTTGAACTAGAAGTGCACAACAATATAATTAATTTTGCGCTCGGGTAATCAAAGGTTGCATAAAAAATTTATTGTAGCAACTTACAATATGGTTATTACTGTCATACAATAAAAATGCCAGAGCTAATGTCTCATTTGAGATTTGAGCACTGGTATTTTTTGAGAAATGACGAGAGGATGGATGTTCTTGATTAAAATGTTGCTTTGGAACTTATTTAATGACAAAAAATAACCATGTGATCTATTTTCTTTAATCAAAGTGCTTTAAATGAGCAGTGACATGAGTCCATTTTCAATTCCAAAAAGTCAAAAACTAAGTTTGATTATATGTAGCATGAATACTTGTATCCGTTTGTGTTAATATTTTACTTGTATCAATACATATAATGTTTGGATAATGATAGTTGCACATATGGTTTCTCTCTCACATATCTCACTTAAGGGTGACTTGGAGAAATTTGATTGGTAATCCCAATCTACTCAGCAACTCACTCACCAATGAAATTTCTAGAAGTCACCCATATGAGATATGTGAGAGAAACGATATATGCAATTATCATTATCCGTAATATTTAACTCAAAAAGTATATGCCACTTCGGTGTCTTTTTTTCATTTGGTGGGAGGCCTGGGGAGGGGAGTAATTGATGATATAACAAGTAGTTTTTTTTTCTCTATTTTTTTAACCCCCTTTCTTGACATGTAAATTCTGAATTTTTTCTTGGTGCAGCACTGATCTGAGACTGAACCAACCAAGGTATGCTACTCTTCCCAACATAATGAAAGCAAAATCAAAGCCCATAAAAAAATTCACTCCGGAGGAATTGAATGTGGAAATCAAATCTGATTTGGAGATTGTTCAAGTCACAGAACCTCCCAAGAGAAAAGCAGGGGTTATGGTTTCTTCTGTGGATGAGCTGATTGACAAACTAAAAAATGAGGCTAATGTCATCTGATTATCTCTACTTTGCTCTAAATCAGTTACTAGTCACCAAAGGATGATTCATATAGTACCAAGATTCTGATGTATGATTAAATGCTTCAATAAATTAAATACTATTCCTTTTACTTTAATGTATTTGTCATCATATCATATCATACGTCTTCTACAACCCTGGCATCCGTCTGGTGTATGCGAACCACTTTCTTGTGGAAATAGTGCAACTCTTGTTGTAGAAAAGTAGCATAATAACATCTAGTAAAGTGTAATGGCAAGGAGTAAAAAATGGGAAGTATGTTTGGGGGCTACATTAGTTTCAAGTCTCAAACTGATGCCATGACCTATTGTATGTGTTAGCGTAACCCAGCAACATCAGTTGATCTCGTACATTTTTAGTCGTTGTAAGTCTTGTCATGTGGAGGGACCTAAATCTTCTGCATCATGTTCCTATTTCATTTGATCGAATTTAACTCTCCAAAGAGTAAATTGCTACTTTGATAACCATTAATACCGTTCAAATTTTGACAAAATACAATCAGATAAAAATAAGTTACGTTCACATTAGTTATTACTAGGATGACAAAAATATTCATACTCGTGAGTATTCGCAAGAATTATTTGTGACGAAATAGGAGATAAATACTCGTTTAATAAATGAAGACAGGAGTGAGAATCATACTATCCGTCTCGTAGGTATATATATATATATTATGCTCTTTATTTTTCTCTTTCACTTTGAGATAAGATGAAAAATTATATTTTCTTAATACTTTACAATAAATTTTTTTAATGAATATATATCATTCTTGTAATAATTATTTATGTATATTGATTATTATAAAATATAATTGAACTTGATATATTGTTTGTGACGACGACGACAACAACAACAATAATAACAACAATTAAGTTTTTTTCTCACTAGGTGAGGTCGGTTACATTGATCAAACAACGTCATTGTACTCTATTATAAACCAAGTCTTCAGAAATGTCATTCAAATCTAAATATTTTTTAATAGTTTCACCTATAATCTTTCTTGGTCTCCCTATACCTCTAGTTATTGGACTATTCTTCACCTGATTTACTCTTCTTACCGGGACTTCTAAAGGTATTCTCCTTACATGTCCAAACCACCTAAGGCGAAATTCTACTATCTTTTTCACAATAAGTGTTACCTCTATTGTTTGTGACATTCTTTTAATTTTGTAAGAATTTTAAATTATTAAAAAATATTATTATATGTAATATTGAAGTTTATTTTACTTATATTTTTTTAATTTTATTTTAAATTATTAGATATCCATAAATACTTACCAATACTTGTCTCTTCCGTAATAATTATAAATAAATGACCGCGATGGAGATGAGGATAGGAGTGTAGGAAGCATTACCTGCTTCACCCCACCACCTACCCGTCTCATTGTTATTCCTAATTATTACAACTTACAATTTATTTTATAGTATGCTTTTATTTTTTTTACATTATTTTTATTTTAAAAGGAGTTGGGTAGTTATGAACTCATGTCATGAGTTAATAGCACAACTCATTTTAAGATCTTAACCCCCTTCGAGCGAAACAATATCTTCTTCCCTTTATTGGCCTAATTCCTAATAAATGTACCATATTTTTAGTGCACCATTCTTGCGGGTATTTTATGGACTTTCAAGGATGCAAATATGATCAAAATATATAAAATTAATTTGTAATTAAATTTAATTCTGTCACAATTTAAGAACCTAAAAGAGAGAAAGTGCCAAGTAACTCAGCACATGGAGTTGGTTTTACCATATTGACATGATGATAAAATTAATTATCAAAATATTATTTTTTTAAATTATTTATTAAAATATTATTCTTTTAAAATATTTATTAAACTGTCATCTTTTTGTCTTACGTAATTATTTTTAATATTTTTTGAACCACATAAGATGCGTTAAACAGGGTGACACATCCACGTAGATTACGCCAAAACGGTCGGTGTAATCCACATGGATGTGTCACACTGTTTACGCAATCTACGTGGATCGCATACTGTTTGACGCCAATCCTACATAGCGCATCTATGTAAAAAACACCATATAAGATGACGTATCCATGTCACATAGACAAAAAAAAACTGCTACATTTGGTATGCTTCTAGAGCATTTAACTTATTATACGTGGATCTCACACTCCTTCCAAAGGCACACACATTTTATATGCCTACTAGAGAGTGCATTATAACCTTGGAAGACAACAATATCAATTAGTTTATTTATAAGCTAAGTGTTTGTTTCTGATCTGAAAGTAGTCGATGCGAGACTTTGATATTAGTAAGGCAAAGCTACTAAGTAAGGTAACAAAGTACCTTTATTCAATGTGAGACTTTAATAAATGAAACAAATATTTTATTTACACATCTAATTTGATGTGAGATTTTAGTGATTTAGAAATTACGTAATTAACATTATTCTTTCTTGTGAAATTGTTGTACATTGAGAGAGAGCAAAATATGTGTTAGGCAACTCAAAATGTCAAAACAAGTTTAAGATTTATCCGTTATTGTTACTATATATTATCAACTTTATTGGCCTCAATTGCACCCGAAAGACCCATCAATCACACTCATCCTTGCACAACTTATCAACCACTTTAAATTGCTGTTTTGTTTACATTACATTTTATATACTGAAGATTATAATATTACATAGCCAAAAGAATACTAGAATAAGACATAGATACATAATTAACTTGTGACTCAATCTTAATTTTTACTATAAAGAATAATGTTAATTACATAATTTTTAAATTATCAAAGTCCGACATCGAATTAGGTGTGTAAATAAGATGCTTGTTTTATTTACCGAAGTTTCACATCGGACAAAGTTATCTTGTTGCCTTACTTAGTAGTTTTATCTTACTAATATCAAAGTCTCACATCGACTACTTTCGGATCAGAAGCAAACACTTAACCTATAAATAAGTTTATTGATATTATTGTCTTCCAAGGTTATAGTGTACTCTCTAGAGAAGATATAAAATATATGTCTTTTTTGGAAGAAAGACAAAATCCACGTGGAATGAGTTAAGTGTCCTAGAAATATACTTAGCGTAACAATTTTTTTTATATATTTTTTGTCCACGTGGCTTA
Source organism: Ormosia emarginata (assembly GCA_029884605.1). NCBI lineage: Eukaryota > Viridiplantae > Streptophyta > Magnoliopsida > Fabales > Fabaceae > Ormosia > Ormosia emarginata. The sequence goes on along the minus strand of JAQQTP010000071.1, from coordinate 22,764,177 downwards.
GATACACCATCCTATATGATATTTTTTACTTAGATATGTCATGTAGGATGACGTATCCATATAAGATGCGCCAAACAGGGTGGCGCATCCACGTGGATTGCACCAAAACGGTTAGCGTAATCCACGTGGATGCGTCACCCTGTTTAGCGTAATTTTACGTGAATGCGTCATTCTATTTAACGCATCCTACGTAGTCTAAAAAATATTTAAAAAAAGTTATATATGACAAAAATATGACAATTTGATAAATAATTTCAAAAAAATAATATTTTAATAAATAATTTTAAAAAAATAATATTTTAATAAATAATTTTAAAAAAATAATATTTTGATAATTAATTTTATCATCAATAACAATACCATAAAAAAGCCTCTTGAAGCTCAATAGGTCAACCAAATGACAAATGCAATATCTAATCGGGTTGGTTTAGTTAGCAAGCCCAGATACTCGCTTAAGAAGGTTAGGTTGGATTCTACTATTAGGAATTCTTATTGGTAGGCAAATTGTAAGCCTTGTGTAACATGTAGTTACATTTGAACGGAGTACTTGCTTCTTTCTGTAAACTTTTATTTACAAAAGAAATAAAGTGACACTATCTTATTTCCAAGTGAATTTTCGGGGAAGGAAATGTGTAGTTTTTAAAATTTTGAAGAATATAACTGGGTTTCGATATAGTTAAACAGTCGCGATTTTCTTATCATGTATAGTATATATATTTATTTTAATACTTATTTTTTTATATATTATCGCATGTGATATTTATAAAAAATTAAAAATAATAATAATTAATACATATTACATGTAATAACATATAAAAAATAAGTATTAAAATAAATGTATACATCATACTTGATAAAATTATCATTTTTCATAATTAAATGTGTGTCCTTCAATTTTTCAAACATCATCGTTACTTAAGATAGGAAAATTTGTATGGGATAAGATAGAATTATAAAAAAAAAATAATTGTTTATTACATATTATTAAATATTTAGTCTAATTAGTACTAATTCTAATAGGATGCAATTTTTTTTTTGAGCTTTTGACTGAAAAAACATTTGACCTTTTTTTTCTGCTAAAAACATTTGATGTTTGATTTTAGAGATTTTGACATCTTCAAAATATATATATATATATATATTTTGTTTTGTACTAAAATTATGCATTTTTATTATAATTATAGGTCATTTGTAAAAAAAAAACTAAAAATCTATATAATATTTGTTACTAAGTTTCCATATTAATTTGTTAAAATGCCAATTTTCCTATTAAAAAAGGGTAATTTTTAACAAATTTGATTCAGATAGTGACGTAGATGTTGTTTCCTGCAAAATCAGAGTCTCAAATAATAACATAGTGCGGTTTCGTGAAAACTCGAAATCGCAAATGGAGTCGTTTGATGATTTTCTCGATTTCAGTCTCATCGATGATTCTCAGCCTGTCCCCATCGATTTTTTTTGGTCGAATCAAAGGTTATTATTATTATTATTATATTTACCTTTTTCCCTTACCTTCATTTCTTGTTTATGATTTTTCTTCTGTTCATAGATTCATTTATAATGGTGCTTTGCAACAATTATCTTATTGATTTTGTAATTCGATGAAAAAAACATAAAAATTTTGAATTCATAATCTTTTTTTCATATACATCCATGTCTAAAATTCAATTGAAATTTGCTCATTTTAAGGCTTCGGTTTATCACTCTTTGTAAAAGATTTTCTTTTTTTGGAGGGATTTTTTACCCTTTTTGTTATGGCAATCAATATGATTTTCACTGTAAATTAATAATTCAAGTTCAGGCTTTTTTTTATTTTTTTTATTTTAGTGTGGCATTCATGGCTTGCTGAGACAGCCCTTTTTTTCTGAATTTGCCAGTGTGAGCACAGAAATTGACTTTTCAGGTGGTGATGCTGTTACCCGTCAAGAGAACACCAGGAAGAGGTATTTTGTTTGTTAAATATGAAGTAATAATATCTGAAAAGTAGAGGATGGAGTTACTGTTTTGATTCTTTTGAACAATGGGTGAAAATATGATTTTGGTTAGTTATAATATCTGTAGTTCAATCAATACAGGAAAACCCTAAACTTCAAATCATGCATGATGATGGTGCTTGAATTTTGTTGTCTTTCACCTTATTCAATTGCTCTTTATATCTAATAGATGGATTTTGGATATTTGTCTTTTTATTTTGTTTTGATCTAGGAATAATGATGGAATCTTTTGAATCAGTTTACAGTTTGGCTTTTTGTGATAAAGTTCCTGTGAATATTTTTGTAGGGGACGCACTAATTCATGTTGCAAGGCAGGAACGAAAGCTTGCCGTGAGAAGTTGCGGAGCGCGAGACTCAATGAAAGGCATGTGTGTTTCTAAATATTAAATTTATATGGTCGATGTCATGTCAGACATCAGAGTTAGCCTTTAACAAGCTGCATTTTTAGCTTTTCATTAATCTGTTGTAGTCTGTGCTGAACACAATTTTTCTACTTTTACATAAAGAACGTCTTCTCTGCACATTAATATGTGGTTTTTTGTGGCTTCAAACTTTCAAGAAGCATTTTGTACACTGATTTTAGGTGCTTGTGTTTGGTACACTGGTGTATGATTACAAGTAACAACACTGTTAGACTAGAATTCGACCAATTGCAAGTTTTCATATCTCCCAAAGAGGCTGGGAATCTGACATCTTTAAGCAAAATGCTATATCAACTTTCATAATTACCAAATTTATCCTTTCTTTGATAACTTTCAATTTTTATGACAAACATGAGGATCTAAGATACACATGTATCTTATGTCTTTGTTTCTTCTGCTTTTGTGTCCTAGGTACATGGGAATAAAAGATACCTGTGTACCAAACACCTCAATGTTTTGTATTGTGTTTTCCTACTTCTTCTAATGATTATGGGAAAGAACTTGGTTTTGATCATTGCAGGTTTTGTGACTTGAGCTCTGTTTTAGAACCTGGGAGACCTGTGAAAGCCGATAAACTGGCTATACTTGATGATGCTATCAGAGTCTTGAACCAACTTGAAACTGAAGCTCAGGAACTCAAAGAAACAATTGAAAAATTGTCAGAGGAAATAAAATGTTCAAAGGTTAGTATTGTTTCAATCATTTATGGTTGTGACTTGTATATTTCGTTTTACTATCTATTTCTTGAATTAGTTTTCTTTGAAATTTTATTTTGGTTGCCTGCTTCCATTTTGAAATCCTAGTATTGTGTTTTCCTACTTCTAATGATTATGGGAAAGAACTTGGTTTTGATCATTGCAGGTTTTGTTACCTGAGCTCTGTTTTAGAACCTGGGAGACCTGTGAAAGCCGATAAACTGGCTATACTTGATGATGCTATCAGAGTCTTGAACCAACTTGAAACTGAAGCTCAGGAACTCAAAGAAACAATTGAAAAATTGTCAGAGGAAATAAAATGTTCAAAGGTTAGTATTGTTTCAATCGTTTATGGTTGTGACTTGTATATTTCGTTTTACTATCTATTTCTTGAATTAGTTTTCTTTGAAATTTTATTTTGGTTGCCTGCTTTCATTTTGAAATCCTAGTATGTGTAGAGAAACACTTCCAAAATGTGTAAAGAAATAAAGCATGAAAGCACAATTAAGAAACAGGGAAGAGAGAGAGAAACAGCAGAAAAAACAAGTAGCGACTTTCGTTTTTCTCATTTTTTTGTGCCATATGTAGAGACTTGTTATTTTTTTTTTGGGATAAAAGAAGAAATCCGTTAAGATGAAGAGAAGAAGATTACAAAGAGTTAGGAGGATAAGAGAGCTTCCTTACAAAAAGAAAATACATCAATGAAGCAAAGCTACCAATCTCTCCACATTTCTGTTGTGTGTTTGGATGAAGGATTTTGAAGAGGGAATGTATTTATTCAAAGAATTTAAAATCCTTTATGACAAAATGATTTGTTTGGATATTTTGCAGAATCATTTTAAAAATCTCAAGTATTTTAAGAGGGTATTTCATCAGTTTAAAAAGAAGAATTTAAAATACCTCCTAAAGAGGTGGAATTCTAAAATCCCTCATTCTTCCTTACTCTTCTCCACCGTCAATTCTCATTGTCTAAGGGAACCTCCATCGACAGCGACAATGCCGATGTCACAGGGCACTGCAAGATCGTCAAATCTGACAGTGCCGTTTTGGGTCTGGCTGGGTGGATTTGGGTTGATGGTTTCTTATTCTAAAATTCATAAATAATAATCCAAACTGAAAATTTTGAAAATGAAAGCAATTGAATTGATGCAATTCAATTACTTGGTATTTTAAATCCTCTAAAATTTTGGAATGCCTCATCCAAACACGCAAGAGAAATCTCTTTAAAAGAAGCCAGGTGCCTGATCTTATCCCAAAGGAGCTGCTCCTCCAAAGAAATCTCCTTAAAGATGCGAGAAATACGCTTCAACCAAATACTCCAAAGAGTGGCATAGATTGCACATTGCCACAATGATTTGGCTTCTTTCCTTATCCTAAACCCTGCAAAGCTAGTCAACAGAAACTGATCCAAGGATCTAGGGCAAACCCAGCAGTCTCCAAAAATACCAAACAAAGCATTCCATAAAGAAACAGCTACAGAACAATGCAAGAATAAATGGGGAGCCAATTCTGAGCTCGCACCACACATAATGCAAGAATGGATTTATTATTTGATTTATTTTTGCTGCTGGTTGTACTGCTTGGTATGTATAGTTATTCTGATTTAATGTCACGTTTTTAATTGGATGAATCATTCAAACTATCCTAGTATTTAGTATTGTATTGCTAGTTTTTTTGTCAGTCTAGATTATATAATTTGTCTTCTATAACAGGGAGAGAAAAACGAACTTCGTGAAGAGAAACTTGTTTGGAAAAAAGATAAAGAAGGGATTGAGAAGCAGTTGAAAGATTTGCCCGTTTCACCTGCAGGGTTTATGTCTCCCAATGTAGCTGCTTTTCAAGCAGGGATCAACAAGATGGCTGTTTTTCCAAACTATGGTTATATCCCAATCTTGGAATATCTTCCTCCATCTACCCGCGATACATCCCATGATCATGAGCTCAGGCCTCCTGCTGCGTAGTTACTCGTTTACTGCTCTTTGGATGATTTTACATGCACCATGTTTTAGTATTTGACTTTTTTTTTTCTAAGTATTGACTTGTAAATATTGTCATTGCTTCTAATTTTCTGGTTTATTTACTTTAGCTAGTGCCATGTGCTAAAATGGGCTAGAACTATTCTTTGATGGCAATTACATGAAAACTATTGATGTCCATTTTCAAATTACCCTGTTGATCATTTTCTTCAATAGTACCTATTATATTTTGTTGTAGTAATTCCTTTTGAACTTTAAAAGGAAAATCTTAGAAATCTATGGTTATGCTGGTAAGGAATTTGTGATAATTTTTTATAGTAAAACATTGTGTAAAATGTAGATTACAAAAATATTATACTTAGTTAACTTGATGTCTGAATTTTGAGAATTGGAACATTTCAGGCAATAAGAGCATGTTTGGATTGCAGTTGCAATCTTCAAACGTAAGTTTGCTCTATTTGAACGACGCTAAGCATTTTGTTTGTTAACTTGATTTTATCCAACGAAAAATTGCCTCCCAACGTACGTTCACCAAAAGCAAGATTTTCTTGCTTTTGTGTTGAAATTTGAGATAAAAATTTGATCAAACTTACTTTTTAAATAAAAGTTTCCAAATATAAATTACGTTACTATAAACTTACTTTTAACCAAACTTAAGTTTGCAAACACACTTTCAACTAAACTTAAGTTTACCAACTGTAATCCAAACACACACTAAATCATTAGTGATCTGAAGACTTGATTTTCCACAAAAGTATTGGGCCAAAACATTTTTAGACGACTGCAAATCTTCATGACTTATCTGTTTTATTCTCTTCCCACTGGTTATATTCTGCTTTCTGTGTCTTCACTGCTGCACTGCAATTTATCTTTGTTCTTGATAATATGAACCTCTTGGTCACCTTCTTTGCCCAACAACAGCAAGTACAGACCAATGATGACAATAAATGCGCCTATGATGCTGAAGAAGACTTTGTGTAAGCAAGTTTCAGAATTATAATTCTCATTCAGGGAGTATTGGATGTTTAACGCGCATGGTTTTACTTTATTTTGGGCTGAGTAAACAAAAAAAAAAATTTACGTACTGTAATTTATGGATAAAGATATATGCAAATCCTTGAATGCTAACAAGTTGTACACGTGCTCATTGGTGACTATTTTATGTTGGTAATATTAAAAAAGATACTATATTACTATCACATATTTAAAAGCTAAATTACCATGATACTACATAATATCATATACATAGTGCTAATGTCCACGCATTACTATAAGCTAAAGACACTTAAATAACTTTATTATATTTCTAATATGTCTCTTTCACATGAGTGTTCTTTGAACTTGAAGCGTAAATAATGAATCAAACTCTTTACTTGATTATAAAAACTCTAATATTATGTTATAAACCAACTGTTACAAAAGTTTAAATTGTATATAAGTTGCTTATTATATACAATTTGTATTTGGGAGACATAAAAAAGACTGACATTAACTACACTGACATTAATAAGTACAGGCCAGTCTAAAGAGATGTAGAAAAATTGTTTTTGTTAAACTAGATTTATCTGCAATTCATTGTTTTGCAATTTTGAAAAGAAAAATCAAAATGATGAGGCATCGATTATTACCTGCCCAAATAAAGTTTCTCACCAAGGACGAAGTATGCCAAAATTGCCACTAATATTGTAGAAAGAGGGTTAAACATTGTGACAAAAACTGGCCCTTTTTTCTCAGTGCACCATAATTGAATGTAGATTATCAAACCAGCAACGACAATTCCCTGCCATTAATGATTGATATCGTTAGAACTCTAGATTTTGTACTTGTTTTTTTGGTACAAATATTTTGTACGCTTTATCAGCTGATTATTATGCTTACACCATATAAGGTGGACCACAAGTCAATGTTGAGCCCTATAGTCCATGATGAAGGGTTACGCTCTGCTATCGCGGCGAAAACAGCTGATTGTGCTGCTCCAATAAAGCACATCCACGTAGTGAGTGACAGTTGGGCAGGGTATCTTTTCAAAATGGCTGCCTGAATTCACAATTACATGATATCAGAATGGTAATAATTCTCGTTTATTCTCCTACTTAATTTTTTTATTAATTTTTTAATTATTAAATAAAAAAATATTAAATATTTTTTATATTTTTAAGACATTAAATATAATAACAACAACAATAATAATTAAATTTTTTTCTATTAAGATGTAAAATTAATTACATAAATCAAACAACACTATTATATCATATTATAAATTAAGTCTTTAAAAATACTATTTAAATCTAAATCTTTTTTAATTATTTCACCTATAGTCTTTTTTATCTTCTACTTCTAACTATTAATTATCTTCCACTTGATTTATTATTTTTATCGAGACTTCTAAGAATCTTTTCTTTATATGTTCAAATCACATAAAATGAAATTCTACTATTTTTTTCGACAATAAGTGTTATCATTTTTTAAAATATTAAATACATTTATTTTTTTATTTAATACTTTCTTTAATTATTTAATATTAAAAAAATTATTATAAAAAAATTGTAAGAAAATATACCACTCTTCCCAATTACACTGAGGCAAGAGCAGCAATAAGAATCAAAACCATTATTTAAATTATGAACGTTAGATTGAAGCCAGCTCTTTCTCTACGCATGATGTATAAGATGTTCACTTAAAACTTATCATAAGTTATAAGGTGAAAACCTGCATAATGTACCATATAGACCATGTTACACAGCTTGAAACTGTAAGAAGTGAACCCTTTAACCAGCTCTCATGGATAGCGGCACTTTTTCCTTGAATATGGATTAGAGGACGCCATAAATTTCTCATACTGGGTCCTTTATATAGTGTCATAGTTATTACACCAGCTAAGGAGGTCAAGGTCCCTAGAACTTTTGCTATACCACGAGGATGTCGAAGATCAAGAACCTCAAACCTGCATTTAAGTCAACTCTCTCAAGGATACAATAAAATGTAAATATTATTATGGCTTGTGTTTAAAAACTCCAAAATCATGTAGATCAAGAATTAAGCAAACCTGAGTGCCACTGCAATAATGAAGGTAAGGGAAGCTATGGTGTTGACCATGGAAGCAACAAAGGTCGGAGAAGTGTATTTTAGGCTTGCAAAGTACATATTAAGGGTCAAACTAATCCTGGAATTTTTCAAAAGTAGACAAATTAGGTTTCCATACTTCCATATAGTGTAGAAGCATGCATTTTATTTGTACTTACCCCATCAGAGAAAGCACAAAAATTTCCATTAAAAGAGCAAATGTCAGCTTTGGTCTTGTATTTCTGCAAGGAAAAACAGAAAGTTAATTGTCAGATACATGATAAATGCTCTATGATTATACTAAATTCAATTGTTAACTTGAAACAAACAGATCGAAAATGAAAAGGAATGTAAATGTTAAATTTTATGAATGTAAATGTTAAATTTGATATTAAATCCGTGCTTAAATACTTAATTAATATTAAGTTAATTTTTTAAAGTTCGCGATAACACAGTGTCATACACGCATCAATGTTAAATTTGATATTAAAGTGCAACCGAAGATGGATAACACAGGCATCAATGTACTCATTCAAGCGTCCGTGAATCAATTCAAGCATATTCATACCACAAAGAAAAGAGTCACGCAAATGAAGACCATCACATGCACTAAAGACACTCACAAACAGCCAGCTAACATATTGGCAATAGTTGCCTTGAACATATGTATATGTACCTCTCCAGAAAGTATGCAAAAGGGAACATCACAACCCCAGCCACAATATGCCGATAGGTAACATACACATAAGGACTCATCCCATGGTTGAAGGAGGCTTCAGTGATAAAATATAAGAAGGTATAGCCCACCTGAGCTAAGACCATGAGCAGATGTGGCTTGAACTTACTGTAAACAAGCACAAGATCAAATCTTTTCTGTTCCATAAGTTTAGTAAAGGGCTTCTCTCCCGTACTTTTTCTCAAGCTCTCAAGAAGCACAACACATACAAATGTAATATACAAGTTGATGGGGTAGTTGAATGTGATTCATAATGCATGTTGATGGTATCCTGTTCCTACAATATGTATTCAAGATTCCTGACTAGGACCTCAGAGAGTATAAATTATGAATTATCCTTTTAAAAAAAATGATATTTCGTATTATGAATTATCATTTAAAAAAAAAATGCTGGTTGAAGATTACATCACCAAACTATAGCAGAAATTTCCTTAACTAATTTATATGATGTGTGTCCTGAATTATTGAGTGACATCACACGCGGAGGAGCCTAATTGATTAGCTGAATTTGATTATCTTTTGCACTTCTCTATAGCTGACATCTGTGCATATATGGCTGAAAACTTCAGCTGATCTCGAAGAATATTTTTTCTCACTTTCATGTTGCCCCAGTGATCTAGTGGTATCTAATTTGGAAAGGGCAAAAAAGAAAAAAATAAAGAATCGTGCATTGCAAAAGTGATCCACAGCTGTTGAGATGTTGTATTAAATTTAAGAATCAAGCACTTTAATTTCCATATAGCCATACAATTCATCACCTCTAGAACAATCCAGCACTACTTTCAATTTTTTTTTTCTTTCTAAACATACATATATCCAAAACAGTTAACCTTTGGTGCATGACTAGTGCGAAGCACTCAAGCTATAGCCCACAGCATGAATACAGATTACAACAATAGTTTCTTTATATTAATCGATTCATATAGTCCAATCCTAACCATTTGTCCTTTCATCTTTCTTAATGGAAAGCACTTTCTTAAATTGTTAATTGAATTAATGCATGCAATGGATAGTATTGGTGAAATAAGATAAGACTAAGCTAATGGCCCATCATTGATTTGGAAACTTCTTATTATTGTTGGTACTTGATTAATTTCGTAAAGACATCAAGATAATCCTTGAACATAAGATTTGGTTAACTTTTCTTGATTGATTGCCATTCTGTGTTCAATTTATTTTTACTATAAAGTCACGTTTCTTGTCACTCTTGTGCAGTTAGTCGGTTAATTTTTATAATGCATTAGTGGCAATTGAAACTTGGTTATGAAAAAGGGGTAGAAAATGTCCTGGCTTACTAGCTAGTTCATATTCTCACCTTAATGTTTGGTCGGAACATTGAAAAATAAGGAGAATGATGATGAAAAGTTTTTAACTTTTTACTTTCGTTCTTCGGTACTTTGTGAAGAAAAGAAAAAATAATTAAAAAAATAAAAACAAATTTGATAATATTTTTAATTTCGGATTTATTAACCACTCAACTGCTTTATTAAATCAATAAGTAGTTATTCATCAAATACTATTTGGACATTGTTAATCAATTGGATATTTAACTGTTCTTAAATTGAAAATATTTTTCATTAGAATTTCTATTCTATAATATTTCCAAAATTATTTATTTAAATTTTGATATTATATTTTCATATCAGTTTCCTTCTCATTTGGAATAAAAGTAAGTTACAAACGATTGATTGCAAATATAGTTACTCTATTTTCATTTCATCTTTTTTATTAGCTTGCCAAGTAAATATATATAAAAAAAACTTAAAACTTTTATTTCCATGCCTTTCATTTTCAATTCTTCATTTTTATTTATGTACTAGTCACATAAAGCTATACTGCACCTTTTGTTTTCTCGTTCGAAAGACTAGGAGAAGAAACTTCAATTTGTGGAGAGAAAGCTTTGGTCTAAGAAATATAACAGCATCTAAGTCCACAAAAAATTATTTGACACGTTCTTAAAAATTCCTCATACTAATCATTACAAAGTAGTCCAGAAATATACCAACAGCAGCTAAGTGCTTTCAATGGGGAATTTTGCTGCTTCCAGTGTTCCACTTACTTTTGTTGGCTCCTTCTATGCCTTAGCTTTAATATATGTATCAGTTATATATTTTGATGTCGTTGAGATGATGCTGACTTCCACTTAGCACCACAAAAGGTTTATTATTTCTCCTAAGGAAATAATAATTTAATACTGATTTAGTGGTGTTCCTTTAAGCAAAACTTCAGCATCAAGGTGTCACAGTGCCACTTAGTGCCTCATGTTTCCAGAGGCACAAGTTCAGGTAAATTGAAGACCAAAATGCCAAACCACCGGTTTTGAAATCAACAGAGTTATTTTAGGAAGTTACTGATCTGTCAAGATCCAAAAAAGTTCCATTCCATATGCCCTGTACTGTACACATTCTGTGTGGAATCTGAACACTTATTTTGCAGTACCATGTGAACTGTGTGCTTTCCACTCTCCTTAGTGGTAACCTAGGGGCAACTAGCCGGAGAAAAGTCTTAATTTTATAGGCTGCCCTGGATACAATATTATTATGAAAGCTTTACATTTATATTTATTCCCAATTTGATTTAATAGAATTTAAATTTATTATAATTGAATCATTAATATAAATTATAAAAAGATAATCAATTCCACCTAAAATAACTCTAAATGTGAAATGGTAGAAGGGAACCTGTGGTTCATTCCAGGCATGGAGTTTCTCAAGGATAAAAATATTTATGTTTCAACTCTACTTTTCTCATATAAGACATTTTTGTGAGTGAACGAATAATCAAAAGGTCCTACTACATAAAATCAGCTACATTTACAGCTTAAAACAAGTTGTATTTTACATTCTTCAAGACAATTTCTCAGTACTAATGCAATTAATGAGACTCACATCAAAGGGCCATCAAATCCACTGCGTTCTTCTAAAATAAGAGTATGATAACTCTCAACTCCTACTCGCTTTCTGGATACCCACTGCCAAAGAGTAGTTTTGCAAACCACTTATAGCAAGTGGCTTCTTGTTTGCGAATTGAAAAGTCAATTCTAGTTTCTGAAACCAGTTTTTCCACCATTTTCATCAACCAAAGTTTTCCTTTTATGTTATAGCTTGATAAACTAAATAAATCACTCTAAACTCAATTCTAAATCTTCATTTATTCCTTTTGTGGTGTATTCTTGTGCTTTTCAATTATAAATCTTCATCTATTGCTCAGAAACTTTATTTTTCTCATACCAAATTACCAGAATATTTAAATATATATTATTTTTATTTGAATATTACGTCAATATAATACGTAATCAGAAGTGATTATTTTCGTAATATTTGATTTCCAATAAAATTATTCAAATATTATTTGAGTTTCAAGTGACAAAACAGATGACAACTTATTTTCTCATACCAAATTATTAGAATATTCAAATATGTATTGTTTTTTATTCAAATATTGTGTCAACATAGTACGTAATCAAAAGCGATGACTTTCGTAATATTTGATTTTCAATAAAAATATGCAAATATTATTAGAGTTTCAAGTGACAAAAAGATGATTTTTCATGAAATATGAAGCTTATGCTAGGAAATTAATAAAAAAAAAAAAAAGAATAACAAGCATGTTGTTGACTATGTTGACTAAAAATCTAGTTTGTGGTTTGGTAAAACAATAGATTGTGAAACCATTATTTTTCACCTCCCTCATAAATCCAAAGTTTTCTTTTTTGGTGTATAATAATCCTCTCCCTAGATGATTTCAATAGCTTATGCAAAAAGATGTTTGGTTTTGCTCTATTTGATGAAAACATTTGAATTAGGTGGTCAATGTCCTAATTGCATGTTGGGTATAGCCTATAACCATTAAACATTATATTCTAAACGGGTATCTCTCCTTCTTTAACCATAGTTAATTATAAATCTTTAGCCCATGCCAATATATCATCTCACTTATGCCATATCCCCCTTTCCGTGATATTTTTTCACTGGTCTTTACACTTGTTATTGGAACTACTGCACCCAAACATTTCAGAGAAAGGTATGAAAAGATAACACGTTCATTTCACCTTCACGAACCATTCATACTCTTTTTTTTTTCATTATGTGTTTTTTTATGAAATTTCACTGGTCATAAAATTTTATATCCTTTAAATGCAAAAAGGGCTACATAACTATGTTATTCCACCTAATGTACCCAAGCATTTGGAAGAGGGGGATGCAATTCTTAACACGTTTATTTCACCTTTACACCAATCATACTCTAATTGTGAATTTTTTTGAGATTCTAACATACTGAGATTAAAATATTCAAATTGCATGTTAAATTAATCGAATATTATTTTACCTGATGACATAATTAACTATTGACTGACTTGAAAATATTCAAATTACATGTTAAATTAATTGAATATTCCTTTAACAGAAGAAATAATTAACTACTAACTTTAAAATATTCGAATACAAGCTTCATTTATTCAAATAATGATATGTTAATCAAATTCATAAAGTTACTGACATTAAAATAGTCGAATGTAATGTGAGAATATTCAAATTTTATTTTAATTGAAGAAATGTTGAGCTACTGATATTAAGTATACTTGAAATGATTCATATACTTGAACATTTTAGTATGAAATCAGAATATTGAATAATAGGTTTTGATCTTGAGACATGTGAAGATGGATATAAACATTTGGAAGTGTCGAGCATAATGAAAATGATAATGTGAAATCAACGATGTATAAGAGTAGCCCTCATGAGAACCAACTTAAAAGCTGTCAATATAAAAGTATAAGAAGACGTTTACCCTTATAGAAGAGAAACTATTTAGTCAATTTCAAGAAACAAGCTACAATTGCTGTTCTGAAATTTCATCAAGATTACAAGTTATAAATTTTGGTTAAAGCACAATACTTACCAAATGTTGCAACTTTTAGTTAGTTCTATATCTCACCAAATGTTACAACTTTTGGTTAGTGTTCTACACCTCACCAAATCTTGAATTCTTTAAGAAATAACAGGTTCCGTACTGACATCATTATCTATCTTTTAAACAGTTCCTTCTCTAGCTATAATGTTGTTATTAGTGACTAGATCCAGGGTCTGGCACAAAGATACTCTACTCTATTCATAGCTGTAAGAAAATGACCTATCGACAGAAATGATCATGGAGACAAACATGAGCCCTTTTCAAGCACCAAAAAGATGCTCGTGAGGTAAGATAAGAGAAAACCAACTAACAAAAGCGTCTACTAGCAACCCAATTTCCAGTAAACATATAAGGTTTGATCTTCTAGTCACAGGATCAGTAAATCAACATGACACTATTGGTAGACTAATTTCTTTGCACGGCAAAATCACATATACATTTTTCTCTCTCTTTACAATCCGCTGCTATCCCAATTCCGTTTGTAATGAAGGGATCATATTTAAACGTGTGTAAAGTTCTACTCTATTTCCTTTCCTATTAACACTTTCAAAGAAAATTTTCATAAGATGAACTTCTGTTGGATGATAGAATTCTGGCGGAATATAGAGTCTGCTACCCTGCAGCTAATAGCCAAAGCATAATTAGGGACGAAATTGAAATCGGTATCCAGCTCAAGAAGGCTAACGCAACTGAAATCTGGTACTTTTGGCATTCCTCTCCAAAATGGCAGTGTCCCAGATCATGAAAGTACAAAACTGTGATGCCGGCTGAAGAAGAAGCTGCTGCTAGTGATAGCATTGCTGTTACCTGTGGACAATGGTCAAGAAGACTTGTAAACGAAAAATCATAACTTCAGAACTCTTGCTGTATGTAACAAACCAATTAGTAAGAGTAAAGGTTTTGGCAGAGGCTAACCCAATCTCCAACTACAAAGAGGCTAACCAGTACAGGGTTGTGGAGAACCTTCTTTCTCACCAGGGCATATGCATCCAATAAAGCAAGCACAAAACTCCAAATGACTTGTAAACCCATTGAAGCTATCAAGTAGCTGCAATACCAATGGAACAGTCAGCATTAAGTTATTCCACATCCAACAACCAAGCATGCTATTGATGAACAGCACGAGTACATTTCTTGACCATCATATTGATAGTAAAATAGTTCATGACATACTTGTTTTCATCACTATATAGGAAAAAGAAGAACATAGACATGAACACAAAACAAAATTGATAGTCAGGACTTATATCACACTCCACTGAGGTTTTACCAAAGACCTCCCTCTTTGGCCAACACTCATCTCTATCTCGCCTCCAAGCCTAGTTTCATACTCAGCTGAGCTGAGTTCATTTTATTCAGAATTCCACTCTCAGTTCAGTCACCATTTGCAAGGAAAGCCAAAGCTCATATAGCCATTTTCACATTCATTTCCTCAATTCTTATTTCTTAGCATCCAAGCATACACTAATTAAGAAAAGGAGCTTAAAATTTAATGTCAACATGATGAATTTGAACTTTTTAAGTAGTAATTATGATCTAAAAGTATTATTCATAGGCTTTTAGGTACAGAATAAAGAGAACCGCAGAGAGGGAGTATGAAGTGAACATGTCCACCAATGAATCTGACTGAATTAAGATACAACACTCCTAATGAGTAATCTGTTGCAACAAAATCAATCACCTCGTAGTCCTAATTGTTCAGTGGTAAATACATGTTTTCCTCAGTAGGTAGGCCAAAATCTCCAAGTACACCTTGTGTGTCAAAATCAATAGGAAAGTGTATTTGAAATTGAATTATTTAGCAGGTTCATATTCTAACAATTTGAAAACCAACGAGCAACTGGCATTGTGCAAACTGCTGGCATGGGTAGTTGGCATGCAGTTATCTACCCAAAGTGAGTAACATAAAAGTACGAGAATTTTGGAAGTATTTTGCTGGCCAGACATTGAGAGCATCTTGCCTGGCCACTGAATTTAACAGAAAAAGGTCCTAAAAAACATTATAAAACCATCTCAGTGTGGTTGAGTAATATTTGTTTCATAGCAATAGTCAAACATCAAGATTGCTAATTGTATAAATTAAACATGTGCGCCAGTAAATAGTAAACATTGCAGTTAATTGTCAATGCCGTAGGGAAATAACTAGAGACAGACACATGATTTCCACTTCTCATTTACAGGTGATTTAAGAATGAAAGACATACCCCAGTAAATAATGTTTTAGTGGAATAATTTCAAGAACTTTATGTACAAGTCTCATGAGAATGCAGATAGGATCTAACTCGGAGAAGATGCTATTCCAATTCCCATCATCCTCACAACTATGAGTACCCTTTCATTCCATTCATTCTGTTAGACATCTAGGTTCAGAAGCAAATTTTGCTAATCCAACAAATCAGACAGTTGTTGATTTACTTATTCTTATGGAGTCAATAAGGTAAACAACTCACTAGTGAACTTTTATACAAGATACATTTGTTTCAGCCACGTCAAAATTATGATTCACATCTATTGTATCCAAAAATAAGCTTCATGGATATCAGAGTTCCCAAATCCCAACAACAATAACAAATTCCCAGTACACATTCCGGTCATGACTGTTATATACAATGTCCTAAACTTGCTTGAAAAAGCTAATTTGACTTATATGCATTTATCCAGATATGAAACTGAATCAATAACAAACAGTTAGATAACATATGACCAATGTGTTTTGAGAATATGATAGTCCTGCAACAAAATCACGACAAAAAAAGATAAATGCATGAAAAAGTTTCAGAAAAGTAAAATCTGTCATTACCAAAAGGCTGTAAAATTAAAGAAACTGGGTGTGGTAGCCATGGAAGCAATTGAACCAGTAGCAAAAATGAACTGTGACATCCTCAGAACCAAACCAAGGAAAGTGCCTGGTGTCCCAGGGAAATCCTTCATCTTTCTGTTAAAATCAAGCAACTGCTGAGATTCTCAATGGTTAAAGATCAACACCCATCTTCAGATTTGAGCCACCATTGCAGAAAAAATCACCAAAGAACCCAAAGGCAAGACCTTTAAGGCTAGAACATCCACTTGCCACTTCAAAACACCACAGAAACAGGAAGACAAGGCCAAGAGATGGAGACCCAGAATGGAAAAGGAGACAAATTGGAGGTGCTAAGGGAAAATGGAATCTGGGGGGAGCACAAAACCTACCAGAGAGGATGAAAAAGGAAAGGTGTCAAGGGAAAAACAACAAGACAAGGAAAAGAGCAAATAGAGACATTACATTAGATTAGAGGAGCAAAGTTAAGGTTAGCAACAGTCAAAAGTGTGACCAAACAGAACAACCCAAACTTGGTTGGTTGCTTGCAATTGCATGCTCCCTTCTTTTCTGAGTTCTGTTATGACACAATGAAAGTGATGGCTCACCCCACCCACGCATCCCTAATAGCGTGCAAGTTATTTCATTAAAGTGTGTGGTGTCGGCCCACTACATCTGCAATACTGTGTCATGATTACATACTTGATACATTTTTGTAGAAATTGTTGATGGATAATTGAAGAAGTATTGTCAACTTCTTCTATCAATTGGATTGACATATACACGTTTTTTTTCTTAATTTTGGATTAATTTTTTTGTAGTATCTTTAATTTTAAAAAATTTGATAAATCATATACCTCTGGTTGACTTATGCTTTCACCCAAAAAAAAAAATCTGAAAATATTTTAAAGTGTATTAATGCATCTGACAATTTTTATATATATTTTTATTTAAAATTAAAAGTAAAAAATTTTAAATTTTAAATAATTATATAAATATATATTTATCAATTTTATTTTAATTTTTAAAATTAACATAATTATTTTTATTAACTATAATTTTACTTTTAAAAAATGAATTATACGATAAAGAGTCCCATATCAAAGTCAAGTTTTATTGTAATAATAATATAATAATATCAATGACATAAACCTAAATTGATTTGCATCAGAATCACTTAAAATTATGTGTTGTTTATAAGAATGTAAAATAATGACTTCAATGTAAATTGATTTGCATCTTCAATGTCCCGTATTCTTTTATGTTCGAGAATATTCGAACACATGATTAGTTGTCTAAATCTCAAGTGGCTGTCAAAACAATCCGCGACGGAGTTAGACCCTGCAAGTTAGGATAAGCACTAGTGAATAGTGATGACATATAAAAAGTATTAAAAATAGTAATAATAACAAAAATGTATGAGAAAAACAATAAATCAAGAGCTTTTCTACTGTCTTAAAGTTAAAAATAGAATTTTCATGTATAAAAAGTTTTAGAATAAAAAAAAGAAAGTAATAATTACATATCGTTAAAGAAAAGAAGGATTGAGTTATTGTCAATAAAAAAGAGATAGGGAAAGAAGAGTTTTCATTCTTAAAGTCATATCGAATGCCAATATGCATTAATAGAGAAAAGAAAATTGAGAAAATCTTGCCAAGGAACAGTTTCTTATATCATATTTAAGACTTTCACTAACTTATTATATATTATTATGTAAAGGCATGTTAATTAAAGCATATATCACTGATTGAGTCAGCCTTACCATTTTGTTAAATTAAAATCGTTTATATATTTCACGCTTAGTTAATCAATGACTATATATATATAGGAAGAGATTTTTTTACATTTAATATAAGTGAAAAAGATTTATATTTAATTTTATATTTTTTATTTTATTATAATTATATAACTATAATAAGAGATAAATGATAATCATAAGATCACGATAAAATAAAGGATATAAGATTAGATGCGTGGGTATTTACTATTTTAATATGTATGGGTAATAACTAATAAATTATATTAAGTGTGTGTTTGATTGATTATGAAAAACTTTAATTATTTCAATAATCGATTATTATATAAAAACTTTTTGTTATAATCGATTATAATCGATTTATTTTTATCTTTGGATATATTAAATAAAAATTTATTTTAAATTAATCTATTTCGTTTGGTTGATATAAAAAAAATCGCTTTTATGTATTAAATTACAAAAATAAGTATAAAATGATTAAAAAAATTATTTGATTGAGACAAAATAATATTTACATATCAAAATGTAAAGAATAATCTATAAACTAAATCATAAGTTTCAATCTTCAACATTATAAAAATTAGTTTAAATTTTTTTTTATTTTACATTAAATTTCGTGTAAAAACTAAAGTTTATTTTGTTAAATATAATTAAACACTGTTAAAATAAATTTTTTTTTTCAAAAAAAACTGTTTCCAACTAAAAAAAAGTGCAACCAAACGTGCACTAAATTGTTTCTTAAGATGTAATAGTAATGATTAATAAAAAATGAAATTTATTTAATTAAATATGTATATATGTGTATTTACTCTTATTATTAAATTATTTTTTATATTAATTAAAAAAAAACATTCTAAACAATTTATAAACTCGTGATACACAAATAATTCAACTACTATCTCTTTAAAGACACTAAAATCTTTTAATGTGTTTAACATTTTTTTTTGTATTTTAAGGGTAGCCTGTGCTCTACCTCAATTACATGTGGCATGAAAATAGAGCTCAATTCAATTATTGTAAGATTGAAATTGAGTTTGTAAAAAAAAAAACAATGAAATTGAGTTTATTCGAGTTATCTATAGCACAAGCACTAAAACATTTAGTTAGGAATGCTGATTTGCAGAACCATTTAAGTCCAAGAAAACTCTTTTATAAGAGCAGTAAAGAATTGAAATTAGGCATCATTCATCTTTGACTTTGTAGCTTAATCATGGATTCCTTCATACACAAGAAAAGCAGGCCTCTAAACTATGACAAATTCTCCTCTGCCTTCTCGGTTTGACCATCAACAATTATGCAGCCAAGCCCACCAAGATCCGTGAAGACAAGTTCCACCTCATATAAATAATCTACTTCACTCTGCGCCTTTGGGTTTTTCACTAAAATTAAAGTGATACCCTCGTACTTTTCCCTACACAATCATTTCCAAACATTTGAAAGTCAACGTTAACTACTCCCCTGCCAACATACTGCGAGCAAAAAATGTCAATAGGATCCATTAACTGAGATAACTCAAGAAAGTTAAGGTTAGTAAGCATCACTTCCATAATTCAAATATTTTTAAAAATTCAAATGACAATTTTGTTTTTTCCTTTTGATTACAAGACTAGCAAAATTCTATACCATAACATGAGAAAAATGGGAAGGCCAAAAAGAAAAGATCCTTAAAAAATTAGACTTAGATAAACAAGAGAATGAGAGAAAAGGGGCACAAAGAAGGAAAAACTTCGAAATCTAGCTCTATCAATTGTCCTTAGCAACTCCACCAAGGGCACATGAACAATAGAAACTACAACTTTAAAAACAGTCTCATTATATGTCTAACTTTTATACGTTCAATTTTTTTTAACTTACTCACAAATTCATTTTGTATTTCGCAAGAATGTTACAGTTGCATACAGGATGATTTGACATCTTTTTCACATTAACATATGGTGTAAATATAATGTGTGTATAAAAATTAGACACAAAACATTTTCCCTTGAAGTATAAACTTGGGAGGGTAAGGAAAAACTGTATTTTTCATTATGACATAAAGTAGGAGCAAACAATACTCCAAATGACAAACAGAAAAGGAAGGTGGGAGGGAGGAAGACTCGCTATTAGGAATTGGAGGTAATCCAAGTTAGTCAAATATCCATGGCTGAATGGTAAGCTACCCTTTTTTGCAAGTAGAAGAAATTCTTAGAATGTGAAGACTAACAAATTCTATTGCATGTTACCTAATTTTATGCCACAGAGATACAAATAATAAATGTACCTTGTACCACCTAAATTTTTAAAACTAGAACTTAACAAAATACAACATGGATAAATATACAGTCGTAACCTATATATATATATGTAACGTATTTAGCGAGATAAATATTTATTATAAGAGGTGAGATGAGTGAATTTTGACTTTTGGATCTTACATGAATGGTCAAGATTAAAACATAGATATATGTGACTTTTTTAAGTAGTCACATGACTTTTAAGTAACTTTTAATCTAGATCATTCATATATAGTTGTATGGTTAAGATTTACTCATTTCACTCTTTCACAATAAAAATTCATCTCACTAGATATGTCTTATATATAGGGAGCATATCTGTTGAGAGAAGTGTTTATTGTAAGAGGTGAGATGAGTAAATCTTGATTATTGAATCTTACATGAATGGTCAATATTAGAACATAAATGCATGTGACTTTTTTAAGTAGTCATATGACCTTTAAGTAACTTTTAATCTTGATCATCCATGTATGATTGTATGATCAAGATTTACTCTTATCACCGTCTCACAATCAAAAGTCCTCTTATTAGATATGCCCTCTATATATAAATATATATATTATTGAACTCATGAACTTATATGTTGACAGAATGCTCATATGCACACCTCTACTTTTTGATAATTGAAAAACTATTCAATATGCAAAAATGAGTTCATGATCAATATCTTGTGAAAACAGAAACTGGTGGCACAGATAAGAAACTGGCTGTGAAGACAACAATTTAAAAAATCAAATACTCATAGAAACTGATTGCAAAAGCAAAAATTGAGGTGTGAAGCTGTTTTATATGAAACATTCACAACAAAACTCTTGGGAAGAAATAACTAGATCTGCAATGAAAACATTGCCTGCCACAGGTTGCCCATTCTTTACCTGGCAACAATCAGGAAAAAGAAACCAACCTAATTACAATCTCAGTTCAGATATATTTCATTGCATTCTTCTCATATTCAAGTCTCTGTAAAAAAGATCTAAAGCAAGGTATGAAATAACTTTCATCACCACAAAAACAATGAAAAGTTGACGAGGGGGAAAACATGCAGTACATATATAATACTGTAAGTGTAAGTTGCACAAAAGATTTTAGCAATTAGCATAAACATAGCAGGAAAAAAAAAATTGGCAGGATACAGCTAGGGATGTCAATGGGGTGGGGTGGGGAGAAAACTATCCAGATCCCCAGTGAGGAAGTAGGTATCTACAAGTATCTAATTAAATAAGAGAAAATTATGAAAATCACAGAAGAAAGAAAGATAAATGGAAAAAATTCTGGCATCACAAACTCAACCTTGTACAGCAACATGATACATCAAAAATACACACCCAACCTTGTACAGCAACATGATACTTCAAAATTACACAACTCTGACCAACAAGCAACAACATGAAATTCTGAAATTCAATAATAATGTTCAGCAGATTTAAATCCAAAAATTCAACTGACACCATAATCTAAAATGCAAATCCCAAATTTAGATGAACAATACTACTGAATTCCCAGTTTCCAACAACGTTTTCTCCCATAGCTTCATCATCCCAAAACTTTATCAGTTGATGAAGAAGCTCTCCATGGAACTTGATTCCTGCAAAAGTATATTTACTTTATGAAAAGAATTTTATTTTAAACAATACACATTAGTGTGAAATTACTCTAGGAAACATTCACTCACGTCATCTTTTTCTTCTTGGGTTGTACAATGCTTAAAGTCCACTTTTGAAGAACCTGAGAAAAAAGAATTCGATTTAATTGTAATTTTCAAACAATAGAAGATAGATATTAAATTAAAATTATGTTACCTTGCATGTCAGTCCATAGCCAATCTTGGGCACACATCAATGCCTCCACTGTATCTGGGTACAACTTACTACGAACTGGAGTAAGAAAGCGACCACTAGTACTAAAAGTTGACTCTGAAGCAACTGTGGATATAGGAGTGGCTAGGAAATCTCTAGCAATTCTCTGCAAGGTTGGGTATTTCAACCCATTTATTTTCCACCAAGTTAAGATGTCAAACTCTTCATCTAAATTAATACGCAATACTTGCTCATCTAAATAGTGGTCCAGTTCTGACTTTATATTCATATAGGCAGATTGTTGACTAACAAACATGGCAAAGTTAGACCTCCAATTATCCTTTCTTCTAGCAGAACTTGTAGCTGTTACAGTTGCCCTTGCAGATGAAGAACTAGTCTCATTTTCCTTGGACTTGTTCTTATACTCTGTAAATAAATCTTGGCAAACAGTTTTCACCTTTTCAATTTCATGATGTGCATGTTCTCCATATATATGAGGAAAAAAGTAATTCAACAACTGCATTTTATACCTAGGATCTAAAACTGCTCCCACTGCCATCACCTCATTGATCTCACCCCAATAATTGTCAAACTTGGCAATCATGCTTGAAGCCATTTGCTGAATGATGACATTGGGACAGCTTAGCCATTCTCTCATAGTCAATCTAATTTCACAAACTTTTGGGAAGTAAACATTTGAAGTTGGACACGTGGTACCAGAAAATAATTCAGCCACACCATAAAACAATTCCAGCCTTTGACAAATTTCCTTTGCCAAATTCCAGTCATCTTCACATGGCAAAGATATATATTGAGGTTCTTCTTGTGTCAAGCGATAAAAAACTTCTCTATATGGTATAGCAGCATCAAGCATCAAAAAGGTAGATGTCCACCTAGTTTTGCAATCAAGAACAAGTTTTTTGTTGTAAGAAATGTTTAGTTGATCACATGTTTCTTTAAATTTTTCCTCTCTCTCTGGTGTTGCTTTCCAAAAGTGAACACTTTCTCTAACTTTTTCACTAGCAACAGAGATTATAGACAGCCCATCCTTCACAATCAGATTTAGTATATGATTACAGCAACGCATGCGAAATAATTGACCACCCAAAATAAATGACCCCGGTGAAATCTTATTTAAAATGCAGTCAAAGATAGCATCATTTGTGCTACAATTACCAACAGTCAAGGTAGACAGCTTTCTATCGAGATTCCAATCCATCAAACATTGTACTAAAACATCAGAAAGAGAATCGACTGACTGGGGAGCAGGCATATAAATGAACCTAAAACATATAATAAGTAGACAATTTCAATAATACACACAAAGTGACCAACAACCAGAAAGAAAGAACAAGATATTAGAAAAAAAAAATGTATTATATTATTACCTCAAAATCCGGCTTTGCAGTGTCCAAGAATCATCAATATAATGTGCTTTGATGGCCATGTAGTCTCGTTTTTGGTTGCTAGAAGTCCACATATCAGTTGTGATTGCAATCCGACTTTGATTCTTTGACAGCAACTTCATTGTTTTTAATTTCTCATGATCATAAAGTTTCAAAATATCATTCTTAACTGTCTTACGAGAAACCACACTAAATAGAGGCTGAATAGCATTGCAAAATTCTCTAAAACCAGCATGCTCAACAATGGAAATTGGATACTCATGAAGAATAATCATAAGAGCAAGTTCCCTCCTTATTGTTTCTTGATTAAATGCATAATTACCAACCCCAATTGTTTCATCAGTAGATGATATTGCCCCTTCTACATGCATTGGAGCTTCAGATAATGGAAGTTGATTGCTATCCACTGGAGTAAAGGTTTGCTCATTAGACATTCTAGCAATAAAAAAACAAAGGGGACATTACATCAATTACACATTGATCACGCTAAAATGAAGAATGAGATTCAATAAAAATGGATCAAATCAATGAAAAAGAAAAAAAAATAAAAAAAGAATTATCCTATCATATGACTTTCAACCATATATAAAAAAGTATTTGGGTTTGGTTCATTTCAAGAAGGACTGCCAATGTTGCAATTTTTGGGAAGAACAAACTTCTTGTCGCAAATGTTGTTGATTCATGTTGTGCGATATCAAGGAATCATAAGGTAACTTCAAAATAGAAGTTCATATTCTCAAACAAATGTAATCTATAGATTAAATCTCATATATCATGCTGTTCAATTAAAAAAATAGCACTATATTTATTCACTGAGTCACAACCTACCACAAATCACAACCACCAAGGTATTGTTGTTCATAATAGAATGGAAGGGGGACAAAGAAAAAATTTTGGGGTTGGACTCAAAACAGAGGCTACACCAATTCACCAAACCGAAGTTGCAGAGGTGACAAAAGTAACAAAATTGATGCCTCCTAGTCCTTCCTGAATGTAGATTGTAGCTAATAATGACTTTGGAGATAAACTCAATTGAGCGAAGAAAGCAACTAGTACTCAGAGATATATAAAAATAAAGTCTAACATTAACAAAAAAAGGGTACAATCTCAGTCATCTAATAACATCAATAATCACATTTAATTTAAAAGTAAACTGGATCTGGAAGTTTAAAAAAACATAAAAATAAAATAAATTCAAAATGCTAATGAGAAGATGAAGAGAAGAGGAGAGCTGACGCTGTTGTTTGGATCAGTTGAGAGAGGAAGAAAAACAAACAACGCCGCCGCTGTGGGTATGGTGTTGAGTGTTGAACTGTTGAGGGTAAAAAGTGAAAGTTAAATAGTGGGAGTGGGCTAGTAGGGGCGGGGTAGGGTTGTGGATTTTAGGGCAAACTTTCAGTCGGGTATCCGCGGGGGACGACGGTGGATTTCTTCCCCCGTCGGGGGAGCGGGAATGCAGAATTTCTCCCCGCGGGGCTGCATGCCTTTTTTTTTTTTGTTGTTTACTAACCGTTAACTAACTATATAAAAATATGTTTATTTAATTTAAAAATATAAAAAGTTGCACCTATTAAGGAATATCAATAAACCAAGCAACAACTTATTCTGGGTATACAGCCCAATTTATTTTCAACTAAGTTTGGCCTAGTTAATTTCTTGTATAAATTAAGTTTAGGCTTTGGAAAATATGTATTTAACAAATTAGACATATATTCAGCTAAAAAAAAAAAAGGACATATAAATTAAGTAGATTGAATAGTTATGGTCAAACTAAAGAACCTAGTTCTCTAACAAAATCTTATTTCCCAAATCAAAATATTCTAATGAGTTGCTTTGATCTTAAGTCTTATTTATATAATGAATCAAAATACAATGTAAGTGCTTATTATATTTTGTCTCATGCTTCCTTTTATTTATTTTTTTATGGGATTTAAACTTATGAATTCTAATTCATCATGAAGTCCAAACTTGCCCTCTAAATTTCTTGGAGTTTATACCACATTAAAATGCCTTCTTAACCAATAAAGGGTGAGTAGAGATGATAATACATACGTTGGCTCTCTAAGACAAAGATATGAGTTCAAATTTCAATAAAGTAATTATTGTGAGGAGACTATATAATTCTCGTGCTCCTGCGGTCAAATGAAAATTAGTTCTATAGGCGATTTAAATAAATCAAATATATGAAGATGTCTCGTGGTCTCTCAAAATAAATAAAAAATAAAAAACCTTCTAAGGTCATCATGCTGAAATGGGAGGAAAAAGATAAGAGAACCAATCACACTCCTTGATTAGGTTGGAAATGTAAACTAAATTGAATTAGACCTAACTCAAGCTCGACTCAATAAGAATCAAGCTTTTTTTCTTTGTTCATTTTACCTTAAGCTTATGACCTACTTAAACTAATAAGTTGAACATGTGAAAACTCAAACTCGACTTATTTGTAAACGAATCAAATTTTTCAAGTCATTAAGTTGTTAATGAATCAAGCTGCAAGCAAGCTCACAAACTAGTTTGGCTTACTTCCGATCCAAAGACATTTTCTATACACACAACGAACAAACAAAAGATTAGACAAAGCACATCATGTGGGATAGACAGAACATAAATTTATTTAGTGACAGAACTTGATCATAAATTTTGCGTGGATAAAAGTTATACTAAATTCTTCAAATTTGACTTATCAAAAAAGATTAAGGTGTTTACTAAATTCTTCAAATCTAGATTACCAGGAAAAAAATGATATTCAATTTTGGATGATTATGACATCAAAAGCTAGAGTATATGCTTAAATATAACTTTAGAAAGGTGTTTTGCCTATCAAAGTATCCAAAAGTTGTTTATGATATATGTGCACAATCTAAACTATTCAAGAAAAGTTATAATAAGACTAAGGTGTTATTGTGTGAGTATAATTTTGTGCAAGTATCATTATTTAAGTTGTATACATTAGCCGGTTAAGTGTACATCATCCTAGAGCTACAATATTTAGGTGGTCTATATAATAAAGAGATGGTAAAGAGTTCATCTATTGAGTAAAGATTTTTAAAAAAAAAACATAATAATCAATAATACAAGACTCAAAGTTTGAACTAACAAGAACTAATTACAAAAAAACATTATATGATATTCAATAATACTTACTACAAAGGTGCATTTGGATGGGGTAATTTGGCGGAAAATTTTAAAGGAGCAAAGTTTTAGGAAAATAACTATGTTTGGTTATCAAGTAAAAAAATAGGAACCTTTATGGGAGTAAAATTTACTCTTATTTTGACAGTAAATATTACCCAATTGTTGACTAGAGTAAATTTTGAGCCATGTGCTCTTTCCATCTTCTCACCTGCTCACCCTTTCTTTCTCTACACTTATGAAGTACGGATATGTTATTTTTAAGGTATGTCTACATATCAGGTATGTGTCTATATCAGACATATAGAGACACGTATACAACATACTTGTCATGCGTATTTGAATGTATCCAATTAAAAAAAAATTGTTTTGACACATTTTAGACATATCTCAAACATACTTAAACACGTATACAACATACTTAAATTTCTTGGAGTTTATACTACATTAAAATGCCTTCTTAACCAATAAAGGGTGAGTCGAGATGATAATACATACATTGACTCTCTAAGACAAACACGTGAGTTCAAATTTCAAGAAAGTAACTCTTATGAGGAGACTGCATAATTCTCGTGCTCCTGCGGTCAAATGAAAATTAGTTCTATAGGCGATTTAAATAAATCGAATCTGTAACATCCCAAAATTTCCTATCTCTTGAGCAGTAATTTTGACAGTTAATAAAATTTTACTGTTTAGTAATTTCTGGATACTGTAAAATTATTTTAATTTTTCCGTCGACGTATTTGATCGTTTTGAGTGATTTACTCCGTGTCAGGAAAATAAAAATTTTCGGGCAGGGGAAAACTTTACGTAATTTAATTTTTACCGTTAGGTTTTAATTATTTTACGTAATTTGATTTGATATTTGTGCATTTTATAATTTTTGTTATTTTTGTGGATGATTATGAAATTTTTTTTTACTGATTGTGGGCCCAGGGGTGTATGTGGGCCCAAGTGGCCATACGTGCTTGCCAGGTGGGTCCAAAAAGTGAAAATTTTTTACGTATGAAAAATTTGTACTATTTAGACGAGACAAGTGATCTTACTAAACCCGAATCCTAAACAAAGTAAAAATTTTATCAGATCATTGTGTTTTATCGTATTTAATTTATTGGCGATAAAAAATACAAGAATATATTCTTTCGTGGAGTTTTAGCAGGATAAAAATATAAATTAAATTACTTAAGTCAACTTTGGTGGTTTGGATATCCACCATTGATTTAATTAACGATGGAGACTTGATCTTGATTTCAATCAATCGGTGGAGATTTGATCTTAAAAGTGAATAAGATCATTTATAACCATTAGATGAAGATTAAATCAAGTAGAGATTTGGTCATATAAAGTGACTATGACCATTTGTAACCATTGGATATAGAATTGATTAAGGGTGAGATTTGGTCTTGTAAAGTAACAATGTAATGACCATTTACGACCATCGGATTTAGATTTAATCAATGGTGAAGATTTAGTCTTAAAAAGTGACAAAGACAATTATGACCCTTAGATTAAAAGTAAGAAGAGAATTTGACCCTTAATTTTGGAGACACATCCAATGACTAAATTTAAAGGAGAAAGATTCAATTACCAGATTAAGTTTCTAAATCAAAAGTCTAACTAAAATCCTAACCATTGAATTAATCAATGGCCTAAAATGCTTCTAGATGGTGGCTAATAATGATGACAACATTATTGAATGCATAATGAGAGGGTGGACGGTTTTATGCTTCTTATGAAGCTAAAGGAAAAGTTTCAATGTATTATTAGTTGCTTTAGTCAATTATGCTTTGCTTTAGTCAATTATGTTCCTTTATTATTTTGTTTGCATCCTTTGAAGACTACTTGGAGGGGGGGAAGGTTTTGGAGATGCAAAGGAAAGGGGGGACAATTTTAAGTAGGCTTTTTAGGCCAAAGAAAAAGATGAAGATAATAATCTATCACCTTTTCTCATTATTTCAAGTTGCATGCAAAATAACTTAGCAAAAATATTCTCTTCTTTCTCTCCAAGTGAAGCTACGGCCATACACTCCAAAGAAGACCAAAATTGTTGTTTTCTATCATTTGTATCATAATTGCCTTTCTATTCGTGATCTTCTCCAAAACAAAACACAAAAACTCCATTCTCTTCTCCTAAACACACCATTCGGCCAAGACACTTAAAACCACTCTCCAATCTCTTTTAATTTCATCCAACCATAGATCTTGAATCTACATGATATTCTAAGCAACTTTCATGTTGGAGATTTCCTCTAAATCATTCATCTTCATGGACTTCCTTCAAGATCAAAGTTATAGGGTATTTGTGGTGAAGTTGTAAGGAAACTTCATTTCTTCTCTTCTTTTTCATGATCTAAGCCATGTT
Source organism: Ormosia emarginata (assembly GCA_029884605.1). Lineage (NCBI taxonomy): Eukaryota > Viridiplantae > Streptophyta > Magnoliopsida > Fabales > Fabaceae > Ormosia > Ormosia emarginata. The sequence continues at coordinate 22,734,855 of JAQQTP010000071.1, read as the reverse complement.
TGATCCATGGTTCCTCTTAATCAAGCTTAGTATACTAATTTTTATTATTTTGTTTTGTATTTGAGAAGCCCTTGGTGGTGAAGGACTTGGAAAAAGAAGCAAAACAAAGAGCTTTTACGGATCTTCAAGAGGTAAGAGGGAGATCCACCTCACCAACCAAGTATGGTGGTGAGAGATGGTTTTATATTTGGTGGATGGTGAATCCATGTGAGGATTTATATCCATGGTCTTGTAATTTATTTGTGGGTGTTTATGTGCTTTAATTATTTGTCTATGTTTGATATGTTTTGCATGGGTTTATGACTTTGATGGTATGCTTATACTATGCATGATGAGAATATGGCATGCTTGTGATATATATGTATGATGTGTATGTATGTGTATGTCATGATTTGATGATGGAAAGGAAATCAATTTTTGGCTCCAATGGCCAAGGAGGAGTGGTCACGGTTTTGACACTCACGAGTAGAGTTTATGTTGAAATTTTTCAAGAACAAGGAAATTAATTTTTAGTCCCTAGAACATGGTGAATTTCGGCCAAGACACCTCTAAATATGTGTTCACAAATTAATATTTTCATGAAAAATGAAAATAGATGATTTGAAGAGTATGGAAAATAAACAAAGGGTTTGTTTTTCAAGAGAACAAGAACACGGTTTTTGAGAAATTTTTATTGATTTATTTTGTGTACAAAGATCCTAAGTATTTTTCTAAACATGAGTTTTAGACGAAATGGGCAATGTTGTTTCTAAGTGTTTATTAAACTTGATTTTTGAAAAACGAAATGGGAAACGTTAATTTTAAGGATTTGCAAGGAAAGTGAAAAAGGATTTGCAAAGAAAATGAAAAAGGATTTGTAAAGAAAGTAAAAAAAGAATTTGAACAAATGGGTTTAGTTTTTATGACCATCGGTATTTTGGTTTTGAAAACAAAGATTTTAATGGTTTTGTTGTGTGAAAACAGAAATGATAAATAATTGAGTTAGAAGGAACAATGTTTGATGGCTTCAATGGCTAAATACTCTACGATTTTGAAAAACTGGTTATGCCTAAATTTTTATGGAACAAAATGATATTTTATAAAACAAAGTGTTTTGTTACTCAAAAGATTTGATAGTCTTCAATGAACACGTTCACGGTTTTTGTTAAAGAATTTTTAATGGTTTTGTTTGTGTAAAACATATCAATTTAGAAGGAAAAATATTTGATGGTTTCAATAGTCATGTCCACGTTTTTGAAGGCTTGTAATGCCTTGATTTTTATGAACAAAGTGATTTTCAAAGTGGAAACGTAACTTGATTTAATACAAGGAATTTGGAAAGGGAATCAGAGTGTTTTATCACTTGAGAGAATTTTGTAAACAAAAGACAAAGAGAGGTTGAACACGTTTGAACTTCAATTTATTTTGAAGAAGGTTGTGTTTGGAAATGATTTGGGAAAAATGAAGAATATAATGGTGTTTTGAAAATTTACTAACGATAACGATTTTCGAAGACATTAGAAAATGTTAAGTTTTGAAACGCTGATTTATATCAATGGAAAAGTAATTTTTGTGGATTATATTTTGGAAAAAGATTTTCTTGAGTAAGAAAATGTGAAAAATGAAATACAAAGTCATATTATTTTGAGAAAGGTTGAAAAGGAATTTTTGAAGGTTAAGAAATATTTTCTATAATGAAATGGTGATGAAAAATGTTTTACGTATCTTAAAAACGTGATTTTTAAGCTGCACAATTTGAAAAATGTGTTGAAAATGATATTGATTTATTTAAGTCTAAAATAATGTTTGGAATATTGAGGAATATTTTACGTGATTGTAAAATGTTGAAAAAATATTTTACGTATCTTAAAAACAATTTGGAATACGTTAAAATATTTCTATGTGATTTGAATTACGTTTAAATATTTTACGTAATTTGAATTACTATTGAAAAATCAATATGTGATTTAAAAGTGATAGAATATTTTTACGTGATTGTGAAAATGACGAAAAATCGTTATGTGATTTGGAAAGTGTTTTGAGAATGATGGAAAATGATTTACGCGACTTAAAAGAATGATTTTTAAGTTACGCGATTTTGAAATAGTGGAAAAATACTATGCGATTTGAGAAACATATATTTTTATGCGATTGAGAAAAATGTTGAAAAATTAGTACGTGGTTTAAAAGTGCAACAGAAGAGTTGCGGCATTTTGAAAATGTAACAAAAATATTACAAAATACGTAACAGTAGTGTTACGGTATTGTGAAAATGTAATAAACATGTTTTGGAATTTTAAAAACGTAACAAAAGTGTTACGGTATTTTGAAAATGCAATAGAAGTATTGTGGAATTGTGAAAACGTAACGGGAATGTTGCGCAATTTTGTGAAAACACGACGAAAGTGTTTTATAACTATGAAAATGTGATAACATGATTTTTGCTGTTGAAAGTACCGTATGAATACTGTTGAACCAGTGTATGGACATTGTATGAGAAAATGACGAGTTTTGCCTGTGATTGGTATTTGGTGCATTTTATATGCATTGGAAAGATATGCCTGTGATTGGCATTGGTACATTATACATGCATTGAAAAAATATGCGTTGAGGCATATGATTACATTGAACAAATGAAAAGATTTGGCCCTTGTGGTTGGACTTGCACTGATATATTCGTGCATTGTATAAAGTATAGCTAATAAGCTATTTTGACCCTTGTGGTTAAAGAGGGAATGAGAATTGATAGTGAGGTCTATGATGGATCTTGGGGCCAAAGCGCGGCGGTCGACCAGGTGGATATCTGTCACACGTGGGCTAAGGTTTGGACCATATGCCACTTAAGCAGCCCATTGCAACGCATTGACGATACCCCGACAAGAACACAATTCTTTTCAACGACCGGGAGATTGTCCGTGGGCTTAGGGTGAAGCAATTAACCGAGCATTCTTCTCGAAATTGTGAAAACCTCCATGGAGTTGTTTTTGAAAAACTGAGTCTATGTGCACATGCATGAATCTGAGCATTTATATCTGTTTGATATATTAATTGAGGAATATTGGCTATGACAATTGTTTTGAATACTTGGATGATGATGATAATAATTAGACAATGTTGAGGGCATTATCATAATTGTTGTTTATGACAATTGAATTGATATATGATTGGATGATGATAGTTGATTAATATTGAATATATTATTGGAAGTCCGGTATGATATCCCTGCATGATATTACTGTTTGTGTTATCTCTGTGCTGCCATGTTGGTATTGGTGTAGGTGATCTCACCTCTTTACTATGTTGTCTTGCTGTGTCAGTATTGGTAAAAAACTATATAATAGATGGAATGAGTTGTCTTAGACATACGGGTGATAAATATTCTGAGATTGGTGACAACATGGAGGAGTGGACATCCAGATTTGATAGCGTGCAGTGTCGACATAGAACAGATGTCTGATGCATCAAGATGGATACAAGAAGAAATAAGTATGTTAAGTTTTCTCGTTAGTGTTATACCATGCTATTAAGTAGGACTCGTCATAGGGTTTGCTACTGTTAAAAAAAAAGAGTCTGTTAGTTTTATATTTCTCTTTAAATTGTTAAATATTAATTAGTGTCAATATTGTATACTAAATATATTTTCAGTAATACTTATGAATTTCAGTAAGTTTATATTTCTGTGAAAAGAAAGAAATTTAAAACCTATCTTTTATAACTCAAACTTTGTGCGAACTTCTTTTAGATTTTGAGTCGAGAGTCAGACATGTGATACCCTACGGAGGGTGTTACAGAATCTATGAAGATGTCTCGTGGTCTCTCAAAATAAATAAAAAATAAAAAACCTTCTAAGGTCATCATGTTGAAATGGGAGGTGTAACTCCCTAAATTTCCATATCTCTTAAACAATAATTTGGCAGTTAATAGAATTTTACTGTTTAGAAATTTCTGTGCACTGTAAAATTATTTTATTTATTCCATCAACGTATTTGATCGTTTTGAGTGATTTACTCCGTGTCAGGAAAATAATAATTTTTGGACCGGAGAAAATCTTTAAATATTTATTTCTCTTGACTGTTAATTATTTTTAATAATCTGACTTGATTTTCATACGTTTTCTAATATTTGTGATTTTTGTGGATGATTATGAATTTTTTTTACTGTATGTGAGCCCAGGTGGTCCTATGTGGGCCCAGGTGACCTTATGTGGGCCCAAGTGAGTCCCGCAAAGTAAAAAATTTTCTACACATAGAAAAATTTGTACTATTTAGATGAAGACAGGGGATCTTCCTAAACCTGAATTTGAAAAGAGTTTTAGAAAATTTCTTGTACTGTGTTTTGTACTGTATTTATTTATCGGGTAATAAAAATACAGTAAATATATTCTTTCGTGGGGTTTTAGCAGATAAAAATAGAAATTATACTATTAAGTCAATATTAGTGATTGTGACAATTTTTGATGGACCAATAGAAAACAAGTCTAATATTGAAGACTTTGATATCAACCGTTGATTTAATCGATGGTAAAGACTTAATCTTGATTTAATCAATAGTGTAGGATAAGTTTAATAAAATGGCTATGACCATTTATAACCATTGGATTTGGATTTAATCAATGGTAGAGATTTGGTCTCAAAAAGTGACAAAGACCATTTATGACCATTGGATGAAAAATTAATCAAGGGTGGAGATTTGGTCTTGTAAAGTAACAAGGACCATTTATGACCATTGAATGTAAATTTAATCAATGGTGGAGAATTAGTCTTAAAAAGTAGCAAAGACTAATTATGACCCTTGGATTAAAAGTAAGAAGGAGTAATCTTGACCCTTCATTTTGGAAACACATCTAATGGCTAGAATTTAAAGGAGAAAGATCCAATGACCTAGATTAAGTCTTCTAAAATCAAAAGTCTACCTAAATCCTAACCATTGAATTAATCAATAGCTAGAAATGCTTCAAATAATGGTGGTTAGGAGATTAGTCACTCAAGGAGAGCATGAAGGAGGGGGGACGGTTTTATGATGGTGTAGGAAATTAGCCAAGTTTCAAGACACCAATTATATGTTGCCTTGGTCATTATTGGTCATTATTGACCATTTTCAAGAAGCAAAAATATTCTCTTCTTTCTTTCCAAGCATAGCTACGGCCATGCACTCTAAAGGGGGCCAAAATTGTTGGTTTCTATTATTTGTATCATAATTGTCTTTCTATTCATCATCTCCTCCAAAACAAAACACAAAAACTCCATTCTCTTCTCCAAGAAACACCATTCGGTTAAGCACCCTAGATATGCCTTCCATCACTCTTTAATTTCATCCAACCATAGATCTTGAATCTACATGATATTCTAAGCAACTTTCATGTTGGAGATTTCCCCTAAATCATTCATCTTCATGGACTTCCTTCAAGATCAAAGTTATAGGGTATTTGTGGTGAAGTTGTAAGGAAACTTCATTTCTTCTCTTCTTTTTCATGATCTAAACCATGTTTGATCCATGGTTCCTCTTAATCAAGCTTAGTATACTAATTTTTATGTATTTTGTTTTGTATTTGAGAAGCCCTTGGTGGTGAAGGACTTGGAAAAAGAAGCAAAACAAAGAGCTTTTGAGGATCTTCAAGAGGTAAGAGGGAGATCCATCTCACCAACCAAGCATGGTAGTGAGAGATGGTTATATATTTGATGGATGTTGAATCCATGTGAGGATTCATATCCATGGTCATGTAATTAATTTGAGGGTGTTTATGAGCTTTGATTAATTGCCTATGCTTAATATGCTTTGCATGAATTTATGATTTTAATGGTATGCTTATACTCGTGCATGATGATAATATGGCATGCTTTTGATATATATATATATATATATATGTATATATATATATATATATGTATATATATATATATATATATATATATATATATATATATATATATATATATATATATGTATATATATATGTATATATATATATATGATGTGTATGTATGTGTATGTCATGATTTGATGATGGAAAGGAAACCAATTTTTGACTTCAATGGCCAAGGAGAGGGCTAAGGTTTTGATGCCCATAATTAGAGATTCATGTTGAAATTTTTCAAGAACAAGGAAATTAATTTGTTTAATGAAAATTATGAAATACAGAAAAATGAATTTTCTTGGTTCTAAAGGCTATGGGATTTTCGATCAAGACACCTCAACATAGGTGTTTATAACTTAAGATTTTCATGAAAGATTAAAAATTGGATTGATTTGAAGAGTATGGAAAATAAACAAAGGATATGTTTTTCAAGAGAACAAGAATATGGTTTTGAAGGATTTTTATTAATTTATTTTGTAAAAAGATCCTAAGTGTTTTTCTAAACATGAGTTTTGAATGAAACGGGCAAACGTTGATCTTAAGGATTTGCAAAGAAAGTGAAAAAAAATTTGTAAAGAAAGTAAAAATGAATTTGAACAAATGGGTTTGGTTTTATAACCATTGGTATTTCAGTTTGAAAACAACATTTTAATGGTTTTGTTTGTGTAAAACCATATTAACTTAGAAAGAAAAATGTTTTGATAATTTTCAATAGTCATGTCCACATTTTTGAAGGCTTGTAATGCCTAGATTTTTATGGAACAAAGTGATATTTTACAAAACGAAGTGTTTTATCACTCAAAAGATTTGACAGTTTTCAATGAACACGTTCACGGTTTTTGAAGACTTACGGATACCTTGATTTTATAACGAAATGATTTTCGCACAAGAATTGGGAAAAGGAATTAGAGCGTTTATTACTTCAGAAATCAAGTTTTTGTAAACGAAAATGTTTTCTAACTTTAATTTATTTTGAAGAAGGTTGTGTTTGGAAATGATTTGGGAAAATGAAGAATATAATGGTGTTTTGAAAATTTACTAACGTATAACTGATTTTTGAGTTTTGAAATACGTTAGAAAATGTTAAGTTTTGAAACGTTGATTTATATCAATGGAAAAGTGATTTTTGTGGATTATATTTTAGAAAAGGATTTCTTGAGTAAAGAAATGTGGAAAAAGATTTTCTTGAGTAAGAAAATGTGAAAAATGAAATACAAAGTTATATTATTTTGAGAAAAGTTGAAAAGGAATTTTTAAAGGTCAAGAAATATTTTCTATAATGAAATTGTGGTGAAAAATTATTTACATATCTTAAAAACGTGATTTTTAAGCTACGCGATTTGAAATACAAAAAAAATATTTCTATGTGATTTTAAATACGTTGAAATATTTCTACATGATTTGAATTATGTTTAAATATTTTACTGTAATTTGAACTACTATTGAAAAATCACTACGTGATTGAAAGGTGATGAATTATTTTTACGTGATTGTGAAAAGTGGCGAAAAATCATTATGTGATTTGGAAAGTGTTTTAAATATTTTGAGAATGATGGAAAATGATTTATGCAACTTAAAAGAATGATTTTTAAGTTACGCGATTTTGAAACAGTGGAAAAAAAATACTATGCGATTTGAGAAATGTATGATTTTACGCGATTGAGAAAAATGTTAAAAAATTTGTACGTGGTTTAAAAGTGCAACAGAAGAGTTGCGGTATTTTGAAAACGTAATAGAAATGTTACAAAATTTTGTAAACGTAACAGTAGTGTTATGGTATTGTGAAAATGTAAAAGAAGTGTTATGGTATTGTGAAAATATAACAGAAACATTTTTGGATTATGAAAACGTAACAGAAATGTTACGCGATTGTGAAAATACGGTAAAAGTATTTTATAATTATGAAAACATGATAACATGATTTTTTTATTGAAAATACAGTATGATTACTGTAAAACCAATGTATGGACACTGTTTGTGAAATCAACGAGTTTTGCCTGTTATTGGCACGTGATGCATTTTAGATGCATTGGAAAAAAAAACATGCGTTGAGGCATATGATTTAATTGAACAAATGAATTTGAACAGAATGACCCTTGTGATTGGACTTGCACTGATATATTCGTGCATTGTATAAATTATATCTGAGAAATTATGAGATATACATGTGATTAGTATTATACCTGTGATTGGTATTTGGTACATTATACATGCATTGGAATGGTCCAATGAGGACTGGATATGGCTGATTGCCTAGGAGAAACACACCTCTTGAGTGGGTGCGATATGCGTAGTGTAAGTCACTTGTTGACCTTGGGGGCATCGGGGTGTGGGTTGCTTACACGGGTGGTTGGTCGCGCTTCTTCCCGTAGGTTAGACCGATGCAACACACCGATGATCCTGACCGAGACACTATTCTTAATCAAGATCTGATAAAGACTGTCGTGTATGTGCTAGATGTGCAAAAATTGAAATGAGAATTAAAGCACGTGGTCTGAGGCACGTGGTACCGGCAGGTCTTTTCGATCATTTTCTCCGACCTGAGTTTAGCTCCATGGAGTAGGAAATCGAGTCTTGTGTACATGCATAATCTGAACATTTATACCTGTGTGATATATTAATTGAGAAATATTGGTTATAACAATTGTTTTGAATACTTGGATGATGATGATGATGATAATGCTGAGGGCATTATCATAATTGTTGTTTATGATAATTGAATTAATAAATGCTTAGATGATGATAGTTGATTAATGTTGATGGCATGATCATAATTGTGGTATGATCTGTCTGTATGATATTGTTGTTTTGTGTTATCTCTGTGCTGCCATGTTGGTACTGGTGTAGGTGATCTCACCTCTTTGTTATGTTGCCTTGCTGTGTCTGTATTGTTAAAATTAAACAGTAGAAGGAATGAGTTGTCTTAGACTTACCGGGAGGTAGATATTCTAAGTTCAGAGACAACATCAGAGACTGACTATTCCAGATTTGATAGCGTGTAGTGTTGACATAGAACAAATGTTTGATGCATCAAGATGGATACAAGAAGGAATAAGTATGCTAAGTTTTCCTGTTAGTGTTGTACCGTGCTATTAAGTAGGACCCGTTATAGGGTTTGCTACTGTTAAAAAGAGTCTATTAGTTTTATATTTCTCTTTAAATTGTTAAATATTAATTGGTGTCAATATTGTATACTAATCAGTTAAAATATATTTTCAGTAATACTTATGGATTTCAGTAAGATTATGTTTCAGTAAGAAAGAAATTTTAAAACCTATCTTTTATAACTCAAACTTTGTGCAAACTTCTTTTCAGATTATGAGTTAGGAGTCAGACATATGATACCCTAGGGAGGGTGCTACATTAGTTGGTATCAGAGCACGGTTTGAGTCTTTTGGGGTTTGTGGTTAGGTCTATTTTGCTTGTGTTGTGTTCTCTGTGTTATTATTTTCTGAAATAAGACAATGTTGTTTATAATTGATATCAGATCCATTATATTTCAATTCGCTCGTCTCTGAGGAAAAAAAAAGGAAATGGCTCGGGATAGTTGTACTTGTGTGCAAGTGGAACATGTTACTAGTAATGCAGTTGCAGTTACGGGAGCAACGGGAGCAATGTGGAAAGACGACTGCACGAACAGAGGATCGCTGAACAGCGAAAACTGGAAGTTGATGTTCAGGATCTAATGAAAGAGAATCAGTCTTGGAATATAAGATTTCGTAATTTTGAAACCTGGTTTTTTTTAGGATATTGAAAATGTAATTGATTTCAACAAAAAATGTATTTACGACCATTGAGAAACCAGAAGCAGTACGTAAAGTGAAGAGGGGCACTTAACGAAGGATTGTACGTTAAAGAAAATAATTTGTGGAAAGTTTGGACACATTTCCAGAGATTATGCTTTTTGAAAACAGAGTTTTCTGTTAGTAAAATCTCAGATAGTAGAGAAAGTCGATACGTCGAATGGAACGAGAGTGTTCCGAGCAGAAGATTTAAACAATGGAGATTGTGTCATTGGAGCTAATCCTATAAACTATCCTGTATATTTCTAGGGGTAACCTATTCTTTATGGCATATGATTGAGTAGATCAATTATATTTTAGAGTTATCCGTAATTCTCTGATTTGTTTATTTCTGTTTTTATTCTTAACCGATTGAGCTACTTGTGTTATTCAAATATTGTTATAGATCAAATCTTTGTGTTAGTTTGATCTGTCGTTCAAAATTTTGTGTTAGTTTGATCTGTTTCATAAACAGATATGATCTTCAAAACGGATTGGTTATTTTTCAACCATATCCTATGAGATTGTCTCAATAAGGTGTTAATAATTTAGAAAAAAAATTCATTCCTGAAAATCAGGCAAAATCAAATTCTTGTTGAATATGTTTGGTAACATATCAGATCATTTCGCTACCTTTTCTTGCTAAACCTCTATAATGTTCTTTCATATATTGCATTTGCACGAAAGAATATTTTGCAAGAAAGGATATTCCTATTTATATCTATGTCATGGTATCGGAGTGGCACAGCGTGAGCGTGGTGGATCCTTCAAAGTTTGAAAATAGTTTTTCAGTGGGAAAGTCAAAAAGACAGTAATGGAAATCCTAGAAAATTTTTGGATCATAGGACTTCTCACCCAGCTTATCAGAAAGGATTAAGCGTTCGTATAAACTGATGCATATAGGAAAAAATTTTTTAGGAATTGAAATATGTTTGAAGTACTTCTCTAGTATTAGTTTTATCTAATCCTAGTGAACCATTAGAGGTGAATAGTGAAGTATTACATCGAAGCTTAAGATATGTGCTTATGCAGAATAGAAGAGTTGTAGGGTATGATTTTAGGAAATTGAAGACATTTGAGAAAAACTATTCTAGGCATAGAATGAAGGTTGGTAGCCGTTGTATTGGTATCAGAGATATGGAAATACTTTTTTTCTGGAGTAACATTCAATATCTTCAATAACTACGAGTTTGAGATATCTATTTGATCAGGAGAAGTTGAACGTCAGGCAAAAAGATTTTGTTGGTTAGAATAGTATAGAAAGATGTAAGAAAGGAAGCTACATGGGAACTGGAAGGAAAGATGAAAGAGTAATATTCATATTTATTCCGAGGATGGGAAATCATGACTACCAAAATTTCGAGGACGAAATTTCTTTTTAGAGGGGGAGCATTGTAACACCCTGAATTTCCGTATCTCTTAAACAATAATTTTGACAGTTAACAGAATTTTACTGTTTAGTAATTTCTGTGCACTGTAAAATTATTTTGTTTATTCCGTCAGCGTATTTGATCGTTTTGAGTGATTTACTCCGTGTCAGGAAAATAATAATTTTCGGGCCGGAGAAAATCTTTAAATATTTATTTCTCTTGACTTTAATTATTTTTAATAATCTGACTTGATTTTCATATGTTTTCTAATATTTGTGATTTTTGTGGATGATTATGAATTTTTTTTGATCATGTGGACCCAGGTGGTCCTATGTGGGCCTGGTGACCTTACGTGGGCCCAAGTGGGTCCTGCAACGTAAAAAAAAATTTACGCATAGAAAAATTTGTACTGTTTAGACGGAGACAGGGGATCTTCCTAAACCTGAATCCGGAAACAGTTTTAAAAAATTTCTTGTATTGTGTTTTGTACTGTATTTATTTATCAGGCGATAAAAATATAGTAAATATATTCTTTCGTGGGGTTTTAGCAGATAAAAATAGAAATTATACTATTAAGTCAATATTAGTGATTGTGACAATTTTTTATGGACCAATAGAAAACAAGTCTAATATTGAAGACTTTGATATCAACCGTTGATTTAATCGATGGTAAAGACTTGATCTTGATTTAATCAACGGTGTAGGATAAGTTTAATAAAATGGCTATGACCATTTATAACCATTGGATTTGGATTTAATCAATGGTAGAGATTTGGTCTCAAAAAGTGACAAAGACCATTTATGACCATTGGATGAAGAATAAATCAAGGGTGGAGATTTGGTCTTGTAAAGTAACAAGGACCATTTATGACCATTGGATGTAAATTTAATCAATGGTGGAGAATTAGTCTTAAAAAGTAGCAAAGACTAATTATGACCCTTGGATTAAAAGTAAGAAGGAGTAATCTTGACCCTTCATTTTGGAAACACATCTAATGGCTAGAATTTAAAGGAGAAAGATCCAATGATCTAGATTAAGTCTTCTAAAATCAAAAGTCTACCTAAATCCTAACCATTGAATTAATCAATGGCTAGAAATGCTTCAAATAATGGTGGTTAGGAGATTAGTCACTCAAGGAGAGCATGAAGGAGGGGGGACGGTTTTATGATGGTGTAGGAAATTAGCCAAGTTTCAAGACACCAATTATATGTTGTCTTGATCATTATTAGTCATTATTGACCATTTTCAAGAAGCAAAAATATTCTCTTCTTTCTTTCCAAGCATAGCTACGGCCATGCACTCTAAAGGGGGCCAAAATTGTTAGTTTCTATTATTTGTATCATAATTGTCTTTCTATTCATCATCTCCTCCAAAACAAAACACAAAAACTCCATTCTCTTCTCCAAGAAACACCATTCGGTCAAGCACCCTAGATATGCCTTCCATCACTCTTTAATTTCATCCAACCATAGATCTTGAATTTACATGATATTCTAAGCAACTTTCATGTTGGAGATTTCCTCTAAATCATTCATCTTCATGGACTTCCTTCAAGATCAAAGTTATAGGGTATTTGTGGTGAAGTTGTAAGGAAACTTCGTTTCTTCTCTTCTTTTTCATGATCTAAACCATGTTTGATCCATGGTTCCTCTTAATCAAGCTTAGTATACTAATTTTTATGTATTTTGTTTTGTATTTGAGAAGCCCTTGGTGGTGAAGGACTTGGAAAAAGAAGCAAAACAAAGAGCTTTTGCGGATCTTCAAGAGGTAAGAGGGAGATCCATCTCACCAACAACGCATGGTGGTGAGAGATGGTTATATATTTGATGGATGGTGAATCCATGTAAGGATTCATATCCATGGTTATGTAATTGATTTGTGGGTGTTTATGAGCTTTGATTAATTGCCTATGCTTAATATGCTTTGCATGAATTTATGATTTTAATGGTATGCTTATACTATGCATGATGATAATATGGCATGCTTTTGATATATATATATATATATATATATATATATATATATATATATATATATATGATGTGTATGTATGTGTATGCCATGATTTGATGATGGAAAGGAAACCAATTTTTGACTTCAATGGCCAAGGAGAAGGCTAAGGTTTTGATGCCCATAATTAGAGATTCATGTTGAAATTATTCAAGAACAAGGAAATTGATTTGTTTAATGAAAATTATAAAGTGGAGAAAAATGAATTTTCTTAGTTCTAAAGCCTATGGGATTTTCGGTCAAGACACCTCAACATAGGTGTTTATAACTTAAGATTTTTATGAAAGATTAAAAATTGGATTGATTTGAAGAGTATGGAAAATAAACAAAGAATATGTTTTTCAAGAGAACAAGGATATGGTTTTGAAGGATTTTTATTGATTTATTTTGTGTAAAAAGATCCTAAGTGTTTTTCTAAACATGAGTTTTGAATGAAACGGGTAAACGTTGATCTTAAGGATTTGCAAAGAAAGTGAAAAAGAATTTGTAAAGAAAGTAAAAATGAATTTGAACAAATGGGTTTGGTTTTATAACCATTGGTATTTCAGTTTGAAAACAACATTTTAATGGTTTTGTTTGTGTAAAATCATATTAACTTAGAAGGAAAATTGTTTTGATAATTTTCAATAGTCATGTCCACATTTTTGAAGGCTTGTAATGCCTTGATTTTTATGGAACAAAGTGATATTTTACAAAACGAAGTGTTTTATCACTCGAAAGATTTGAGAGTTTTCAATGAACACGTTCGCGGTTTTTGAAGACTTACGGATACCTTGATTTTATAACGAAATGATTTTCGCACAAGAATTTGGAAAGAGAATTAGAAATTTATTACTTGAGAAATCAAGTTTTTGTAAACGAAAATGTTTTCGAACTTTAATTTATTTTGAAGAAGGTTGTGTTTGGAAATGATTTGGGAAAAATGAAGAATATAATGGTGTTTTGAAAATTTACTAACGTATAACTGATTTCTGAGTTTTTAAATACGTTAAAAAATGTTAAGTTTTGAAATGTTGATTTATATCAATGGAAAAGTGATTTTTGTGGATTATATTTTGGAAAAGGATTTCTTGAGTAAAGAAATGTGGAAAAAGATTTTCTTGAGTAAGAAAATGTGAAAAATGAAATACAAAGTTATATTATTTTGAGAAAAGTTGAAAAGGAATTTTTGAAGGTCAAGAAATATTTTCTATAATAGAATTGTGGTAAAATTATTTACATATCTTAAAAACGTGATTTTTAAGCTACGTGATTTGAAATACGAAAAAAATATTTCTACGTGATTTTAAATACGTTGAAATATTTCTACGTGATTTTAAATACGTTGAAATATTTCTACGTGATTTGAATTATGTTTAAATATTTTACGTAATTTGAACTACTATTGAAAAATCACTACGTGATTGAAAGGTGATGAATTATTTTTACGTGATTGTGAAAAGTGGCGAAAAATTATTATATGATTTGGAAAGTGTTTTAAATATTTTGAGAATGATGGAAAATGATTTATGCAACTTAAAAGAATGATTTTTAAGTTACGCGATTTTGAAACAGTGGAAAAAAATATTATGCGATTTGAGAAACGTATGATTTTACGTGATTGAGAAAAATGTTGAAAAATTTGTACGTGGTTTTAAAGTGCAACAGAAGAGTTGCGGTATTTTAAAAACATAACAGAAATGTTACGAAATTTTGTAAACGTAACAGTAATGTTATGGTATTGTGAAAATGTAAAAGAAGTGTTATGGATTGTGAAAATATAACAGAAATGTTTTTGGATTGTGAAAACGTAACAAAAATGTTATGCGATTGTGAAAATACGGTAAAAGTGTTTTATAACTATGAAAACATGATAACATAATTTTTTTATTGAAAATACAGTATGATTACTGTAAAACCAATGTATGGACACTGTTTGTGAAAACAATGAGTTTTGCCTGTTATTGACACGTGGTGCATTTTAGATGCATTGGAAAAAAAATATGCGTTGAGGCATATGATTTAATTGAACAAACGAATTTGAACAGAATGACCCTTGTGGTTGGACTTGCACTGATATATTCGTGCATTGTATAAATTATATCTGAGAAATTATGAAATATGCCTGTGATTGGTATTATACCTGTGATTGGTATTTGGTGCATTATACATGCATTGGAATGGTCCAATGAGGACTGGATATGGCTGATTGCCTAGGAGAAACACACCTCTTGAGTGGGTGCGATATGCGTAGTATAAGTCACTTGTTGACCTTGGGGCGCATCGGGGTGCGGGTTGCTTACACGGGTGGTTGGTCACGCTTCTTCCCGTAGGTTAGACCGATGCAACACACCGATGATCCTGACCGAGACACTATTCTTAATCAAGATCTAATAAAGACTGTCGTGTATGTGCTAGATGTGCAAAAATTGAAATGAGAATTAAAGCATGTGGTCTGAGGCACGTGGTACCGGCAGGTCTTTTCGATCATTTTCTCCGACCTAAGTTTAGCTCCATGGAGTAGGAAATCGAGTCTTGTGTACATGCATAATCTGAACATTTATATTTGTGTGATATATTAATTGAGGAATATTGGCTATGACAATTGTTTTCAATACTTGGATGATGATGATGATAATGCTGAGGGCATTATCATAATTGTTATTTATGATAATTGAATTAATAAATGCTTAGATGATGATAGTTGATTAATGTTGATGGCATGATCATAATTGTGGTATGATCTATCTGTATGATATTGTTGTTTTGTGTTATCTTTGTACTGCCATGTTGGTACTGGTGTAGGTGATCTCACCTCTTTGTTATGTTGTCTTACTGTGTCTGTATTGTTAAAATTAAACAGTAGAAGGAATGAGTTGTCTTAGACATACCGGGAGGTAGATATTCTGAGTTCGGAGACAACATTAGAGAATGGCTATTCCAGATTTGATAGCGTGCAACATTTGACATAGAACAGATATCTGATGCATCAAGATGGATACAAGAAGGAATAAGTATGCTAAGTTTTCCCGTTAGTATTGTACCGTGCTATTAAGTAGGACCCGTTATAGGGTTTGCTACTGTTAAAAAGAGTCTGTTAGTTTTATATTTCTCTTTAAATTGTTAAATATTAATTGGTGTCAATATTGTATACTAATCAGTTAAAATATATTTTCAGTAATACTTATGGATTTCAGTAAGATTATGTTTCAGTAAGAAAGAAATTTTAAAACCCATCTTTTATAACTCAAACTTTGTGCGAACTTCTTTTCAGATTATGAGTTAAGAGTCAGACATGTGATACCCTAGGGAGGGTGTTACAGGAGGAAAAAGATAAGAGAACCAATCACACTCCTTGATTGGGTTGGAAATGTAAACTAAATTGAATTAGACCTAACTCAAGCTCGACTCAATAAGAATCGAGCTTTTTTTCTTTGTTCATTTTACCTTAAGCTTATGACCTACTTAAACTAATAAGTTGAACATGTGAAAACTCAAACTCGACTTATTTGTAAACGAGTCAAATTTTTCAAGTCATTAAGTTGTTAATGAATCAAGCTGCAAGCAAGGTCACAAACTAGTTTGGCTTACTTCCGATCCAAAAACATTTTCTATACACACAACGAACAAACAAAAGATTAGACAAAGCACATCATGTGGGATAGACAGAACATAAATTTATTTAGTGACAGAACTTGACCATAAATTTTGCATGGATAAAAGTTTTACTAAATTCTTCAAATTTGACTTATCAAAAAAGATTAAGGTGTTTACTAAATTCTTCAAATCTAGATTACCAGGAAAAAAATGATATTCAATTTTGGATGATTATGACATCAAAAGCTAGAGTGTATGCTTAAATATAACTTTAGAAAGGTGTTTTGCCTATCAAAGTATCCAAAAGTTGGTTATGATATATGTGCACAATCTAAACTATTCAAGAAAAGTTATAATAAGACTAAGGTATTATTGTGTGAGTATAATTTTGTGCAAGTATCATTATTTAAGTTGTATACATTAGCCGGTTAAGTGTACATCATCCTAGAGCTACAATATTTAGGTGGTCTATATAATAAAGAGATGGTAAAGAGTTCATCCATTGAGTTAAGATTAAAAAAATAATAATAATCAATAATACAAGACTCAAAGTTTGAACTAACATGAACTAATTACAAAAAACATTATATGATATTCAATAATGCTTACTACAAAGGTGCATTTGGATGGGGTAATTTGGCAGAAAATTTAAAGGAGCAAAGTTTTAGGAAAATGACTATGTTTGGTTATCAAGTAAAAAAATAGGAATCTTTATGGGAGTAAAATTTACTCTTATTTTGACAGTAAATATTACCTAATTGTTGACTAGAGTACATTTTGAGCCATGTGCTCTTTCTATCTTCTCACCTGCTCACCCCATCTTTCTCTACACCTATGAAGCACGGACACGTCGTTTTTGAGGCATGTCTACGTGTCAGGCATGTGTCTATATCAGACATATGGAGACACATATATGACATACTTGTCATGCGTATTTGAATGTATCCGATTAAAAATATTATTTTTTTTGCTTGGACATGTTTTAGACACATCTCAAACATGCTTAGACACGTCTAGGACACAACCCATTAATATTAAAAAAAATAGTTTACATAATTAACGTCTAATTAGTAAGCTCGTAATCCACTTAAACCCAATCACATGACTGACGTCTCAAACTACTATTTTCTCATATCAGTATTTTAAGTTTTATCTTTTCACATGTCATTATTAGGCTTTTAAGTTTTATCTTTACACATACCACTATTTTCATTTGCTCCTTCTACCTCTATTCATACCAAGTCATCCACTTCGTCATCACCAAACCTTGCCTCGCATCACTATTTTCTCTAGTTAATTTGTTTGGATACACATGTACTTGTATATAATTAGTTCTATTAGGAGAAGTTAATTTAGGAAATTTTTTTAAAAAATATCAATAGCAATTATACTTTATATTTTTTTTAGGAGGGACTTACTAGGCAGTAAATATTGACATATATTAAGATATTATAAATCTTCAAATCTAAAGAAATGATATTAATGAATTATGAATCTTTTCTCTAAAATTTAGCAATTATATATATACATAAATTAAGTTATTTAATTTACTTTGATATTAATATATATATATATATATATATATATATATATATATATATATATATATATATATATACCTGTATTAATATCCTACAATTTTTTAAATTTAATATATCCCCGTATCTATATCTTTATCGTGTCACATATCTATGTTCATGCTTCATAGCTCTACACATATGGTACGTCCAGTGGAATAGCTACGCTAAGTTGAAGCATGCTGGATTTTTTATAAAAAAATTAAGTATTATAAAAAAACTTTAATATCTTTAAATAGAAAATATTACCGTTCTTACTCTCTTTTTTCCCAATCGGTTAAAGTCTTTATTTTCCTTGGTCATAAGTACTTTTGCTTTTTAGTTTTTCCACTTTTACTTCGAAATTTTTACAGCATAGAACTTATGTTTTTATTTTAAAAAAGTTGTGTAATATTTTGATTTATTGTGTAGTTATTTTTTTATTTGTTTCTATTATTTGTCTTCACTTTAAATAGTATTTTTTTTAATTTTTTTACTCATTTTTTCTATGATCTCTTTTGTAGAATTGATATTAAAAATTTCTTCTAATTATTCTCTTTATATACTTTTAATGCTTATAATTTTTATTTCCATGGTTTAGATTTATTAATATTTATAATTTAAATTTATGTAATGTATAATTTTATTGAACATTTTAAGTGTTATAATTATAAATACTAAAATAAATTGATGAAATAATATAATGTTAGTTATAATTTTATAATAGAGTATATTAATATTAATAAATTTGTTAAAAAATAATAATTTTTCATGATGAATATTCAAAAGAATTCAACTAAAATAATAAAAATTAAGATAAATTTAAAAATTTAAAATAAAGTTTAATTTACGTATTAATTTTTTATCTTATTATCTAAATGATAAAAATAACGTTAAAAAAATTAGTGATGTTCCTAATCTCCGGAGCCTAGCTCCACCACTGTTACATCTGCCCGACACCGACACCAACACCGACATTGGCACCTTTTTCTCGTTGTTGTCCACCTTCTTTCCAGCAACCTTGTTCTCATAACTTCCAGAGCCACCCAGGTCTTTCAAATTCTCTGTTTTTGCAGCATTCTCTCATTTCTTCTTCATCGAGTTGGACCTTAACAACCCTGACGTCCGTGTTAGGAACACGAACGTGTCATTTCCACCATTATTGATCCGTCAAAGCAAATCCAGAAACTTCCATCACTTGAACGACGACAACCACTTTGTTGAATTGCTCTTCTTGCATCTGTTCGTCAAAGCCTGGACTTTATTTGGAGTCCACATACAGTCCAACAATTGAGTTAAAAAGTTCCTGGGGTTTCACTACAAGAAAACATCAAATTTGCAGCAAATTTTTTTGTGGCAGATTCGAATTTGCCACAATTACAGTGGATTTTGGGACGGATTAAAATCCGTTTCAATTTGCGATGGATCTTAAGGCGGATAAATTGTGATGGATTTTTGCGGCAGATTTTTCGCCACTAAAATTCTTTGGTGATTTTTCTATCGTAAAATTTTTTTTTTGGATAAAAAAAATTATTGCGGATAAATCCGCTGCAAATTCCACCACAATTCGAAAAAAAATTTGCGGCGGCAAAATCCGCAACAAAACGGACATTAGAATTAAAAATTCATAATAAATGTTAAATTTTCTGTCTCAAATTCTATCCCAAAGCAAAAAAATCCACCGCAAATTCTACCGCAATTCAAAAAATAATTTTATGGTGGATTAGTCCAAGAAAATAAAAATTCTAAAAAATATTAAAACAATCTACAACAAATCTAAATTTAAATTTATGGCAAAAAAAATCCGCCACAAAATTTGATAAGTATAATAAAAAATTTTAAATAAAATAATAAAATAATTTGCGGTAAAAAAATCCACCACAAATTCTGTCGCAATTCAAAAAATAGATTTGCTACGGATTTTTCCATCGCAAAAAATCCTCCCCAAAATTAAATCTACTTCATCTTTTTGCCATTTTCATTTTTCAAATGACATTCTTTCTCTAATTCTCTCCCCTCTCTCCTTTCCCTTTTCTCCCTTTCCCTTTCAAGATAAAAGCTTCCATGAGCAACTTTCATCATCTTCAAGACCTTGAGGTAGGGGAAAAACCTTGTTCTTGACTCACTTTCTTATTCCTTTCATCTTGTTCTTGAGTTGTGACTTGATGTGGGAATTGAGGTTTTGAGTTGTTTTGGCTTGAATCTTGTTAGAAAACTTGAGAATAACATGATTTGGTTTGCTAGAGGCATGAGAACAGTTTTTCATTACTTGTATACCTTAATTTTCTATTTGAAATGAGAATTTGGAGTTTTAGGTTTTGAATAACCAAGGATCAGATTTGTAGTGTTTTGATCCATTTTTGGCGAAATCTTTTGGTGTTTTATATTCCCTTTATGTTTGTAAACTTGTTTGAGACTTAAACTCACCTAGAAATTGGATTGGAGTGGCTAAAATTCAAGATTTTGGCCAATGGAACCATAACCACGGTTCTGCAAAACTTCTGTCCCAGGAATACGACCCGTGTTCGAAAACACCCGGGGAGGGAGGCGTATCCCTCTCTGCCAGTTTAAATATAGTGGAAACGTGCAGACAGAGCAGCACACGAGGGGCCCATGTAGAAAGATATAATGAGAATTAGCTTTTGTGTTCTTCATGAAAGTTGTAGCTCTTTCTCTTAGCTTTCCAAGGACACCTAATTTACCTCGTTTCAACATACGTAACTCAAGTTATGCTCATTTTACTGAGCAAAGGTCAAGGGTTGAAATTGAGAAAAATGTCAAAATGTTGTTTTGCGAAAAACTAGCTTTCCTAAGTGTGAGGACCTTTCTTGTATGTCTTTATAAGTGCGATGAGACCTTAGTAAGGGTGTTTAATAAAGTGTATTCGTGATGCATGTAAATCAATTGTTATCCTCAAGACCTATGTCGAGTCAAGTTTCTGAGCACGTTATTAATCAAGTTAAGTAATAGCTGTAATATTTTTTATTAATTGATTTTTGTATTTTGATGGATGTAGTCAATCATTTTATTTTTCGTATTTTTTGTTAATTCATTATTCGTGGAATGAATTGATGAATTTATGTTTACATATATTAATCAAATTAAGGAGCTAAAATCATATGTACAAGCCATTGACACTCAACTAAGCCAACAACTAAAACTAACAGAAGAAGATAATCAGAATAGTGAAGATGATCATGATGAAGATAACAATGATAATGAGGATTATTAAACTTTGTATTTGAAGAAACTTTGTTATGTTGAATTTGAACAATGAGTTATGTTGTATGCGATTTGTTATGTTTGTTTTATGGATTGGTTAAATGCATTGATAGGTTGATGTCTTGGTAGATTTTATTATATTGTGGATTTTGAATATTTAATTTATTTTTTTTATATTCAAAAAAAATTGCGGTGAATTTTGTGGCAGAAATATAAGCCGCAAATTTGCATAGATTTTTGCGGTAAATAATCCACCGCAAAATCTTCCGTAAATTGAAAAATATGCCTCAAAATTGCGGCGGTAACATCAGCCTCAAATCAGACGAGGAAAAATCTGCCACAAAATTCATCGCAAATTAGCGGTGAAAAAATCCACCGCAAATTAGAGGCAAAAAAATCTGTCGCAAATTAGCCCATTTTCGACAACGATTCTGGCATGTTACCGGAGAGTTTTGCAGCGGATTTACGGTGAAAAAATATGCTATAAAATCTGCCGCAAACTATATTACGTAGACCGTATTTGCGGCGGTTACGAATCCAACACAAATTATTAATTTGCAGTTAATTTTGAGTGATTTGCAATATATTTATCCTTAGCAAATCTCGTTTTTTCTGGTAGTGTTTTGCCCCTTATAAGCCCTATTAATAGATTTCTTAGTATTTGATTTTCACTAGCTAAAAAAAATCCAATTCCTTTTTGCTAGTACATTTAAAATTTATTTTTTCCAATAAAAAAAAATTAAAACATTCTCATCAGGATTTGAAAAATAATTGTAAATTAAATTAGTTATAATAACTAACCCTGTGTTTGGATATTTTTTCATTAACGGAACGGAATAGAATAGGTAGGGATAGATTGGAAAGGAATGGAATAGAATGGAACATAATTCCTCCCCTCTTTGTTTGGAAGATTCATTAACGGAACGGAACGAAAATGTGTTCCCCCCATTCCACCTCAATTTTAGGAGGAACAGAAATTGGACATTTGAGGGGAAAAGGGGGGAATGATTTCTCTTGTATTCCGTTTCGTTCCTATGCATTTTAAAACTCTCAAATATAAAAAATTATTTTTATTTTTTTTATTTTCTTTTTATTCCTTTCTTTACCTGTCATCCAAACACAGCGTAAGACAGGTGGTAAGTTAAGGCAGCATTTGTCTTTTTACTCGCAAACACTTTTCCACAACTCACTTTTTAATATTCCAACCATATATTTGGTTCGCATTAATTGACGAATCAAACACCAAAACCAAATCATAAGCAAATTGACCTTTTGTGCAATTATAATTACTCAAGCTGTAGACATTAGATGGTTGAATGTGCATCTTCGTAACGCTACGACATTTAGGTGCTCTATAAAATATGGAAGCAATGATGAGTTTATACGTTGAGTTAAAATTAAGAAACATAATAATATCATAATTAGTAATATAAGAGTTGAAGTTTGAACTCAACAAGAACTAATTACAAAAAATTATTATATGATACACGATAGTTCTACCTATTCGGAAAAACACAAAATTTTAGGAGACAATTGCCTTCTAGGGCTAGTAATGAATTGAAGTAATTCATGAGTGGTTTAAGATTCCATTTGTTAATTAGCTACCTAAATTTACTCATGAATCAAATGAGCTGAGCTTGAGTTTAAAATTGTGCTCGTTACATAAATGAGCTAAAACATTGTTCAATTTATTTAAAGATATATGAAATATTCAATAACTTATGACATTTATTTAAAATTGAGTTAAGAATCAAGTTAATGGATCAGGTTTATGACCTAACTTGATTCATTTAGTTTATATTATCTTATTTTTATATTTGTTTCATTTAATTCGAGCTGACGAGTTGAATTGTACAATTCGCAGACTTGACTTAAGTTGAATTTGAATTACAAAAAATGATTCATATCGAATTCAAACCAAGTTTCAAACTAGACTATTCTTTACTAAGTCAAGTTGAGTTGAACTTGATTCAACTTAACTCGACTCATTTTTAATCCTATTGTTCGTTATGTCTCTTATAAGTTCTGCTAATGGATTTCTTAGGGAGGTGTTTGGAAGTTTTCAAAAACTAGATATATACGTACAGTAAAGCCCGTTTTTAAATATAAGGTATTTGGTAATCACTTAAGTTTTTTAAAATTGATTATCATTTAAACTAATTTTGAGATAAAATTGATTCTTAAAAAAATTATTTTAAAGTTGGTATTTTTTCTAATCCAACTTTTTTTATACTCTCTTATCATTTTTTTTCTCTTTCATGCTTTATTTCTATCTCAATATTTAAATTATAAATTTTATAATTAGTTTAAAACAATTTTTAACCAAACTAAGAATAAATTAAAATTAGTTACAAAATAATATAAATTAAAATGACTAGTTTATCTTAAATAATTTTGAACCGATTTTGAGGGTTGTAAAAGTTGAATGTTTGGGTAAGCTTATTTATACTTCAACAACTTTTTCTTTTTTGTCTAAAAGCTTTTTTTACTGTTTATATCA
Organism: Ormosia emarginata; assembly: GCA_029884605.1. Taxonomy (NCBI): domain Eukaryota; kingdom Viridiplantae; phylum Streptophyta; class Magnoliopsida; order Fabales; family Fabaceae; genus Ormosia; species Ormosia emarginata. The sequence goes on along the minus strand of JAQQTP010000071.1, from coordinate 22,711,005 downwards.
TATTTGAAAAATTATGTAAAGGTTTTTACACAAAATTCAATGTATTATAATAATTTTTTTTCATAAACTTAAAGCTTAAACCTTTTGATTCTTGATTACAATTTATTTCAAAAGCTTTGAGATGTAAATATTTTTTGTACTTAATTAAATAATTTTTTTAATCATTTTATACTTCTTTTAATAATTTAATATATAAAAATAATTTTTTTATATCATTCAAATGAAACAAATTATTTTATAATTAATATATACAAATATAAAATTAATTTTATTATAATTAATTATAACAACAATTGATTATAAATATAATTAATTATTAAAATAATTAAATTTTCATAACTAATTCAAACACACAATTAATATTTGATTTTCGCCAGCTTAAAAAAATCCAACTTCACTTTATTAGTACATTTAAAATTTAAATTTCCCAACGTACCCAAAATAAATGTAAATTCCCCAAACATAGCTCATCAGACATCAAGATTTGAAAAATAATTGTAAATTAAATTAGTTAGAGAAAATGCAAGGGAAATGACAAAGAAACTAAGGCAGGAGGTAAGTTAAGCATTTGTCTTTTTCTTGAACATTTCTGCACAACCCACTTTTAAATATTCCAACCTTATATTTGGTTTCCTATTAATTGACGAATCAAACACCAAAACCAAACCATAAGCAAATTGACCACTGCGACTCTCCCCCTTTTCTTCTCTTTTCTCTCGCGAGGTGGTGCTGTTCTGCTTCTGCGCCTGCAAAACACACATACACACACAGAGAGAAAATGGGGTTCTTCTCCTTTCTGGGTCGTGTCCTCTTTGCTTCCCTCTTCATCCTCTCCGCATGGCAGATGTGAGTTCTCTCTTTTCAGATCTATCCATCATTTTCTGTATAACTTTCATATTATTGCAAAACTGCTCCTTTTTCGTTTTTGGACATCTGGGTTTTCTTTTTCCTTTTATTTCACAGTTTTAATGTAAATCCCTTTCAGATTTGTGTGTTTTTCAATTTAGAGACACATATATAGATAGAGAGGCAAACCCATATACTGTTTAATGGAGATAATTTGATTTGAGGAGTCCATTTTGATAAGTGGGTTTCTTCCTGTTCAGTGTGCATACTGAAGAATATGTGATAGTGTAAGAACTCAGCTTGGCTGGTTTTCCAATGGCATTTGCTCTCATATGATTGATGTCTTGGAGACTTGTTACTTGGAATGACATTTCTGCAGTTTTAAGTCTTATTACTTTATTTTGTAACTTGCTTAGTGGTGGTTCATTAGGTTGATTTTTATGGAAGTGCTTAAGCCTACATGTCAAACAAGATTGACAAGATTTTAGCCAATCAAATGTTGGGTTGCTAAAGTAATTTTTAGTTTCCTAATAATACTGTTAAAGCAACATTCAGTACTTTTGAATTTATATAGAATGTATGTTGCTAGGTTTAATGAATTTGATGCCACTGGTGGGCCCATCGCAAAGGTGTTGATTTCCAAGCTCACTGTTGTGAGGAAAAATTTGTCCTCCAAATTGGGGGTTGGGATACCAGATATTAATGTAAGGCCATCTTTTCTCATATTTTCAATTTTTTTTTTGGAATGGAGTACATTGTTTACTTGTAGTTGCCTTTCTGATTGAAATGTTAAATACAGGTTCGGCAATTCATTGCCACTATCATATTTCTAAAGGGGGTTGGAGGGATTCTATTTGTGGTTGGCAGCACATTTGGATCTTTTCTTCTGGTAAAGGCTTTCTCTCTTAGCTTTGGAATGAGAAGAAGTTGCCATTCTTAAATTTACTTTTCAAGTTCTGATCTTTTTTGTGTTCCTGAAACATTATTATTCAGATTGAAATTTTCCTCTTTTTGTAGCTTCTGCATCTGGCGCTTACTACTCCACTTCTGTATGATTTCTATAACTATAGACCTAACAGGCCTGAATATAGTCTACTGCTGAATGATTTCATTCAGGTTTGTGCAAACTTCTGTTATTTCCTGTGTTTCTGGCTGATGGTTTTATCTGTATGAGAACTTAATATATTTTCTTCACTTTTTTATCCCAGAATATAGCACTTTTTGGTGCTTTGCTATTCTTTATAGGGATGAAGAACTCAATTCCCAGGAGACAACTCAGGAAGAAGACCCCAAAAACAAAGACAGTTTAGAATTAGAGCAAAGATGTATCTGTGTGTTTCCAATGAACAGGTTGTCAAACTGCTTAGTTGCAGCGTTTTGGAATAGTTGCTTAAGCCTCTTTGGATTATTGTTTTTGTCAGTTGGCATTTGGCACATAATTTGATTATGGATATGCTTCCTTTTTCTCATACAATTCTATTGTACTTGTGCTAAGAATAGATATTAAGAAAACCTGTGGTTAGATTTGCTTGTGAATCAAGATTCGATGTGTAAGATATTATGGCACTAGTTTATCAGAGCTATATATTTCCAGGAGGAGGCACCGAGGCAGGGTGATAGCTACACATACTAATTATCTCAGTGTTTTATCCGGTTCAATTTGTTTTATTTCAGTCTAATTCGGTACAATTCAAATATGATATATTGTCCAAGATAATCTATACAAATATACAATTCTGATTTGGGAGTCCTGATGTCTTAATGACACCAAAGCTTTGGCGTGTTTGGAGTCCTAGTTTCTCCAGACTCCACTTTTGGTCTCCTGAATATTATCATCAGAAACAAACGCCACCAAACTTGAGCATCTTGGTCTCTGCTTGCAGCAAGGTCTACATAAATATGAAGCATGGTGCACCGGAACAAATGCACTCCAGCTTCAAAGATGAAAGGTATCTTTATATAAGTTATCTAATATTGCTCTCTGCAATCTAAATAGCTATCATCATGGATTGTTGGTCAAATAAACTCCCCTACCCTCAAGTTCTCTGTCTTCCTCCGAGTAGCTATGATTCTTGAGTACAGTTTCATAAAGAGTTAGGAGAGAGACGGGTTGGGAGGAAAAGAGAAAGAAGGAAAAGAATGTGGCAAAAATTTTGCACCTACAATTTTTTTATTGATGTTATTATAGTCAAATATTTTTACATATTTATAGATGATACTTGATAGTATAAATTTCTTTTTGCACCAACAATAGATTCGAAATTAAACAGAGTGTTAAATACCCATCAATTCTTCCTTTTGGTATATAGTGAAGGCAAAGTTCTTTTTTTTTTTTTTTCAGAGTATTATCCTATTTGACAGGTGAGAAATTAATTTTTCAAGATATGGTCAAATATGTTGGGATATTTTTTTCATATTTATGAATTTTAAGATTGGAATTATATATTTAAAGAATCCAAATTTTTTTCACTCAAATTAACGATTGAGGACAAAGTTCTTTATGAGTTATAATAGTAAAACATAGAGCATGTTTGGAAACAATTTTTTTGTAAAAAAGTTGTTTCAATTATGTTATAATATGTTTGACAAAATCAGTTTAATTTTTACACAAAATTTAATGTATTATAAATTTTTTTTATAATATTAAAATTTTAATTTATGATTTTAAATTATATATTATTTTTTATATTTTGAGATATAAATATTATTTAGTTATTAATTAAATAATTTTTTTATATTTATTTTGATAATTTAATACATAAATTTTTTTATATTATTTTTAAATAAAATAAATTAATTTAAAATTATTTTTTAATTAACATATTCAAATATAAAATTAATTTTATTATAATTAATTATGATAAAAAAAATTTATATAATAACTAATTATTAAAATAATTAAATTTTTATAATTATGTCAAACATACACTTATATTATAATATAGAATTTTATTTTTTTAAGTGCGTGAGGACATGTGTCCCGTACCTGTCAGCATAGGTCCACCAATGAGTGAGTGGCAACGTACGTGTCTTTTACGCAAGGAAAAGATAATGGATTGTCTAGAACTAGAAGGGTTGACACAATAACGGTAATTGTTTGTCAAAATATTTTCAGGTATGTCACTAATATGGGTAGTATTAGAGAAAAATATCTATTTTGTTTAAAAAACAAATTGAAGACTTAAAATCACATATAGCATCAATTTTCATCATATTGTTGATTACTTTGCCGTTATTTTACTTTTGACCAATAAATTAAGAATACCCTTTCCTCCTAAGCATGTAATTCTTGTTTATTTGCCGCATTCTATTACTTGGCCCTTACATTCACTATGAGATTCCGCGAGAAAAATTAACAAAATTTGAATTTAAATATGTGATAATGAGCTTAAACGCACATAACATAATAATTTTTTGCTAAATTATAGCAAAACATTCTTCTTCATATTTAACTTTGACTAACTTAACGCCATAACACAATTTGATTAAAAGGCCAGATTGTAACTTTGCCGATATTGTGTTTCACATATAAATTTACTTCCGTTTTTAACAATGTTTTTTTTTTTATCTGGCCGTTTTTACCAAAGTCTCTTATGCATTTTTTTTTCAAATATATGAGAATGCACGGAAAATAGTATTCTTCCATGTTAGTAAATTAGCTTCTTTACTAGCAACTTTGTTATGTCTAATTTGTTGGGATTGCAAATGTGAGTTAGATATGAGTAAAGAAGTTCAATATAGAAATAAACAAGTAGAAAGTTATATAAGTGAAAAATATTCATAAACTTATTGTTTTAAAGTTTTAGGTCGAAATGTAATATCAAACCTAATTATGTGATTCTTTGCTTAGTCCATTGGATGTAGATCTCCCTGACTTGTTGGGCTCCCCGATCTTAACAAGTGATATCAAAACAAATGATTCACTTGTGACGAGTATTGGAGAGATAGTAGTGGGCTGATGGATCCATGTACGAGATCCCTAGTGTCAACGTCTTCTTAGCGATGTGGAAGTTAGGCAGCGTGTTTCGTTGTAGATGATGAACAACGGCGATACAAATATGAAAAAGAGCATGTGTGGCTCTAGAGGAGATAAGGCTCTTGGGCAATGTGGAGGCCATGTGACATATTTTGTTGTAAATGATAGACGACTACAATACAAGTATAAAGAAATGCGTGCTAACCCGATTTGGAGGAGATGAGATTCTTAGATAAGGGTTAAATACTCGAAAGACTTCTGCTTGAGAATGAGTGACTGTGTGTGAATGACTCACACTTGAGAGGGAGATTGTTGTGAATGCAAGTGGAGCTAGGTATAAGTAAAGAAGTCTCACATTGAAAAAAGAATGGACAAAGTTAAATATTATCTAAGTGGAAAAGACCAATAAACCTAATACCTTAAAGTTTTAAGTTAAGATGTGATGTCAATTCTACTTATATAATTCTTTGCTTATCCCATTAAATGCAGATCTCTCTGACTTGTCAGGCTCCACCGATCTTAACACAGTTGTAACTGCGTATGTCCACTCATTATACTCTACTAGTATGCTTCTCTGTTATAGCTCTAAAAAAATAAAAGCTAATGAAAGATACCAACATGAAGCTAGTTTTGATAATTTCCAGTAGCCATTTACAAATTAGAGACATCCTTGTACAAGGTCATGTAGGTTAACCAACAGGAGAGGGAAACACAAATTTCATTGAATACAAAGATGAAAAATTGGTGAGAAAAAGAAAAGAGAAAATTAAAAAAAAAAATTGTTAGAAAAAATATTTCTAGTTTAGGAACAATTAATTGCTCAACTGGTTAACGATGTTCAAAGAGTGGTTGATGAATAACCACTTGAATGGTTAATTATTCCTAAATTGAAAATACTTTTATCAATATATTCTTCTTTTTTTCTGTAATTTTTCCAAGAGGTAGTATGTTCGAATAGAAAAATGTTTGATTCCTCCAATTACAAATTCTTCCTTCACCCCATTAGATACAAGACAAGTGTACATCATGTGTGAGGAAGAATTTCCACATAAAGTTAGAGGAAGTAAGATGATCTTGTTCAAATAACCACCTAGAACTGGAAACCACATTTGACAACATGATTTGTTTTTTTTTGGTACACTGGTGACACTAAGGTTTGAATGTATGACCAAATGCAACCTACCCAAGCCTCTCACCACTAGTCCACTTCTAGTGGCTTGACAACATGTAAAATTTACTCAAATAAAAATGGATCAAACAATGAAGGTTAAACTCACACTTCAAATAACGTGTTCTTGTAGCATGAAGTCCAGTCTGAACCATCCCTTGAAGCAACTAGACCACCTCCATCAGTGCTTACGGACTCAGCACCTGAACTTGATATCAAAGCTGGAAATATTTCTTTGCCAGGCCCATCAATTTCCAGTTCATTATCCTCAGTTTCAGTTATTCCAACATCACTGCTCAAATTTTTATCTCCTTCTACTTCAAAATTGACTTGAGGACCTGATAACCTATTGCTACCAGAGTCATTGGCAAGGTCTTCTTCATCTGACAAGCATCTACAACAGTCAAACTCATCCAGCTCATAAAGTTGGCTCATTAACCCTTCCCTCCATGATATCCTCAGTTGGGATTGTGATGCATTCTCTATTGTAGAACTAGATAACCAAGGATCCTGGTCATCCAAATATTTTGGAAGTTTGCTGAGATCAATGGATTCATAAGGCACAGTTAAACAATCAAATTGGAAACTTGAATTAACAGAATCCTCCAGTGGCACAGAACAATTGAGGAGGAAGTTCTCTGACAGATGAACTTCACTGAATGAATTATGGTCAGGGTTAGAATGATCTTCCTTTTGATTGTCTGCATGCACTAATGACAATCCAACATGTAGATCTGAACTGGATTCTGACTGTGGAGTTCGAATAACATTTCCACTACCCAATGAATTCAGGGAGAAGGGAGAATTCTCATCAATGAGATTGTATTGATCATTTTTTCCTTTTTCTGAACTACCTGCTACACAACTAGGTGTGGAATTGGGAGAAAACAATAATAATGGATAAGAAGGTGATAATATGGAATCAAATGGTACTTGAAATTCAGAAAGTCCACTTGGAGAAATTGAAGAACTCATTTTTATCCTGATACCATTAGCAGCACCAGATAAATTACTGCTATCACTTATATTCCAAAACGTTTTAGAACTGGATGATGGTGAAGTACTGGAACCAAGAGTTGTGGATTCTGCTAGTCCCTGACTTTGATTTAGTTCATTTTCAGACTTCCGACTAAGAACTTTCTTTCCCTTGTTATGTGGAGAAGAAAGCCAATGCACTAAAGCTTCAGTTGGCAAAGGCAACAAGGAAGGACTGACATTGTTATTAACACCCGTTGTATTCTTCTCATCATCATCAAAACTATTAGCAGCCATTTTATCAAAGCCTGAATAGTTCTCTTCCACAGTAAGAATCCCTCTAGGCCTACATTTCCTCTTGTCAGTGACACCAGAAACAACATAGCCAGCACCGTAACAAGCAGGTGTTGTTGTTGAAACCAAAGAAGACCCACATTGTATCTCTGGGGAAACAGAGTTATGAATTGGAGGTGTTCTACTAATGCTTGTGTTCAAGTTCTCCTCAGCATCCCCATAAACTGCACTATCCAAATCTGACCCAGTAACTTTTTTCCTCAAAGGAGTCAAATTTGCATCACTATGACACGATTCGAGCTGGGCATGCTCACCAGCATTAGCATTAATCCCTCCCAGGCTATCTTCCTTTCGCTTCAACTCCTCAGATGCAGATGGCAATTTAGGTAAAAACTTGCCATGTTCATTCAAAGCAGAACAAGGATTAGACTTTTGGCCTGTTCTGGAACCAGATTTCTTACCAGACTGCCACTGATAGAGGCATGGGGGGTTCTTCCTAACCGCCCGCGGCACCTTATCCGATGTGAGTCTTTTTGTTTTCAGCACAGCATTACCCTTTGAGAGGTTCTCCTTTGAGGACTTAGATTTAGATTGTTTCAAAGCAAGTGCATCAGGGACTGAGTTGGGAGTTTTGGAGAGATTCTTAGGTCTGTAGACAGGGGTTTTGAAAGAAGAGGAAGACAGGAACCTGAGGCAACCTCTTGGGGCTTCAGTGGAGACACTAGAAGAAGCATAGCTGCTGTTGCTGCTGCTGGAAATGCGGTTGAGATCCTGTAATGGGCTTCTAGGACTTTGCTTCTTCTTTGCACAGGATGCTGCAGTTGCTGTTGGTGTAGGTGGTGGAGGCAAAGATGAAGATTTCTTTGATGAAAATGCTCTGCTCATAGTGAGGCCTGCAGGATCTACACCACATTGAATTGATCTCAATACATTAACATGAACATTGAACAAGCACATTTGCATAAGCACAATAGTTTTTGTCCAAAAAAAAAAAAAAAGAAATTTTCTCAATCTATTAAGTACCCATAAAGGTATAGTCAATTTTAATAAAAACCAAGCAAGAAATTCTGTGTTTTTGCTAAAAAAGGAAGAATTCTTCAGTTGAAGAAAGGCATACATGTATGGAAAATTCATGGTTTATAATATAATTTCTACCAAACAGTTCATTTTAGAATTTTCCTAAGCCTGTGTTTGGATAAATCATTTCAAAATTTCTAAGAATTTGAAATACAAGGGAATTAAATTGGTGCAACTTCATTTGTAAAATTATGTGTTTGGATAAATATTCTTGAATTTGGGATTTCCATAATAAAATTTGCAAACATAAAAAAAAAAAAAGAAGATGCTGAGAAAAAAATAAAGAAACTCAGAAACTAAAACTCATTTCGTTGTTAGGGTTCAGATTATACAGCGCCGCTCAGAGTTGCTCGTCTACCGGCGCCGCTCGGCGGCGTTCAGGGCTCTGCATCTCAATTAGCGATTCATTCCACCTGAAGAAGAAGACAGTTGCCAGATTCACTCTATTCCCCTCGAACACAATGTCCTTCAGTGGTCCCTAACCACCCACCGCTAATGTGGCCATGACAATTCGAAAATCAACTCACTGTTTCAAACCGACGACGGTGGTGATTCATCGGAGGAAGGAGATCAAGCTGCGTTTGGTCTCATTTTTCTTTGCCATTGCTCGTTACTGTTAGATGAAGCTGTGGAGTTTCAAAGTTCAAGTTCTGAACTGATGGAGTTTGGGAGAGAGAAGAGAGATGAGGGAAATTCCCTGTCAGGAGGTGCAATTTCAAATTCCCTGTTTTGTGTAAAAAAAATACCCGATTAAAATACTCAGTATTTTCAAAATTCTTTTGTTAAATATCTAAAAAAGTCATATTTCATACTAAATCATTTTAATTCCTCTCAACAAATACATTATTTCTTCAAAAATATTTATCCAAATACACTCTGTATACGTGGATTTGCTACAGTCAAATGCAAAAATATTTCCGTTTAAACATAACTAGAAAATGTAGTATAGATTATTAAATTAGATGGAAGAAAAGCTAAAATAAAAATAAGGAGGGGTGAAGAGGTTGTTTTACTTATGAAATCAGAAGGTGGAAGATCTGAAGCAGCAGGTATTGAAGTTGAGCAATTTGGAAGTTTGGATTGGAAGTGTTGATTCGTTTTTGATTCGGTGCTTCAATGTACGATGTTTGAGCACATATGAGTTGGGTTTTGTTTGAATTAATTTTTTTTGTTCAAAAACAGCTCAATTCAACTTCAACCGGAACATATTATGAATTAGTGTGCCTCATTTAATTTGGTAACATTTAAACTTAACTTTAAAATAATATTATTATATATAATAATTCGCTCAGAACTAGTTTTTTAATGGTGGTTCGTGGTTCTGGCCCTAAAAGAAAAAAAAAAAAATTGTGGTTCATGGTTCAACTTCGGACTTGGTGGTCGAACCACTTGAATATTTTTAACCACATATCATCATATCATACATACAAAATTTTAAAAGATGAAGGTAATAAATACAAAAAAAAAAAAGATTGAGATAATGATAATGATTAAAAATGAAATTTATTTAATAAAATCCCCATTTTAGTTTTAAAAGATTTTCAAATAATCAATTTGATCCTTAAAAATATTTTTTGTATCAAAATAGTTTAAAAGTTATTATTTAATAAGTAGAACTAGTAAAACGGATAGGTTCGATCGGTCCAGACTAAATATATTTCGGGTTAATATATGTTAGTCCAGCCTAACTCGTTTGTGAGTTGCGTATTGGGCAGGGTCAACCTACCACCTCGATAATACTTTTTCTTTTTTAAAAAATAATGAATTTAATCTTTAAAAAATTAAATTAGTGAAAAAATAGAAAAAATTAATTATTTAGTTTTGGGTCAATAATAAATAAATTAGATAATTAGTCTAATTATCAATTTGGTTTTAATTTTTCAAGCAAAAAATCATAATTTCCTTTTAAGTATATATTATTATATTAAAAAAATAAAATTTGAGTTGGGCCACGTTGGACCAAATTAATTTTGAACTTAAATTTTTTAACTAAGCCCGCACTTTTTTGTTAGGTTATTCAGGTTGGTCCATTAGACTTAGCTCATTTTAATAGCTCTATTAATAAGACAAATCTATGTTATTAATTTGATGAACAAAATTTATTATTTGAGAATTAATATGATGTCTCCCATTTTTCCCAGACTAAATTCGGCAGGAGTGAACAATACCTGCTCCAGCCCGACCAAGTTATTTGGGCCAAGTTAGACCTAATTTCAATGTAAATTAAGTTAGAGTTGAGTTAAATATTTTGATGTACAGTATTTTTTAAGTCAGGTTAAGGTCATCTCTTAAACCACCTGACCAAGTTTAAAATATGTAAATGCTTATATATCTTAATATGAATAATTAAAAACACGATGTATATGAATGTATTACATACTTTCTTTTCCATGTCTTCTTGCAGTGAAAATGTAAAATTACTATCCATTTACTATATAGCGTAGTTTAGGCATTGCTTTAAATGTAAGTCTTAATATAGCTAATTCTGTATATTTGTTATAAGGTTAAAAAATTATTAAGATATAGCATGCCTCTTCAAATATCGTTGGTCATGATAAAACATATCATATATATATATATATAGTGGACATATCTAGTGAGAGGAGTGATTATTATGATAGGAAAATCTCGATATAACCATATATATCATTAAAAGTTATTTAAAGGTCCTCTTAAAAAATCACATGCGTTTATGTTTTAATCTTGATCATTCATATAAGATCCAATTGTCAAAATTCACTTCTCTCACCCTCTCATAATAAACACTCCTCTCATATACACTTCTATATATAGCATATATATATATATATATATATATATATATATATATATATATATATATATATATATATATATATAGCAACATTGAAAACAACATTGTTCAAATTTTGTTAAACTTCTGGCCAACTTGATATTGATCTACTCCTAGTCTGACTAATTTCTGCTCAAATACTAGGTTGAGTTTAGATTAAAAAAATGATTTAATTAAAATATTGGGTCAAATGAAACTCATGATAACCCATTATAATAGCACTCATAAAATTAACACTACCTCCATAAACTAAATACATTTAATGTCTGTTTGGCTCTTATAATTGAATATAAAATTAGAGTTTGGAATTAGACCTCTTAATTTTAACTTTTATATTTGAAATGTCATTTAGAATTGGAATTGTAATTCTATAAACCAATTTTATTGAATTGAAAAACAACTAAATTAAACATTTCTCAATTTTTAGCTTATACCTTAAGAGTGTGTTTGGAATGTAAAAGAAAATAGGAAATAATTTAATTTATAAATCAAATCTAATTAAATATTGTACTTGGAATGTTAAAAAATAAGAAATGATTTAATTTCTAAAATCTCATGTATTTCATTTCTTTTATTTTAGAAATTCCATCAAATTTGATAGAATTTGTTAGGATTTGATTTGATTTGAAATAAATAGACTATTTTACCCTTAATAACCACCCTAACTACCTTTCATAAAGATTAAAATGTAAAATAATAAAATCAAATAAAATCAATTCTTATTTTAATGAATTTCAAATACAAAATTTGATTTCTAAATTAATTCAAATCCTATTTTTTAAAAAATTCAAACACAAAATTTGATTTCTAAATCAAATCAAATCAATTCAATTCAAATTATTTTCCATTTTTATCCATTCCAAACACAACCTAAGAGTTACCAATTTTATAACTTAAAAATTAATTTTTTTTCTCTCTCTCCACATTTATTTATTAACAATCATATTTATTGAGATTCTATATTTATATAGAAATTTTTTTTATATTTATATAAAAATTATTATAATAGCTATTTATTTTTTCTAAAAAAATTCATGAAAAATTTTTTTATGTAAAAAATATGATTATTATATTATAAAAATATTATTGTATGAATATTTTCATTAATTTTAATTTTGTAAATAATTTTTTAATGTTTAAGATCATACCTAACCAATAAAATTATAATTGAATTTAGAATTATAATTTTTTATCATAAATCTTTAACAACCTCAAATATAGAATATAAGATTCTGTACTAATTATAATTTTGAAATAATTGGAATTGAAATTAAAGTTATATATTTCAATTCCAATTCTGCTATCTAAACGACATTATTTTTCCAACTCGCTATCTAGAGGAATTATTTTTTCCAACTTTTGAATTAGCTTATTTTGCTTTTACAAAAGTTTATAATTAAAATATTTTAAATACAACATTTTGATTGAAAATGTTTTTTTTATGTACATCATAAATTAATTCAAACATACATTTACTCCTATATAAAAGTATAATAAATATATTAATTATTTTTTTAACAAAAGGGGGAAAAGCCCAAGAAAACAAAACAATTAAGAAGAAACAATCCGTATGGAGCATGGCAGCCCTAGAAAAATCAACAAACATAAGCCTTGCTAAATCTATAGGTGGGTGTGGAGGGTGGTCTTAATTTCCTTTAATACCATGTCTTGCTTTATGCTCCAATTAGTCATCCATATTACACTAGCATTCCCTTCTCTTAAAGTATGAATAAAAAAAAATATGTCAATCATTTCCCATTCACCAAAGGTTTCTGGAGATCAATTTGCAGCTGTGCTTACTGGAGTCTCATCCTCCATTGTTGAGGAAGGCTATGATTGTAGCAAAATCACTTTCAATGCCAATAGATTTAAAACCATATTTCCAACCAGCCTCTAACCCTATGATAATGCTTCAAAACTCAATTGTAAACACAAAGCAATGGCCAATGCAAAGAGTAAATCCCTTGATTCATCCCACCATAATCTGCTTCTCCTAGGTTCCCATTCGAAGTTCCATTAGTATTCAGCTTAATGCACCCATGAGTAGGACATTTCCATGACACCTAGATAGTAGATACGCTCTTTGTATTCAAAACCCAATGGATGGTACTCTAGAAATTATTGTCATCTATTTTTTTAAAAAAAATTCTCCATTGCCAAAGAAGCTAGTACACTAACATGAAGAAATTAGGCTAGCAAGGGTCATCCATCCAACCAAAGCCATGCTCCAAATTTAAAGATATCAAATCCTCTAAGTTGGTTGTGTAGAAGTTAGCCATCTCTAGAGGATCTCATTGGGGAATATCCATGTTGAGGATGCCATAGGACAGTCTCAAATGTCGTAGAATAGTCTTTGGAGTTTGGAGTCCTTTTACAATGCATATAATGAGGGGAGTCACCACACCACTTGTTTGTGCGCATGTTAGTGAGAAGTTTATCATGTGTTTACCTTTGACACGTACAACTATATCCTTCATGGCTCCTCCACTGCCAAATAGCTCTAGAGACTAAGATTTCAAAATTAACAATTATATATCTCAATTATAATTTTTTTTACAATATCTCAATTTTGTTTTGTTTATTTATGATAATATTTAGTTGTATAAATAGAGAAAAAAAGAAATAAAAATATTATTTTTAATTTATTTTAAAGTGTATAGTGGTTTTTTATAACAAAAAGCCTATATAATTTTACTTTTTTTTTTTGTAATTTTTGTTAACAATGAATTCAAATAATTGTTAGTAAAAATATTATTTATTTATTTATAAAATTTATAATTAAATGTAAGATTATTTATTTATTTCTCAAAATAATATCATTACATAATATAAATTTCTCAAAATGATATTACTATATAATATAGATTACGAGTATAAATGAGTTGAGCTATTCATAAATTATTCAAGTTCGACTCATTAGATGTTCCATCAAACTTGTTTATTTAACTAAACAAATAATCTCAAACTTAAATCTAAACTCGATTATATATATAAATCAAACTAAGGGTGTTCAGATCCAATTCAATCTAAAAAAAACCAAAAATCAATCCAAAAAATCGAATACCGATAAAAATCGAAATGGATTGGATTAATTTAGATGAAATTTTGGAAGACTGATCGGTTCAGTTCAGTTTTCGATTCAATTTTCTGAAACCGATCTAAACTGAACCGAACCGATTACTATCCAAAATACCTAAAATTACTTAAATATCCCTAACCCTAACTTATCTCACACCTTCACACGCAACCACCATTCTCCTTCTCCACCCATTCTATGCAAATCTCATTCTCTCGCAACTTTCACCATCTCCTCTCCATCCATTCTCTACAAACCCCATCCACGGCAAACCACCGCCTCACCACAAACCACTACGCACTGTCCACCACCGTGTGCAACCCAGACCCCGTACGCCGTCGTCACACCTCCAAGTAAATCGCGACCCAGATCCCGTGTGTCGTCATCATCCGTACACGGCTCGCAACCCGTCGCGTCTCACTAGATCTCTGGCCTATTCCACGCGCAAACCGTGACCCAGATCCCGTGCGCCATCGTCTTCCACCGCAAGCCCACAACCTGTCGCTCCTCGCCAGATCTCTGGCCTATTCCACACGCAAACCGCTACCCAGATCTCCAGTCATCCAGAACCATGCGCAACCACTAGAACTGGAGTTCCACCGTGCTGAACAACACCAGATCTGTGAGCCCAGAACTAGCCACCCGTCCTCCGCTGCTCGCCTCCGTCCGTGACACGCCGTCATACGTCCTCTAGAGCTCGCACCACCGCATCCCTCTGTGGCTTGTCACTATCAACATTTTTGTGGTTGTGGGCTGTGACTATGTCTCATTGCTTTTTTTTTCTACAAAAACGAAAGCTAGAAAACTGAAATATCCATTCAAATCCAAACCGATTAAAATCAGTTTTGATTAGATTGATTTGGTTATTGGAATTTATCCAATCCAAATCGAACCGATGATATTTACTTTGTTTGGATCGGATGAATTTTTACCTCAAAATCGATTCGAGAACACCCCTAAATTAAACTCAAACTTTATATGATTGACGTTAAAAGCTTGCAAACAACTTATATGCATCTATATTATATATATATTCAATGAAAAATTTAATTTTAAATAAGAAAATGTATAGATAATAATACTTTATTTATTAATATTTAATTAGTAAATTATAATTTTATCTATTGAACTGTTATTTTATTTATTATTATCTATTACTTAACTAATTGAAATCTTTAAAGGATCTTTCATTATATATTTATTTTTACTTTATCTTCTAACTTAAAATATTTACTAAATAATTAATTAATAAACTCATAAAATATTTTAAAAAGAGATTTAATAAATGATAAGAAAATAATTAAACAATAAAATTAGTCAAACTTAAGTTTCATAATTTTAAATAAGTCAAATCAAAATTCTAAAATCTGAATTGTTTAAATAAATAAGTTATACGTAATTTTTTTTCAAGCGGTCAAGCTCGCTGTTTGAGTACACAGCTCGCCTTGTTTATACTAATTTAAATGCCTAATTATTAGAGATGATAAAATTACATGTACTTGTAGAGATCTGTAGGAATTACTTGCGATATGACGGAAGATGTGGACCTGTTTAATAAATGGAAGCAGAGTAAAGATTATAAGATCAGGCTGCGAATACTTGCAAATTAAGTAAAGTATTTTTTTATTTAATATATATCATATATTATGATTTTTTTTTACTTTGAGATGAGATAAATATATATATATTTTTTATTTTAAAATAATTTTTTATTGAATGAGCTTATAATGATAAAATTTATTAAAAAATATATACTATTTATATAATAGTTATTTATATAGATTAATTATTACAAAATATAATTAAATTTAATTTATTATTTATAATATTCTTTTAATTTTATAAGAATCTTAAATTATTAAACAAAATTATAGTATATAATATTAATTTTTTATAATTTTATTTTTAATTATTTATTATTTATAAATGCCAATAGATATCTCTAATTAACTGCGAAGATCGCAAATAAATAACTATAACAAGTATGAGCCGCCCTCCCAGCCCAGTTAACATCCCTATTAATTACTAGAAAAATCTATTAAAAAGTGTTTTGTTTGTCACACGCACACAAGAGAAGGCACAGAAGGAAAGGAAACAAAGAAGAAGAGAACGAAGACCAAAAGGAAAAGCAGTACAACGGCCAAATTTGCAACGGCTAAGGCTAAAGTTATCACTTTAACTTCTGCAACGCTCTCTCTCTCCCATGGTTGAAGGTTTTTTACTTCACATATGCCAGTTAAGGGCTCCATGCAACTTAGCAGTAAAAAATAAGTATCACCTAGACAGTTCTGCTTTTAATGATTGTTTTCTTCTAATAGAAGTTTTCTTTCAATCAAAATAGAACAAAGTCTAGCTAGTAAAACTGGAAATTAAAAAAGACAAAAGAAGCAAAATACAGGATATGTAGTGAGAGAATATGGTAGTACATTAGTTTTGGGGATCTCATTGTTGTAAAAGATAATTAATGAATCTATGAACATTTTAACAAGTGTCAATTCTGATTTCTGAAAGTCACTTTTCCACTCTCAGGATCAGGTAAAAATCATTTATTTGGAAAATTCTGTCAAATTTTTAGGAAGCTGTTATTGGTTTTTAGGATTACTATATCACCATAAAACTGTATCATAAGGCACATTGTTTTTTTAAACCACGAGTCTTGACAAATGCTTAAATTGTGATGGCATATACCATTCACAGCATGCCAGCTTGCATATATGCAATCAGCTTCTATTTGAATTCTTTTTTTTTTTTGGGTAAAGAGAATTATTTTCATGCTTCTTTTTCTCTTTCCTTTTTGTTGATATTTTCTATTAGAATTTCTTTTTCTCTTTCAAAGGGTTAGAATTGATATCTTGATAAATTAAAAAATCTACTTATGAAAATATAGGAGCTATAGATCTTTTTATTTGCTTTTTTTTTTAAATCAGTGTTAATATTAGTGAAAAAAGACTTTATTATTGTCGTCGTTGTTGTTGTTAATACTAAAATTTCAATGTAATGTGCAGATGGGACGTGTTGATGGACATAATCCACACATTATCAGGAAAGATTTGCCGTTCACTTGGACTAATGTCTATGAAGAGGACCTTAGTTCGTCTTCAGCATTAGGTAAAAGGAAATTAGTCTCTTTGCATTTTACCTAGTACTTTTTTGTGTTCCTCAGTTGTATCTGTGGCTTTGGGTATGTTTTATGTCAATTAGCTTAACATTTGATTCATCTCATGTTTGTTTTACCATGTACCTAATATGAGCTGGAAAGTAGCTTTTGTGGGTATTATGTTGAACAAAGTAGTGCTAGAGCTGATTATTATGAAATCTTGCAATTATTATGTGAAAAGCTTGAAGGGTCAGTTTTAAGAAAAAAGTTCGTTATTCTTCTCCAGTTAGATTTAATCGAAATGTTAAAACATGTTTTTGTTTTTTATTATCATTTTTTCTATCATAGTTTAGGCTTTTTGTTGGCTTTGTTGCTTGTTTTGTTGAAATTGAGGTCTTCATTCAGAAGTGAGAAGTTGCAATGTGCAAATAAAGTTCATTGTGTCTCATATGAGCAATGAAGTGTTGATGGTAGCATGTATTATGTATTATTTCAAAAGTGAATTGGTACAACACTAATAAACAAAATGTCATCACTACTTCTATCTTTGCCTTTCT
Source organism: Ormosia emarginata (assembly GCA_029884605.1). Taxonomy (NCBI): domain Eukaryota; kingdom Viridiplantae; phylum Streptophyta; class Magnoliopsida; order Fabales; family Fabaceae; genus Ormosia; species Ormosia emarginata. Next base: position 22,693,127 of record JAQQTP010000071.1, on the reverse strand, counting down.
TCTAACAAGATCAATAGTGCTCTAGTTAATTTCATTTTGGATAGCAGAATATATAAACCCTGGAACAAGTATGCAATGGGCTGGGCCTAGGATGGGGATAACTAATGTGATTTTGATAAAATGCTTTCAGTTGTGGTACTTGAGACTTGAAAATAGTTGCAAGAGGTCAATGCATCGCCCTCGTTTTATTGCTCGTCTTACTAGTCTTGAAGTGAAATTTGGACTCCATGTGCTCTTGTTACATAGACTTGAAGAAGAATGGATTATTGTTGAATTATATGTCTAATCAAATCACACATGATCTCAATAAATAGATGTTAATATTAATTACAACTAATCACCGTAACACAATCCTGATATCCTAATTGATCATAATTAATGTATACATGATATACTGTTATATTTAACATATTCTAAACATGTGCACCAAGTTTGTTACATATATAGTTAACTTGGGGACCTCTAAAAGTCTTAGTAAAAATGTTTGCAAGCTGGTCATTCGAATTCACAAATGTAGTAGCAATTTTTTCAGATTGAATTTTATCCCTAATAAAGTGGCAATCAATCTCAATATGCTTAGTCCTATCATGAAATACAGGACTTGAAGATATATGCAGTGCAACTTGATTATTGCATACAAGTTTCATTGGTTGTGATTCACATATTTTCAACTCTTTAAGTAACTGTCTCAACCAAATGAGTTCACAAGTTGCAGTGGTCATCGCTCGATATTTAGCCTCTTCACTTGACTTGGCGACTATAGTTTGCTTCTTACTTTTCTAAGATATCATATTTCCCTCAAAAAGAACGCAGTATCCTAAAGTAGAGCGTCTATCTGAGGGAGAGCATGCCCAATCAGCATTTGTATAACCACAAATTTCTACATGCTCCTTATCTTCATATAGTAAGCCTCTTCCTGGTGCTCTTTTAATGTATCCGAGTATTCGAACAACACCATCCCAATGAGAGTCACATGGAGAATCAATGAATTGACTTATCACGTTCACAACAAAAGAGATATCTAGTCTTGTTACTGTGAGATAATTCAATTTTCCAATCAATCTCCGGTAACATCCAAGATCCGCTAGTGGCTCCCCCTGTCCTGGTAGAAGCTTGACATTAGGATCCATAGGTGTATCAATGAGTTTGCACCCTAACATACCCGTTTCTTCCAAGATATCCAAGACATATTTCTAGCCCTTCTCAACAATGGAGGATGAGGCTCTAGGAAGCACCGTTGCAAATTGATCTCCAGAAACCTTTGGTGAATGGGAAATGATTGACATATTTCTTTTTATTCATACTTTAAGAGAGGGGAATGCTAGTGTAATATGGATGGCTAATTGGAGCATAGAGCAAGACATGGTATTAAAGGAAATTAAGACCCTCCCACACTCACCTAGAGATTTAGCTAGACTTATGTTTGTTGATTTTTCTAGGGCTTCCATGCTCCATACGGATTATTTCTTCTTAGTTGTTTTGTTTTCTTGGGTTTTTTCCTCTTTTGTTAAAAAAAATAATTAATCTTAAACGAAGGTATTCGTGTGTGGATGGCGACTCAAGATCAGCCTCATGAAAACCTTATATTCCTTGAGGAGGTTTTACCATGTGGAAACGTTCTTTAATGGAGCTTTAGCTTTAACTAGTCGTGACCAAGAAACTACCGGTTCGCTTGGTGGGCCGGGAATGCCCGACTTATCAATTTATCCGGTAAACTATTGGGGGCTCATGTAGCCCATGTCGGACTAAATGTATTTATTATACTTTTATATAGGAGTAAATGTATGTTTGAATTAATTTATGATGTACATAAAAAACATTTTCAATGAAAATGTTGTATTTAAAATATTTTAATTATAAACTTTTGTAAAAGCAAGATAAGCTTATTCCTCTAGATTAGATAGAAGAAAAGCCAAAATAAGAACAAGTAGGGGGTGAAAAAGTTGTTTTATATGTGAAATCAGAAGGTAAAGATCTGAAACAGTAGGTATTGAAGTTCAACAATTTGGAAGCTTGGATGGGAAATGTTGGTTGGTTTTTGATTCGGTGCTTCAATGTACGATGTTTGACCACATATGGGTCAGGTTCCGTTCAGATCAATGTTCTATTCAAAATTCCGAAACAGCTCAGTTCAACTTCAGCTGGAACATACCATGAATTAGTGTGCCTCATTTGATTTGGTTACGTTTAAACTTTGTAAACACTCAATTTTGACTGGACTAAAAAAAAAAAATTATTAAAAAATTAATTTAAAAAATGAAAAAAATAATAATAACAAAAATAAAAAAAATAAAAAAAAGAAATAAAAAAATAAAAAAATATACACTACATATCCTTTCACTTTTCTGTACAAGCACACATTTTTTTTTTCTCTCTTTTCACGTTCTCACACATACCACTTCTTTTTTTTTCTTTTTTTTTCTCCAATACTCCCGCATGGCCTCACATGACACTTTCACCCACTCACTCATGTACCACTCCCTCTTTTTCTTTTTATTTCTCAGATTCCCACATGTCCTCACATGACTTTCACCCACTCACTCACTTTCTCACATACTACAGTGCACACGCTCACATGTTTTTAACTCACTCTACGGGAGCATCTCAGAGGGGGAGGGGTTCATATATTTTTTCTCTCAATTCTCACGGGAGGGGGGCGGGACCAACCTCACCATCTCCATTTTCACCTTCCCCACAACCGTACTCCATCTTCATCACCATTTCCATCTTAACCATTATTTTCCATAACCATCTTTTTCATCATCCCTCTAACATCTTCACCTTCAACAACCTATCATCATCTTCCACCACTATCACCTCACTTTCATGTCCAACCCCCATCAACAACCCAACCAAGCCATTTTTTATGTAACACCCCAATTTTTGGTTAATTACGATTTTCTTGCTTATTATCTTGTTTTCTTTCGATTTATGTGTGTTATAAAATTAATTTACTATTTCAGAATCGTATTTGAGTGTTTCGTGTGATTTGTTCCGAGTCGAAAATAATAATTTTCGGTAGGAAAAATCTTGTTTGATTATTTGGAGCTGGCGATCTTACTAAACCCAATCCGAATAATACATATATCAATCTTTTAATTTTTAGAATTTTTCTCGTATAATAAAAATATTTATCGTGCAGAAAAATCTGTGGGACCCACGTTTGGCTTGTGGGACCCACATTTGCTTTAATGGGACCCACGTTTGGGTTTGTGGGCCCCACTTTTAGGAAAAATTTACCAACATAAAAGGCTTGTAAAATTCTAAACCAAAAGGTTAAAAATCTACAAAAAATGATTAGACTTAGTAGATTAGTTAGTTTAAAACCTAACTTAATTGAATAATTAGTCTAAAACTTAATTAAGTTAATCTAAAGGGGTTTGAGTGATATTTAAATGGACTAAAACCTAATTAATTTTTACCATATTATAGTCTAGTATAATTAAGAAGGAGATTAGTGTTTCTAAATAAATAGATGATTAACTAAATAATAAAGGAACCTAGCTAATTTTTAATTAAACATAACTAGAGGATTTAAGCGTAAATAAGTTATTAAAAATCAATCAAAATTGATTGATTCTCCTATAGCATTTTCGCCTTATGCATGAATTATGCACTCAAAATTCAACAAGGAAGCAACCAAGAAGTTGCTAAAAGCTTAGTCATTCAATCCAAGTCATCAAAGGCTAATAATTAAGCCAAAATTGTCAAAAAGGTGGTTAGCTTTTGTTTGATGCTCTACGACCATGCATTTTTGGGGAGGGAATTATTCACTTTATCATCTTCATTTCAATCATTCTATCTTTCTTATCTCTCACTCTTTTCTCTCCTACCCAAAGAACACCAAAGAAAATTCCTAAGTTCCCATTTTCTCTACCATTCGGTCAAGCCTCTTCAATACACTTCCATCCATCAAAAATTGCATCCAACTTCATTTTCTAAATCTAAACCATATTCTAAGAACATCTCTAGTTGTGAGTTTTTGCTAAATCATCCATTTGGAGCTTGGAAAATCACTTTGAAGTTTCTTTCCTATAAGGTGAAAATTCTTGTTTCTTGTTTCTAATTTTATTTTTGATGTTCTAAGCCATGATTGATCCATGATTTATCTTTTTCATCCATAGTTTATGACTTTATAATTTGTTTAAGCTTGTTAGGATTTTTCTTAAGCTAAAAAAATTTCTAAGGAGGAGTCCAAGGAGATCTTGTCTTCCTTATAGGTAAGAGGAGATTTAATCTCATCAACCATGTGGTGGTGAGAAAATGGATGTAATTGTGGTGAAAAGAAATCCATAAGGATTCATTCACTTGGTTGTTTATTTTGTGATTAATTTTGTGTGCATGTTTATTGTCTTTTCTAGTTGTGATTAATTTTGTGTGCATGTTTATTGTCTTTTCTATTTGTGATTTATTATGCATGCAAAGCGTGTTTATAGCTTTGATATTTGGTATGTGTTTTATTATTGCTTTAATATATGGTATGTGTTCATAAATATATGTATATGTTCATAGATCTATGATAATTATTGTTGGATGTGCAAATATGTTGAGATTTGCAAAAGTGTTCCAAAGAACACAAGATGAAGAAATTTATGGTTTTGACTATGAAAAGAGAACCAATATGTTCTCAACCATTTTCTAAAAGAATAATCTAATTGATTTAATTAAGTTAAAGGATTTTTCAATGATTTAATGGATGAAAAATAATTTTAAATATGGTTTGTATAAAAGTGGTGATTTTCGGCCAAAATACACTTTTAATGTTTAATTGATCAAAAAATTATTTTCTAAGTGTAAACTAGTTAGTTAACCTAAAAAGAATTCATTTACAATGGATTTTCAAGAAATAAATAAGTAAACTAATTTTTATTAGAAGTCTAGTATAGAAAAGAAATAAATTTTAGATACTTGAAAAATACTTACCTTTGAGTTTTAAAATATGTTAGCAATTTTCAAAGTGTATTTTATGGTTATAATAAAATAAATGAATTTTTAAAAAGAAAACGTAGAAAATATCATTTAGTGGATTTTCTAAACGAAATCTTTGTCAAAATTGATTAAAAATGAAAGCAAGTATTGAAGAATGTTTCAAAATGTCATTTAGAAAGCAAGGAAATATTTTATGTAGTTAAAGAATAAAATTAACTATAGAAGAATTTATTAAAATCAAATTTTTGGGAAAAACGTCGAAATTATTACTTAGAGTAATTTTTGTAAGAAAAATAGAATATAATATTCAAATAATGTTTTTAGTTTGGAAAGTTTAAAAATTTAATTTGGAATGTCAAGAAATATTTTATACAAAGTGAAAAATAGTAGAAATAGCTTACGCGTATTTAAAATGGTGATTTTTAAACTACGCGATTGGAAAAATGATTTAAAAATGTTATGCGATTGAGAAAACGTTGAAAAATATTTACGTGATTGAAAAACGTCTCAAAATGTGACGTAATTGTGAAAATGAGATAAAATATTTACGCGACTTATGAAAACAATAAATTTTTACCGTCGGGTCAAAGTGGTGGACCGGACACGTTAGGAAATAGTATTGTCAAGTGGAGACATACTGTTTTTTTTTATACGAAGGGTATTTCTGTAATTATGATGACAATGAGGATATTTATGTAATTATGATTCATGGTGATACGAGGGTATTTTTATAATTATGGATCATTACATACATAGAGTGGTATGTCAATTTGGTTGAAATTGACGATTGATCGACGAGATGAATTACAATCATGCGGGTGTGATAGGCGTAGTGTGTTCATGTGGAGAACTTGGAGGCGTTAGTGTGCGATAGATTCCACATGTGGACAATGGTAGCTCCTTCCGCACAGTGGTAATCGAAAAACACACACTAGCGATCTCGACAAATACTATTCTTAATCGGGATCTATTGGGACCGCCTGCATACTATGCTGGATGTACACGACGTGTTTGACGTGTACTATTCACACGATGTATTTGACGCGTGTGTCATTCACACGACGTATTGTGATCACAATGTTATTTACACGACGTATTTGACGTGTAATAGCCGGTTGAGGCACGATGTGCGGACATGTCTACCTGGATCATTCTCTCTCGATGTTTGTGTTTAGCTCCATGGAATAGGAATGAGTCCGAGTACATGGCATATTTAATCTGCATCACCGTGTGAATAATTATAATTTGATTTATGATATTTCGCATCCGTGACATTTATACTTGATTGAGATATGATATATGTTGTGCTAACATGATTTTGTTGCTTTAACTGCTATATCTCGTATGTTTTGTCGTTTTCTTACTGCTTTATCTTTGAATGATGTAGATTGTCTCACCTCTTTGCATATATTTTCTCGTATTATTATTTATGTTCAGTAAAGTCGTTGAGGAAGTGGAAGGGGAGCAACTCGCTTGTTGGATTGTCAATACAACGAGGAGCAAGAACCGAGTGACCGGGGCTCGAGGACGGTGAACCTCGAGATCATCCATATCATATGGATTGATTGCATGCGTGGTATGATGTTACCGGAGTATTTCGTCTTCCGATAAACTTCCCGAGGAGGATTCTTCTGAGGATCGAACTTCTAGTGTTATGCTTGGGCTAGTTTATGGTTTGCTTTAAACCGCATACTTTGTTTTAATTAACTAGTTTATAATATGTAAATTATTTGTACCTATTAAACACAAAATCATATGTATAATTATGGTGTGTATGTAATAGTTTGTTTTATTTTATGTTCTGTTTATTTTATAATATAATGTTAAAAAAAATATTTTTACAAATTTTATATTATTATATATTACTAATAATTTATAACTTGGGTAGAGGTTATTATTATTGTTCGAAAATGTGACATCCCTATTAGGGTGTGACATTTAAGTTGGTATCGAGCCCATCTTTTGGGGTTGTGGTTGGACTGTTTTTGCTTGTGTTGTGTGATTCTCTGTGATTGGTGTCCGAAAGGATACATCTGACTTTGTTTTGTCTTGTTTGATTGAAGAAAAGATGTCTGGCGGAAGAGGAACACATGCAAACATGAACCGTAATGTTGACCCAATGATTGCAGCTGCTGAGGCTATGCAGCGTATGGCAGAGGTGATTACGCAACAAAATGAACGAGCAGCTCAACAGCAAGATGCGACTGCTGATGCTCTAAACTTGTCTGAGTTTAGACGCAATAACCCGCCGCAGTTCAGAGGTGAATTTAATCCAGAGAAAGCGAGTCTTTGGATCCAAGATCTCGAAAAGATATTTGAAGGAATGGGGTGCGCTAATGATCGAAAGGTGACGAATGCTACATTTATGCTGAGAGGGGATGCTGAGAACTGGTGGAGAGGAACCCGACGCTTACTACAAGCTGAGGGAACTGAAATTACCTGGGAGGTATTCTGAGGTATTTATGGAAAAGTACTTTCCTGCCAGTGCTCAACATGCCAAGGAGATGGAATTTCTCGGTTTACGTCAGGGCAACATGACTGTCAATGAATATGCTTCTAAATTTGAGAGCTTGTCTCAGTTCTCAGACTATGCTCAAACTCGACAGAATGATACGTGGAAATGTCGTAAGTTTGAGGAAGGGCTGAGGGTAGAGTTGAAGCGAGGAGTGCTACCCTTAAGGATGAACCAGTTTCATGCTTTGGTGGACACATGTGTACGACTCGAGGAGTTGGAGCCGTCACGTGATCCAAGGAATCGTAACTTTGGACCAACGAGGTTCCAAAGAGGAGGCAACAACAACAACAATAACAACCTAAGTTTCAGCGCAAGCAAGCCGTATTCGAGACCACCGGGAATCAACCTCAACGTCCATCTATCGGCGGAAGTTCTAGTGGCAACAAAGTTGGTACAAACGTGGCGTTTACGCCAAGATGTTTTAAATGTGGAAAGAGTGGCCACATATCTAGAGACTGTTCAATCAAAGGGCCAATCTGTTTCAAGTGTGGAAAGCCCTGGACATGTTTCTAGGGAATGTAACCAGTCGAAAGGAAGCCGGTGGTGAGCAATGTTCGTGCTACTCACCCGCGATCCGGAGGCGAGTGTACATGATGAGCGGCCGAGGCTTCTCGATCCAAGATCTTATTCGGGGGGAAGGTGTCGTAAGGTGTAATCTTTTGACCGTACTATATGATTCAGTGCGACGCATTCATTTATTGCGTATGACCGTGTGGATCGGTTGAAATTGCCTGTGTCTTCTTTGAGTTTTCAATTGATTGTTTCTACACCAACTAAAGCCTGTTGTTACATCTAAAGTATGTTTGAACTGTCCTATTACCATAAATGATCGAGTCTTTTCGGTCAATTTAATTTGCTTACCTCTTGTTGAAATAGATATAATATTAGGAATGGATTGGTTATCTTCTAACCATATCCTATTAGATTGTGCCAATAAAACCTTAGTTTTTCCTAAGGATGAGAATTCTGGATTTTTAACAAAGTCAAATCTTTGTTGAGGGACGAGCTCAAGGATACATGCTTTCTTTGTCTTTCTTTGGAGGTCAAGAGTGAAAAAGATGTGAATGCTATTTCAATCGTGAATGAGTTTTCGAAGTTTTTCCCGATGATGTACTGGGCTTACCACCGCAAAGAGAAATCGAGTTTGCTATTGATTTGGTACCAGGAGCAGTTCCTATTTCAATTGCACCATATAGGATGTCGCCATCGAATTGGTGGAATTGAAGAAGCAATTGGAGGAATTGTTGGAAAAGCGGTTTGTGCGACCGAGTGTTTCACCGTGGGGAGCGCCAAGACTACTAGTCAAGAAGAAGGATGGAACTTCTCGTTTTGCGTGGACTATCGTCACCGAACAAGGTCACGATAAAGAACAAATACCCACTTCCAAGGATCGATGATTTGATGGACCAACCGAAAGGAGCAGCTATTTTTTTCTAAAATAGATCTGCGATCAAGTTATCATCGATTCGTGTCAAGGTAGAGGATATACCTAAGACCGCTTTTCGAACTCGTTACGGGCATTATGAGTATCAGGTGATGCCGTTTGGAGTGACGAATGCTCCTGCAATATTCATGGACTATATGAATAGGATTTTTCGTCCATACCTAGACAGATTTGTCATTGTTTTTATCGATGACATTCTGATCTATTCCCAAAATAAGGAAGAGCATGCTGAACATCTTAGTATAGTTCTCCAAATTTTGAAGGACAAGAAGTTGTATGCAAAATTGGCAAAGTGTGAATTTTGGTTAGAAGAAGTTCAATTTTTGGGTCACGTAATTTCCAAGGAAGGTATTGCAGTGGACCCATCGAAAATAGAAACTATTTTGCAATGGGAGAGGCCGAAGACGGTAACCGAGATCCGGAGTTTTGTTGGATTGGCCGGATATTATCGGAGGTTCATTGAAGGTTTTTCTAAGATAGTTGGACCTCTTACGCAACTCACAAGGAAGAGTCAAGTTTTTGATTGGACGAAAGAATGTGAGGCAAGTTTTCAAGAGTTGAAGAAGAGATTGACGACTGCACCAGTACTGATTTTGCCAGATCCTAACGAGGCTTTTGAGGTGTATTGTGACGCTTCTTACCAAGGGTTAGGATGCGTGTTGATGCAGAACAGAAATGTGGTAGCTTATGCTTCCAGACAGTGCAAGAAGGTTCATGAGAGGAACTATCCAACGCACGATTTAGAACTCGGCCGCAGTGGTTTTTGCGTTGAAAGTGTGGAGACATTTTCTCGATGGAGCGTGTTCAATGTCTTCGGTGATCACAAGAGTTTAAAATACCTGTTCAATCAAAAGGAATTGAACATGAGGCGGGCGATGGTTGGAGTTCTTGAAGGACTATGATTTCCAACTTCAATACCATCCCAAAGGCGAATGTGGTGGCGGATGCCTTAAGTAGAAAGGTGATCAAGTGTTTCTACCATGATGATAAAGGAGGAAGAATTGATCAATCGGTTTAGAGATTTACTATTGTCGTGGAATTGGCACCGGGAAGGATTCGTCTAAGTAAAGTTATTATTTTGAATGACTTGATGGAAGAAATCAAAGAAAAACAGGATAAGGATCCATATTTGTTGAATGAGAAAGAATTTTTGAAGCAAGGTCATAAGGCAACGGTTGAGGAAGGATCTCGATGGAATCTTAAGATTTAAAGGAAGGATTTGTATACCTAATGATCCCGAAATACGAAGCTCATGCTAGTAGATTGAGTATGCATCCGGGGATGACAAAGATGTATCAAGATTTAAAGCGGATGTTTTGGTGGCCAAGGATGAAGAGAGATGTTGCGGAACGTGTGGCGTCTTGTCTGGTTTGTCAAAAAAAAAAGTGGAACATCAAAGACCACCAGGTATGTTACAACCTTTAACTATTCCCGAGTGGAAATGGGATAGTATCTCGATGGATTTTGTTACCGGATTGCCAAGAACGAAGAAGGGTCATGATTCTATATGGGTTATAATTGATAGGCTTAAGTCGGTCACGCACTTTTGCCAATCAATATTAAGTATTCGTTGGAACGATTAACCCAGGTGTACATTAGTGAAATTGTTAGACTTCACGGTGTACCCTCATATAGTTTCGATAGAGACCCGAGGTTTACGTCAAGGTTTTGGCGAAGCTTACAAGAAGCCATGCTGGACTAAGTTACGTCGAGTTCTGCTTATCATCCGCAGACGGGCGATGGTCAAACGGAGAGGACTATTCAATCACCTGGAAGATCTATTGCGTGCTTGTGTGTTGGAACAACAAGGGAGTTGGGATGAATTTCTGTCTTTGATAGAATTCACCTGATAATAGTTTTCACTCAAGTATAGGGATGGCACCCTATGAAGCACTTTATGGGCGACGATGCCGAACACCTTTGTGTTGGTATCAAGATGGGGAAAGTATGACCATTGGACTGATCTTGTGCAACAAACTACGGAGAAGGTGAAGATGATTCAGAGAAAATGCGGACGACTCGGAAGCGGTGAGTAAAAGTTATCTTTGATAAACGGAGAAGACCTCTTGAATTTGAAGAAGGTGAGCATGTGTTTTTGCGTGTAACACCTACGACCTGGTGTCGGAAGGGTTATCAAATTCGAAAAACTCACTCCTAAATTTATTGGACCTTATCAAATCATTCGTCGGATAGGTCCTGTAGCCTACCGAGATAGCTTTACCACCTTTTCTATCCAATCTTCATAATGTATTCCATGTGTCTCCGGTTGAGAAAATATATTCCCGATCCAATACATGTCATTCAACCCGATGAAGTACAACCGAAAGATAATTTGACGTATGAGACACTTCCTGTTAAGATTGAGGACAGGAGAGTGAAGCGAACTTCGAGGAAGATGATTGTTTTGGTAAAGGTTATATGGAATGAGATAACGGGAGATCTTCTTGGGAGCTAGAAGACAAAATGAGGGAGCAGTGACCCACATCTTTTCTAAGGTACGATAAATTTCGGGGACGAAATTTAAGAGTTGTAACACCCCAATTTTTGGTTAATTACGATTTTGCCCTTATTGTCTTGTTTTCGATTTATGTGTGTTATAAAATTAATTTGACTATTTCAGAATCAGATTTATTTGAGTGTTTCGTGTGATTTGCTTTCCGTCAAGAAAATAATAATTTTCGGGCCGGGAAAAATCTTGTTTGATTATTTGGAGCTTGACGATCTTACTAAACCCAATCCGAATAATACATATATCAATCTTTTAATTTTTAGAATTTTTCTGTATAATAAAAATATTTATCGTGCAGAAAAATCTGTGGGACCCACGTTTGGCTTGTGGGACCCACATTTGCTTTGTGGGACCCACGTTTGGGTTTGTGGGCCCCACTTTTAGGAAAAAATTACCAACATAAAAGGCTTGTAAAATTCTAAACCAAAAGGTTAAAAATCTACAAAAAATGATTAGACTTAGTAGATTAGTTAGTTTAAAACCTAACTTAATTGAATAATTAGTCTAAAACTTAATTAAGTTAATCTAAAGGGGTTTGAGTGATATTTAAATGGACTAAAACCTAATTAATTTTTACCATATTATAGTCTAGTATAATTAAGAAGGAGATTAGTGTTTCTAAATAAATAGATGATTAACTAAATAATAAAGGAACCTAGCTAATTTTTAATTAAACATAACTAGGAGGATTTAAGCAAATAAGTTATTAAAAATCAATCAAAATTGATTGATTCTCCTATAACATTTTCGGCCTTATGCATGAATTATGCACTCAAAATTCAACAAGGAAGCAACCAAGAAGTTGCTAAAAGCTTAGTCATTCAATCCAAGTCATCAAAGGCTAATAATTAAGCCAAAATTGTCAAAAAGGTGGTTAGCTTTTGTTTGATGCTCTACGACCATGCATTTTTGGGGAGGGGAATTATTCACTTTATCATCTTCATTTCAATCATTCTATCTTTCTTATCTCTCACTCTTTTCTCTCCTACCCAAAGAACACCAAAGAAAATTCCTAAGTTCCCATTTTCTCTACCATTCGGTCAAGCCTCTTCAATACACTTCCATCCATCAAAAATTGCATCCAACTTCATTTTCTAAATCTAAACCATATTCTAAGAACATCTCTAGTTGTGAGTTTTTGCTAAATCATCCATTTGGAGCTTGGAAAATCACTTTGAAGTTTCTTTCCTATAAGGTGAAAATTCTTGTTTCTTGTTTCTAATTTTATTTTTGATGTTCTAAGCCATGATTGATCCATGGTTTATCTTTTTCATCCATAGTTTATGACTTTATAATTTGTTTAAGCTTGTTAGGATTTTTCTTGAAGCTACACAAAAATTTCTAAGGAGGAGTCCAAGGAGATCTTGTCTTCCTTATAGGTAAGAGGAGATTTAATCTCATCAACCATGTGTGGTGGTGAAAAATGGATGTAATTGTGGTGAAGAATCCATAAGGATTCATTCACTTGGTTGTTTATTTTGTGATTAATTTTGTGTGCATGTTTATTGTCTTTTCTAGTTGTGATTAATTTTGTGTGCATGTTTATTGTCTTTTCTATTTGTGATTTATTATGCACGCAAGCATGTTTATAAAATATTTGGTATGTGTTTTATTATTGCTTTAATATATGGTATGTGTTCATAAATATATGTATATGTTCATAGATCTATGATAATTATTGTTGGATGTGCAAATATGTTGAGATTTGCAAAAGTGTTCCAAAGAACACAAGATGAAGAAATTTTATGGTTTTGACTATGAAAAGAGAACCAATATGTTCTCAACCATTTTCTAAAAGAATAATCTAATTGATTTAATTAAGTTAAAGGATTTTTCAATGATTTAATGGATGAAAAATAATTTTAAATATGGTTTGTATAAAAGTGGTGATTTTCGCCAAAATACACTTTTAATGTTTAATTGATCAAAAAATTATTTTCTAAGTGTAAACTAGTTAGTTAACCTAAAAGAATTCATTTACAATGAATTTTCAAGAAATAAATAAGTAAACAATTTTTATTAGAAGTCTAGTATAGAAAAGAAATAAATTTTAGATACTTGAAAAATACTTACCTTTGAGTTTTAAAATATGTTAGCAATTTTCAAAGTGTATTTTATGGTTATAATAAAATAAATGAATTTTTAAAAAGAAAACGTAGAAAATATCATTTAGTGGATTTTCTAAACGAAATCTTTGTCAAAATTGATTAAAAATGAAAGAAGTATTGAAGAATGTTTCAAAATGTCATTTAGAAAGCAAGGAAATATTTTATGTAGTTAAAGAATAAAATTAACTATAGAAGAATTTATTAAAATCAAATTTTTGGGAAAAACGTCGAAATTATTACTTAGAGTAATTTTTGTAAGAAAAATAGAATATAATATTCAAATAATGTTTTTAGTTTGGAAAGTTTAAAAAATTTAATTTGGAATGTCAAGAAATATTTTATACAAAGAAAAATAGTAGAAATAGCTTACGCGTATTTAAAATGGTGATTTTTAAACTACGCGATTGAGAAAATGATTTAAAAATGTTATGCGATTGAGAAAACGTTGAAAAATATTTACGTGATTGAAAAACGTCTGTAAAATGTGACGTAATTGTGAAAATGGGATAAAATATTTACGCGACTTATGAAAACAAGTAAATTTTACTTGTCGGGTCAAAGTGGTGGACCGGACACGTTAGGAAATAGTATTGTCTGGAGACATACTCTTTTTTTTTATACGAAGGGTATTTACGTAATTATGATGACAATGAGGATATTTATGTAATTATGATTCATGGTGATACTCGAGGGTATTTTTGTAATTATGGATCATTACATACATAGAGTGGTATGTCAATTTGGTTGAAATTGACGATTGATCGACGAGATGAATTACACCGTATTGCGGGTGTGATAGGCGTAGTGTGTTCATGTGGAGAACTTGGAGGCGTTAGTGTGCGTAGATTCCACATGTGGACGATTGGTAACTCTCTGCACAGAATCAAAAACACACACTAGCGATCTCGACAAATACTATTCTTAATCGGGATCTATTGGGACCGCTCTGCACTATGCTCGGATGTACACGACGTGTTTGATCGTGTACTATTCACACGATGTATTTGATCGTGTGTCATTCACACGACGTATTTGATCGTGTGCTATTTACACGACGTATTTGACCGTGTAATAGCCGGTTGAGGCGAGGCACTGATGTGCGGACATGTCTCTCTCATTCTCTCTCGATGTTTGTGTTTAGGCTCCATGGAGTAGGAATGAGTCACCATACATGGCATATTTAATCTCATCACCGTGTGAATAATTATAATTTGATTTATGATATTTCGCATCTCCGTGACATTTATACTTGATTGAGATATGATATATGTTGTGCTAACATGATTTTGTTGCTTTAACTCGCTATATCCGTATGTTTTGTCGTTTTCTTCCGCTATCTTTGGTAATGATGTAGATTGTCTCACCTCTTTGCATATATTTTCTCAGTATTATTATTTATGTTCCGTAAAGTCGTTGAGGAAGTGGAAGGGAGCAACTGTTGGATTGTCAATACAACGGAGGAGCAAGAACCGAGTGACTTCGAGGACGGTGAACCTCGAGATCATCCATATCATATGGATTGATTGCGGCGTCCATGATGTTACCGCAGTATTCTGTCTTCATAAACTTCCCGAGGAGGATTCTTCTGGAGGATCGAACTTCTAGTGTTATGCTTGGGCTTTGTTATGGTTTGCTTTAAACCGCATTTCTTGTTTTAATTAACTAGTTTATAATATGTAAATTATTTGTACCTATTAAACACAAAATCATATGTATAATTATGGTGTGTATGTAATAGTTTGTTTTATTTTATTTGTTTTTTATTTTATAATGTTATTTTTTTAAAATAAATGTTAAAAAAAAATATTTTTACACTTATATTATTATATATTACGTAATAATTTATAACTTGGGTAGAGGTTATTATTATTGTTCGAAAATGTGACATCCCTATTAGGGTGTGACAATTTTCATCTTCACCAATCTTTTCCATAACCAAACCCAACTGAGTCAACTCAGTGAGCAACCTCAAAGCCACCTTGCTCCACCACTCTCCAACCGTGATCCTCACCATCTTCCTCCTTCACACTCAACAACCTCCAAACTCATGGCCTCCTCACCCAACGTCTCTCCTTCTAACCCCTCAACCATCTTGAGTCCACTTCAACCATCATCACCACCCTTTGGCTCACCCTCATCACCTCACCATTAACACTTCACCATCCTACCACATCCACGTAAAACCTTCACCCATGCACAACCAAGACCCGTGAAACCCTCACCACCTTGCAGCAACCCTCCATTTAACCACCAACCATCTTCACGTCCCACCCATGCACCACTTCTTGTGAAGACCTCCATCTCACTCACCCATTCACGTACACCTCCCCTCACCACCACTTCCATTTTCATCAACGTAACCACCTCCACCTTCACGTGGGAGCGATTAGGATGTTATGGATTTATTGAGTAGTTTAGTGTTATTTTAATTTTTGTGTAAGAATGATTTTATCTTCAAATCTCTTTAAAAAATTTTAATTAAAAATCAATCAATTTATAATTATTTTTTATAAAATTACGTGACTTTGAGTTTCTTATTACACTCAGGATACGTAGGAACAAAACTTCTTTTGTCAAGCTAATAAATTAAATTTTTACAATTTAGTTATTTCTTTTTTCTTTAGAAATAAAAAAATAAAAAAAATGATCACGTTTTTCTTTTTTTAAAAAATAAAAAAAAAAAAATAATTACAAATTCTTTTTTAAGGGATAAAATAAATATATTTGAAATTATTAAAATTTACACAACTAACTTAAGGTACCGTTCTTAGGATGGGCAGTGTAAGGTGCTAACACCTTCCCTACCTGTAATCGACTCTCGAATCTAAACTCATTTTCAAAAAGATCAGTTTTCCTATTTTAAGGGTTTTTCTAATATTTTCTCGATTTAAATAAACATTGGTGGCGACTCCATTGATTTTCAAAAATCTCGTATTTTTCAATCATCTCGTCACGATTTCGGTTGCGACAAACTTAACTTTAAAATAATATTATTATATATAACAATTCGCTCAAAATCGATTTTTTAATGGTGGTTCATGGTTCTGGCCCCAAAAGAAAAAATAATAATAATAATGTGGTTCACGATTAACAGTTCAACTTCAGACTTGGTGATCGAATCATTTGAAATTAAAAATATTTTTAACCATATATCATCATATCATACATACAAATTTTTAAAAGATGAAGGTAGTAAATACAAAAAAAAAAAGAGATAGGGATAGTGATAATGATTAAAAAAATTATTTTAATAAAATCCCCATTTTAGTTTTAAAAGATTTTCAAAAAATTAATTTGATCCTTAAAAGTATTTTTTATATCAAGATATTTTAAAAGTTATTGTTTAATAAGTAGAGCTGGTAAAATGGACTGGTTCGATCGGTCTGAACTAAATTTGTTTCGAGCTAATATATACTAGTTTAGCTCAACCCATTTGTGGGTTGCAGGTTGGGCAAAGTCAGCTCACCAACTCGATAAATTTTTTTTTAAAATAATGAATTTAATCTTTAAAAAATTAAATTAGTGAATTTTTTTTTGATTATTTAGTTTTGGGCCAATGATAAATAATTTAAATAACCAGTCTAATTATTATTTGGTTTTAATTTTTCAAGCAAAAAATAATAGTTTCCTTTTAAGTATATACTATTATATTAAAAAAATTAAAATTGGGATTAGACCACGTTGGACCAAATTAATTTTGGACTTCAATTTTTTAACTAAAGTCACACTTTTTATTGGATTATTCACACTGATTTGTTGGACTCGACCCATTTTAATAACTCTATTAATAAGACAAATCTATATTATTAATTTGATGAACAAAATTTATAATTTGAGAACTAATATGATGTCACTCATTTTTCCAAGACTAAATTAGGCAGGAGTGAACAATACTTGCTCCAATCAAGCCAAGTTATTTGGGCCAAGTTAAACCTGATTTCAATATAAATTAGGTTAGAGTTGAGTTAAATATTTTAACTCACAATATTTTTTGGGTCATGTTAAGGTAATCTCTTAGACCAGCTGATCAAGTCCAAAATATATATGAATACATATATCTCTTAACATGAAGAATTTGAAACACGGTGTACGTATATGAATGTATTACATACTTTCTTGTCCATATCTTCTTCCTGTTGTGAAAATGTAAAATTACTATCTATTTACTGTATAGCATAGTTTAGGCCATTGCTTTAAATGCAAGTCTTAATATATATAGCTAATTTTGTATATTTATTATAAGTTTAAGAAATTATTAAGATATATATAGCATGCCTCTTCAAATATCGTTTGTCATAATTATAAATTTTGTTAAACTTATGGTCAACTTGATATTGATCTAATCATAATCTAGCTAATCTCAAATCCAAGCATGACCATACTCAAATACTAAGTCGAGTTAAGATAAAAAATAAATTAAAATGATCTAACTAAAATATCGAGTCAAATCAAACTCATTTTAATCCATTATGATAATACTCCTGAAATTAACAGTCCCCCCCATTGGCCAAATACATTTAGAGGAATTATTTTTCGAACTTTTAAATTAGCTTGTCTTGCTTTTTTGAAAGTTTATAATTAAAATATTGTAAATACAACATTTTGATTGAAAACGATTTTTTTATGTACATCATAAATTAATTCAAACATACATTTACTCCTATATAAAAGATTAATTATTTTTTTAACAAAAGGGAGAAATGTTCGAGAAAACAAAACAACTAAGAAGAAACAAATTGTATGGAGCATGGAAGCAGAAAAATCAAGAGAAATAAGCCTAGCTAAATCTCAAGGTGGGTGTGGGGGGGTCTTAATTTCCTTTAATACCATGTCTTGCTCTATACTCCAATTACTCATCCAAATTACAATAGCATTTTCCTCTCTCAAAGTGTGAATAAAAATAAATATGCCAATTCTTTCCAATTCATGAAAAGTTTCTAGAAATCAATTTGCAGCGGTGTTTCCCAGAGCCTCATCCTCCATTGTTGAGGAGGGCTATGATAGTAGCAAAATAGCTTTCAATCTCAACAGATTTAAAACCAAATTTCCAACCAACCTCCAACCTTATGATAATGATTCAAAACTCAATTGTAAACGCAAAGCAATGACCAATGTAAAGGCTAAATCCCTTGATCCATGCCCACCACAATCCGCTTCTCCTAGGTTCCCACTCGAAGCTTCATTAGTATTAAGCTTAATGCACCCATGAGTAGGACATTTCCATGGAACCTAAATAGTAGATATGCTTTTTATACTCAAAACCCGATGGATGATACTCTATAAATTATTGTCATTTTTTTTAAAAAAAAATATCCATTGCCAAATAAGCTAGTACACTAACATGAAAAAATTAGGCTAGGAAAGGTCATCCATCCAACCAAAGCCATACTCTAAATTTAAAGATATCAAATCCTCTAAGTTGGCCTTGTAGAAGTTAGCCATCTTAAAGGATCTCACTGGGGAATATCCATGTTGAGGATGTCATAGGGCAGTCTCAAAGGACGTAGAAGGGTCTTTGGAGTTTGAAGTCCTTTTACAATGCATACAATGAGGGGAGTCACCACACCACTTGTTTGCGCGCATGTTAGTGAGAAGTCTGTCATGTGTTTACCTTCGACACATGCAACTATATGTTTCATGGCCCTTCCATTGCCAAATAGTTCTAGAGATTAAGATTTCAAAATTAACAATTATATATCTCAATTATAATATTTTTTTTACAATATCTCAATTTTGTTTTGTTTATTTATGATAATATTTAGTTGTATAAATAGAGCAAAAAAAGAAATAATAAAATATTATTTTTAATTTGTTTTAAAGTGTTAAGTGGTTTTTTATAACCAAAAAAAGCCTGTATAATTTTACTATTTATTTTTTTATAATTTTATTAACAATGAATTCAAAGAATTGTTAGTAAAAAATATTAGTTATTTATTCATAAAATTGATAATTAATTGTAAAATTAATTATTTCTCAAAATAATATTATTACATAATATAAATTTCTCAAAATGATATTACTATATAATATAGATTATGAGTGTAAATGAGTTGAAATTTATTCGTAAATTATTTGAGTTTGACTTGCTAAATGTTCTATCAAACTAGTTTATTTAACTAAACAAATAATCTCAAACTTAAATCTAAACTCAATTACATATATAAGTCAAACTCAAACTTTATATGCTTGAAGTTAAAAACTTGAAAATAACTTGTATGTATCTATATTATATATATAGTGAATGAAAAATTTAATTTTAAATAAGAAATATATAGATAATAATAATTTATTTATTAATAGTTAGTTAGTAAATTATAATTTTATCTATTGAACTGTTATTTTATTTATTTTTATCTATTATTTAACTAATTCAAATCTTTAAAGGATCTTTCATTATATATTTATTTTTACTTTATCTTTTAACATAAAATATTTACTAAATAATTAATTAATAAACTCATGAAATATTTTAAAAAGAGATTTAATAAATGATAAGAAAATAATTAAATAATAAATTAGTCAAACTTATGATTCATAATTTTAAATAAGTCGAATCAAAATTTTAAAATTGAGTTGCTTAAATAAATAAGTTATACTTAATTTTTTTTTTCAAGCAGCTAAGCTCGTTTTTCGAATACATAGCTCGCCTTGTTTCTATTCGTTTAGATGCCTAATTATTATGGATGACAAAATTACTTGTGCTTATGGGGATTTGCAAGGATTACTCGCGATGAGACAAGACATATGTACTTCTATAATAAATAGGGACGATGCGAGAATTATAGTACTCGTCCTGTAAGTATTTGTAAACTTGTGAAGTATGTTTTTTATTTAAAATATATCATATATTATAATTTTTTATTTTGAAATGAGATGAAAATATATATTTTTATTATTTTAAAATAATTTTTTTATTAAATGAGTCTATAATGATAAAATTTGTTAAAAAAATATATTATTTATATAATAATTATTTATATAAATTGATTATTATAAAATATAATATAATTTATTATTTATAATATTTTTTAATTTTGTAAAAATCTTAAATTTTTTTTTGTAATTTTTAAAATTTTATTTTAAATTATTAATTATTTATAGATATCTATAAATGCCTTCACTTACTCGTTAAGATCACAAATGAATACGTGAGAGAGTATTGACCCCTACTAATTACTAGAAAAATCTATTAAAAAGTGTTTTGTTTGTTGCACACAATAGAAACGATAGTAGATAGTAGGCACAGAAGGAAACAACGAAAAAGAGAACGAAGACCAAAAGGAAAAGCAGTACAACGGCCAAATTTGCAAAGGCTAAGGCTAAAGTTATCACTTTAACTTCTGCAACACACTCTCTCTCCCATGGTACAAATCTCTCTCTCTCTCTTACCCTGCCACAGTTTTGATCTCATTGATACATTTGGGATATGTCCTCATGTCACAGGATTACCTTAAAACCGCGCTTCCTTCACAAATAATGTCAGAACGAGGCTCCAATCTGGTTGTTATCAACCCAGGTATGCAAAAAAAATCCATTTTTGCACACCACCCATTTGCCATCTTCTTCCCATAATCATTTTAACTCTGTAAAATCAACACCAAGCACTTTAAATATTGCAACTTTGTTGATAACCCATTATTGCTCAGGTTCTGCAAATATCAGAATTGGCTTGGCTTCACAGGATACCCCTTTTAATATTCCTCATTGCATTGCTCGCCATACCAAACAAGTTCCTAAGAGGAATGTTCAAGATCAGGTTTTTGTGATAATTTTATTCAAGTTTTTTACCCCCTTTTTTCTGCAGGCATATGTTTTACTTCAATTGTTGTTGGTTTTGTTTTTTTGCATGTAGATGCTTAATAGTCAGGTTACAACTGTACAACACATGGAAAGGGAGAAGGCTTATGATGTTGTAAGTTATGTCACATTGTGAAGCTGTAAGTTTTATACTACAGCTTTCTAATATTGATTTTTTCCCCTTTTGTTCAACCCAAAAAAAAAAGATTGCATCACTGTTGAAGATACCGTTTCTGGATGAAGAAGCGCCCAGTAACTCTTTCCCTCGTAAGGTATATGGAATGTCTTATTCAGTTTCATTTCGAATGAACTCATCACTTTTATTTCATGTGCATTTCATGTTTCTTCTGTTACTGTAGTCTTTGTAATGTATAAATGTTTGGACATACCCTGGCTTTCTTTGGAACTGTTTAAGCGTGGGCTAGGACTACTGTTGCCCCCTTCAAAACATTGCATTTCAAGTAGTCTGAAATCTGTGGCAATTTTGTTGTACTTGCTGTGTTAAGATTTTGAGCTGAAGATAAGTAATGAACTGCAGAGCACAAACATGCTGACAGACAAATATATTACTCATCAAGGAAAGAGCATTGTAAATTGATTGACCCTTTTGGGCATTCTTACAATTCTATAAGGCTACTACTTATATTTAATCCTTAATATAAATAAAGCATGTGATTTAAATTCTTAATTGAGCTTATATATATCATTTTACTTATGTTTATACATGTATGATTCTAAGATATATTCAATGCACTTCATCAGGATCTCATGGCTGAAGGTTTGTCAATTCACACATGCCAGTTAAGGGCTCTATGCAACTTAGCAGTAAAAAATAAGTATCACCTAGACAGTTCTGCTTTTAATGGTTGTTTTCTTCTAATAGAAGTTTTCTTTCAATCAAAATAGAACAAAGTCTAGCTAGTAAAACTGGAAATTAAAAAAGACAAAAGAAGCAAAATACAGGATATGTAGTGAGAGAATATGGTAGTACATTAGTTTTGGGGATCTCATTGTTGTAGCGGATAATTAATGAATCTATGAACATTTTAACAAGTGTCAATTCTGATTTCTGAAAGTCACTTTTCCACTCTCAGGATCAGATAAAAATCATTTATTTGGAAAATTCTGTCAAATTTTAAGGAAGCTGTTATTGGTTTTTAGGATTACTATATCACCATAAAACTGTATCATAAGGCACATTGTTTTTTTAAACCTAGAGTCTTGACAAATGCTTAAATTGTGAGGGCATCTACCATTCACAGCATGGCAGCTTGCATATATGCTAGGGCTGTCAAAACGGGCCAGCCCAGCTCGAGCCAGATCATTTTTCGGGCTGGGCCAGATCGAGCCATGTTAGTTTCGGGCTGACATTTTGCTGGCTCAGCCCGACCCGTCTCGGCTTAATAATATATAGTGTTATTAATGCAAGCCGGCCCCATTTCTAATTTTTTGTTCATTTTTGCTAGCCCAGCCCATCCATTTTGTCGAGCTATGGGCTTGGCCCATTTTGATGGCTCTAATATATGCAATCAGCTTCTATTTGAATTCTTTTTTTTTTTTTTTGGGTAAAGAGAATTATTTTCATGCTTCTTTTTCCCTTTCCTTTTTGTTGATATTTTCTATTAGAATTTCTTTTTCTCTTTCAAAGGGTTAGAATTTATATCTTGATAAATTAAAAAATCTACTTTTGAAAATATAGGAGCTATAGATTTTTTATTTTTTATTTTTTTTAATCAGTGTTAATACTAGTGGGAAAAGGCTTTATTGTTGTTGTTGTTGTTAATACTATGAATTTCAATGTAATGTGCAGATGGGACGTGTTGATGGACATAATCCACACATTATCAGGAAAGATTTGCCATTCACTTGGACTAATGTCTATGAGGAGGACCTTAGTTCGTCTTCAGCATTAGGTAAAAGGGAATTAGTCTCTTTGCATTTTACCTAGTACTTTCCTGTGTTCCTCAGTTGTATCTGTGGCTTTGGGTATGTTTTATGTCAATTAGCTTAACATTTGATTCATCTCATGTTTGTTTTACCATGTACCTCATATGGGCTGGAAGTAGCTTTTGTGAGTATTATGTTGAACAAAGTAATGCTAGAGCTGATATTATGAAATCTTGCTATTATTATGTGAAAAGCCTGAAGGATCACTTTTAAGAAAAAATTACTTTCTTCTTCAAATTCCAGTTAGATTTTATTGAAATGTTAAAACATATTTTTGTTTTTTATTTTCATTTTTTCTATCATAGTTTAGTCTTTTTGTTGGCTTTGTTGCTTGTTTTGTTGAAACTGAGGTCTTCATTCAGAAGTGTGAAGTTGCAATGTGCGAATAAAGATCATTGTGTCTCATATGAGCAATGAAGTGTTGACGGTAGCATGTATTATTTCAAAAGTGAATTGGTACAACACTAATAAACAAAATGTCAACACTGCTTCTATCTTTGCCTTTCTTCAGACAAGATCAATAGTGCTCTAGTTAATTTCATTTTGGATAGCAGAATATATAAACCCTGGATCAAGTATGCAATGGGCTAGGCCTAGGATGGGGATAACTAATGTGATTTTGATAAAATGCTTTCAGTTGTGGTACTTGACCTATGATGCATGGATACGGGTATGGGTATCGGATACGACATGAGTGTAGTACGGGGATACGACTTTTATTAAAAAATTAAACTAACATTTATCAAGTATCCGAGTATCTAGTATGGTAGCAGGTACGTATTTGATACGGGTGCGACAGACATTATGAAGTACCCGTGCTTCATAGTACTTGACTATAGTTGCAAGAGGGGAATGCATCGCCCTCGTTTTATTGCACGCCTTACTAGTCTTGAAGTGAAATTTGGACTCCATGTGCTCTTGTTACATGGTTTTCCTTTGTTTACTACAACCTTTTACACAATTTCTAGGAATTACTAAAATTAGCTGCTGCTTGTGGCAGGAACCCAATTAAATTGTACATGTAACTTTTAACTCATCTGAAAGTTTGTATCTAAGCATCTTAGATTTCAACATTTTAAGATGCATTATTCCTTTGGTATACCTTGCTTGGAGCTAGAATAGGGTTAGACAAGTTGCTGAAAGCTTGCATGAACTCATTACATTTTAACTTCTAGGTCAGATTTATTTTTTGAAAATCTGATGTTCACTTTCTTGTTTTGCTGCCTTCATAAGTTCCGGCTTTTGTGCGGTCCATCCATTCATACTTCTAATATATAGGTCATACAATACTCCCTTGTGTCTTTCTCTTGCCTATTGTTGCCCATAAAGAAAGAAACTAAAGAAATAGATGTATTGCAACAAGTTCTGTATATCAGCTGGCTATTGCTGATTGTGAAAAAAATCTATGTTCTGCATCAGTATGCATGGGATTGTGCTGACTCTCTCTAAAGCTTAATCTGAGTTCAATCTATTTGTTGTGTGAACAAACAGAATAAATTTAGCTTTCTGTGGTTCACTGTGATCCATTATTAGCATCATAGACTCATGTAATAGTATATGGCATTTACTTGTTGCTTTGGTTTTAAATGCTGTGTTATTATGATATTAATTAGCACTTTGTTATCTATACAAATTGGCATTTGTAGAGACTTCAAGTAAAGATGTGACTAGTGAGTCTTTGGATCCAAAAGATGGTACAGATTCAAAGGAACTTGATGTGAGTGAACGAAAATTCAGAGAGTTCATTTGTGGCGAGGAAGCATTAAGAATATCTCCGACTGAACCGTATTGTTTATGTCGTCCAATCCGCAGAGGGCACTTGAATATTTCACAACATTATTCCATGCAGCAGGTAATTATCACTTTTAAATCAGAATACAATCATTGAAAAGTAATATTAAATTAGATGCCATGTAGTTAATTGACAAGCAGAAAAATATAGATATTGTGTATCTTGGGAATTCTGTATTCTACCGTATTAGTTAACTGTTGCATCATAATGCATGTCAAAACTTATAGGTGACCTTTAATTATTTATTTTTAATATTTTTGGATGCAACATGACAATAATTTCTTTTGTGAAATATACATATTGCTTGCCTGCTTATTCCTGTAAATTTATAGCAGACGTTTTACTTTAAGTTTGTGAGTTCCTATAAAATATTGAAATTATATGCTTTGATTTTTCAGGAAACACATGATATGATAATATACAAGCTTTAATAAAACAAATAATTTATTTTGTATTATGTAAAACTTGTTGTGCCTGTTTTCACTTAAAAAGATTAATCATAGAAGAAAACAAAAAAGAAGAAAAGTACTTGTAAAGCCTCTTGACCAACTACTGCTGTATGAGGGGATGGTTGAGAATGAGTTTTTGATATTATTTCTTGCTTGTGCTCGTTCTACATCAATTTGGCATTTAGTGCTGAGGTTTGATCTGTCCTTGTCTTTAGTGTGATCACATAACTACCACATTTTGTGCAATCAAGATTGCTGGGTATAGAGAAGGCATTAAGTCGTTGTGGTCAAGCTAAGTTGAAAAGGGACACTTATCTCACCGGAAAGTGATCCTGCGTTGCTCATCTTGATTTGGGCACCTTCCACTTTTTGTATAATAGAAATAACACTGGATTCTGAGTTAGAAGCCTCTGGTCAGTCTGAATCCTAATCTTGTCATCGGGATCATTTGCACAAACTTGTACACATCGTCACCAGAAGAACTCTCCTCCTCCACTTCCGAAGCCTGGCTTTCAAACCATTTTTTCAGAGAAGGGATCCCAGAACAAGATTTCATAGGCCCTTAACAGCCTGCCACCAGAAAGTCGTCTCCATTTTTTGAGAGAAGGGGGATCCAAGAACAAGATTTCCCAAGCCCTTAACACTCCAGTGTGGATACTGGTATGTCTTCCCCCACAAACAGGAGTTTATCATGCACTCCTCAGCTGTGCTATGTTCCTGCACCATCAAGCTGGCCAGGAGCTGTTTGACCCAACTGGCTAAGCTGTTGACCAGAGGTTGACCTGTTTCTGTAGGATTTTTGTCCTTCTGATTTCATTTGAGGTTATTTTCTTAGTTTGGAGCTTTCAGATATTGATTTGGTGGTTTTTTTCCTAATATTTATGGATTTTCTAGTTTCTAAGTTGTTACATCCTGTGGCTTCTCAATATTCAAGTGATTGGCAGCCTGAAGATTATGGAAATAGGGATTCACAAGGCTAGTAGAACAATTCAAAAGTCAGCTCATTCCAATTCTTTCCATTCAGAACTTTGTTGTTAAGATGCTGCCAATTTTTATGATTGTTATAATCTTTGGATTATGATTCATTTGTCTACAACAATCAAGTGATACAGAGTTACAACAGGAAGCCATGTGGGAAATCAAGACAAGACTATCATTCATATGCTGATGATTATGATGATCCTCATGCACTTTGTCCTGAACTACGTGATTTACTTATAAAGAAATTTGAAGCCATGCAAGCCCAGAATTGAAAATGAGATAGAGCATGGACACTTTGTCAGAATTAAAACTTGAGGCAAGCTAGGAGCCAATTAAGACACATTTACTGATGGGTGTATTGACTCTGAGGATGATATTGAGGTTGTACTAGTAGATCCTTTAGATCCTCCTTCTGACCTTGACGAAGATGGTAATTGGTGAAAGAGAAAAATGAGAGCCTTATTTCCACGAATGCTTAAGTGTCACTGTAGTCTCTGTTTTTATAATAGGGAAAAAGGTTATGTACACCAAGAGTACAGCTATGGACAGATACTATCTTGATAGTAATGTTATAATGATAGATTGATTCTATGATAGTGATGATGAGCTTGTTAAAACTTGGGAAAAGGAGATAGCTATTGAACCACAATAAAGATATCTTGAGCTCACAGAAGCACTAGTTGATTCTAAGAGTGAAAAAATTGTGGTTGAAGTGGTGTCAATTGTAGATATCACCAATACTAAAGTTGTTGATGCTAACAACAACAACAACAACAACAACAACCAAGCCTTTTCCCACTAGGTGGAGTCGGCTACATGGATCAAATGACGCCATTGTGTCCTATTATAAATCAAGTCTTCAGAAATGTCATTCAAATCTAAATATTTTTTAATCGTTTCACCTATAGTTTTTCTTGATCTCCCTCTACCTTTAGCTATTGGACTATCCTCCACCTAATCTACTCTTTTTACAGGGGCTTCTAAAGGTCTTTTCCTTATATGTCAAAACCATTTAAGACGAGATTCTACCATCTTTTCCACAATAGGGCTTCTAAGTTGTTGATGAACTGCAATTAAGAAAATCTACAATACTGATGTTGATAAGTAGCCTTTGGAGCTTTAAACTTCCTTATTGACTTTAAGATTCCTGTAGTGTTTGAAAATCCCAGTTTGTTGCTGCTTTTGCTTCTTCCACTATCACGCCATCACATATAAGCTTCTTTGCTGCTGCTATTGCCCGTTGCATTTTTCTGCCACTTCCCCATTTCAAAATTTGAGGACAAGTTTTCTTCATAATGGAGAATAATGCAGTATTCGGGGATGATATGTCTTATTAATAAATTATTATATTAATTTATGATGTAATTGTAAATTGGGAGTTTGGTTTTGTATTGGTGATTTAGGAATTTATTGTCAATAATTTGGGAATTTATGGTTTAGTTGTTTGGGTCTTTGGATATCTAATCCCTAATTGGATTATGTCTTTATTTTGTTTTCTAGATTAGGATCACTTGAGTCCTATGATGCACGAATACGAGTATGGGTATCAGATATGACATGGATATGGTATGGGGATACGACTTTTGTTAAAAAATTAAACAAACATTTATCAAGTATCCAAGTATCTGATACGATATCGGGTATGTATCCAATACGGGTACGACAGACATTATGAGGTACCTGTGCTTCATAGCTTGAGTCTAAAGTTTGGGTTGCTTGTCCTAATAACTTAGTGTCCTTTGAGTTTCCTATATAAGCCATGTCTTAGAGATGTCAGCTTATTACTATTATTGAGTAATGAGAATTTTGAGTGTTTTTGAGATTACTTCTTGCTCTTGTTCTACACCACTACCACTTGCCTATTTTGCAGGTACTTGAGGATCTACATGCTATTTGGGACTGGATTTTAATAGAGAAACTGCATATTCCTCGCAATGAACGAAATATGTACACTGCTGTTCTTGTGATGCCAGAAACATTTGATAATCGTGGTATTTAGAACTTAATTTTTTTAAACTGTAGAATGTTTCACCTTTCCTTGTTACCTGTGATAAATACGTTAAAGACAATGTCATCCATTTATTTTTACATGTTGGATTTCCCTTAGAAGTCATATTTTCATGCTCCTGCTATATAGTCATTTTATGTTTTTGTCCTTGCCACAAGCAGAAATAAAGGAAATGCTATCTTTAGTACTGCAAGAACTCTGCTTTGGCTCAGCAGTGGTACACCAGGTATGACTTTTTATCTTGCTGTTATAAGTTCATATGCTGAACGCAGGATTTAGCGACTATTATTATGAGATGATAAAAATCATCATCGTGATTGTTGTTGTTGCTATTTTTGTTAATATCTCAAAATTACTTATGGAGGTATGCCAAACTCCCTTGACACCGGTGAACTAATGACTATAGATGGATACTGGTATCATCATCAAGCTTCATTCTTGGGGAGTGGGTTCAGTCCCCGAGATTGGAGTCAAGTATGTTGGTGATTAATTGAGGGAACTGAACTAAATGTGTGTTAAGCAAAGCAGTTTTGGTCCTCAATTCAGTGGGCTCTTTATGTGATAAGTTATTTTTGGGGTAATTTCACACTCAAATAGTTTTGCTTAACAGTTTCCAAATGAATCTGAGTCTTACTGTTGGAAGTTGTTGGGGCAGACTTTTTTTTGAATTTCCCAAGTTTCAAACTTTTTGCTCGTGCTTTATAAATCCTTTGTGCTTTAATGGTCACAACAATATCTTTGATCCACATCAAGGATCACAATCCTTATGGGTGATGAAATAGGCTTTTTGTACATAGGGAACTCTGTCAGGATTTATCCATTAGTTTCTAATGACTTCATATGGAATTGGTT
The DNA here is from genome assembly GCA_029884605.1 of Ormosia emarginata. NCBI lineage: Eukaryota > Viridiplantae > Streptophyta > Magnoliopsida > Fabales > Fabaceae > Ormosia > Ormosia emarginata. The sequence continues at coordinate 22,663,796 of JAQQTP010000071.1, read as the reverse complement.
GGCCAGGAAGGTCTTGCTGCAGTTTTTGGAAATGGATTATCAACAGCATGTGTTGTAAATATTGGTGCTCAGGTGACATCACTGATATGCATAGAGGTAAGTGCAACTTCTGTGTCTTTTACCTTTTATTTTTTTTCGTAACACATCTTGTTTGGTACTTAGTTTGGTTTAATTTATAATTGGAATTTTCTGTTATGATATCTTGGAAGTTGGAAGAACTCAATGATTTAACAATTTGCCTGAGCTGAAGCTAGAATTTGTCTTTGTGGATTAGTACTTTTATGATCCACTACTCGTTCAACCAACATGTCACTGTATGTCTATACACTCCTTGAACTTTATCTCATTTTAAAATAGCCACCTTGAACTTTCAAATTTGGATGGGAGATCCTTAAACGTTCTAAAAACCTACAAATAGACCCTTCTGTCAACGAATTAAGCTAAAATTGATCATTAGGTGTGTTCATTAATACACTTGATAATCTCTAATTTGTCCATATTATTTTAAATTTTTTATCCTTTTTATTTGTTTTCTATTGCCATAAAATAGAAAATATCAAATAATTTAAAAAGCAAATAAATTAAAAGGAGACTTATAAAATCAATTTAAAAAAGTTAGAGACTATCATGTGTATTTATCATTATGTACAAGTCATATGATGAATTCATTTTGCTTATGTGTGGAAGGGTTTGTTTACAAGTTTCAGAAAGTTTAAGGTCCTTTCATCCGAATTTGATTGTTCATGGTGACTATTTCAAAATGAGGTAAAGTTTAGGGAGTGTTTGTGCATTTTTCCTTAATAACAACTATCATGGTCGTAACACCCATTGAAAGCTCCTGAATTGTCTTGTAATTTCCATATTACCCTTACTATTGCCATATTTATATAGTAACTAAGGTCACAGCTGATGCTATTCAAATTTTATTATTACCACTGCTTTCATCATTGCCTGCATCATTGTGAATTCCTCAGTTCGTGCTATGTTATTGATTCATTGAATGTAGTTGCCTGAGTAGTTGATTCAGGATCATTATACTACAGCAGCAAATAACTGACCCAGTAACTATACTAGGCTGAACAGTCTTGCGAACAAAAATTTTAGAATTTGATGGGAATTAGGGCCAATAAGTAAGATGATGGTTCAGGGTTTGTGAAGTTGGAGAAAACTTATCTAGTTGGGGTAAACAGATCAGAAAACAAATTTAGTCTGAAGAAATGAAAGTAGATTACATGGAGACATGGGCATCCCACCTAAGAGGATGCATTGCATATCTTGATGGCCGGGGTTTCTGATAGATCCCTTGGTAGTATGGTGTACAATAGCAACAGCGGATTAGAGGCTGTTGTGAGTAGTGTGCAATGGAAGTGTGATCAGCACATGGTGAGGGTGCAATGAAACAACATGCCCACGGGCAGGTGGGGCAGGAAACAGATTTGGGTAGTGGGAATAGGATAAAAGGAGAAGAGAGGAGAGGGGAAAGGCAAGCAAGTATTGGGTAAGGTTTGGGAAGGGAGGTTGCAGCCCCTCGAAGTGCTGCTCTATCTCTGCATTTTTTTGTTTAGTGTTTTCCTTCTTATTTCTGTGTGTAAACCTCGATATTGATATCCATTGAATATCAGTAGCTAGGAAGGTGTTTCAGTAATATACAGTCTATTCAGTTCCAGTTTCCTATCAGTTTCGCTGAAATAATTCTTCATTACTGACTGCTTGATAGCAGGGTACATCACTTGTAGGACTAGTCAACTTGGAGATCAAGTATTCCAAAATTTAAAGGCTCAAGTTGAATAACCAGCCACCAATAAGCAAGATTAAAGCCCACATAACTTAAAACAAATTAAACTTAGACCCACAAACCTAAAGCCTATACATAAACATGACTAAATACTTAATTACTTGACCACAACAACTACAACAAAAGCCTTTTTCCACTTGGTGGGGTTGGCTACATGGATCAAATAATATCATTATGTTCTGTCAAAAACCAAGTTTTCAAAATGGCCATTTAGATCAAGGTCTTTTTTAATGGTTTCTGTAACTACTTGGCCAAACCTAAAATTTACTTTAAAGTACCCCTGATAGGAAAACCAAATAAAAAAGAAAAGACGCAATTGTTTACACAAAGTACCCTCATCCTGCCAAATTATAATATTGGCACTTGAATTTAAGTTTCTTGTGTCTCAACAATATTTTCCAAAATTCTTGGCATATAATTTTCATCTGTAATATTCTTGAATCTTTAAATATTTTAACAGTTTGCTTATATGTCAGATACTTACCCTGATGGTTTAGAACCTGTGATCTCACTATTCTGTCACTATTCTTAGAAACCGAGAAGGAATCATTAGTAAATCAATTTTTATTTAAGCTGAGGAGACCTAATATTGTTGTTCAGCTGTATAAGAGATATAAAACCATTCATGAGCTTCCACTCAACAGTTTAAACTTTTAGGAGACTTGGTCTTGGCATGGTATTGGTAGCAGAGCCTTTAACCAAGTGGTTAGGAGTTTGAGCCTTGTTGCCCCCATTCTTCTAATAAAGTTGAATTTCAGCACTAGGTAAAAATGGGGATTGTCCATACTTCAAGCCTAAATGGTTCTTACTTGATTGGGTGTGTTAGAGATATAACCCTCTTAGAATATGAATATGTGAATAATTGTATCTTATTTTTCATCTCATCAGAATGTGTACAATGAAGATTATATATAGAGGCTCCTGCTGTACATTAAACACTAGTCCCTACAAAATAAGCAACAAATTAATACAACACTAAACAATATCTACACTAAAAACCGTGGGAACAAGATCAAGAGGCCACCGTCCAACACTCCCCCTCAAGCTAGTGTATATGCATTCCCCATTCCCTGCTTGAATACAATTGTCTGAAATGCTGGACTATTCAACCCTTTTGTAAGTACATCAGCAAGCTGACCTTGTGTAGATACATAGGGTATACAAGTTAAACCATTCTTTACTTTTTTCTTTGATAAAATATTTGTCAACCTCAATATGCTTTGTTCGATCATGCTGTACCGGATTATGAGCTATGTTGATTGCAGACTTGTAATCACAATAAAGTCTCATCGGACCATCCCACTTGATTTTCAGATCTTCAAGAATAATCTTTAACCACAGTAGCTCACACACACCGTGAGCCATAGCTCTAAATTCTGCCTCCGCACTAAATCGTGCTACTACATTCTGTTTTTTACTTCTCCAAGTCACCAGATTTCCACCAAGAAAAGTGCAATATCCTGTAGTTGATCTTTTATCCATTGGTGATCCAGCATAATTCGCATCAATGTATGCCTCGAGTACCACACCTCCATTTCTCTTAAATAAAATGTCTTTTCCTGGTGTTCCCTTAAGGTACTGTAATACTTGATATGTTGCTTGCAAATGAGATTCTTTTGGACTATGCATGAATTGGCGAATCACACTAACTACATATGCAATATCCGGCCATGTGTGGGATAGATAAATAAGTCTTCTCACTAGACGTTGATACATTTCTCTGTCAACTGCAACATCTTCTTCCTGTCCAAGTTTCATATTGGGATCTATAGGAGTATTTGCCGGTTTGTATGCTGTATGACCTGTTTCTTTTCGGAGATTCATAACATACTTTTGTTGGGAGATGAATATACCTTTCCTAGAATGAGCAACCTCAATTCCAAGAAAGTATTTTAACCTTCCTAATGCTTTAATTTCCAGTTCCTTGGCTAAGCACTGACTCAGAATATGTTTCTCCTTAGCATCATCTTCTGTTACTATTATGTCATCAACATACACCAAGAAAGCTGTGACTCGCCCTGAAGGAGAGTGTTTAACAAACAGTGTGTGATCCCCTTGGCTTTGTTTGTACTCTATAGCCAACATAATTCTAGCAAACCTTCCAAACCACACTCGCGATGATTACTTGAGGCCATATAAGGCCTTTTTCAACTTACACACAGTATTAGCATGCAAATTCCTCCCATATCATGGTGGGACCTCCATGTAGACTTCTTCTTCGAGATCTCCATGTAAGAATGCATTCTTGACATCAAACTGCTGTAAATCCCAACCATAATTAGCTGTCAATGCCAATAATACTCGAACTGTGTTTATCTTTGCAACTGGTGCAAAGGTCTCCTGGTAATCAATTCCATAAGTTTGGGTATATCCTTTGGCAACTAATCGTGCCTTATACTTCTCTATGGATCCATCTGCTCTATATTTCACAGTATACACCCATTTATAGCCCATAATTTTCTTTCCTGCCAGTAACTGCACTAGCTCCTAAGTTTTATTCTTTTCCAATGCCTCCATCTCCTCATTCATGGTTTGTTTCCATTTTCCATGACAAGGCCTTAGGTAGGGTGGTAGGGATGGCAATGGTATTTAGGCTTATAATGAAGGCTTTATGGGATGGTGAAAAATTCTCAAAGAACAAGAAGTGCGAAAGAGGGTATAGTGGCTGTTTTGTGCACTCTGGTTCCTTTGCTGATGGGTATAGGAAGAATTTGGTCATTACTATCCAAATCAATTTCAGTTTCATCTTGCAATAAAGGGTTAGATATTATTACCCCATTCGAAGGCTACAGGTTCAGGAACAACCATCTTCCTTCTTGTGAATACCTTGCCTTTGCCATACCTTACATTCTCAATAGCAGACTTAGCCACTGGGTTAGGAATGGTTTTGGTTACAGGTTTAGACACAGGTTCAACAATGACTTCAGGAGGATGATTAGGGACAACAGGAATGTCATGAGAAGGACCATTAGACACATGAAGTAAGGACAAGTCAAGCAGGAAATCTTTCTTATCTTCCTTCATTGACTTCTCCCCCTGAAGATAAGGATGGGAAAAATAAGGTTCTTCTTCACTGAATGTACCATCCCTGGAGACAGAGAATTTTCTGGTTGGAGGGTGATAACACTTGTACCTTTTCTAGGTCGAAGAATAGCCCACAAAGATACATTTGAGAGCCCTCGGATCAAGTTTCCCCCTGTTTGGACTGTGAACATGGACAAAAGATACACATCCAAAAATTTTAGAGACAAAATTATTAGAAGTGTGTAGATCAGGATAAAAAGTGGAGAGGACATCCATAGGACTCTTGAACCCCAAGACTTTAGTGGGCAAGCGATTTATAAGATGAGTAGCTGTTAGAATAGCTTCCCCCAATAATGACTTTGGGACATTTCTTTGAAACAATAGGGCTCGAGTTTTTTCAAGAAGATGACCGTTTTTTCGCTCTGCTAACCCATTTTGTTGTGGGGTATGGACACAGGATGATTCATGGATTATTCATTCTTTTTGGAAAAAATGCATAAGAGTCTGATTAAAATAGGCCTTAGCATTATCGGACCTAAATCGTTTAATACCCACCCTAAATTGATTTTTAATCATGGAACAAAAATTTGGGAGAACAGTACTAATATCAGACTTATGTTTGAGCAGAAAAATCCAAGTAACACGTGTACAGTCATCAATAAAAGACACAAACCATCTTGTCCTAGAGACACTAGGAATAGAAGAGGGACCCCAAACATCACTGTGAATAAAAGAAAAGGGAACATAACTCCTTGTATTACTAATTGGAAAATTGACATGTTTATGTCTGGCAAGTTCACATACTTCACAATGAAATTGTTCAATGTTAAGACCTTTAAACAAAGAAGGAAAAAGACTCTTAACAATAAAAAGGATGGATGACCTAATCTACGGTGAACAAGCCAAATTTTGTCTTTCTTGGTTGAAAGAATTTCCAAGGTAAAAGAATATGAGTGTCCAAGTCCACTCTTGGTCATGTTTACCTGACAAGGTGCTTCAAGGTAGTAGAGACCATCCTGCTCTCTAGCACGTCCAATCATCTTCCCTGAATCCTTGTCCTGAAAAACACAATGATCATTGTAAAAAATCACTTTGCAAGATAAATCTTTAATTAATTTCTGAACAGAAATCAGATTTGTGGACAATTTTGGGATATGAAGTACATTTTTTAAGGTCACTAAGGGGCTTAGTTGGACTTCTCCTACACCGGCTACAGTGGTCAAGGAACCATTAGTTGTGGATTTTTTTTATTGCTTGAGCATGGAGAATAGGTGGAAAATATGTTGGGATTGTTGGTCATATAGTCTGTAGCTCTTGAATCCATAATCCAGGAATTGGCAAAAATTGTACCCGAGACATTGAATCAAACAGAAAAAGGTAACTTACCTGAATAAGTCAAAGAACAAGTACATGAGGGCTTTTTTAGGCTGTGTAGAGAGACATTTGAAATCTTACCTTTAGTTGACATCGTGAGAGACAAAACAGAACCGTTGGAGTAACAGAGTCAAGACAGAACTGTAAAAGACGTCGGAGATGGTGAACCCACTATCCAAACAACTTTGGACTAGAGTTCCGACCACTGAAACAGAAGCAGTGGTTGCCAGCGAGTTGAACGGAACAAACGGCGTTGTTGTTTGGTGACCGGAAGGTGGCGCGTGACTCCCACGCACTGGGAACTCCAAACGCGTGTGACGGCGCGTGACAAGGTCTCCAGCGGTGGCGCTCAGGTAGATGGTCGGTCGGAGGTCTCTGAGACGTCTCGTGGTCCTACTTTGACAGAAGATCGGCTATGAAGCTTGGTTGGCAATGAAGGCCGCAGTTGTGAGGCAGGAACTGTTTAGATATAGGAACTGTTTAGATTTCTGGTTTCTGGGTGTTTGGATTTCTGGGTGTTTGGAGGCAATGAAGGCCAAAAGAAAAGGACAATGAAGGCCAGAAACAGTTGGTTGGCAATGAAGACTGACCGAAAAAAGGCTCAGCAAAAAACAAAGACAGTCCCGGATCGAAACTTCTCTGATACCATCTTAGAATATGAATATGTAAATAATTGTATATTATTTCTCATCTCATCAGAATGTTTACAATGAAGATTATATATAGAGGCAGCTGTTGTACATTAAACACACTCAGAATATGAATATGTGAATAACTGTATATTATTTCTCATCAATCAGATGTTTACAATGGGTGTAATATATAGAGGTAGCTGTACATTAAACTAGCCTAGAAAATAAGCAACAATAAAACACTAAAAATCAATGTCTACACTAAAAAACATGAAAACGTGGGAACAAAGAGGCAACCGTCCAACAGAGGCCACCGTCCAACACTCCCCCTCAAGCTGGTGAATATGCATTCTCCATTCCCAGCTTGGATACAATCGTCTGAAATGCTGGACTACTCAACCATTTTGTAAGTACATCAATAAGCTGATCTTGTGTAGGCACATAGGGTGTACAAATTAAACCTCTCTAGTTTTATTTTGATAAAATGTCTGTCAACCTCAATATGCTTTGTTCAATCATGCTGTACCAGATTATGAGCTATGCTGATTGCAGACTTGTTATCACAATAAAGTCTTATCAGACCATCCCACTTGATCTTCAGATCTTCAAGAATAATCTTTAACTACAGTAGCTCACACACATCTTGAGCCATAGCTCTGAATTCTGCTTCCACACTAGATCGTGCTATCACATTTTATTTTTCACTTCTCCAAGTCACTAGATTTCCACCAAGAAAAGTGCAATATCCTGTAATTGATCTTCTGTCCACTAGTGATCCAGCATAATCCGCATCAGTCTATGCCTTAAGTACCACACCTGCATTTCTCTTAAATAATATATCTTTTCTTGGTGTTCCTTTAAGGTATTGTAATACTCGATATGCTGCTCGCAAATGAGATTCTTTTGGACTGTGCATGAATTGGCCTATCACACTTACTGCATATGCTATATACGGCCGTGTGTAGGATAGATAGATAAGTCTTCCCACCAGACGCTGGTACATTTCTTTGTCAACTGCAACATCTTCCTCTGCCTGTCCAAGTTTCATATTGGGATCTATAGGAGTACTTGGTGGTTTGTATGTTGTATGACCTGTATCTTTTAGGAGATCCATAACATACTTTTATTGGGAGATGAATATACCTTTCCTAGAATGAGCAACCTCAATTCCAAGAAAGTATTTTAACCTTCATAATGCTTTAATCTCCAGTTTCTTGGCTAAGCACTGACTCAAAATATGTTTCTTCTTAGCATTATCTCCTGTTATTATTATGTCATCAACATACACCAAGAGAGTTGTGACTCCCCCTGAAGGAGAGTGTTTAACAAACAATGTGTGATCCCCTTGGCTTTGTTTGTACCCCATAGTCAACATGATTCTGGAAAACCTTCCAAACCATGCTCATGGTGATTGCTTGAGGCCATATAAGGCCTTTTTTAACTTACACTCAATAATATTAGCATGCAAATTCCTCCCATATCCTGGTGGGACCTCCATGTAAACTTCTTCTTCGAGATCTCCATGTAAGAAAACATTATTGACATCAAACTGTTGTAAATCCCAACCATAATTAGTTGCCAATGCCAACAATACCTGAACTGTGTTAATCTTTGCAACTGGTGCAAAAGTCTCTTGGTAATCAATTCCATAAGTTTGGGTATATCCTTTGGCAACTAATTGTGCCTTATACCTCGTTATGGATCCATCTACTCTATATTTCACAGTATACACCCATTTACAGCCCACAATTTTCTTCCTTGCCGGTAACTACACTAGCTCCCAGGTTTTATTCTTTTCCAATGCCTCCATCTCCTCGTTCATGGCTTGTTTCCATTTTTCAGTGGACAAGGCCTCAGGTAGGGTGGTAGGGATGACAATGGTATTTAGGCTTATAATGAAGGCTTTATGGGATGGTGAAAAATTCTCAAAGGACAAGAAGGGTGCAAGAGGATATAATGGCCGTTTTGTGCACTCTCTAGTTCCTTTCCTGATGGCTATAAGAAGATTGTGGTCACTACAATCAACGTGAAATCAATTTTATCTTGCAATGAAGGGTTAGAAACTATTACCTTGTTCGAAAGCTCTGAGTTGGACTCTTGGGCCTGCACGGGTTCAGGAACAACCATCTTCCTTCTTGTGAACACCTTGCCTTTGCCATACCTTACATTCTCAAGAGCAGACTCAGCCACTGGGTCAGGAATGGTTTTGGACACAGGTTTAGAAGGAGTGACTTCAGGAAGAGGATTATGGACAACAGGAATGTCATGAGAAGGACCATTAGACACAGGAAGTAAGGACAAGTCAAGCAGGAAATCTTCCTTATCTTCCTTTATTGACTTCTCCCCCTCGAGATAAGGATGGGAAAAATAAGGTTCTTCTTCACTGAATGTAACATCCTTGGAGATAGAGAATTTTCTGGTTGGAGGGTGATAACACTTGTACCTTTTCTGGGTCGAAGAATAGCCCACAAAGATACATTTTAGAGCCCTCGGATCTAGTTTTCCCCTGTTTGGACTGTGAACATAGACAAAAGATACACATCCAAAAATTTTATGAACAAAATTATTGGAAGTGTGTAGATCAGGATAAAAAGTGGAGAGGACATCCATAGGACTCTTGAACCCCAAGACTTTAGTGGCCATGCGATTTATAAGATGAGTAGCTGTCAGAACAACTTCCCCCCATGATGACTTAGGGACATTTCTTTGAAACAATAGGGCTCAAGTTTTTTCAAAAAAATGACCGTTTTTTCACTCTGCTAACCCATTTTGTTGTGGGGTATGGACACAGGATGATTCATGGATTATTCCTTCTTTCTGGAAAAAATGCATAAGAGTATGATTAAAATAGGCCTTAGCATTATTGGACCTGAATCTTTTAATACCCACCCCAAATTGATTTTTAATTATGGAAAAAAATTTGGGAGAACAGTACTAATATCAGACTTGTGTTTGAGCAGAAAAATTCAAGTAACACGTGTACAGTCATCAATAAAAGACAAACCATCTTGCCTCAGAGACACTAGGAATAGAAGAGGGACCCCAAACATCATTGTGAATAAGAGAAAAAGGAACAGAACTTCTTGTATTACTAATTGGAAAATTGACACGCTTATGTTTAGCAAGTTCACATACTTCCCAATGAAATTGTTCAACATCAAGACCTTTAAACAAAGAAGGAAAAAGACTCTTAACTACAAAAAAGGATGGATGGCCTAATCTACGGTGAACAAACCAAATTTTGTCTTTTTTGGTTGAAAGAAGTTCTGAGGTAAAAGAATATGGGTGTCCAAGTCCGCTCTTGGTCCTGTTTACCTGACAAGGTGCTTCAAGGAGGTAGAGGTCATCCTGCTCCCTAGCACGTCTAATCATCTTCCCCGAATCCTTGTCCTGAAAAACACAATGATCATTGTAAAAAACTACTTTGCAAGATAAATCTTTAATTAATTTCTGAACAGAAATCAGATTTATGGACAACTTAGGGAGATGAAGGACATTTTTTAAGGTCACTAGGGGACTTAATTGGACATCTCCTACACCGGCTACAGTGGTCAAGGAACCATCAGTTGTGGATAGTTTCTTACTGCTTGGGCTTGGAGAATAAGTGAAAATATAGTGGGGTTGTTGATCATATGGTCTGTGGCTCCTGAATCCATAATCCAGGAGTTGGTAAAAATTGTACCCGAGACATTGAATCCAACGAAAAAAGGTAACTTACTCGAATGAGTCAAAGTCAAAGAACAAGTGCCTGAGAGCTTTTCAAGGCTGTGTAGAGAGACATTTGAAACCTCACCTTCGGTTGACATCGTGAGAGACAAAAAACAAGACTGCTGGAATAACACAGTCAAGGCAAAGAAACAGACGTAATCAAATTTTGGAGGCAGGGCATAATTCTGGCCAAACAAAGATCATAACAGACATAATCAAATAGAGAAGGTGAACGCACTATCCATACAGCCTTGGACAGGACTCCCGATCACAGAAGCAGGGGTCGCCGGCGAGGTGAACGTAACAAACGGTGATGCTTTCCGATGACCAGAAGGTGGCGCGTGACTCCCTCGTGTCGGGAGCTCCAAACGTGTGTGGCAGCGCGTGGATGCGCGTGACAGGGTCCCTGGCAGTGGCGCTTAGGTGGATGACCGGTTAGAGGTCTCTGAGATGCCTCGTGGTTTTACTTTGACAGAAGATTGGCTATGAAGGCCGGTTGGCAATGAAGGCCAGTTGGCAGGAACTGTTTGGATTTTTGGGTGTTTGGGTATTTGGAGGCAATGAAAGGCAAAAGAAAAGGAATGTTCATCAAAAGGGCAATGAAGGCCCAAAAACAGGCTTTGGTTGGCAATGAAGGCCGACCGAAAAAAAGGCTCAGCGAAAAACAGAGATAGTCTCGGATCGGAACTGCTCTGATACCATCTCAGAATATGAATATGTGAATAACTGTATATTATTTCTCATCAATCAGATGTTTACAATGGGTGTAATATATAGAGGTAGTTGTACATTAAACTAGCCTAGAAAATAAGCAACAATAAAACACTAAAAATCAATGTCTACACTAAATAACATGAAAACGTGGGAACAAAGAGGCAACCGTCCAACAAAGGCCATCGTCCAACAAACACTAGTCCCTAGAAAATAAGCAACAAATTTATAGAACACTAAAAACAATATCTATACCAAAATCCATGTGAACAAGACCAAGAGGCCATCGTCCAACACCTTCGTCCAACAAACCCCATTTATAGGCTTCCACCTAACAACTTAAGCTTTTTGGAGAGTTGGTCCTTGACAAGTTAAAGTAACACTTTTATATACTATAAATCTCCAATTAGTTATTAGAAATACAACAACAACAACAACAACAACAACAACAACAAAAGCCTTTTCCTACTATGTGGGGTTGGCTATAAATCATATGGTGGACATAGCAACCAATAAAGCAACTAAATACTATTTATTGTGATGTTGATATTAATAATCTAAACTCTTGATAGCCATTGGATTTACTTTGCCTCTTCAGTAATACAATTTCTTATGGTAAAACAGCTTCTACTGTGGTTTTGCCACCAGTATTATTATTTTTCATATAGTTTTGCCAGCTTAGTTTTTAAGGAAAATTTCATTTACTGGCCGCATTCACCGTCTTTAAGTATTAGCATGTGCCTGATGTTAACTATCAAATTGAATTCTCTCCATACTTGATGGTAGTTCAGATAGTTAGAATAAACAAAAGGTGACTAATTTTGGTAGTTAACTGCTTCTTTTGTTGTTCAGGATGGAGGTGCTCTGCCTTCAACTGCAAAGACTTTACCTTTTGGTGGTGAGGTACAAAATATAGTTTCATATTCTACTCATTACTGATGTTTTAAAATAGTAAGGAACTTGGAAGATGTGCACTTATTAAAATGCTTGATGCACCTATTATTTGTTATTATTTTCTTCTAATCATGCTTTTCTTTGCATTAATTTAGCAACTATGTCATTTTCTTTTCACTTATGCAACATGTATAAACTATAAAGCAATGAAGTTGAACTGTTTGATTCCTATATGTGAAGACATTCGAACTGTTGCACTTACGACACAAGAACATGATGCCTAATTACATATCATGGGAATTAAAAGTGCTTGCACTGTGATGATTCTTCGATCAGTGTTTACAAGATTGATTTATTTGGAGAAGTGGAGAACTAATCCTGTTAGTGATGCTGTGTATATTTACCTATAATGTTGTCTTCTACAGGACACATGCTTCATAACACAATGCTTCTCCCCTCTCATCCATGATCCCAATTGTCCTTTTTTTTTTCTTTTCTATGTTGTTTTTTAAATCTCAAATCATCCACTTTGGATGCATCAATTGTGGGATTAGAAATATTTCATTCTCGATATAGATAACAAGTTTAAATTCATGTTAGTATTTCTTAGTTCTAGTTAATCTGGAGAAGGCATCTTTATGATCTACGTAACATGATTTTGTAATGTAGAACCGTGGGATATATCCTTTGCTTTGGTCCACTCAACGTAATTACTTTAACAACTGTTAGGAATTCAGGGAAGAACAGAGAGAAAGGGCTTTATTCGTCCCTAATTTTATTGATAACAGGAAAGAATTGTCCACAAAGGAGTCTACTCCTTTCACACTGGAATCTGTCCAGTTAATACTAGCAAAAGTAAAAAGCTCTCCTCTTCATAAAACAGAGGTCCTATTTATAGAAGTTTGGTAAACCCAACTTCTGTTACAAACCCCTAACAACTAAAACAGAAAACTAACTAAACCGAAACTTAACTAATAGGTCAAAGGGTAGGTTTAATTCCTATTTTTACCCCTTTTCCTATAATACACTTTCAAAGTTCTAGCTGTATCATTATGCAATTCATTATGTCTAACAATACCTTCCCCCTCAAACAATCTTGTCCTCAAGGTTAAAATCTGGAAATTGAGATTGAATGTTGGTTGTCTCCTCCCAAGTAGCTTCCTCAGGTTGTTTCCCTTGCCAATGAACTGACTTGAGGTACTGCATGCCCATCTTGCATGATCACTCTACTGCCCAGAATATTAAAGGGTTGGTAGCTCTCATTTGTGTCTTGTAACTCTACTGGCAGACTGGTTTCCACTGTATGGTTTCCTATTGCCTTTTTAAGTTGTGAGACATGGAATACCGGATGGATTCTTGCCTCCTCAGGTAGCTGTAATCTATAAGCAACAACTCCAATTTTCTTAAGGATTTGATAGGGCCCATAATATCTAGCTGATAGTTTTGGATGCAGTTTGGTTGGCATGGACGTTTGCCTATGTGGCCTTATTTTCAAATAGACATATTCTCCTGGCTGGAATTGAACCGGTTTCCTATGTGCATTTGCATATTGTGTCATTTGATCTTGAGCCCTTTTTAAGTGGAATTTCAATTGTGTTAGAGCCTCATTCCTATCCATGAGATCTTGTGCTACTGCCTCTACAAGAGTTTCTCCTGGGATAAATCGAGCCAAAGAGGGAGGTGGTCTTCCATAGACAACTTCAAAAGGGGTGCAATGAGCTGAAGCTTGAAAACTTGTATTATACCAATACTCAACCCACGGAATGAATTTAGCCCAAACTTTAGGTTGCTCAGAACTAAAACACCGAAGATAAGTTTCAAGAGTCCTATTTAAAACTTCCGTTTGTCCGTCGGTTTCAGGATGGTATGCTGTAGACATTTTCAGTTGGGTACCCTGCAACCGGAACATCTCCTGCCAAAAGTGACTCATAAAAGTAGGATCTCTATCACTAACAATAGAAATAGGGACTCCATGTAGTCGAATGATCTCTTTAACAAATACTTCAGCAATGGTTCTGGCTGAATAGGGGTGTTTTATTAGAATAAAATGCCCATACTTACTCAATTTATCCACAACCACCATAATAGCATCAAATCCCTTAGACCGTGGCAAGCCCACAATAAAATCCATGCTGATTTCCTCCCAAACAAGCATTAGGAATGGGTAGAGGTTGCAATAGTCCAGCTGGGGAAGAGGCTTGATATTTGCTTCGTTGACAAATGTGACATGATGCAACATATTGAGTAATTGTGTTCTTCATGCCAACCCAATAAAGGGATTGAGCTATTCTTCTATAAGTTCTATAGATCCCTGAATGTCCTCCCATAGGTGAAGCATGAAACTCTTGAATTAATTTGGGAATCCATACGGAAGTAGCTGATAAAACTAACCTTCCCTTATAATGCAGCCTGTCATTTTCCATAGTATAATGCTGACGTGAGTTGGGATCTTTTAATAAAGTGGCTCTGATGTTTGTCAAAACCGGATCTTTTCGGACCTCCTCATCAATTTCTGTTATATCTTGCCAGAAAGGTCTAGAAATTCCTTGTAATTCCTTGTCCTCATCAATTCGAGATAAAGCATCCGCAACTTTGTTCGAAGCCCCTAACTTGTAAGCAATGTCAAATTCGTACCCAAGAAGCTTAGCTAACCAATTTTGTTGGTTTTGAGTGGTGATTCGCTGTTCTAATAGATATCTTAGGCTCTTTTGATCAGTAAAAACAGTGAATTTCCGCCCCAAAAGGTATGGACGCCAATGTTGGATAGCCAAGACTAATGCCATCAGCTCCTTCTCGTAAATGGATTTTGTAAGGTTTGAATCGGCCAAAGCTTTGCTGAAAAAAGCAATGGGCTTCTTGTCTTGTGTCAACACTGCCCCAACTCCCTTTCCTGAAGCATCACATTCGATTGCAAACGGTTTTGAAAAATCGGGCAAGGACAAAACGGGGGCTGTTGTGACTGCTTGCTGCAACTGTTTGAAAGCAGCAGTGTTGTCCCCATTCCAACAAAAATTCCCCTTCTTCAACAATTCGGTCAACGGCTTAGCAATCTTGCCATAATTACAAATGAACCGTCTATAATACCCCGTAAGGCCCAAGAAAGCTCTTAGAGCCTTAATATTTTTAGGCAGTGGCCATTGCAAGATAGACTCAATCTTTTGTGGATCCATCGAAACCCCATCCTTGGATATAATGTGCCCTAAGTAAACCACCTCAATTTGTCCAAAACTACATTTTGTCTAGTTAGCAAATAAACAATGCTCCTGTAACTTAGTCAAAACAGCCCTCAAGTGTATTAAGTGAGCTTCCTAGGAGCTACTGTATACCAAAATGTCATCAAAAAACACTAAAACAAACCTGCGAAGGAATGGTTTTAGTGTAGAGTTCATAACACATTGGAATGTAGCCGGCGCATTGGTTAAGCCAAAAGGCATAACCAAAGATTCATAGTGTCCTTGGTGAGTTCTAAAAGCTGTCTTTGGGATGTCTGGCTCATACATTCTTATTTGATGGTACCTAGCTCGTAGATTGATCTTGGTAAAATAAGTGACTCCCTTAAGTTCATCCAGTAGCTCTTCTATCATAAGAATAGGGAATTTATCTGGAATTGTAGCTTTGTTTAAGGCACGGTAATCTGCACAACCTCCAGCTACCGTCCTTCTTTTTTACCAAAATAACGGGGCTTGAGTACGGGCTGTTACTTGGCCTAATCAATCCAGCAGCTAACATTTCATTCACCTGGGTCTCTATCTCATTTTTTTGCAAGTACGGGTATCTATAGGGCCGCACATTGATAGGTTCTACCCTGGCTTTGATGGGAATCCTATGGTCAATTTCCCTATGAGGTGGCAGCCCATCTGGTTTTGCAAACACTTGAGCAAATTCAGTCAAAATTTGCTGTAACTGTTTTTCCTGATTCGTTGCAAGTTTCTAGGATATATCTCGGTTTTTCTCCCCCATCCATAACATAGCTATGGACTCCACTTCTTCTTGATCCATTTTTCTCAAAGCTTTAGCAATAATCATTTCCTTGGAGAGGCTTAGGTCTCCCTGGATGGTCACATGCTTTCCTTGATGCACAAAATTCATTTTCAAATTCCTCCAATTCACTTTAACTTCCCCTAGGGTCATCAACCAAGCTACCCCTAGGATCACGTCCACTCCTCCGAGATCAAAGAGAAAAAAGTCCCCTGTCATGGCATATTCCCCCATTCGGACCTCCACACTCCTGCAACTTCCTTGAGTTTGCTTGCGGTTCCCATCCCCTAGCCTCACACAATACGATTTTGTTTGATCGATTTTTAGGCCTAAACTTGCAGCCAGCTTGTTCGAGATGAAGTTATGACTGGCACCACTATCGATCAACACAATAATCTCTTGATCCTGCAACTTGCCTTTGAGTTTCATGGTTTGTGGTGGGGTTAATCCTCCTGCTGAACAAACCGAAAGATCCAGCCAATTGCAATCTGCGGTTAGGAGATCCTCTTCTTCTGCATTTTGGTCCTCTGTACCATCCAGCCTTGCGCATTCCCCCTCTGCACCGTTGCTCTCCTCATCAGCCAGGATTATGACCCGCAGATTCTTCTCCGGGCATCGGTGGCCCGGAACGTACGCTAACCCGTAGTGGAAGCACCTATTTTCCTCCCTTCGCTTGATGTATTCATTATAGGGCAAACTCCTCGTCCCGCGGTTTCTGGTTGATTAGAAATTGTTTCCCCCTGGTTTGGGTCCGGTCGATTCAGAGGTAGGGCGATTTCCGCCCTGGAACCCGCGGTTGCCGCTACTGGCCGTTGCATTGGTGTTATTGTTCCCCGTCACACCTACCCGTGATAGTATGCCGTTACTGCCTTGATACCTGAACCCCGAATTGGGATTTCAGCCCAGAGAATTTCCACTACTACGAACCTCTTTCATGGCCTCTTCTATGTTGCGATCAATCTCCATGGCGCGGATTAACTCCTTCGGATCATGTGGGCGAACCTGGCCCCTGATGTCGGCACGTAATCCAGCCAAGAAATATCCCAAGACTTGCTCCTCGGAACTGGGTTTGGCTTGGGCTACCAGTAATTCAAATTCTTGGACGTAATCTTCCACGCTGCCGGTTTGTCTCAGGGCCGCCAACCTTTCATACACAGTCCCACGCCCGTTGGCCCCATACCGCTTCATCAAAGCCCCCGAAAAGTCTTCCCAAGAAGGATTCTTGGCCTTATCACGCCAGAATTGAAACCAGTGGCATGCATTCCCCTCCATACTGATGAATGCGACGCGCATTCGCTTCGACGGCTTAACTTGGTGCACTTCAAAAGATTTCTCCGCGCGGGCGAGCCAACCAAGGGGTTCGCTTCCTTCAAACGAAGGTAATTCCACTTTCTTTAACCAAAAACGCGTGGGAACCTCCTCTTCTTCCTCTTCCTCGCTCGAACCCGTCTTCGTGGTGTTGGAGCTCTCGTCATCACCAGCGTCTGCCTTCTTTGTTAAACACTCCATGATCAGTCCTTGGATTTGCTTTAAATCGGGCATGTTCTCTTTGATGTAAGCCACATCTTTCTGTAGTGCCGCCAATTTGACTCCATGATCGCTGGTTGTTTTCTCCACAGCCGCCATGCGTAGCTCCATTGTGATCAAGATCCGTGAGTCGGACCAAATTGTTAGGAATTCGGGAAGAACCAGAGAGAAAGGGTTTTATTCGTCCCTAATTTTATTGATAACAGGAAAGAATTGTACACAAAGGAGTCTACTCCTTTCACACTTTGGAATCTGCCCAGTTAATACTAGCAAAAGTAAAAAGCTCTCCTCTTCATAAAACAAAGGTCCTATTTATAGAAGTTTGGTAAACCCAACTTCTGTTACAAACCCCTAACAACTAAAACAGAAAACTAACTAAACCGAAACTTAACTAATAGGTCAAAGGGTTGGTTTAATTCCTATTTTTACCCCTTTTCCTATAATACACTTTCAAAGTTCTAGCTGTATCATTATGCAATTCATTATGTCTAACAACAACTATGCAAGTGTCCATGGGACACCCAGACTATCATTACATCTTTGCCAATCCTGTAAGGGTCTAACAATTCTCATTACATTTTTGCCAACCCTGTGTGGGTCTAACAATGCAAAAACTCTTTTTGCATTGTTCTGGTGCGAGTTTTCTTTGGAATAAGCTCTTTGGGATTTTTGGAGAGTCTTGGGTCTGTCCTATGGATTTGCATCAATTTCTCCTTACTAAGTTTAGAGGTTTTGGCTCTCATAAAGAAGCAAAGATCTTGTGGCAATGCTTTGTCTATGATGTTCTATGGTGTCTATGGATGGAAAGGAATGCTAGAATTTTCAACGACTCTTTTTCGACTCTAGACTTCATTTGGGATAGGATTACTCTTTTGGCTTCCCTTTGCTGTTTTGCTCATGGTCTCTATAAGGGTGTTTCTTTGTTAGGCATGCAGAGAGGTTCGCATGCTTTGTTGCATGACTCAATCTCATAGGTTTTACTTGTTTCTTTTTTGCTTGTTTGTGAGGATGACTTATCCTCTTTCTTTGTATTCTTCTCTTTTCATCAAATAATATTTGTTTTTCTATAAAAAAAATTTGTTTATATCCACAAAATTATGCTTGATGAGAAAGTACTATTCTTATCAAACTAGAAAATCAGCTACTTCTTTATCGGATAAAGTATGACAGCATACCTTCATTATCACAAATGCAAAGCAGATCTTCAAGCCACGACTCATGTTTACAAGCCAAGCCAAAATAGTGAACCACTTCTAATCACTACTTTAATGCAACCACTGCTAACTACATACGGTACAAATCACACTGCGGCCATAATCACTGCAAAGATACTTTACAAACATTAGTACTCGTCCTCATTGAACTATTGACTGCACCTCAAATCCTAATCTCAACAAAATATGAACCTTTGACACTTAATGATGAAAGACAACGGAAGGTTTTCTAGGGTAAATCATGGATTAAAAACAGGTGGATCAAAGGATTATTGGGTGTAGGTGTGGATGAGGGAGATTTGGAAGCATTAGGATGAGGTTTAAAGGGTTAATTGGTGGCTGTTCAGGTGCTGTGAGCAGTCAATGCAAGAATGGGGTTTTGGGTTTGATGAGTTTCAAGGCTAGTTGAAAAAAGAGTCAATTAGGATTTTGATGTGGCAAATTATTAATATGTATGCCAAAGAAATCTATTCTGGGAAGTTGATAAAATTAAAGAAAAAAATAGGGTAGAACTTGAGAAGAAGAACAGAAATCTAAGCATCACATAAATGGTTTGATTACACCACAGAATGAAGAGAGCAATATTCTGCCAGAATTCATAAAACTGGTCATCTACAAAAAAAGGAAGCAATATAACTGTTTAAATAAACTCCTATAACTTATCCTACAAGAATTAGGACTGAAAATATAAGGGAAACTTGAACATGAAAATAAAACTCAATAAATACCTAAGCCCATAAGCCCAAGCCCAATTACAACCATGAACAGGAAATATGTAAATAACTAAAATACTCCTAGCCCTACCGACTGAAAATATAAAATTGAAATATAGTAAAGCTAAGATTCTGTGGTTTTTACCAATGTTTTCAGAACCAAACCGGTCACTGAACCGGTAAAGAGAGAGGGTCAAGATTTTGAGGTTTAACTAGGGTCGAACCGAGGTTTAATATATATATACTGAGGAACAAGAAGAGGAGAAGAAACGCTGAAATTCTCCTATTTTTTCATAATACTAAAATAATGTTACAGAGCATAAATAGGAAGAGAAGAACAAGATGTCAAATCCTAGAATCACATTAAATCATTATTCTCCCCTTAATCCTAGGAAATCTGACTTCCTAAATTATTTTGAATTCAACACCCAAATCTTAGCTTTCCTAATTTATCGACACTCTCCCTCAAATTGGTGTAAAGATATCTATCATGCCCAACTTGCTAACTTGTAGTTCAAATGGCTGTCTACAGCCCCTTAGTTAAAACATCTGCCACTTACTGTGTAGTTGGTACAAACGGAGTGCAAATTATTCCCTCTTCAAGTTTTTCCTTTATGAAATGTCTGTCAATCTCAATATGTTTCGTCCTGTCATGTAGAACCAGGTTATCAGCAATGCTGATTGCTGCCTTGTTATCGCAGTACAACTTCATGGGAAAACTCACTGGCCTCTTAAGCTCTTCTAGAACTCTTTTTAGCCAAAGAACTTTGCAAATTCCTTGAGCCATTGGTATCTACCCGTGTCAACAGGCACGCCATCTTTGACTTCTTTGAGCTTAGTATTGACTTCTATTGGAGTATCTGAAGGTTTGCAACCACTCATCCCAGTTTCTTTCAAGAGATCAAGAATGTATTGTTGTGACACCATGATGCCCTTTTTTGATCTTGCAACTTCTATTCCGAGGAAGTACCTTAGTTGGCCTAAGTCTTTAATCTCGAATTCCTTGGCTAGGCTCTGCTTCAATTTGCTTATCTCTTCTATATCATCCCCAGTCAAGATTATGTCATCCACATAGACAATCAAAATCGAAACTTTGTCCTTGGTGGATCTCTTCATAAAAAGAGTATGATCAGATTGTCCTTGAC
Organism: Ormosia emarginata; assembly: GCA_029884605.1. Lineage (NCBI taxonomy): Eukaryota > Viridiplantae > Streptophyta > Magnoliopsida > Fabales > Fabaceae > Ormosia > Ormosia emarginata. The sequence goes on along the minus strand of JAQQTP010000071.1, from coordinate 22,643,081 downwards.
TATATCCTTGGCCTTTAACAAATCTGATGAATCTTTCAAACCATGTTCTGGGAGACTGTTTGAGACCGTATAGAGATCTTTTTAGCTTGCATACCTTAGCTCCAAACTTCTCAGAGAAACTAGGCAGAGGCTCCATGTATACTTCTTCCTCCAAGTCTCCATGCGAAAAAGAGTCGGAATATTTGAAAATATTATTGATACACAAACTTTATAGGGTTTCCTCTTCTTATATAGGAAATTACATCAAGGTGATAGACTAAAAATAAGGAGTGCCGCATCCTAAATTAGGGAAAGAATATATGAGAATAAGGAACTACCTAAAATAGACTAAGCTAAGAAAGGAAGCAGAATAACTATACAATCAGACTTATTTACATAAAAATCTCAAAGTATCAATTAAAGATTTAATGATCTTTTGACACCCTGTCAACACTCCCCCTCAAGCTGGCTTGAATATATCCTCCATAGACAGCTTACTGGTTATGTTGTCAAAGGGTTTCTTGGGCAATCCTTTGGTTAAGATGTCTGCTGATTGCTCTGCAGTGGGGACATATGTAATACAGATCTGCCCCCTTTCTATCTTCTCCCTGATGAAGTGTTTGTCAACTTCCACATGCTTGGTCCTATCATGTAGGATTGGGTTGTGTGCAATAGATATTGCAGACTCGTTGTCACAATATAGCTTTATTGGTGGGGAATTGTAGACTTTCAATTCTTGTAGGAGCTTTTCCACCCACAACGTCTCACAAATTCCATGAGTCACTGCTCTAAATTCAGCTTCTGCACTACTCCTTGCTACAACACTTTGTTTTTTGCTTCTCCAGCTAACCAAATTTCCTCCAACAAATGTACAATAGCCTGATGTTGATCTTCGGTCTGTTATACTTCCAGCCCAGTCTGCATCAATGTAGGCTTCTACCTGAAGATGTCCACGGTTTTTATAGAGTAGTCCCTTCCCAGGTGATCCCTTCAAATATCTTAGGTTCTTGAAAACTGCCTCCAAGTGTTCGGGTCCTGGTGCATGCATAAACTGACTTACCATGCTTACAGCAAAGGCTATGTCTGGACGCATGTGACATAGATATATTAGCCTTCCCACCAATCGCTGGTACCTTCCTTTGTCCACCATATCTTCAGTTTCAGCTGGTTGCAATTTTATGTTGGGCTCCATGGGTGTTTCAACAGCTTTGCATCCTAGTAATCCTGTTTCTTTTAAAAGATCCAGAATGTACTTTCGCTGATTCATAAAAATACCTTCCTTAGATCTTGCAAATTCAATTCCAAGGAAGTATTTTAATGGGCCAAGTTCCTTGATTTCAAAAACTTTGGCAAGTATCTCCTTCAAATTTTTGAGCTCCAAGCTATCATCACCTGTCAAGATAATATCATCAACATATACAATCAAGATAACAATCCTATTATTTGCTGAACGTTTATAGAACAACGTGTGATCAGCTTGGCTTTGGATATAGCCAAGCCCTTTTACCACGCTTCCAAACCGTTCAAACCATGCTCTTGGAGATTGCTTCAGCCCATATAGTGACTTCTTTAGTCTACACACCTTATTTCTTCCAAGTTCTTCCTCAAATCCAGGGGGAAGACTCATAAACACTTCTTCCTCTAGTTCCCCATTCAGAAAAGCATTCTTTACATCAAATTGATGTAAAGGCCAATTGAAATTGGCAGCAAGGGATAGAAGAATTCGTACGGAGTTAAGTTTAGCAACTGGAGCAAAGGTCTCCTGATAATCTACTCCATAAGTTTGAGTGAATCCTTTTGCTACCAATCTAGCCTTGTACCTTTCTACACTTCCATCAGCCTTGCACTTAATGGTAAAGACCCACTTACACCCCACCTGTTTTTTATCATGTGGCAAGTCTACAATTTCCCAAGTCCCATTTTTCTTAAGTGCATTCAACTCTTCTAAGACTGCTAATTTCCAGTTGGGATCATCTAGTGCTTCCTCAATGTTTCTAGGCACAAACAAGTTTGTAATTTTAGAGGTAAAGGCTCGGTGAGTTTGGGAAAGGTTTCGGTAGGAAACATATTTGGAAATGGGATGGTTTGTGCTGGTTTTGGGTGGTTTTTTGGTGCAGGTTCTGGTTCCCTTCCTGATAGCTATGGGCAGATCAGTATTAGAAGTGGGAATTTCAGTGTTACCTGGAAGTTCTTGTGGTGTTTCTGCTGGGCCGCCTTCCGAGATTTCTGGTTGGCTGGATGCAGGGGTGATGGACTGGTTTCTGGTCCTTTTAGGATATTTCCGAGTATATACACGAAGCTCCCTTTTTGACTGTGATACTTCTTTCCCTGTTTGGGCTCCGCCTAAGTCTGGTACAAGGTTTCCCTTATCAATTTCAGGACTTGTTTCCACATGTTCTTCATTTTCATTAAGTAAATTTGTATCCTCAATGTGCAAAACAGGAGTGGGAAATGGTTCGTGTAAAAAATTGTCTTCACTTACATTCTTCCCCTGAAGGGATTTTTTTTGGAAAAAAGGTTGATGTTCCTGGAAGGTAACATCCATGCTAGCATGAAGTTTCTTTGTGCTAGGATTAAAACATCTATAACCCTTTTGGGTTGGAGAATATCCAACGAAAATGCTTTTTTCTGCCCTTGGGTCTAGTTTAGACCGAGAGGCAGAAGGTGTGTGCATAAAAACAGCACAACCGAACACTCTTAAAGGTAGATCAGTATGCAATCGACATGCTAGAAAAAAAAAATTGAAAGTATCCTGAGGTGTGTGATAGTTTAACACACGAGTGGGCATTCTATTTATGAGATAGGCTGCGGTTAGGACAGCATCCCCCCACAAATATTTTGGAACATTGCTCTCAAACATGATGGCACGGGCTACTTCAAGGAGATGTTTGTTTTTCCTTTCAGCAGTGCCATTCTGTTGAGGAGTATTTGGGCATGTTGATTGATGCTGAATACCTTTATTTTGGAGAAATTCATTAAAAGTCTTATTAAAATATTCAGTGCCATTGTCACTTCTCAAAATGGAGATTTTTGTGTCAACTTGTGTTTCTACCATTTGTGAAAAACATTTAAATATATTAGGAACTTCAGATTTTTCATGCATAAGGTAGATCCAACACAACCGGGTGTGATCATCAATAAAGGTTATAAACTACCTTTTTCTAAATTGGGTTGTAATTTTTGAAGGACCCCATACATCACTATAGATTAAATGAAAAGGTTTAGATGCATGATAAGGTTGAGAGGAAAAAGGGATTCTATGACTTTTAGCAAGAACACAACTTTCACATTCAAAAGAAGAACAATCAACATTTTTGAATAAATTTGGAAACAAATGCCTGAGATATTGAAAATTAGGGTGCCCTAGTCTATTATGCCAGAGCATTATTTGGTCCCTCATAGGGGTAGAACTTGTACCACTAAGACCTTGAGCTATTTTATTCTCGAAAGCATCCTCAAAGTAGTAGAGTCCATCCATCATCTTAGCACTGCCAATCATCTTCCCCGAAGTCCGGTCCTGAAAAATACAATTAGTGACAAAGAACTTCACATTGCAATTGGAATCCTTGCAGATTTTACTAACAGAGAGAAGGTTACAAGAAAGTTTTGGTACATGTAGAACATTTTTTAAGTCAATGTGTTTAGATAACGTAATCCTCCCTTCTCCAGCAATTGATGAAAAACTACCATTTGCAATTCTAATTTTTTTATTTCTAGGACAAGGAGAATAAGTTTTAAATAAAGAAGAAAGACTGGTCATGTGATCAAAGGCACCTGAATCAATGATCCACGGTACACACATATTTGAGGTTCAGTTAAGGGAGTTGGAGATACTAAAATTACCTGTTTGTGCCAAAGAACCACTAGGAGTACCAGATAAATTACTAGATTTTAACAACCTTATGAGTTCCTCAACGTGTTCCTTGCTTAGAGAGGTCTTTTCTGCCTCATGAGCGGTAGGAAAGGTCTGGGTGCTCTAGGACTTGATTTGCTACCCTTCAGATGTGCTGGTCTCCCATGAATTTTCCAACAAGTTTCTCGGGTGTGACGTGGTTTATTGCAGTGGTCACACCAGAGATTTGAGGAGTTCTTCTAATTTGTTGAACTCTTAAGTGCAGTAGCTTCTAAAGCTAGAGCATTGGTCTCAGGAGGATCAGCTTTCGTCTTTCCCATCATCACACTTCTGCGAGTTTCCTCTCTTCTAACTTCTGCAAAGACCTCACCTAGTGAAGGTAAGGTTGCTCTCCCAATGATTCTACCACGAACTTCATCTAGCTCCTCATTGAGACCTGCAAGAAATTGAAATATTCTTCCTTCTTCCACTGTTCGTTGATGGTGTTTGGCATCCTCGGTGACTTCCACTTGTAAGTGTTGAAGAGATCAAGGTCTTGCCATACCCGCTTCAAGGAATGGAAGTATTTTGTCACGTTGTCACCTCCCTGCCGAATTTCTCTAGCTTGTACGGTGAGCTCATAAATCTGAGATTTATTCTCAAGATCTGAATACATCTCCGTGACACTACCCCACATTTCTTTTCTTTGTGGAATAGCACATATAATTGCTACTGATGTCTTCCTCCATGGAGTTCACCAACCACGTCATCACCATGGAATTTTCAGCATCCCACACAGCATGCTGTGGGTTCGATGGTGTCCGGCTTGGGTTGCTCACCAGTGAGGTAACCAAGCTTTCCTCTGCCACGGATATACATCTGAACAGATTAAGACCATCGGAGATAGTTCGACCCATTAAGCCGAAAGGACGTGATTTGGACAAAATGAGAATCGCCGAAGAAAACTCGTTGCTCCTGTTTTGGAGGCTACGAGTTTTTGGGAGTGGCATTCTCCGTATTCTGACCATCTCTGGTGGTGAGGAACTATCAGCCATGGCTGTAAATTAGAGGTGCAGAGATCCTGCGTTGATACCAAGTCGGAATATTTGAAAATATTATTGATACACAAACTTTATAGGGTTTCCTCTTCTTATATAGGAAATTACATCAAGGTGATAGACTAAAAATAAGGAGTGCCGCATCCTAAATTAGGGAAAGAATATATGAGAATAAGGAACTACCTAAAATAGACTAAGCTAAGAAAGGAAGCAGAATAACTATACAATCAAACTTATTTACATAAAAATCTCAGAGTATCAATTAAAGATTTAATGATCTTTTGACACCCTGTCAACAAAAAGCATTCTTCACATCTAATTGATTCAGAGGCCAATCAAGATTAGCTGCAATTAATAAGAGCACCCGAATTGTATTTAGCTTTGCCACTGGGGAAAACGTCTCAGAGTAGTCCACTCCATATGTTTGAGTAAAGCCTTTAACTACTAGGCGAGCTTTGTATCTTTCCAAGGTTCCATCTGAGTTGTACTTTACGGTGAATACCCATTTACAACCAACAACTGTCTTCCCAATCGGTAGATCCTCTTTCTCCCAAGTAGCATTCTTCTCTAAAGCTCTCATCTCCTCAAGGACAACTTCTCTCCACTCAGAAACATTTAGAGCCTCCGGGATACTGTTAAGAATAGCTACACTAGACACTTGTGAGATAAAGGCACAATATGAAGATGAAAGATTATTGTATGATATAAAATTTGACAAAGGATGTTTTGTACAAGACCTAACACCTTTCCTAAGAGCAATGGGAAGATTGACTCGAAGAACTTGACTCAGAAATACCTGGAGCATTATTTTCAGGAGTATTTGAAGAATTATCATGAATATTAGGATCCAACCTCTGATTAGAGATTCTTGGTGATGCTGCAGAATGGTGCCTCTCCTTTTCTATGCTTGATACTCCTTTGAATAAACAAGACCTTTATACCGTTTCACACACATCTCTGTAGTTTCAGTATTTCCATTTTCAGATGGCATTTGTTTGTTGGAAGATTCATCATTTTCAACATTTAATTCATTTGTTTCCATTAATTTCGGTGACCCTTTGTGAGGGACATCATTATAAAACTCGAAAGTTAAATCAAAACTATCGAGAAAACCATCTTCGCTGGTGTTGCTCTCCCCTTGAAGATGGGAGTTGCTGTAGTATGAGGTTCCTTCAAAGAAAGTGACATCCATGGAGACAAACATTTTTTAAAAAAAATTGGATCAAAGCATTTGTAACCTCTTTGAGTAGTAAGATAACCTACAAAAATACATTTATGTACCTTTGGATCAAGTTTTGAGCGTTTTGGGTCATGATTATGAACAAAGGCCACACTGTCAAAAACTTTAAGGGAATGTTTGTTGTTAGCTGGGTGTTTGGGAAACAGTTCGTGAAAATCTGTAAAGGGGTTTTAAAGCCCAAAATTCGTGTAGGAAGTCTATTAATCAAGTAAATGGCTGTTAAAACAGCTTCTCCCCATAGATACTTAGGAATCTTAGTTTTAAAACTTACAGCTCTAGTGACTTCTAGGAGATGTTTGTTTTTTCTTTCAGCCACCCCGTTTTGTTGAGGTGTATTATTACACGAATTTTGGTGAACAATTCCTTTCTAAGCAAGAAAATTCCCTAACACATTGTTAAAAATTCTTTTTCATTATCACTTCGAAAAATTTTAATCTGAGTCTGAAATTGTGTTTGAACCATATTATAAAATTTTTTTATCACATTCTCAGCATTAGATTTATCTTTCAAAAGAAAAACCCAAGTGACTCTAGTATGATCATCAATAAAAGTAATGAACCAATGTTTTCCAGAAAAGGTTGCCATTCTAGAGGGACCCCAAACATCACTGTGAATCATGGTAAATGGTTTTGATTTTTTATATGGTTGAGATGGAAAAACAACACAATGGTGTTTTGCTAATTCACAAGATTCACACCGGAAAAACAAATGAGTTTTATTCATGAATAACTTTGGAAATAAATGCTTTAAATATTGAAAGTTGGGATGTCCTAATCGATCATGCCATAACATAGTTTCACTATCACTAGGCACAAAAATAGAATTGAAACAAGTTTGTCGGTCTTGCCTTCCAAAGGTTGATCCTTGATTGAGGAAGTAGAGGCCACCATCCTGTTTCGCACCCCCAATCATCTTCCCCGTGGTTAAATCCTGAAATTCACAATGGGAGGACCAAAAATTAATTCGACAATTATGATCAAAGGTTAATTTACTGACAGACAATAGATTGTATGATAGATGAGGAACGTGCAGAACATCGTTAAGGATTAGAGAAGAAAAAATAGACACAGTTCCTTTTCCAGCAACAGTAGCAAAGGAACCATCTGCAATTTTGACCTTTTGATTCTCTGCACAAGGTGTATATGAAGAAAAAATTTGTGAAGTGCCAATCATATGATCAGTGGCACCTGAATCCAATATCCAGGAGCCATTAGACTTGGTACAAGCAATGGCTACAGTGAAAAAATTACCTGACTAGGCTAGAGAGCAAGATGGATTAGAGTTTCCTAACTATTTGTTCCTTTGTGAAAGGAAGAGATTATGAGGATGATTGCTGCCTTGGTTCCGAATTGCTCCCTTGAAATGCGCTGTCATCTCCCCCGAACTTGTTATCACCACTCGATTTTTTTCTTAGGATTTGTTGGTTTCCCATGTAGCTTCCAACAGGTTTCCCGAGTATGCCACGACCTTCTACAATGATCACACCAAGGCCTCTGCTTTCCTCCTCGCCTTTCTCCTTCTGAGTCTACACCTCAGACCACAAGAGCTGATCCCTCATTATCTATTTTTGTTTCATTGGTATTCTTCAGCATCACTTGCCTCCATGCTTCTTCTCTACGCACCTCTGAGAAGACTTCTCTGATAGTCGGCAAAGGTTGACCTCTAACCTCATTGAGATCTTTACTCAATCTTGCCAAGAAGACAAATACTCGGCTTCTCTCTATCTTCCTTTTGTACTGAGCATTGTCATTCGGACTTTCCCATGCTTCGTCGTCAAATAAATCCAACTCCTGCCAAACAGCCATCATCTCATTATAATATGCTGTTACTTCACGTTCTCCTTGCTGCATCTTCCACATCCGGGTGTTCAGATCAAACAATTGTGAGTGATTGTTTAGATCAGAATAGGTTTCCCTTACTGCTTCCCACACGTCGCGAGTCGTTGGCAAGAACATGAAAGGTTTTCCAACCACTAGATCCATAGAGTTGATCAACTAAGCAGTAACCACTGAGTTTTCGGAATGCCACTGCCTGTGTTTTAGATTTGTGGTGGCTGGTGGTTTCACTTCGCTATTCAAATAGCCGAGTTTCCCCTTGCCGTCAATCACCAAACGCATTGACTGAGACCACTCAAGGTAATTCTTTCCATTCAATTTATGAATGGTAATCTGCAGAGAGTTCTCAGACATAGAAATTGCCGTTAGCTAGATTTCACCCTCCGAAGTCGTCATGCCATTGCTAGCATCCGAAGGGGTCGAACCAGAGCCAACCATGGCAACCTTAAAGTTCATGATCGGAACCTTAAACCTCTGATACCATGTAGAAATATACGGAGGAACAAGAAGAGGAGAAGAAACGCTGAAATTCTCCTATTTTTTCATAATACTAAAATAATGTTACAAAGCATAAATAGGAAGAGAAGAACAAGAAGTCAAACCCTAGAATCACATAAAATCAGGGATTGATTTATTCTCCCCTTAATCCTAGGATACCTGGCTTCCTAAATTATTTTGAATTCAACACCCAAATCTTAGCTTTCCTGATTTATCGACATATAAATATATAATATGTAAGAAAAATATAATATACATATGTTAATTGTAAAAATAATAACAAAGAAAATTATTAGAATGTATTTCTAATATAATTAAATTCATTTATCACGTAAATAAATATTAAACTAAAAGTATTATACTATTGCTACCTTGATTTTTTAACATATACTAGTCCCACATTGAATAAGTAAAAAGGTAAGAGGTGAAGTTTCTCATTATAAATTGAAGTCAAACTATTATTGCATTACAAGCTCTTATTTGTCCCTCATTGGACAAATTAAGAGCAGAAATGTTGAGTTTTGGTTATAAATTGAGAACCAAAAAATCATTGCTTTGAAAAAGTTTTAAATATTTAAAAAAAAAATTGGACTTTTTCCCAAAAAAAAAGGACCGGTTCAATCGTGTGTTCAATCGTGTGAATTGTGATCGGTTCAAGACTCGTTTCCTGTTTTTTTTTACCAGTTTTTGGAAATTCGATTTTTGAGAGTTGATTGGACTAGTCAAAGGACTAGTTCCTAGTTTTCTCGGTCCAACCGTCCGGTTTGGTTCGGTTTTGAAAACTATGGTTTTTGTTGTTCTCTGGTGCCTTTGGCTAGAAAGCAATGCTAGAATTTTCAAGGGAACATTTGGGATTGGGTTATTTTTTTAGCTTGTTTGTGTTGTTCTGCTCAGGGTCTATTTAGAGGAGTTTCTCTGTTAGACATACAAAGTGGTTGGCATGCCTTGTTACATAACTCAATCTCTTAGCTTCTAGGTGTTTCTTTTGTTATCTTCTTATCTTTCTTTGTATTCTTCTCCTCTTCATTAATAAATTTTCTTTTTCTATCCCCTCCCCCCCCCCCAAAAAAAAAAGAAATACAGTAACAACTTATTACTGCTAGTAACCCTAAATAATAGTTTTTTATATAAGAAAAATTCATTAATTGGAAGAAGAGAAGTAGAAATCCTCCTAGAGCTACAAGAAAAAACAAAAAAAAAAACACAGAAAATAAAAGAAACAAAACCATCTTCTCAAAAGAGCTCACATATATCATGAGAAGTATTTTTTTTTTAAATAAAAGAAGAAATTCACTAAGATGAAGAAAACTACAATGACACAAACAACAAAGAAAAAAGAAAACATCAATGGAGCAGAACTACCCATTACATCAGCATATCTTTTAGGGAAATCCCCTTAGAAAGACCATGTGCTTTGCAGCAAATAGAAGCCAAATTTCTATCTAATCCCAAATCAGCAGCTGTGCCAAAGAAACCTCCTTAAAGATGAGTGTTATGCACCAACCAAATGCGCCAAATAGTAGCATAAATTGCACATTGCCATAAAAATTTGCCCTCTTTACTTCTACCAAAACCATTATAGGTAGTCACCAAAAATTGATCCAAGGACCTAGGGCACACCCAACATTCACCAAAAATGCCGAACAGTGTATTTCATAAAGAAACAGCAGCAGAACAATAAATGATTCTGAACAACCACCACACATAAAGAAATAACTTTTTGAGCCGTACGAGTCTACAACAAATCATTTGTATTAATTCTATAAAGTATAGTGCTCCAAACAAAAGTCTTCACCTAGCCTAACATTCCAAAAAGACTTAAATATTGAAAAATTGAGCAGTTGGATTTCGAGTTAGAAATTGGAAAGATTTACGGGCATAAGGACGTTGGTTGACTACCAAGCTCTGATACCATGTCAAAGGACCACTCACCTAAAATTGACTTATATAACTTTAAACAGTTAAAAATAGTCAGCAACGCAACCTCTGAAACCTCAACCTCATTTAATAAAAGAAAATTGTGCTTGTCAATTTGTGTACTGATTCTTCATTATGTAATATTTCACATTTTCTATTTCTTTTTGTAATTTTTTTATTATAATTCTTGGAATTATGTAGCTGACCTTATTTCCCCTGTTCCAAATTTTGTGTTTTGTGCTAGTTTTTTGTGTTATTATCCAAATAATTTCATATTTTCAGGATATATCAAGGTGCCTTCTCTGGACCCAAAGGCATCATCAGACTTGGCCACAAATTCGTACAGATATTTTGACAAAGCCTATAGATCTGTTAATGTTAAATCAACTGAAAGAGACATATTGTGAAATCAAAGTGAGTTCTACTACTTTTATCTCATTTAGACAATATAATACTTTCTAATACTTGCACCTTGTTACTAAGTTTGCAGACATTTCCTTGAGTAATTTAGAGCTCATGACCATTGTGTGCAAGCAGGATTTATAATTTGTAAATGGGGGTTGCAGCAACATTGTGCCCCTATGTGGATATGTTTTTCTTGTTTCTAAATAACACAGAAAAGAAAATTTAAAATGAAAAAAAAAAAAAGAGATAGAGCAAGGAACAAAATTTGTTCTGTCTTGTATGTAACATGTGCAGCATCTCAGGTTGCATTTCACCACAAAGCATCTTTCTTGTCAGAAATGGAGCTAGATGTAGATGAAATCCTGAAAAACATATTTGTTATTAAAAATAGTGTTATTGTTTTATATTGGTTTTAACCAAGGTTAAAACATCTGAGAGTGTTGAAATTGTAGGGAGTATTTAGTGAAATTATGTGCATAGATTACCCATAGTTCATCTTATTTATATTATGCCAATCAGGGTTGGCTCAATTGGTAGGATCTAACAATGTCAACTCAAAGGTCTTTGGTTCGATTCCTGCTGGGGATCCTTCATTGGTAGGTTATCTGTATGTACCATTGACCATTGTAATTCGTTGTTAAGGCTTACGACATGCCCTGACCTAGGAATGGGGCAACCTCTCCTCCACTTAAACTTTCTTGCACCAAAAAATATTCTGGTAGTAAAAAAAATCTTATTTATACTATAGTTGCATTAAGTACAGGAGCTAATCAAGGAATAATTACAGAGCTAATTAACAGCTATTAACTACAGTCATACTATAGTTGACTAATATTATAACATGTGCTAAATATGCTAATGAATCTCGACTAGTATTCTAATAGAGAGGTTTTGGTAGTAAATACTTACACTAGTACTCTTTTAGCAGCTGCTTCTTTTATTTGTGCCATTTGGGTTATGATCAGGACATACAAAAAGTAACTGAGGCCTTGGGCTGACCTCCTGTTATTTTTAAGATTACTTGGTTAACTGTTTTATTGCATTTATTTTCATTTGGGGTACAGGCATGTCAGCTGTGCATCTTTTATATTTCCAATATATTATGTATTTAGATCTATAAATTAAACTCCTAAATGTTGTTTTTCTGTGTGGATTACTGAAAATGTTCTATTTAGTTATAATCAATTTAACTTATGAAAACATACGTCTTCACTCTTCACTTGAGAAACACGGATATTAAAACAAGAAAATATTAACATCTAATAAATAGAACATGGGTACTTTTCCATCTTCACCTTCAGTCGCAAAAAGAAATTATGTGAGCTTATAAAAGTAAATATAAAATTAAAATAAAACTGACATTTAAATAATCACACCCTCAATTTCTCTCTCTTCATTCCTTAATCTTTTTCGCTCTTTTCTCTCAGCCGCCTTTTTTCCTTATTGCACTCATGTATGCGTGTGCCAATTTCAAGTTTTTGGAAAGTAACATGTATTTTGGATAAAAAATAAGCCATGTCATATTGAACATGTGTCCAATGACTTGTGAAATTACATCACATCACATATGACTAGTGCTGCTCCTCTAAATTTGTACTTGCTTCCAAACTTGGATTCATTTTTGAATCCTCTAGTGTCTTGTCTATAGGAGGGGGAACTTGATGCTGTTGCAGTAGTTCATTCCTATGAGGACAAAGTGCCAGCTGGATCTCACAAGACAAGGCTTACTGCTCTTAATGTATGTATTCTCTATTGAATTTTTTCTTCATTTACCCTTGCATTTTGCCTTTGGACAATGCTGTGCCTGGACAGTGCTGATCGTTATTGCATAGGTTCCGCCTATGGGGTTGTTCTATCCAATGCTTTTTGTTCCTGATGTGTATCCTCCTCCACCTCGTACTTGGTTAGTGTGTTCAGGAAGTTCTCTCTGTGCTGTGAGCATGTTTGTGAACAATTTTATGTTTACACAACCCTAGTGGTTTCCCTTGCTAGGTTTCATGACTACGAGGATATGCTAGAAGATACATGGAATATTGAATTTTCCCGAAGGTCTGACATGTCAGATACTTTCTATCCCAATGTTAATGGAGGATTACCCATGTGGGAAAGCTATCCAGTTTTTTCAACTAAGCCAAAAAAAGAAGAAAAAGTCGGCCTTGCAGAGGCTATTACCAACTGCATTCTTTCAACTGGTAAATTTTTTAATCCTTTTCTCTATTTCGTATGCATAGATTTGAAGCCTTATTTAACTGTTTGGTGCTGTATTCACAGGCCGCATAGACATCCAGAGAAAATTATTTTGTAGCATACAATTGGTAAGTTTTACATGTTGAGCTCAATGTATTTGGGTTGTTTATATTACATGTTGATCGGAAGGAATTGACACATTTATCTTGAATAGACTGGCGGGGTGGCTTTGACAAGTGGTTTAGTTCCTGCAGTAGAAGAAAGGTTTGTTTTGATATTTGATACTGATGTTTGCAATGATAATTCATGTATTATTTCATAATTAAAGTAAAAAGAAAATAAAATTAAAGTAAAAAAACAACTAGCCAATGAGGTTTAACTCAATTGTTAGGATTGAATAACATTGACAAAAAGGTTTTGGGTTCGATTCTTGTCGGTGCTTTTTCATTGATAAGTCATCTGTAAGTATTAATGTAAGCTCTCACTAAGGCTTGTGGCTTGCCCTGACCTTGGAGTGTGAAAACCTCTCCTCCCCCTAAACTTCCTTGACCCCCCAAAAGAAACTGAGATTACCAGCATCCTTGTTAGTGTGACATTGCTGATGTAATAAGTAGAACAATAAAATTTGTCTGTAATTCTTTATGTTAGATATTGGAAGGAAAATGCAATCTCATTGATTTAATGACCTTAAGTTTTGACTCCAACATCAAAGTAAATTTTTTGGTTTATTTTGAGTTTAATTTTAACAGTAGATTTGTCTGCTTCTTAAGCTATTTCATCTTTCCTTCATCCTGCTTAACATTATTCTATTTTTCCTTACCCTTTTTCTAAGAGAACTGTACAGTTAGCATTGACCATTTTCTTACTCTATTTCATTTTTCCTCATCCTGTTTAACATTATTCTAGTTCTATTTTTCATGTGAGAAAAAGACCAATAGAAGCCCTACTTAGAAGTGTTTGTCATATGGAGAATAGTCCAATGATTATAGGTAGAGGAAGACCAAGAAAAACTCTAAGTGAAACCATTAAAAAGGATTTAGATCTAAATGGCCTCTCAGAAAATTTAGTTTTTGACATAATACAATGTCATTGTTTGATCCATATAGCTGACCTTAACTAGTGGAAAAAGGCTTTGGTTGTTGTTGTATCTTTCATGTCAAATTTGAACACCCTAGTGTCATGAATGATTTTTTTTAATTATTTCATTATATTAAGCTGATGGATGAGTCCCGCTATCCTTTCATGTCACAGAGTTTTACATGCCATTCCTCCAAATGAAGCAATTGATACTGTGGAGGTTAGTTTCACATCCTATTTTCTATGTTATTTACTTCAATGATAGATGCATGCAAAATTTGCTCAAGTGGCAATGCTGGCCATTAAGACACCCTATAATTGTTATAATATTGTATGAATAAATCATCCATAAATATATATCTAGTTGGTATTAGGGATGGCAATTAGATCCGTTAATCCATTGTCCTTCCAGTCCATACATGTATAAATCCAATCCAATCTGTTCAATTATTAAAAAAAATAATAAATAATGGATTGGGTCAATTTTTATTGTTGGATGGTTAATGGACCGTCCAACATATCCCTTGACCTTGATCCAATAGACAATAAAAGAGTTGACCTATTTCCAATCCAAACATAAAACCCTAAACCAAAACACACAAGCCACCACACATCCTTCAACCCTAGCTGCAGTTTCTCCCGTGTTCTTCTCGTCCTTCATGGTTGTCGGCAAGTCCTTGGCTGCACTGCCAGTTCCTACAGCCACCGCCAGCACTTGTTCCTGTTCACGAAGATGAAGGTTTGCGACCTTTACTGTATGAACCTGATGACAATTTAGATATGTTCTTGTAATGTTCGGCTGGATATCCATTCATAAATAATTAACGAATGGGTTTGGATATTCATTTATTAAAAAGGTCAAGGGTGGATTGGATTTTGAGAGTATTTTAACAGATCATATATAGATTAATGGTTTATTTTTTATCCATCCATTATGGTCCAATATAACTCATCCATTTGCCACCCTTAGTTGTTATAGATAAGTAATATTGTACTTGATATCTATAGGTTCTATATGAAACTAGCTTCTCCAATATCTACCGAAGAAACCGCTTTAAGAAAGAAGTTCAGAAGATATATATTTATGAGTTCAATACTGCAAGTTTCTTATGATGAGCTCCTGTTGTTTACTTTTCTTATTTTTTGCATATATTTCTTTATGTAAAATGTAAAAGCTTTTAACCTACTGTGCTTTTACTTGTTAATTACGTGTTGTCTCTGATTTTGTTATGTGATATTTTTTTGTACATGGCACTTAGGTTTTACAATCAAGGACAAATCCAACGTTTGTGTCATGGAAAGGCGGGGCGGTATGTTGAGCACTTATGACCATCATGCTTCACTTCTTACTAAATGAATTTCTTCTTGTTGGTTGTTGAATGGTTCTATTAGTAAAATGTATGCATTATTGATTATTCTTAAATTGTCACTGTTTTTATTTTCCAATTCTGACAATGAAATATATATTCGTCTCTATTTGGATGTTAATGTCAAGATCTTCTGATATGAACTTGATGGAAAATATGGCATCTTAAGTTAATGGAAAAGAATGATCTTGTTAATTATTCAGCATTCAAAGCCATAAAAGTCATGTACAGGGAAACAAAGGATGAGTTTAGTGAAGCTGAACAATTTCATAGGTGGAGAAGATTGCTTTCTTACTTCATTCATTTGTTCTTAATTATATCAAGCAGAGACATGGATACAATGAATGAAACATGGCCTGACACATGTTTTGATCGTTATCTATTGTTTTATATATGTACATTACTATTATTATTTTTTAAGTAAAAACATTATCATTATGTTAGTGCAATTTCAGATTCAGTGTTCCAGATGAATTTCAATTGTGGCATGTGGTCCTTCAATATTGAAATTCTAGGCGTAGTTAGAATAGACAGGTTCCATAATTTTGGTCCACTGCAAAGTTACTTTAGATCAATAGGTAATTTGTTGATTGGAAAAGCAGATTGTTGTGCATCAAGAAGCTTGGCATGGCAACAATCTTTCATGTCAGATATTAATTAAGATGTTAAAAACCCGAGAAAAACCTTTGCAAGTGTTATCAACCTGCCATGGTGGTCAGTGGTCACATATTGGGGTTAAAACCCTGGACTCACTGCTTGGACTTGTTCATGTATATGTTGGCGTCTGTTACATCCTTTATTCTTACTATCTTAACGTAGCTGATATGCCTTTGCAGATTCTTGGAGTACTTGATTTAGGTAGGGATGCTTGGATAAGTCGGGAGGATTGGATTCACAATGGGCTTCACATTGGAAGTAATAGGAAATACAAGGATTCTTATTATATTCAAGCTCAAGCTATGTGTTACATGAATTCTTGAAAGGCTGGTGACACTTGTATGAAAATATAAACAAAGAATGTTATGAATATTTGAAATAGGCTACTCGATTACTTAGTTTCAGACACTGTACATGCATTCTCATCCACTGCAAATCCTTTTACAATTGCATCATTCCTTGTTACTGATGTATTTGTTCTGCCTAGGATAAAGTCAATTCAAATGAGTTTAAACCGTTGTTTAGGATCTGAATTATGATAATTGTGAATAAAAAATGCTTTGAAACTGTAACCACTTCCGAATATGAGTGTTTCTTCTTTCATGTACATGATGATTAGTTAATCCTTATGAGTGGAAATGAAGGCAAGACCTAAGTTATAAGCTTGTTTAGTTGTCTTATCTTAATAGTAGCAGATCCCACATTGAAAACAGAAGAACAAGGCATGGGTATTGGCTCCTATAAATAAAGCTAAAGAGGAACATATAAGATTTATAAAGGGTCGGTTGGCTAAATATGCCACGCTTACCCATGGGGTAAGTGCTGTATGGCCATCAAGGCATATGGCCGACGTAATTTGTGGAACTTATGAAAGGGTTGGCTCGCTTTGGCCGACCCTCCATTCTAGTCTTAAATTGTTTTGTTGAATGGCTGTTGACACTAGAAAAAAATATAAATAAAGGATGTTAAGAATATTTGAAATGCGTTACTTGATTATTAAGTTTCAGATACTGTACATGCATTATCATCCACTGCAAATGCTTTTACAAATGCATCATTCCTTGTTACTGATGTATTTGTTCTGCCATAGGATAAAGTCAATTTTAATGAGTTTAAACAGTTGTTTAGGATCTGAATTATGACAATAAAAAATGCCTTAAAACTGTAACCACTTCTGAAGATGTGTGTTTATTCTTTCATGTACATGATTAGTTAATCTTGATGAGTGGAAATGAAGGCAAAACCTAAGTTACAAGCTTGTTTAGCTGTCTTATCTTAATGGTAGCAGATCCCACATCGAAAACAGCAGAACAAAGCATGGGTACTGGCTTGTATAAATAGAGCCACAGAGAAACATGCAAAATTCAAAAAGGGTCGGTTGGCTAAATATGCCGTGCTCACCCTTGTGGTGGGTGCTGTATGGCCATCAAGACATATGGCCGACATAATTTGTGGAACTTTAAAAGGGTTGGCTCGTTTCAGCCGACCCTCCATTCTAGTATCAAATATTCTTATTAAATAAAAAATGTACAAATTAAAAAAAATATTTAAATATTTAAAATAGTAAAAAATGATAAATTTTTGTTTTGATCTTTTATGATTTTTTAGTTGTCTTCTTATCTAGTGGATATTATTACTGGTAAGTTTAATACAATTTTTATAAACAAAAACATTAAAAAAAAGCTTAAAGAAAATAGTGAACTCGTGCTAAGAATCTTTTGGGAGACTCCAAATTCTCTACAGCAATACATAATATATCAAATTTAAATAAATAAATAAATACCACACACAGCCTATTCTCATTTCTCATTCTTTTGATACATAGAATAGAAAACAAAACAAAACAACAAATCTTGTCCTATCAATGTCTGCGAAGGCAGGAAGCAAAGTAGGACGACGCCATGGGAAGCGTGAAGGAGTGTGAGTTGGTTTCGTGTATGTGGTATGAGAGGAGAAGAGATGGTATACCCTCGCATACACTCTCTGCTCACGATGCATATGATGAATACTGGATGCCATTGATGGTCACAGCCTCAGCTTCTCCCAGACGAAGATGCAGATGGTGGTTCTTTTTTAAGCTTTTTTTTTTAAATGTTTTTTATTTCTAATTTCTTTTTAAAAAAATGGCAAAGCCATATTGGTAAAAATTGTATATTTTTAATTGATAAAATTAATTTAAAAAAGATCAAATAAAAAAAATTTATGGTGATCAGGATCACAATGAGTTTTTAGTCAATAAAAAAATTATATAAAAATTACCTTTACATAAAATTATTATTATTATTATTATTATTATTATTAAGCATAGAAAAAATACTTTTTATAAATATTTAGTGTACGCTTAAGTTCTATATAGAAATGTATATTGTAATAAATTTAAAAATTTAATTAAAATTAAAAAAAATAGTATAACTAAGATTTATAGTATTATAATTTTATCATACCTTAAAGTATTAAGCCTTATATACATAAATTTTATATTATCAAATCTTTTTTTATTTTTCGTATCAAACAACATATAAATATATAAACGATGCACAATGAATAAAAGTGAAAGAAGTTATGACATAGCAAAGTCAAAAACTCAAAATTGAGTTGGGCCATAAACCCTAACCAACCCATTTGTTATTTTTGAGTCTTGAAATGAATAAAAGTGAAAGAAGTTATAACATAGCAAAGTCAAAAACTCAAAATTGACTTGGGCCATAAACCCTAACCAACCCATTTGTTATTTTTGAGTCTTGAAAGCACATATTAATCCAAATCAATCCATATTGTTGAGAAACCCTCCAGCCTTATTTGTATTGAAATAGGATGTGATTCTATTGTTTTGAGATTTAAAATAAGGATGGAGTATAATGTATAAAAAAATAAAACAAGGATGGAATACTAAAATATTCGATCGAATCTATTCTACTCCATTTTTTTGTTCTCCACCAATTTGTGAGATATATGATGAAATAGATTTATATTTTATTAATATAAATATAAAATTATGTTATTATCCTTTAATCTAAAATAAATTAGGTGAGAGAACGTTATCTTCTCCCTTGCTTCGTGCTTTGCCTCTTTGTCATTACCGGTGTTGTGTTGCCCAGCTACCCCCTCATCTTGACGTCGTCAGCTTCTTTGTATGGTGTTGTTTTTGCCATCGTCCATTCAATGGTCCGTTTTGGTAGTGGCTTCTAAGTGCAGTGCGTCATTCTCTGTCTCCTTTGCATTCTAGGAATGTACAAGTATTACAATTATTATTTATACAGAAGATGTGTCCGCTAGCAAAGCTATATATGGACCAATGTTCTTAAAATTAGAACGAACAGTAAAATGATAAAGTTTTCAGGTTAAATTTAATTGATTCAATTGGTTTAATTCGTCAGTTCAACTCAGATGATGTCATAATTACATCAGATACAATTTTTATATATAATATAAAAAATATTTAAAAAATATGATAATGTTAATTATATCATGTCAAAAAACATATTTTATATAGTTAAATTTATTTTTAATGTACAATGTTCTATATATGATATTTAAGTAAAATGTTATATTAAGTATTTTTATATAAATTTATAGAATCTGATTATTTTATACAATTATACAATAACAATTAAAAAAGAAAGAGCAATTAAAGTTGCACAATAGAAGAGGTAAGGCATTTTAGTTTGGGTTTAGAGAAAAAAAATTCAAACCAATTAGTTAGATCGGGTTGGGTTGGGTTGGGTTGTTAGGTTGGGTTGGGTCGGTTTTGAGAAAAAATTTCTAGGTAACCCAAACCGAACTAACTCGATTACAATCAGATTAGTTTGGGTCAGGTAGTCGGGTTGTTCAAAAATTTCAAAAAATTATTAAATTTCAATTTAATACAACATAAAAAAAATGCAAAAGAGAGGGCTGAGACATTTTATCAACACACTGAGAAAACTCTCAACATGAACAAATCAAATTGACTTAGGCATTTTATCAAACAAGTTATGTGTAGCTAATCAGTCACATTTGAACAAACAAGAAAATGCAACCTTGAGGAACCAAAAGCAGCTAATCAATCAAAGGATTAACTTTTTTGGAAATGGATCAACACACTGGGAAAACTCTCAATATCAGAACAAATCAAATTGGCTTAGGCATTTTATCATGCAGGTTGTGTGTAGTGGTACAAATTACATCTGACCATCACAACCCCTAAATCACATAAGTTCTAAAAAAAATCAGATCAATAATATAAACTAAAATTCCATTCCAGATTTTAATATTTAATTATAGATTCAAATAAACAAAAAAAAATGATGGATTACTCACGAACTCTTCCTGAAACTAATGAAGATGACCTCGGTGGGGTTCAGACTCTGGGAATCACCTTGCCTTTGCTTGGACTTCACCCTCTTCTCTCACATTTCAAATCCTCTACAATGCTTGGACACGGTGGTGCACGGTGGAGACTCGTGCTTGGCCGTGTGCAGTGAGTGAGAGAGAGCTAAGAGCCTGACATTGAGTAGCAACAGAGGTGGCGTACTGCCTAGGGTGAAGGTGATGAACAAGACAACGTCGTAGAAGGTGGCTTGAGAAGGTGATTACAGATCTACTCAAATTTGCTCGTCGGAGAACCCCCACTACCTCTGTGCACCACAGATCTACTCGTCGGAGAACCACAACTACCTCTATGCACCACTACACCAGCAGATCTGCTCATATATTGCAGATTTCGCATCACCAGCAACGATGGTGGCTGGGCCTGGGACGAAACAAAACGATGGCCAAATCTTGCATTGCCCGTGGTGGTTGGGCCGAGAGGAGAGGAGGAATTTTGGGGAGATTGAGAGTAGAGCAGGAAGGTTTCCATTTTTGGGATGAAATGAAGTGAAAGTGGGGAGAGAATCTCCTAGAACCATCGGGTTCAAAGAAAGAAACGAATGGAATAGGCCAAAACAACATAGTATACTAGTATTACTAGGGTCATCAGGTTAGTTTCTGAAACCCGCTACCCGAACAAATAAATAAACGGGTTGATTGGGTTCTACTCGAACGGACTCGATAACTCGAACCAACCCGTATATTTTATATTGGGTTGGGTCGGGTCATCGAGTCCATGAGTCGAGTTGTGCACCCCTAAGAAGAGACATTGGTAAATTATACTTTCTCTCTCTTTTCTTCTTAGTAGTTGTAAATTGGATATTCCCAATTACATTTCCTTTCCCCAAAACAATCCCCTTTCCTATAGTCTCTCACAAAATAGTCTCTTTTTATTAGGGGTGAAAATAGGTCATGTTAGGTCAGACTTTACTTTAAATAGGTCTAGCATGTATCTTAATTATAAGGCTTGAGTCTGGCTTGTGAGTCTAAAATAAGCTAACTTTTAAGGTCTGACTTGACCCTTTTAAAAGTCTGATCTGACTTGAAAGTCTATTTAAAAACATACTTTGCAATAAAACTTTTAAATAGGCTATTGACCTATCTTTAAATAAGTCAACATGCCTTTAAATAAGTTAACAAGTCTATCTTTAAATAGACTAACAGACCTTTACTTAGGCTAACAAACTTACCTTTAAATAGGTTAACAGACTTTTACATAGTCTAACAGGCCTAAGCCTTGAAATAGGTCAATGAGTCTAAGCCTTTAACACTCACCCCTATTTTTATAGATACTCATCACTTTCTTACTCTAATCTTTGGTCGATGTAAGACTTGAATATATAACAAATTATTATACTAACACAACAAAAAAATGCAGAGCACACCAGTTACTAACTTTCACAACCATAAAGACCAAACAAACAAGAAGGCTTGATTAATGTGGAAAATAGACCGGCTACTTGTAACATGCCTTCTACCAATTGGTCTCACTTGTAAGATAATAGTTTGAAAATGAGTCTTTTGCTCATGAGAGCGGAACAAGCACTTTCCATCCAACACTTTCTATGCAATACAAGCATCTAAGTCCACCCATTTTTGAATTAAATTAACAAGAGGTCTAGCACAATAAACATATTCTAAGTTTGTATATAAGAACCAACAAAGACGAAATAGCTTAAATTCTCACAAAGTAAAAAACATCAAAACATACTAGACTCGTAGTCTCAGACACTTAAACACAAGGGTTTTTTTTTTTATAGCTTACCTTTAGCTAATCACTTAAAAATGGATCCAGTTGAGAGTCAGTAATACTCAAACATTTTAGTAACATAATAATTTATAAGTGAAGATAGTTGCGTAAAAGAGAAGATCCACGAAGGAAAAAAATATTAAAAAATACAAGTGAATATATTGTCCCTTACTTTTTTTTGGTTGTGTTATGGTAGTAAATTTATCTTCAAGTTCTATATCGACTAAAAATTAGAACAAAAAAGCAGTAAATATCTATAAAAATAAAAAGTGAGTGTTAAATTATAACATAATTCTAATATATCATTTTTATTCAAACTTACTAACTTATATTTTAGTTATTTACTTTTATTAAAATTGTTTAAAAAAATATTAATATATATTATAATAATATATATTATATTATATATAGTTAAACATGATAAGTCAATCTGCTAAGCTTAAAAGATTTATTAGATGACTTGAGACTTTGTCTCTTTAATTAAATAGACTTTTAAAAAACTTTGACCTAACTTGTTTAGCAAACAAGTCAAGTCAAATCAGACTTCAGACAGACTAGGTCATAGGTTCTTGACGGACGATCTAGACTATTTTCACCCCAACCCTTTACCCATTCTCTCTCTTTCTCTGGCGATGAAGGAGAACTGGAGGATCACTAAATATTGGTTCATTTCCTTTTTACCATTGTTGAAGGACTTGCATATTCAACAACGAATCTGTAGTTAGGGACGAGCATTGAGAGTAAGAGATGGGCAACAGCAGTTAAGGAAGGTGTGGTGGCAGACGGCAATGACCGGAAACTTTCAGCATCAGTTATTATTATTTTTTTTTAATTTGTAAATACCGGTTTGGTAGAAACCGTCCGGTTTAGCCGCTCTAACCCGATTTTTGACCAGTCTTCACCAGTTCAACACAATATGATCATAGATCTGACTTTGGCAGTGAACCATAACCGAATCAAAGGCAATTCACAGTTTGGGCAATTGGAGCATCCAATTGGCCCAAACAACCCATATATGGACTCTTGCAACAGCGTGGGTGGTCTAAAAAAAATAGTATTAGATAATAGAAAAAAATTGATACTTCAAATCTCCAAAAAAAAAAAAACACCTCAACTGATATAATTTCTAAGAGAAAGAAATATTATTTAATGAATATGATTATAAGATAATATGTGAAAATATTTCAAATCATTTTTTAGCTAAAAATAATTAAAGTTTAGTGTATTTAAGATATGAGCAATATGAAAATAAAAAATTTATATTACTTACCATTCCATTACTTTCTACTAATATTTCTAAACAACAGAGTGAAAACTTTTTCTTATTTATCATTAAATATTCAAACAATTATATGAAATTTTTATTTCATTCTATACCATACCGTTCTATTTCATTCAATTTCATTTACCATTAATATCCAAACAAAGCCTACAAATAGAGGTATAGGACGAGTTTTGTCAACTCATGAATTCACATATTTTTGCTCAACTTAATCAACAAAATACATGGTGGATTAGGTCTGCAGGTTAGTTAGGTAGGAAAACATTCCAATCCATAAGGTATAGGTCAAGTAATAAGTTTGGAAAGTGTCAACTCACACAAACTCATCACACCTAAGTAATTTTTATTTTTTAAATAAAAGTCGTTAGCTGTTGTGACATTTCAAATTGCTTTCAATTAAGTTTACATGTAGGCATTGTAGTTACTTAAATTAAGAATGTGACTAAAAATAAAAATGATAAACTCATGAAGCATCTGACAAATCATTGTGATAAAAATCTAATGTATCATTTGGATGACAAAGAGTATATTAAAAAAATAGAGAATAAAGTAAATAATTATATCAATGCATATGTTATATGTAATTACATTGATTTCAATTAGATAATGTGATTTGTTATTTGTGACTTTTAGACTTGTTATCTTCCTTTAATTTATTTAAAATTTATGCTAATTTAGTAAAACTTGTTATGTTTATTTAGCTTATTTGAGATTTATTATATTTATATAATACTAGTTATATAACTTTTTAATTTATTTGAAACATATATTATTTTTAATTAAGATATATTATGCACAACAAATTTCATTTAAACATTTATTTTAGCAAGATATTATTTTTTATGTATGTCAGACCAATAGGTTAGATCCAACCTAATTCAACTCATTCTTCAACAAGTTAAGTTGAAAAAAAAAAATCTTTTAAACCAACCCAATCCACTAGACACCCCTGCCAGCAAGTAAGAAGGATGAAAGGATATTGTTCTACCGATTTAGCAAGAGAGCTATTCATTAAGCCATCACCATGACACTTATGGGCATGGCATTGCTGACCCTCAGCAGGCCTTTACCTTCTCTCTCTCTCTCTGCTTTTTTGCACCATCTTCGTCTTCTCGCAAATCTTCTAGTAACTTTCAACAAATGGCCTGCTTGTAAGCTAGGCCAACAATAGTAACAAAGGGCGATGACTGCAAGTTGGCCAACGACTGGAATGAGTAGTGGTGCTAGTGGGGACTACGAGTTTTCCAAATAGGGCTAGGCCAACAATAAGAACAAAAGGCGGTGATTGCGAGCTAGCGGATGACTGAAATAAGGAGTGGTGCTGGTGGGGACTACAAGTTTGTCATATGGGGGTCAGGGGCACAACGTGGTAAGGTCTAGGTTTCACTCACACGAAATGGGGGTAAGGACTATGGAACGAACTTCATTTGCTCTGTCAGTTCAACAACATTTTGTTGGTTAGCCGATTGAACTGGCTGAGTCACATCAAAATTACCGACTTGGTCATTTTCAGACTGAAGCACAACTCAGATCGATCAGGTGACCGATTCATCGGTTCACTAGTCGAACCAACTTGTCCAAACTGAGTTTTATAACTATGGTCTTGCCGCCACTTAGTTATTAATTTGTGGCAGTGATAATTGATGTAACTTCTTTTATTTTTTAAATGAAAATAATATATATTCCAATTGAAGATCAATTTTTAACAACTAAATAATCAAACTAGGTGGATTATCCATTCAATTGCTAAGCTAAAAAGACTTAGCAAAATGAGTTAGATAATCTTCCACCATATTACATTTCATACAGGAATAAACGTTGTTAGCATCACCTTGTAAATGGAGTTTGTCTAAATGCAATTCTTATGTAAACTAGAACATTTTTATTGCATAACACCCACAATCCTGCTTTTAGCCACTTGAAATTGACCTAGACCATCTTTAATCATGACCCCAGCACCATAGGAATTATTTTCTAAAAAAATTGTTGTGTCCAATTTAATTTTCAAGAAGTCATCCTGCAGTTTTACCCAATGCTCGTTTGGATCCCGATTGAGAGCCTTATTGGTTGACCTCATCTTAGCATCCCAGAAAATGCTTAGCCTCAATTTTCCATTCAAAGCAACCTAATGTGAGTAAATAGTCATCCAATCTTTCCATTGAGCATTCTTCTCATACCAAACTGTATGTTATACCATACTCAACCACTCCATATATTCACTTATAAGGGATTGTATACCAGACACCAAACAACCCAGCCAGTCTCCATCTTTATTGCCATGGTTAAGGAAGTTTACTCCAACACTGACTTGTGCATTACTTGTGTAAGGGCATTCAGAAAATAAGTGTGTCACATTCTCCACCGCATAGACAGAAAGGTAGCACCCCTAGCCTGTAACACCCCAAATTTCCTATCTCTTAAACAGTAATTTTGACAGTTAACAGAATTTTACTGTTTAGTAATTTCTATGCACTGTAAATTTATTTTGTTTATTCCAACAAGTGATTTACTCCTGTCGGGAAAATAAAAATTTTCGGTAGGGAAAACTTTCACGTAATTTAATTTTTACCGTTAGGTAATTATTTTACGTAATCTAATTTGATATTTGTGCGTTTTCTAATATTTGTGATTTTGTGGATGATTATGAATTTTTTTATTGTATGTGGGCTCGGTGGTCCTATGTGGGCCCAAGGTGGTATACTGCATAAAAAATTTATCTTGTTTAGACGAGACAGGATCTTACTAAACCCGAATCCGGAAACCTTTTTTAAAATTTTATTGTCTTGTGTTTGATCTTTATTTAATTATTGGATGATAAAAATACAAAAAAAATATTATTTGTAGGATACAAGAATAAATATTATAATCGCGTAGTCAACAAAGAGAGTTGACTTGATTTATACCCTGGATGAGAATCTTAGTTTGAATATTAACCATTGATTTAATCAAAGGTTAAGAAACAAACTTAATAAAGAAAGCGCTTGGATAATAACCATTGATTTAATCAATGATGTGAGAATAAGCTTAGTTAGGAAAGCTTTGATATCAACCATAGATGTAATCAAAGGTGTAGAATTGTCTTGAAAAATGACAAAGACCATTTATAACCATTGGATTTAAATTAAATTAAGGGTGGAGATTTAATCTTAAAAAGTAACAAAGACTTTATGACCATTGGATGAAGAATCAATCAATGGTGGAGATTTGGTGAAAGTAAGCAAAGACTAATTAGACCCTTGGATTTAAAGTTTGAAGGAGCAATCTTGACCCTTAATTTTGGAGACACATCTAAAATTTAGAATTTAAAGGAGAAAAATCCAATGGCTTAGATTAAGTCTTCTAACCTACCTAAATCTACCTAAATCCTAACCATTGAATTAATCAATGGCTAAAAATGTTTCAAATGGTGGCAATAATGAAGACAACTTTATTGAATGGTTATGAAGAGAAGGTGATGGTTTTGGAATGTTTAGAAGACAAAGAGACAAGCTTTATGTCGTTTTTGTGTCTTGGTCAAGTTAGACATCATAATGGCTTACTTTTGATTTTTGCACTCCAAGGAGAATGCTTGAAGGGGGGCACGATTTTGGTGCTGCATGAAGGAGTTTGGAAGACCATAATTAAAGTCATTATTGTCTTTCTTGGTCTTCATTGATTCATTTTTGAAGGAAAACTTAAAAATTTTCTCTCCATCTCCTTTCTTCTCTAGATTTCGGCCAAGCCCTCCAAGAGCACCTTCCATCACTCAAAAATTTCATCCAACTTGATTTTCTAAACCTAAACATCATTCTAAGAACATCTCTAGTTATGAGTTTTTCCAAAATCATTCATCTTGATCTTCAAATTCAAGTTTCAAGTTTCTATCAAAAATAAAAAATTTCATCTTTATGCTTCAAGAGAAACCATTCGGTTATCTACCCTAAAATCACCATCCAATCTCTTTTAATTTCATTTAACCATAGATCTTGAATCTGCATGATGTTCTAAGCAACTTTCATGTTGAAGATTTTCTCTAAATCATTCATCTTCATGGACTTTCTTCAAGATCAAAGTTATTAGGTTTTTGAGGTGAAGTATAAGGAAAATTCATTTTCTTCTCTCTTTTTCATGATCTAAGCCATGTTTGATCCATGGTTCCTCTTAATCAAGCTTGATATGTTAATTAACTTGTGTTTTGTTTTGTATTTGAGAAGCCCTTGGTGGTGAAGGACTTGGAAAAAGAAACAAATCAAGAAGCTTTGGAGGATCTTCAAGAGGTAAGAGGGAGATCTATCTCACCAACCAAGCATGGTGGTGAGAGATGGTATTTTATTTGATGGATGTGGAATTCATATGAGGATTCATATCCATAATCATGTAATTAATTTGTGGGTGTTTATGAGCTTTGATTAATTTTCTATGATATCTTTGCATGATTTTATAGCTTTGATGATATCTATATCATGCTTTTATGGCTTTGATGGTATGCTTATATTATTTATGATGAAATATATATGTATATGCCATGACTTGATGGTGGAAAGGAAATTGATTTTTGGCTCCAATAGCCAAGGAAGAGCTACGGTTTTGATGCCCTTGATTAGGGTTCGTGTTGAAAATTTTCAAGAACAAAAGAATTGATTTTTGAGTACTTAAAACATGGTGGATTTCAAACAAGACACCTCAAGATAGGTGTTCACAAAATTAATATTTTCTTGAATGATGAAAATGGATGTTTAGAAAAGTAAGGAAAATAAAACAAAGAATTTATTTTTCAAAGATCATGAATACGATTTTAAAAGGATTTTTATTGATTTATTTTGTGTAAAAAATTTCTAAGTGTTTTTACTAAACATGAGATTTAAATGAAAATAGCAATGATAATTTTAAGGATTTGCAAAGAAAGTGAAAAAGGATTTGTAGGAAAGTAAAAATGAATTTGAACAAATGAGTTTGGTTTTATGACCATCGGTATTTCGGTTTTGAAAATAAAGAATTTTTAATGGTTTTGTTTGTGTAAAAACCATATCAATTTAAGAGGAAAATATTTGATGGCTTCAATGGCCAAAGACTCTAGGATTTTTGGAGGTTGGAATAATTTTGGTTTTTATGAAACAAAGTAATTTTAAAGTGGAAACAAAATGTTTGAACAAAATGTTTTAGTATAAGGATTTTGGAAAGGAAAATCAAAGTATTTTATCACTTGAAATGAACTTTCATATGAAAATGAAAAAGAAAAGTTGCAAGGTTTGAATCTTAATTTGTTTTGAAAGAATTGATTTTAGAATTGATTTGGAAAAAATGGAGAATATAATGGTGTTTTGAAAATTTACTAGCGTTATAACTTATTTTCAAGTTTTGAAATACGTTAGAAAATGTTAAGTTTTGAAACGTTGATTTACATCAATGAAAAAGTGATTGTGAATTATATTTTGGAAAGAATTTCTTGAGTAAAGAAGCGTGGAAAAATATTTTTTGAGTAAGAAAATATATTAAATGAAGTGTAAAGTTATATTATTTTGAGAAAAGTTAAAAAGAAATTTTTAAAGGTCAAGAAATATTTTTACAGAATGAAATTGTGGTGAAAAATTATTTACGTTTCTTAAAAATGTGATTTTTAAGTTACGTAATATGGAAAAAATATTTCTACGCGATTTGAATTACATTTAAATATTTTACGTAATCTAAATTACAATTGAAAAATCACTACGTGATGGAAAAGTGATGAATTATTTTTACGTGATTGTGAAAATAGCGAAAAATCGTTATGTGATTTGAAAAGTGTTTTAAATATTTTGAGAATGATGGAAAATGATTTATGCGACTTAAAAGAATGATTTTTAAGTTATGCGATTTTGAGAAACATATATTTTTACCCGATTAAGAAAAACGTTAAAAAATTAGTATAAAAGTGCAAAGAGTTGCGGTATTTTGAAAACGTAATGTAAATATTCATGTATTGTGAAAACGTAATTGTCATTTTATTAAAATATAACAAAGACGTTTGAGATTTTGAAAACGTAACATAAGTGTTACGATATTTTGAAAACGTAATATAAATATTTTAGAATTGTGAAGGCGTAATGAAAACATTTTGGAATTGTGAAAATGAAACAAAATGTTATACAATTTTGAAAACACGATGAAAGTGTTTTATAACTATGAAAATGTGATAACATGATTTTGCTGTTTTAAATGCAGTATGATTACTGTTGAACCAGTGTATAAACATTGTGTGAGAAAATGACGTGTTTTGCCTGTGATTGGCATTTGGTGCATTATACATGCATTGGAAAGATATGCCTGTGATTGGCATTGGTGCATTATACATGCATTGAAAAAATATGCGTTGAGGCATATGATTGAACAAATGAAATTTGAAAAGATTTGGCCCTTGTGGTTGACTTGACTGATATATTCGTGCATTGTATATATGCTTTGTGGTTGAAGAGGGAATGAAATTGATAGTGAGGTCTATGATGGATCTTGGGGCGTCAGTAGCGTAATCTGACCAACCGATGGGCGGTAGCGAGTACTGCTGTGCTTGCCGCTTGGCGTCTGATCAATTCTGCAACGCATTGGCGATACTGCAAGAACACGATTCTTTTCAACAACTGGAAGATTGTCTTTGAAATTGTGACAATTGACAGAAGAGCATTCTCCT
Source organism: Ormosia emarginata (assembly GCA_029884605.1). Taxonomy (NCBI): domain Eukaryota; kingdom Viridiplantae; phylum Streptophyta; class Magnoliopsida; order Fabales; family Fabaceae; genus Ormosia; species Ormosia emarginata. The sequence goes on along the minus strand of JAQQTP010000071.1, from coordinate 22,613,004 downwards.
CGAAATTGTGAAAACCTCCATGGAGTTGTTTTTGAAAAAGCTAGTCTTTGTCATTACGCATAATCTGAACATTTTATATCTGCATGATATATTAATTGAGGATATTGGTTATGACAATTGTTTTGAATACTTGGATGATGATAATGATAATTAGAACATTATTGTAATTTGTTGTTTATGATAATTAAACTAATAAATGATTAGATGATGATAATTGATTAATGCTGATAGCATGATTATAGTATGATCTATCTGTATGATATACTGTTTGTGTTATCTCTATACTGCCATTTTGGTATTGGCGTAGGTGATCTCACCTCTTTGTTATGTTGTTTTGTTGTGTCTGTACTGTTAAAATCAAATAATAGAAGGATCGAGTTGTCTTAGACATAACGGGTGATGGATACTCCGAGATGGGTGATAACAATAAGGAGTGGACATTTAGGACTCGAAGGTGTGCAGTGTTGACAAAGAACAGATATAGAACAGATGTCTGATGCAACAAGATGGATACACAACAGAATAAGTATGTTAAGTTTTTAACGTTAGTGTTGTATCGTGCTATTAAGTAGGACCCGTCATGGGGTTTGCTACTGTTTTTTTTTTTAAAAAGAGTCTGTTAGTTTTATATTTCTCTTTAAATTGTGAAATATTAATTGGTGTCAATATTGTATATTTAGTCAGTTTTAAATATATTTTCAGTAATACTTATGAATTTCAGTAAGTTTATGTTTCAGTAAAGAAAGAAATTTTTAAACCCACGTTTTTAACTCAAACCTTTTATGAAAACATTTTCAGATTTTGAGTCAAGAGTTAGACATGTGATACCCTAGGGAGGGTGTTACATAGCCCATTAGCATTTCTTTATCCAACAACCTCTACCTGATAGAAAGAATATCATGTGATAATCTCCACATGAATACCTTAACCTTTGGTGGTATATGCAACTTCCACAATCATTTCCACCATGCTACATAAAGGTGATGTGTGTTGTACTTGTAGTACCTAGCTACATTGGAATGAATATTTTGTTGAATACAATTTGACCAATACAATTTGTATGCCCCTTCACAAACAACATGTCTCAACCATCATGAGACCAAAATGGTGTGTTATCGTGAAAACAATGTGCAAGAAGGATACTTAAAATCCGCTCCACATCGTTTTGGTTAAATAGTTCATGAATTAAAGTTTCATTATATGTCTTGGGCCAATTAAGGATAAGTTGGGATACCCTCTCAATGGTTATATGAGATCTGAAAATTTGGAGTATTTGGAAGTCATGTATCTCTCCAGACGTCTATTGAAAAGCTAGAACCCACCTTAAACACCACCACATTTCTAAAACCTTTCTACCCTCTAAGTAATGAAGGATTAGAATGAAGAGAAGAATTTAAAAATCTTCAAATTGATAATGCCTAGCCTGAAGAATAGGAGCAACTAGTGTATCTGCATGTAATATAAGCCTCTAATTGGCTAACATAGCCAAATTAAAGCTTTTGAAATGGAAGGCAAATGATTAAGTTGTTAAACGTTTGTTGCTTTATCTTATAGTGGGCAAATCCCATATCTAGAAGAAATGACAAAAGCATAAGAAGTGGCTTCTATAAATAGAGCCAGAGAAAAACTTATAAGACCTAAAAAGGGTCAGTTTGCTAAATATGTCATGCTCACCCTCATTTAGTGAGTGTTAGTTAGTTCTTGTCTTAATTTTTTTCTATTAAATAAGATGTAGAATTACAACAGATAGAAACCAATAATAGAACATTGTTTTATTAGATTTTTTATGGAGAATCCCTTCTTTCCTAATGATATTTAATGTTGGTTTCGATGGTGATGGAGGATAATGAGAGTTGCAGCAGTACAGTGCAGCACCATACTATGGTGTCGTCATCGCCAGAGCAAACCTAGCAACAGCGGCAAAAGTTGGAAGTGTACAATGAGGTTGGAAGTGTACAATGAGGTTCTTCGCCGCCTCCCCACATAGTATGTGCTGGATGTGAATGTGGAAAGGGCGGCAGATGTTCTTACACAGAAGAAATTACTGCATTTAGCACATGATAGCACATGATCCTGCTAATAGGCCTGCAATTGAAGTTTGCTTAGTACAGGTTCATCCCATCTTTGATGGAAACACAGTTGACTTTGTCCAATCAGATGCTCTTGGGAAAGAATCTGGTCAAAGCTCTTCAAAATACTCAAGCAGACAGAACTTTAGAAGGACTGTAAAGAAACACTCACAAAAATGAAAGCAAATATAAGATAGCCCAAACATTTGAAATGTTTGGTTTGGAACTTATATTCTAAATTATTTGTCAAACTGTATAATTATTTGTGCATTGTAACCTAAAAACAAATTCAAATGGGTTTGAGTGACAAGAGAACTATCCATCTTTATCATGGGTATCTATTTATAATGAATCGGAATCCTCTCTTGTTAGTAAAAAACAGGTTAGTAAAAAACATAAGTGTTTTTGCACATATCATGCGATATGTGCAATGAAAAAAAAAAAATTACACATACTGCATGCGGTATGTACAAAAGTATGTGCTTTTAACCAATAGGATCCTGTCTGGTTTTTTGTTAATAAGAGAGAATTTTTATCTATTTATAATATTCACATAAAGACATAGACTTATAAGTATCTGCTAGTATATAATAATTTAAATAAAATTTTTAAAATTACAAAAATAAAATACAAATGAAATAAATTTTAACTCACTTATCACAATTTTGTCCAACAACTTAAAATACTGTCAAAACTAAAAGAGTATTACAAATAGCATTACAAGTTCAATTGTATTTTGTTATAATCAATTTATATAAATAATTATTATATAAATGATATATATTTTTAAAAACTTTTTTCATTATAGACTCATTTATTAAAAAATTATAAAATAAAAAAATATAAATTTGCATCTCATATAAAAGTGAAAGAAAAAAATTATAATATGTGTATAATATTAAATAAGAAAATATACTTTATATGTATTCACAAGAAATTTGTGTTTCTATTTTCATTTATTAAATGAATATTTTTTCTTATTCTCATTGCAAGTAATTCTCACAAATCTTATAAATTCAAAGATTTTTGCCCTCTCTTGGGATAAGGAGGAGTACAAATTGAAGAATCAAACCTTTCTATGAGATCGAAGTGTACTAATCACTGAGATACGACGAGTTCTTGCAATCGTCAACTAGATTTTAAAAATTGGTTTGATTGCAATAGTCTTAGAATTTTTTTGAAGGACTAATTGCTAAAAATTGATGAAATTAAAGAAAACTGGAGAATTTGATTGATTTTTCTCCAACACTTGTCCATAAGAAAATTGGTTTAGGGTTTATAATGAGAATAAGTCGAAGGAGTCGTTAAAGGTTTCAAAGCTATATTTTTTTGTACAATTTCCTCTAAAAAGCATTAGGTAGGCGTCAAAGTCATATCGTGGGCACGATATTGAACCGAGTTTCCAAGTCTCTTTAAGGCTTAGAGTAACATGGGTATGACCATACCCAGTCATGCTTACCCAAGTTTCAAAGCTGTATTGGAATGCTTGAAATGCATTTAGTTTTTTTTTTTTTTAAAAAAAAGGTATTGTCTGCTATTGAATGGAATTCGCTGTCAAACTAACAACGATGTAGAGTTAAATGATTTTACGTTTAATATTGATCTAAGTATTAATTTTTTGTAATGAATATCTTACATCCATGGTGAAATTCTGCAGTTGAGAAGGAAAGCAATGATGACAATTCATAGGACAAAAGCGAATACTTGATGTTAGAAGATTCATCATATAAGACAAAAGTGAATAATTAATGTTAAAGGAAAAAAATACTCTTATATTTTTTAAAAATGTAAGTATTACATATATTCTTTTAAAAATATATAATTAAATAAATAATAATAATAATAATAATATATATATATAATAATATATTAAATAAAATATTTAAAAAAAATAGACATTATTTATAATAAAAATATCAGAGTTGTATGTTAAAAGATTCACCATCACCGTTTGCTAATGCATTTTCTAGATCTGTAGAGCTGTTACGGAATGCTATCCTATTCTACTTCCCCTGTTCAAAACCCAGACATAAAAAAAAGTGCTATATAGCCGACCTCATATTAGTCAAAATGTTCTAGATTGACTAGAATTGTTCAAACATCACCCAAGTGGTCTTCCCTTCTTTACCAAACATTGCTGCTTCATTTGTTGGCATATATAGACAGTATTTTCCTTTTTTTAAAAAAAAAAAATTGTTTTTCAATCAACTTATCAGGCAATAATTTAGGGGTAGGAATGTCAAAGGCGAATGACTTGATTTATTTGAGGTTTGACTTATTTATTAAATAAATTAAGTCAAAATTTTAAAAATTTGTTTAACTAAAAAAATAAGTTTCATGTTATTTAATAAATTTTTTAATTATATTTGTTTATTATATATATTATAATATATATAATTATAATAATTATAAATTTTAATAAAAGTTAATAATTAAAATTTAAGTTAGTAAGTTAAAATAGAAATAACATATTTACTAATATATTTAATTTAATATATTGATTAGAATAAAAATAATAAGTTCACACTTATCTCCTATTTTTATAAATATTTACTACTTTCTTACTCTAGTTTTGGACGATGTGAGACTTGGAGATATATGCCTCTAATAATTGCAACTTAGTATATCTCCAAGTCCCACATCAACCAAAGACTAAAGTAAAAAAATAGTGAATATCTATAAAATTAGAATGTGAGTGTTAAGTTATAATTAGGGCCTATATTGACTTTGAGTAGGTCTGTTGGTCTATTTCAAGACTTAAGTTTGTTAGCCTATATAAAGGCATGTTGTCTTATTTAAAAGTAGGTCTATTAAATTTATATAAAGATATTGACTATTTAAAGAAATCTGTTTGTTACATTTAAAAATCTTATTACAAAATAAGTATTTAAATAGACTTTTAAGTCAGGTCAGACTTTTAAAAAGTCAAGCTAAACCTTAAAAATTAACTTATTATAAGTTCACAGGCCAGACTTAAACTTTATAATTGAAATACAAGTCAAACTTATTTAAGATAAAGTTTAAAAAGTCAAGCTAGACCTTAAAAATTAACTTATTACAAGTTTACAGGTCAAACTTAAGCATTATAATTGAGATACAAATCAAACTTATTTAAAGTAAAATCTAACTTGACATATTTCTATCCCTAAGCAACATGGGTGCCCTCCTTGACTATTCGTGTTGCTTTGCTTACCATTGCTCAACCAACAACTACAGATCTTTAAGCAGTCAAATAATATGCATTTGTTTATCACTTACTTCATTTGTTTGATCTCTAATTCTCTAGATTGTTAGGTGGCATTATCTAGAATAGGCATTTTTATCACATTGGTCTCGTTTCTTCTTTAAAGTATTCAAAGGTTATCCTATTTTTCTTGTGACTTAAAAGGTTTAGGGAGAAGGAAGATTAATCTAGTGCAAGTAAAAAGGTATCTTACCAACTTCAGCAAAAACTTCTCCTACATATTACATATAGATTGTCTACCAAGAGAGATTGTGGGTAGCAAGATATCTTTTATTTTTGTGGTCTATGCCCAATTTGGTTGGGTCATATGTCTAAAAAGGCTTTTATTCTCATAAATATCTCATAAAATTTAAAGTTGACTCATTTAGACTATTCAAAAAGAAAGTTACAATAACGTTAATGTGTTATCTAATAGTTTGCACGAATGTTTATGAGAGTTTGTGAGGAATAAAAATTTATGCAAGTATCATTTTGTGCAAGTAAATCGAGTTCAAGATGAAATGAGATAACTTTAATGAGTCTATATTATTTTTAAGCTAGTGTCTAGTCTCTACATGCGCCCAAACAATGAAGAGTAAAATACTGTTTTTGTTACTCAGATACACATTTACTTTTATTTTGATTCTCAAAGTTATTATTTTATTATATACTAAATTTCATTTTGGTCCTTCCGCACATGAATTCCACTTAGATGCAAAAGCACATTTTGAGGAGGTAGGGTTTTTTTTTTTTTTTTGAGTTAGAAGGAGGTAGGGTTACTAAAGGGCTTCTTTAAGTTCTTATGATACTACTCTGAAAGATAGATAGAAACCCAATGTTTTGTAAATCTCTACCAAGTATTATCGATTTTTAAAATAATGGTACCTTCTCTTTGATCATAAAAGCCCAGCCCAACATTGAATTATTTATTTTTCTTTAGATAAACTTTGAAATTGTGTCCCAAAAATAGAAAAACTTCTGAAATGATGTATCCTTGGCCAAAGTGCTAGTCCCTGACTTTGATTTAGTCCATTTTCAGACTTCCAACTAAGTACTTTCTTTCCCTTGTTACGTGGAGAAGAAAGCCAATGCACTAAAGCTTCAGTTGGCAAAGACATTTAATTGAAAGTGAGTCCTTTTGTGAGTCTGTATCTAAGTGAGAAATTAGATATACTTTAATCTGATGTGAGTCTTTTTGTTTTCAGCACAGCATTACCCTTTGAGAGGTTCTCCTTTGAGGACTTAAATTTAGATTGTTTCAAAGCAAGTGCATCAGGGACTGAGTTGGGAGTTTTGGAGAGATTCTTAGGTCTGTAGACGGGGGTTTTGAACGAAGAGGAAGATAGGAACCTGAGGCAACCTCTTGGGGCTTCATTGGAGACACTAGAAGAAGCATAGCTGCTGTTGCTGCTGCTGGAAATGCGGTTGAGATCCTGTAATGGGCTTCTAGGACTTTGCTTCTTCTTTGCACAGGATGCTGCAATTGCTGTTGGTGTAGGTGGTGGAGACAAAGATGAAGATTTCTTTGATGAAAATGCTCTGCTCATAGTGAGGCCTGCAGGATCTACACCACATTGAATTGATCTGAATAGATTAACATGAACATTGAACAAGCACATTTGCATAAGCACAATAGTTTTTGTCAAAAAAAAATCTCAATCTATTAAGTACCCATAAAGGTATAGTCAATTTTAATAAAAACAAAGCAAGAAATTATGTGTTTATGCTAAAAAAGGAAAAATTCTTCAGTTGAAGAAAGGCATACATGTATGGAAAATTCATGGTTTATAATATAATTTCTACCAAATAGTTCATTTTAGAATTTTCCTAAATGTATCTGTTGATCTGCTACACTCAAACACAAAAATATTTCTGTTCAAACAGAACTTGAAAATGTAGTATAGATTATTAGATTAGATGGAAGAAAAGCCAAAATAAGAACAAGGAGGGGGTGAAAAGGTTGTTACCTGTGAAATCAGAAGGTGGAAGATCTAAAGCAGCAGGTATTGAAGTTGAGCAATTCGGAAGCCTGGATTGCAAATGTTGGTTGGTTCAATGCTTCAAATGTACGATGTTTGAGTAAATATGGGTAGGGCTCCTTCGAATCAGTGTTCTAATCAAAACTCTAAAACAATTCAGTTCAACTTCAACTGGAACATACTATGAATTAGTGTGCCTCATTTGATTTGGTTACATTTAAACTTAACTTTAAAATATTTTTTTATATATAATAATTCGCTCGAAACCGGTTTTTTAATTGTGGTTCATGGTTCTGGCCCCAAAAGAAAAAAAAATGTGGTTCATGGTTAACTGTTCAACTTCAAACTTGGTGGACGAACCATTTGAAATCAAAAATATTTTTAACCACGTACCATCATATCATACATACAAAATTTTAAAAGATGAAGGTAGTAAATACCAAAAAAAAAAAAAGATAGAGATAGTGATAATGATTATAAATGAAATTTATTTTAATAAAATCCCCATTTTAATTTTAAAAGATTTTCAAATAATCAATTTTATCCTTAAAAGTATTTTTTATATCAAAATAGTTTAAAAGTTATTGTTTAATAAATAGAGCTGATAAAATGGGTCGTTTTGGTCGGTCCGAGCTAAATATGTTTTGGGCTAACATAGTCCAACCTGTCTCGTTGCAGGTTGTGGGTTTGGCAGAGTTAGTCTACTAGTTTGACAAATTTTTTATTTTTTAAATAATCAATTTAATATTTTTAAAAAATAAATTAGTAAAAAATTAAAATTTTGGTTACTTAATTTTAAGTCAATGATAAATAAATTAGATAACTAGTCTAATTATCGATTTGATTTTAATTTTTTAATAAAATAATAATAATTTCGTTTTAGATATATATTATTATATTAAAAAACAAATTTGGCTTGGGTCACATCGGATTAAATTAATTTCAAATTTGAATATTTTAACTATACCCATTATTTTTATCGGATTATTCTAACTCATTAGACTCGACTTATTTTGACAGCTCTATTAATACGACAAGTCCATCTTATTAATTTGATGAACAAAATTTATTATTTGAGAACTAATATGATGTCACCCATTTTTTCAAGACTAGATTAGGCAAGGGTGAACAATACTTGCTCCAACCCAACCAAGTTATTTGGACTAGGTTAGACTTGATTTCAATATAAATTAGGCTAGAGTTGAATTATTTTAACTCACAGTGTTTTTAGATCAGGTTAGGTCACCCTTTAGGCTACCTGACCAAGTCCCAAATATATAAATGTCTATATCTATTAACATGAAGAATTAAAAACACGATGTATGTAAATGTATTTACATACTTTCTTGTCTATATCTTCTTCTTGTAGTGAAAATGTAAAATTACTATCTATTAACTATATAGAATAGTTTAGGCATTGCTTTAAATGTAAGTCTTAATATAGCTAATTATGTATATTTATTATAAGGTTAAGAAATTACTAAGATATAACATGCCTCTTCAAATATGTTGGTCATAATATATATATATATATATATATATATATATATATATATATATATATATATATATATATATATATATATATATATATATATATGGGATTATCAACTTATCTGGAATGTAAGTTGATTTTCTTTATATTTTCATTTAGTCTTTTCATCTAATGGTATCTTTAATGAAATAATCTCAATTATATTGAACTAACTAAAAAAATTGTAAGAGAAAAAAAACTTACACAAGAAATTGTATATATATATATATATATATATATAGGAGGATCAACTTCATCAAATGTAAGTTAATTTTCTCTTACACTCATTTTTAGCTATTAGATCTATTTTCATCTAAATAGTTACATTAGATGAAAGTTGAACTAATAATTGAAAATGAGTGTAAGAGAAAAAAGACTTACATTGGTGTAAATAGATCCCCCATCTATATATATATAATTTTGTTAAACTTCTGGCCAACTCAATATTGATTTAGTCTTAGTATAACTAATCTCAAACTTAAATATGAATAGGTTTGCTCAAGTAATTGGTCGAATTTAGATTAAAAAATATAAAATATGATCTAGCTAAAATATCGAGTCAAATCAAACTCATCCTAACTTATTATAATAACACTTATAAAATTAACACTCCCACATCAGCCAAGTACATTTAGAGGATTTATTTTTTCAACTGTTGAATTAGCTTGTCTTGCTTTCACAAAAAATTATAATTATTTTAAATACAACTTTTGATTGAAATATTTTTTTTTTATGTACATCATAAATTAATTCAAACATACATTTACTCCTATATAAAAGTGTAATAAATAGATTACTTATTCTTTTTTAACAAAAGGGGAAAAAGTCTGAGAAAACAAAACAACTAAGAAGAAACAATTGGTATGGAGCATGGAAGTCCTAAAAAAATCAACAAACATAAGCCTAAATAAATCTTTAGGTGGGTGTTAGGGTGGGGTGGGGGGTCTTAATTCCCTTTAATAACATGTCTAGCTCTATGCTCCAATTAGCCATCCAAATTACACCAACATTCCCCTCTCTCAAAGTGTGAATACAAGAAATATGCTAATCCTTTCCCATTCACCAAAGGTTTCTGGAGATCAATTTGCAACAATGCTTCCTAAAGCCTCATCCTCCATTGTTGAGGAGGGTTATAATAGAAGCAAAATCACTTTCAATCCCAACAGATTCCCAGTCATCCTTTAACCTTATGATAATGCTTCAAAACTCAATTGTAAATGCAAAGCAGTGGCCAATGTGGAGGGTAAATCCCTTGATCCATGCCCACCACAACCCGCTTCTCTTAGGTTCTCATTCAAAGCTCCATTAGTATTCAGCTTAATGCACCCATGAGTAAAACATTTCCATGACACCTAAATAGTATATATGCTCTTTGTACTCAAAACTCGATCTTCCTCCTGAGTAGCCTTAGAAATATTGTGAGCATACTCTGTGACAATTGTCACACAATGGAAGCTAGTACACTAGAAATTATTGTCTTTTTTTTTTAAATTTCTCAATTGCCAAAGAATCTAGTACACTAACATGAAGAAATTAGGCAACCAAGCGTCATTCATCCAACCAAAGCCATACTCCAAATTTGAAGATATCAAATCTTCTAAGTTGATCGTGTAGAAGTTATCCATCTTGGAGGATCTCATTGAAAAATATCCATGTTGAGAACGCCATAAGACAATCTCAAAGAACGTAGAATGGTCTTTGGAGTTTAGAGTCTCTTTACAATGTATACAATGAGGGGAGTCACCACACCACTTGCTTGTGTGCATGTTAGTGAGAAGTCTGTCATGTGTTACCTTCTACACGTGCAATTATATCTTTCATGACCCTTCTATTGTCAAATAGTTCTAGAGACTAAGATTTCAAAATTAACAATCATATATATCAATTATAATTTTTTTTACAATATCTCAATTTTGTTTTGTTTATTTATGATTATATTTAGTTGTATAAACAGAGCAAAAAAGAAATTAAAAAGTTATTTTTAATTTATTTTAAAGTGTTAAGTGTTTTTTTATAACAAAAAAGCCTATATAATTTTACTATTTTTTTATAATTTTATTAACAATGAATTCAAATAATTGTTAGTAAAAAATATTTATTATTTATTTATAAAATTGATAATTAATTGTAAAATTAATTATTTCTCAAAATAATATTATTACATAATATAGATTTTTCAAAATGATATTACTCTATAATATAGATTAAAAGTGTAAATGAGTTGAGATATTCGCAAATTATTTAAAACTCGACTCATTAGATACTCTATCAAATTGGTTTATTTAACTAAACAAATAAATTTTAAATTTAAATTTAAATTCAATTATATATATAAATCAAGTTCAAATTTTATATGTTTGACGTTAAAAGCTTGCAAATAATATATATGCATATCTCTTATATATATATTCAATGAAAAATTTAATTTTAGATTAAAAAATGTATAAATAATAATATTTTATTTATTAATATTTATCTAATAAATTATAATTTTATCTATTGAATTGTTATTTTATTTATTATTATCTATTACTTAAATAACTCAAATCTTTAAAGGATCTTTTATTATATATATATTTTTACTTTATCTTCTAACATAAAATATTTACTAAATAATTAATTAATAAACTCATAAAATAATTTAAAAATAAATTTAATAAATGATAAAAAAAAATAATTAAACAGTAAACTATTCAAACTTAAGTTTCATAATTTTAAACAAATTAAGTCAAAATTCAAAATTTGAGTTATTCAAATAAATAAGTTACACTTAATTTTTTTTCTCCTCAAGCAGCCAGCCCGTTGTTCGAATACACGGCTCGCCTTGATTCTATTCGTTTAGATGCCTAATTAGTAATTACTAGTTAGTAATTACTAGAAAAATCTGTTAAAAAGTGTTTTGTTTGTCACACACACACACACACACAAGAGAAGGCACAGAAGGAAGGGAAACAAAGAAGAAGAGAACGAGGACCAAAAGGAAAAGCAGTACAACGGCCAAATTTGCAAAGGCTTTGAGTTCTCACTTTAACTTCTGCAACTCTCTCTCTCTCTCTCTCTCTCACCCGTTCCACAGTTTTGATCTCATTGATACATTTGGGATAAGTCCTCATGTCACAGGATTACCTTAAAACCGCGCTTCCTTCACAAATAATGTCAGAACGAGGCTCCAATCTGGTTGTTATCAACCCTGGTATGCTAAAAAAAATCCAATTTTGCACACCACCCATTTGCCATCTTCTTCACATAATCATTTTAACTCAGTGTAAAATCAACACCAAGCACTTTAAATATTGCAACTTTGTTGATAACCCATTATTACTCAGGTTCTGCAAATATCAGAATTGGCTTGGCTTCACAGGATACCCCTTTTAATATTCCTCATTGCATTGGTCGCCATACCAAACAAGTTCCTAAGAGGAATGTTCAAGATCAGGTTTTTGTGATAATTTATTCAAGTGTTTTACCTCCTTTTTTCTGCAGGCATATGTTTTACTTCAATTGTTGTTGGTTTTGTTTTTTTGCATGTAGATGCTTAATAGTCAGGTTACAACTGTACAGCGCATGGAAAAGGGAGAAGGCTTATGATGTTGTAAGTTATGTCACATTGTGAAGCTGTAATTTTTATACTACAGCTTTCTAATATTTATTTTTTTCCCCTTTTGTTCAACCAAAAAAAAAGAAGATTGCATCACTGTTGAAGATACCATTTCTGGATGAAGAAGCTCCCAGTAACTCTTTCCCTCGTAAGGTATATGGAATGTTTTATTCAGTTTCATTTCGAATGAACTCATCACTTTTATTTCATATGCATTTAATGTTTCTTCTGTCACTGTAGTCTTTGTAATGTAAAAATGTTTGGACATACCCTGGCTTTCTTTGGAACTGTTTAAGCGTGGGCTGGGACTACTGTTACCCCCTTCAAAACATTGCATTTCAAGTAGTGTGAAATCTGTGGCAATTTTGTTGTACTTGCTGTGTTAAAGATTTTGAGCTGAAGATAAGTAATGAACTGCAGAGCACAAACATGCTGACAGACAAATATATTACTCATCAAGGAAAGAACATTTTAAATTGATTGACCCTTTTGGGCATTCTTACATTTCTATAAGGCTACTACTTCTATTTAATCCTTAATATAAATAAAGCATGTGATTTAAATGCTTAATTGATCTTATATATATAATTTTACTTATATTTATACATGTATGATTCTAAGATATATTCAACGCACTTCATCAGGATCTCATGGCTGAAGGTTTGTCACTTCACACATGCCAGTTAAGGGCTCTATGCAACTTAGCAGTAAAAAATAAGTATCACCTAGACAGTTCTGCTTTTAATGGTTGTTTTGTTCTAATAGAAATTTTCTTTCAATCAAAATAGAACAAAGTCTAGCTAGTAAAACTGGAAATTAAAAAAGACAAAAGAAGCAAAATACAGGATATGTAGTGAGAGAATATGGTAGTACATTAGTTTTGGGGATCTCATTGTTGTAGCAGATAAGTAATGAATCTTTGAACATTTTAACAAGTGTCAATTCTGATTTCTGAAAGTCACTTTTCCACTCTCAGGATCAGGTAAAAATCATTTATTTGGAAAATTCTGTCAAATTTTTAGGAAGCTGTTATTGGTTTTAGGATTACTATATGACCATAAAACTGTATCATAAGGCACATTGTTTTTTTTAAACCACGAGTCTTGACAAATGCTTAAATTCTGATGGCATCTACCATTCACAGCATGCCAGCTTGCATATATGCAATCAGCTTCTATTTGAATTTTTTTTTTCTTTTTTCTTTTTGGGTAAAGAGAATTCTTTTCATGCTTCTTTTTCCCTATCCTTTTTGTTGATATTTTCTATTGGAATTTCTTTTTCTCTTTCAAAGGGCTAGAATTTATATCTTGATAAATTAAAAAATATACTTTTGAAAATATAGGAGCTATAGATCTTTTTATTTACTTTTTTTTTAACCAGTGTTAATACTAGTGAGAAAAGGCTTTACTGTTGTCGTCGTTGTTGTTGTTAATACTATGAATTTCCATGTAATGTGTAGATGGGACGTGTTGATGGACATAATCCACACATTATCAGGAAAGATTTGCCGTTCACTTGGACTAATGTCTAGGAGGAGGACCTTAGTTCGTCTTCAGCATTAGGCAAAAGGAAATTAGTCTCTTTGTATTTTACCTAGTACTTTCCTGTGTTCCTCAGTTGTATTTGTGGCTTTGGGTATGTTTTATGTAAATTAGCTTAACATTTGATTCATCTCATGTTTGTTTTACCATGTACCTAATATGAGCTGGAAAGTAGCTTGTGTGAGTATTATGTTGAACAAAGTAATGCTAGAGCTGATTATTATGAAATCTTGCAATTATTATGTGAAAAGCCTGAAGGGTCAGTTTTAAGAAAAAAATTTGTTATTCTTCAAATTCCAGTTAGATTTAATTGAAATGTTAAAACATGTTTTTGTTTTTTATTTTCATTTTTTCTATCATAGTTTACTCTTTTTGTTGGCTTTGTTGCTTGTTTTGTCGAAACTGAGGTCTTCATTCAGAAGTGAGAAGTTGCAATGTGCGAATAAAGATCATTGTGTCTCATATGAGCAATGAAGTGTTGATGGTAGCATGTATTATTTCAAAAGTGAATTGGTACAACACTAATAAACAAAATGTCATCACTGCTTCTATCTTTGCCTTTCTTCTAACAAGATCAATAGTGCTCTAGTTAATTTCATTTTGGATAGAAGAATATATAAACCTTGGAACAAGTATGCAATGGGCTGGGCTTAGGATGGGGATAACTAATGTGATTTTGATAAAATGCTTTCAGTTGTAGTACTTGACTATAGTTGCAAGAGGTGAATGCATCGCCCTTGTTTTATTGCACGCCTTACCAGTCTTGAAGTGAAATTTGGACTCCATGTGCTCTTGTTACATGGTTTTCCTTTTTTTTACTGCAACCTTTTTCACAATTTCTTGGAATTACTAAAATTAGCTGCTGCTTGTGGCAGGAACCCAATTAAATTGTACATGTAACTCTTAACTCATCTGAAAGTTTGTATCTAAGCATCTTAGATTTCAACATTTTAAGATGTATTATTCCTTTGGTATACCTGGCTTGGAGCTAGAATAGGGTAAGACAAGTTGCTGAAAGCTCGCATGAACTCGTGACATTTTAACTTCTAGGTCAGATTTATTTTTTGAAAATCTGATGCTCACTTTCTTGTTTTGCTGCCTTCATAAGTTCTGGCTTTTGTGTGGTCCATCCATGCATACTTCTAATATATAGGTCATACAATACTCCCTTGTGTCTTTCTCTTGCCTATTGTTGCCCATAAAGAAAGAAACTAAAGAAATAGCTGTATTGCAGCAAGTTCTTATATCAGCTCGCTATTGCTGATTGTGAAAAAATCTATGTTCTGCATCGGTATGGATGGGATTGTGCTGACTCTCTCTAAAGCTTAATCTGAGTTCAATCTATTTGTTGTGTGAACAAACAGAATAAGTTTAGCTTTCTGTGGTTCACTGTGATTTATTATTAGCATCATAGACTCATGTAATAGTATATGGCATTTACTTGTTGCTTTGATTTTAAATGCTGTGTTATTATGACATTAATTAGCACTATGTTATCTATACAAATTGGCATTTGTAGAGACTTCAAGTAAAGATGTGACTAGTGAGTCTTTGGATCCAAAAGATGGTACAGATTCAAAGGAACTTGATGTGAGCGAACGAAAATTCAGAGAGTTCATTTGTGGTGTGGAAGCATTAAGAATATCTCCGACTGAACCGTATTGTTTATGTCGTCCAATCCGCAGAGGACACTTGAATATTTCACAACATTATTCCATGCAGCAGGTAGTTATCACTTCCAAATCAGAATGCAATCATTGAAAGTAATATTAATTAGATGCCGTGTAGTTAATTGACGACCAGAAAACTATAGATATTGTGTATCTTGGGAATTCTGTATTCTACTGTATAAGTTAACTGTTGCATCATAATGCATGTCAAAACTTATAGGTGACCTTTAATTATTTATTATTAATATTTTTGGATGCAACATAACAATAATTTCTTTTGTGAGATATACATATTGCTTGCCTGCTTATTCCTGCAATTTTGTAGCAGACGTTTTACTTTAAGTTTGTGAGTTCCTATAAAATATTGAAATTATATGCTTTGATTTTTCAGGAAACACATGATATGATAATATACAAGCTTTAATAAAACAAATAATTTATTTTGTATTATGAAAACTTGTTGTGCCTGTTTTCACTTAAAAAGATTAATCATAGAAGAAAACAAAAAAGAAGAGAAAGTACTTGTAAAGTCTCTTGACCAACTACTGCAGTATGAGGGTGATAGGACTGGACCAGAATTTAGAGAAAAAGAATACTTCTTTATTGAGAAAATCTCCTCTCCGTAACAGTCAGAGGGAGAAAGAAACTGAAATGGCAAAGAATTACAAAGATGATTAGATATGGTAAACGTATACCAATCTGAATTCCCTAGGACAATTCAAGAGGTCGTTGTTCTCTCCTAACCTTCCTTTCCAACTCTGAAACAGGTTAACTTCCAAAAGACCCCCCTTTCTCTAAAAGGAGAAGAGATGAGAGGGGAAAGGCAAGCAAGTATTGGGTAAGGTTTGGGAAGGGAGGTTGCAGCCCCTCGAAGCGCTGCTCTATCTCTGTATTTTTTTTGTTTGAGTGTTTTCCTTCTTATTTCTGTGTAAACCTCCTTGATATTGATATCCATTGAATATCAGTAGCTAGGAAGGTGTTTCAGCTAGTGGATTCAGTAATATACAGTCTATTCAGTTCCAGTTTCCTATAAGTTTCTCTGAAATAATTCTTCATTACTGACTGCTTGATAGCAGGGTACATCACTTATAGGACTAGTCAACTTGGAGATTGTTAGAGAATATTAGGGTTATTACTTATTAGGTTATTAGTCTTATGTTAGTGGGCTTAGGCCATTACTAGTAGTGTTAGTGTTAGTATTTGACCTAAGTATTAGTATAAATAAGAGTACTAGGTTATGGAATTGTATCACATCTTATTCCTATCAATAATATATCAAGTATTAGCCATCTTTCTCTCTTTTCCTTCCCCTAACCCTAAACCTGTAATTCTTCAACAGAGATCAAGTATTCCAAAATTCAAAGGCTCAAGTTGAATAACCAGCCACCAATAAGCAAGATTAAAGCCCACATAACTTAAAACAAATTAAACTTAGGCCCACAAAACTAAAGCCCATACATAAACATGACTAAATAGCTAACTACTTGACCACCACCACAACAACAACAAAAGCCTTTTTCTACTAGGTGAGGTTGGCTACATGGATCAAATGATGTCATTGTGTTATGTCAAAAACCAAGTTTTCAAAATGGCTATTTAGATCAAGGTCTTTTTTAATGGTTTCTGTAATTACTTGGCCAAACCTAAAATTTACTTAAAAGTACCCCTGATAGGAAAACCAAATAAAAAAGAAAAGACGCAATTGTTTACACAAAGTACCCTCATCCTGCCAAATTATAATATTGGCACTTGAATTTAAGTTTCATCTGTCCAACAATATTTTCCAAAATTCTTGGCATATAATTTTCATCTGTAATATTCTTGATTCTTTAAATCTTTTAACAGTTTGTTTATATGTCAGATACTTACCTTGATGGTTTAGAACCTGTGATCTCACTATTCTGTCACTATTCTTAGAAACCGAGCAGGAATCATTAGTAAATCAATTTTAATTTAAGCTGAGGAGACCTAATATTGTTGTTCATCTGTATTAGAGATATAAAACTATTCATGGACTTCCACTTAACAGTTTAAACGTTTAGGACAGTTGGTCTTGGCCTGGTGTTGGTAGCAGAGCCTTTAACCAAGTGGTTAGGAGTTTGAGCCTTGCTGCCCCCATTCTTCTAATAAAGTTGAATTTCAGCACTAGGTAAAAATGGGCATTGTCCACACTTCAAGCCTAAATGGTTCTTGCTTGATTGGGTATGTTAGAGATATAAAACCATTTATGGGCTTTCACCTAACAGCTTAAGCTTTTTGGAGAGTTGGTCCTTGACAAGTTAAACTAACACTTTTATATACTATAAATCTCCAATTAGTTATTAGAAATACTACAACTACTGAAGATTATGGACGATTCTGCTAAGGAATCATGTCCATTATGTAATTATTGTAATTGATACTCTTTTTAGGATCTTCTGTATTTGTTTCTATTCTTTAGGATTCACGGTTGTTACCTTATTTAGCAAGGTCAACTTATTTCCTTTATTAGCTTTGTATATTTTGATTCTATCCTGATTTAAGGCACCTTATTCTGGATCTGAAATCATGGTTTAGGGTTTCTTTCTTCTGTATAAATTGTACACTCATACTGACATAAAAAGAGAGCATTCCAGCATCTGATTCTTTAACAACAACAACAACAACAACAAAAGCCTTTTCCCACTATGTGGGGTTGGCTATAAATCATATGGTGGACATAGCAATCAATAAAGCAACTAAACACTGTTGATTGTGATGTTGATATTAATAATCTAAACTCTCGATAGCCATTAGATTTACTTTGCCTCTTCAGTAATACAATTTTTTATGGTAAAACAACTTCTATTATGGTTTTGCCACCAGTATTATTATTTTTCATATAGTTTTGCCAGTTTAGTTTTTAAGGAAAATTTCATTTACTGGCCGCATACACCATCTTTAAGTATTAGCATGTGCCTGATGTTAACTATCAAATTGAATTCTCTCCATACTTGATGGTAGTTCAGATAGTTAGAATAAACAAAAGGTGACTAATTTTGGTAATTAACTGCTTCTTTTGTTGTTCAGGATGGAGGTGCTCTGCCTTCAACTGCAAAGACTTTACCTTTTGGTGGCAAGGTACAAAATATAGTTTCATATTCTACTCATTACTGATGTTTTAAAATAGTTTGGAACTTGGAAGATATGCACTTAATAAAATGCTTGATGTGCCTTTTATTTGTTTTTTTTTTTCTGATCATGCTTTTCTTTGCATTAATTTAGCAACTATGTCATTTTCTTTTCACTTATGCAACATGTATAAACTATAAAGCAATGAAGTCAGATCTGATTCCTATATGAGAAGACATTTGAAATGTTGCACTTATGACACATGAACATGATGCGTAATTGCATATCTTGGGAATTAAAAGTGCTTGCACTGTGATGATTCTTCGATCAGTGTTTACAAGATTGATTTATTTGGAGAGTGGAGAACTAATCCAGTTAGTGATGTTGTGTATATTTACCTATAATGTTGTCTTCTACAGGACACCTGCTTCGTAACACAATGCTTCTCCTCCCCTCTCATCCATGGACCCAAATTGGCCTTTTTTTTTTTTTTCTTTTCTATGTTGTTTTTTAATGCTCAAATCATCCACTTTGGATGCATCAATTGTGGGATTACAAATATTTCATTCTCGATATAGATAACAAGTTTAAATTCATGTTAGTATTTCTTAGTTCTAGTTAATCTGGAGAAGGCATCTTTGTGATCTACATAACATGATTTTGTAATGTAGAACCGTGGGATATATCCTTTGCTTTGTTCCACTCAACCTAATTACTTTAACAACTATGTAAGTGTGCATGGGACACCCAGACTATCATTACATCTTTGCCAATCCTGTAGGGGTCTAACAATTCTCATTACATCTTTGCAAATCCTGTAGGGGTCTAACAATTCTCATTACATCTTTGCCAACCCCGTAGGGGTCTAACAATGCAAAAACTCTTTCTGCATTGTTCTGCCGTGAGTTTTCTTTGGAATAACCTGTTTGAGATTTTTGGAGTGTCTTGGGTTTGCCCTAGGGATTTTGCATCAATTTCTCCTTACTGAGTTTAGAGGTTTTGGCTCTCATAAAGAAGCAAAGATCTTGTGGCAATGCTCTGTCTATGCTGTTCTATGGTGTCTATGGATGGAAAGGAATGCTAGAATTTTCAACGACTCTTTTTCGACCTTAGACTTCATTTGGGACAGGATTACTCTTTTGGCCTCCCATTGGTGTTCTGCTCATAGTCTCTATAGGGGTGTTTCTTTGTTAGACACGCAGAGAGGTTGGCATGCTTTGTTGCATGACTCAATCTCATAGGTTTTACTTGTTTCTTTTTTGCTTGTTTGTGAGGATGACTTATCCTCTTTCTTTGTATTCTTCTCTTTTCATCTAATAATATTTCTTTTTCTATAAAAAAAATTGTTTATATCCATAAAATTATGCTTGATGAGAAAGTACTATCCTTATCAAACTAGAAAATCAGCTACTTCTTTATCGCTTAATGTATGACAGCATACCTTCATTATCACAATTGCAAAGCAGATCTTCAAGCCGCATGACTCATGTTTTCAAGCCAAACCAAAATAGTGAACCACTTCTAATCACTACTTTAATGCAACCACTGCTAACTACATACCATACAAATCACACTCCCACCTTAGTCACTGCAAAGATACTTTACAAACATTAGTACTCATCCTCATTCAACTATTGACTGCACCTCAAATCTTAATCTCAACAAAGTATGAACCTTTGACACTTAATGATGAAAGACAACGGAAGGTTTTTGATAACAATCCAAACGAAAAATGGGCAGCAACTAAGGTTTATTCTAGAAGGAAACGTTTGGGTCCTGAAAATGAGAAAAAAACAAGCAGGGCCTTGATTGAAAAAAAGATGATTATACTGAGTAATGAGCAGATATCAGTATGATATCTCTGGTTTGTATTCTTAGAAAGCAGAAACAAATTACAAGAAGAAAGAAAAAGTTCTAGACGGGTATAGGGTGTCTAGGCCCTTCCAATTTCCAATCCAAATCTTGCCTACCTACGTTTGTTACCCACCCACAAGATATACCCTCTCACTCAACAGAATCCTCAGCAGAATCCTCATCCCACTACTCCCTGCCAGCTCAGCAAGGTAGTTACAATTAAGGCCCTGTTTGTTTTTTTTCTCGTTTTCAGGACCCAAACGTTTCCTTCTATAATAAAGCTTAGTTGCTGCCCATTTTTTCTTTGGATTCTTATCAGTTTTCTAGGGTAAATTGTGGATAAAAAACAGGTGGATCAAAGGATTATTGGGTGTAGGTGTGGATGAGGGAGATTTGGAAGCATTAGGATGAGGTTTAAAGGGTTAATTGGTGGCTGTTCAGGTGCTGTGAGCAGTCAATGCAAGAATGGGGTTTTGGGTTTGATTTGTTTCAAGGCTAGTTGAAAAACGAATCTATTAGGATTTTGATGTGGCAAATTATTAATATGTATGCCAAAGAAATCTATTCTGGGAAGTTGATAAAATTAAAGAAAAAAATAGGGTAGAACTTGAGAAGAAGAACAGAAACCTAGGCATCACATAAATGGTTTGATTACACCACAGAATGAAGAGAGCAATATGCTGCCAGAATTCATAAAACTGATCATCTATAAAAAAAAAAAGGAAGCAATATAATTGTTTAAATAAACTCCTATAACTTATCCTACAAGAATTAGGACTGAAAATATAAGGGAAACTTGAACATGAAAATAAAACTCCATAAATACCTAAGCCCAAGCCCAATTACAACTATGAACAGGAAATATGTAAATAACTAAAATACTCCTAGCCCTAGGGACTGAAAATATAAAATTGAAATATAGTAAAGAAGCTAAGATTCTATGGCAGTGTGCTGTTTTTACCAATGTATTCAGAACCGAACCAGTAAAGAGAGAGGGTCAAGGTTTTGAGGTTCAACTAGGGTCGAACCAAAGTTTTATATATATATATATATATATATATATATATATATATATATATATATATATATATATATATGTAAGAAAAAAATATAATATACATATGTTAATTGTAAAAATAATACCAAAGAAAATTATTAGAATGTATTTCTAATATAATTAAATTCATTTATCACATAAATTAATATTAAACTAAGAGTATTGTACATTTGTACTAATACTAGCATGATTTTTTAACAAATACTAGTCCCACATTGAATAAGTAAAAGGGTAAGAGGTGAAACTTCTCATTATAAATTGAAGCCAAACTCTTATTGCATTACAAGCTCTTATTTGTCCCACATTGGACAAATTAAGAGGAGAAATATTGAGTTTTGGTTATAAATTGGGAACCAAATAATCATTGTTTTGAAAAAGTTCTAATATTAAAAAAAAAAATTGGATTTTTTCCCCCAAAAAAAAGGGACCGGTTCAATCGTGTGAATTGTGACCGATTCAAGACTCGTTTCCGGTTTTTTTTTTACCACTTTTTAGAAATCCGGTTTTTGAGGGTTGATTGGACCAGTCAAAGGACTAGTTCTTGGTCTTCTTGGTCCGACCGGCCGATCTGGTTCGGTTTTGAAAACTATGGTTTTTGCTGTTCTTTGGTGCCTTTGGCTAGAAAGTAATGCTAGAATTTTCAAGGGAACTTCTTCGTCTTTAGACAATATAGAAAGAAGGAATGTGAATGTATGAATATTATTCCTTTTAATCAATTGTGTACAGAGAAGGTTACAATATATAGGCTAATGTCATTGATTGCTATCCTAAAAATAAGGGAGAAAAAATCAGCCCTAATAAAAACAAGATTAAAAAAACATATCTATACAAATATGATATTAATGCTAATATATTACAACACTCCCCCTTAAGCTGGTGAGTGAATATCTATCATTCCCAGCTTGCAAGTAAGACCTTGAAATCGCTCTGTGGGAAGCCCTTTGGTGAAAACATTTGCTAATTGGTGCTCTGAAGGGATGTACTCTATAGTCATAAGGCCATCATCTAATTTTTCCTTGATAAAATGACGATCAATCTCTATATGCTTTGTTCGATCATGTTGAACCGAGTTGTGAGCAATGCTGATTGCAAACTTATTATCACACAGTAACCTCATAGGAGCTTCATACTTTATTCTGAGATCATCTAGTATGACTCTTATCCATAACAGTTCACAAATTCCTTGTGCCATAGCTCGAAATTCAGCCTCTGCACTTGACCTTGCAACAACATTCTGTTTCTTACTTCTCCAAGTCACCAAGTTTCCTCCTAAAAACATGCAGTAACCTGAGGTAGACCGCCTGTCTACAACTGACCCGGCATAATCTGCATCTGTATAGGTTTCAATGGTCAATTTTTGTTCTCTCCGAAATAGAAGTCCTCTTCCCGGGCTTGTCTTCAAATACTGGAGAATTCTATTCACAGCTAGCATATGTCTCTCACGAGGATCATGCATGAACTGGCTAACCACACTGACAGCATAGGCTATGTCTGGTCTGGTGTGAGACAAATATATCAGTTTTCCCACAAGTCTCTGATATTGTGCCTTATCCACCCTTGGGCTCTCTTCATTGTTTCCAATCCTGTGATTTTGTTCAATAGGTGCCCCTGTGGTTTTGCAACCTAGCTTACCTGTTTCCTTAAGAAGATCCAGGACATATTTCCTCTGGGAAATAAAGATGCCTTGTTTGGAATAGGCAACCTCTATCCCAAGGAAGTACTTCAGCTTCCCCAAGTCCTTCATTTCAAACTGTGCAGCTAGTTTTTCTTTTAGGACCTGTTTCTCAACCTATCATCACCGGCAATGGTCATGTCATCAACATAAACCAGAAGAAGTGTAAGCTTGCCTTCTTTGGAATGTTTTATAAAGAGGGTATGATCTCCCTGGCTCTGCCTATAACCTAAGGACACCATAGCATTGGTGAACCTCCCAAACCAAGCACGAGGAGACTGCTTGAGTCCATATAAGGCCTTCCTTAACTTGCACACCATATTCCCTCCACCGGTAGGTTCATATCCTGGTGGGATGTCCATATATACTTCCTCTTCCAAATTCCCATGGAGAAAAGCATTTTTAACATCAAATTGGTGCAAGTCCCATCCAAAGTGTCTTTGCCAAGGAGAGAATGATCCTGATTTGTGTTCATCTTTGCTACCGGGGCAAATGTTTCCTCATAATCAATCCTATATGTCCGAGTGTACCCTTTTGCAACCAGCCTTGCTTTGTACTTAGGTCTAAAATACCATCGACCGATATTTCAACGTGTAAATCCATCTCGCACCCAACTATCCTTTTGTCCTTCGGCTTCTCAACAATTTCCCAGGTCTCATTCTTGTTCAAAGCATTCATTTCTTCATGCATGGCTTGAACCCAATTCTTATCCATTAATGCTTCTTGTACTGAAGTGGGGACTCTGGTAGAATCAATTGCTGAAATAAAACTCTGATGCTATACTGATAGGTTTTTAGTGGACACAAATTGAGATATAGGGTATTTTGCACAAGTTCTTCTGGCTTTTCTTAAGGCTATTGGCTAGTCATCAGGGTTAGGTTCACAAATATCATGTAAAGGACTATTCAAAGGTTCAGAATCAGGAATGCTTACCCCTGGTTCGGGCGATTGAAGTTGTTGTTGGACCAGGTTGGGTTTTTTCCTATAATACACCTGCTTGTATCGATCTATAGGAACAAATATTGATTCTTTAGGTGTCTCTGAAGTATCAGAAGATGATGCCACATCCTTCATCAGAGGAGGGACAGATAACTCAATAGATTCAGCCAGAAGAGGAACAAAAGATGACTCAAGGGACTCAGCTTCTTGACCACTTTCCCCCTGAAGCTGAGGACGAAGGTGAAAAGACTCGGATTCATGAAAAGTGACATCCATGGAGACATAGACACGACGACTTTGAGGATGATAACATTTGTACCCCTTTTTGTCTGGTGCATACCCTATGAAGATACATTTGATAGCCCTAGGATCCAACTTACCACGATATTGACTATGGACATGAACAAAGGCAACACAACCAAAGACACGACACAGGAGATTCTTCATGGTAGGAACGGAAGGGAAGAAGGAAGTCATAAGTTGCACAGGACTAAGACCATTCAAGACACGAGAGGGCAATCTGTTCATCAAGTATGCGGCAGTTAAGACAGCTTCCCCCCAATAAGACTTAGGGACAGACATTTGGAATAGAAGTGCTCTTGCAATTTCTAGGAGATGACGGTTCTTCCTTTCTGCAATCCCATTTTGTTGGGGGGTATCAACACAAGTTAACTCATGTAACACACCATGTTCTTTATGGAATTTTGTGAAATGTTGATTCACATATTCTTTGCCATTATCAGATCGTAACCTTTTTATCGATTTTCCAAACTGGGTTTGAACCATGCGATAGAAATTCAAGAATATTTGAAACACTTCAGATTTATCTTTCATAAGAAATATCCATGTGACCCTAGTGCAGTCATCAATAAAAGAAACAAACCATTTTGCACCAGATATATTAGAATTAGAGGAAGGTCCCCACACATCAGAATGAATAAGATCAAAAGGTTCAATACTTTTATTATTACTTGGAGAAAAAGTTGTGCGATGGTGTTTCGCAAACTGACAAACATCACAAAGAAAAGACTCAACAGACTCATTTTAAACAATTGTGGAAATAATGACTTAAGAAGACTGAAAGGAGGATGACCAAGGCGTTTGTGGTGAAGCCATATCTGAGATGCAGTGGAATCTAAACTTGTCTCATGACTAGATGTGGACACCGTTTGACTGGTACTACCATGAGTCCGATGTAGAACATATAACCCTCCCTGTTTCTTAGCAACCCCAGTCGCCCTCCCTATGGTAAGATCTTGAAACAAACAATGAGAGGGAAAGAAGGTCACTGTACAGTTTAAATCTCTGGTAAGCTTATGAATAGAAATAAGGTTATTTGACAAATGAGGGACATGGAGCACATTATGTAAAGGAAAGGAAGGTTGAAGTGAAATAGTACCACATCCTGAAACAGGGACATGGGATCCACTAGCAATCGTGATGTGATGCTTATCAGATAATTTAGAGTAAGTGAAAAAATATGAGGGATGAGGGGTCATATGATCAGTAGCACCAGAGTCAATAATCCAGAGATCCTCAGATATAGTACTAGAAACATTAAAGGAGAATGAACTTAAACTCTTACCAGTCATGGTTAAAGAACAAGTGCCAGAAGGCTTACTCATAGAATCCAAGAAAGTGCATAAACGATCCATCTTGGCTTTACTAAGCGCCGGAATTGCCTCCCCAGAAGGTGGTACAGATACCTCTTCACCCTCAATAACCGGAGGCGGTGGAACGACAACCGGAGGCGGCGTAGTGATGATGGAGGACTGGGTGTCTACTGTAGACATTCTGGTTGGACCCGAAAACAGTAAAAAATGAACGGGGAGGAGCTGACGATCAGAACGGAGGGGGTTGCGTGGTGAACGGCGGTTCGTGGCTCTCACGCGCGTACAGTGTGGTGGCGCGTGGGCTGCGTGTGGGTGGTTGGTTTGGGGTGAGCTTTTCGGATGTGGCCGGAAAAATGCCGACAAGCAGTCCGGCGAGGGTGGTGAGACAAAAAACGGCGGCGGCGGGTGGTGGTTTTAAGTCTCAGGCAACAATAAGGCTGCAATAGGAGACTGCTCAACGAAAAGAAAAAATAAAGGCAAGTCCTAAGAACGACCTAGGCTGCTGATACCATATAGAAAGAAGGAATGTGAATGTATGAATATTATTCCTTTTAATCAATTGTGTACAGAGAAGGTTACAATATATAGGCTAATGCCATTGATTGCTATCCTAAAAATAAGGGAGAAAAATCAGCCCTAATAAAAACAAGAATAAAAAAAACATATCTGTACAAATCTTATATTAATGCTGATATAAATTACAACAGACAACATTTGGTATAGGGTTTTTTTTTAGCTTGTTTGTGGTGTTCTGCTCAGGGTCTATTTAGAGGAGTTTCTATGTTAGACATACAAAGAGCTGCCTTGTTACATGACAAAATCTTTTAGCTTCTAGGTGTTTCTTTTGTTATCTTCTTATCTTTCTTTGTACTCTTCTCCTCTTCCTTAATAAATTTTCTTTTTCTATCCACCCTCTCCACCCCCAAAAAAAAAGAAAAACATTAACAACTTGCTAGTAATCCTAAATAATAGTTTTTTATATAAGAAAAATTCATTAATTGGAAGAAGAGAAGAGAAATCCTCCTAGAGCTACAAAACAAAACAAACAAACAAAAACATAGAAGAAACAAAACCATCTTCTCAAAAGAGCTCACATATATCATGAGAAGTATTTTTTTTAATAAAAGAAGAAATTCATTAAGATGAAGAAAACTTCAATGACACAAACAACAAAGGAAAAGGAAAGCATACATCAGCATATCTTTTAGGGAAATCACCTTAGAAAGACCATGTGCTTTGCACTAAATAGAAGCCAAAGTTCTATTTTATCCCAAATTAGCAGCTGTGCCAAAGAAACCTCCTTAAAGATGAGTGTTACGCACCAACCAAATGTGCCAAATAGTAGCATACATTGCACATTGCCATAATAATTTGCCCTATTTACTTCTACCAAAACCATTATAGGTAGTCACCACCAATTGATCCATGGACCTAGGGTACACCCAACATTCACCAAAAATTGATCCAAGGACCTAGGGCACACCCAACATTCACCAAAAAGGCCGAACAGTGTATTCCATAAAGAAACAGCAGCAGAACAATAAACGATTCTGAACAAGCACCACACATAAAGAAATAACTTTTTGAGCCCTACGAGTCTACAACAAATCATTTGTATTAATTCTATAAAGTATAGTGTTCCAAACAAATGTCTTCACCTAGCCTAACGTTCCAAAAAGACTTGAATATTGAAAATTTTTGAGCAGTTGGATTTTGAGTTAGAAATTGGAAAGATTTACAGGCATAAGAACTTTGGTTGACTACCAAGCTCTGATACCATGTCAAAGGACCACTCACCTAAAATTGACTTTCATAACTTAAACAGTTAAAAATGGTCAGCAATGCAACCTCTGAAACCTGAACCTCATTTAATAAAAGAAAATTGTGCTTGTCAATTTGTGTACTGATTCTTCATTATGTAATATTTCACATTTTCTATTTCATTTTGTAATTTTTTTATTATAATTCTTGGAATTATGTAGCTGATCTTATTTCCTCTGTTCCAAATTTTGTGTTTTGTGCTAGTATTTTATGTTATTATCCAAATGATTTCATATTTTCAGGATATATCAAGGTGGCTTCTCTGGACCCAAAGGCATCACCAGACTTGGCCACAAATTTGTACAGATATTTTGACAAAGCCTATAGATCTGTTAATGTTAAATCAACTGAAAGAGACATATTGTGAAATCAAAGTGAGTTCTACTACTTCTATCTCATTTAGCCAATATACAACTTTATAATACTTGCACCTTGTTAAATCAACTGAAAGAGATACATTGTGAAATCAAAGTGAGTTCTACTACTTTTATCTCATTTAGCCAATATACTACTTTATAATACTTGCACCTTGTTACTAAGTTTGCAGACATTTCCTTGAGTAATTTAGAGCTCATGACCATTGTGTGCAAGCAGGATTTATAATTTGTAAATGGGTTGCAGCAACATTGTGCCCCTATGTGGATATGTTTTTCTTGTTTCTAAATAACACAGAAAAGAAAATTTAAATGAAAAAAAGAGGTAAGCAAGGAACAAAATTTGTTCTGTCTTGTATGTAACATGTGCTGCATCTCAGGTTGCATTTCACCACCAAGCATCTTTCTTGTTAGAAATGGAGCTAGATGTAGATGAAATCCTGAAAATCATATTTGTTATTAAAAATAGTGTTATTGTTTTATATTGGTTTTGTTGGGAATGAGTATAAGCATAGTTGTCAAATTGTGTTAGACATGATGAATTGCATAATGATACAACTAGAACTTTGAAAGTGTATTATAGGAAAAGGGGTAAAAATAGGAATTAAACCTATATACCCTTTGACCTATTGACCTATTAGTGAAGTTTCTGTTATTAGTTAGTTAGTTTTCTGTTTTAGTGGTTAGGGGAGTTATGATAGTTTTTGTAACAGAAGTTGGTAAACCCAAACTTCTATAAATAGGACCTCTGTTTATGAAGAGGGGGGATTTTATTTTTTTGGCTAGCTTTAATTGGACAGATTCTAGTGTGAAAGGAGTAGACTCCTTTGTGTACATTTCTTTTCTGTTATCAATAAAATCAGGGACGAATAAAACCCTTTCTCTCTATTCATCCCTAAACTCCTAACAATTTGGTCTGACCTGCCGGATCTTGATCACAATGGAGCAACGCCTGGAGACCGTGGAGAAAACAACCAGCGATCATGGAGTCAAATTGGCTGGAGTCAAATTGGCGGCACTACAGAAAGATGTGGCTTACATCAAAGAGAACATGCCCGATTTGAAGCAAATCCGAGGACTGATCATGGAGTGTTTAACAAAGAAGGCAGATGCTGGCGATGACCAGAACTGCAACACCACGAAGACAGGTTCAAGCGAGGAGGAGGAAGAAGAGGAGGCTCCAACGCGTTCTTGGTTAAAGAAAGTGGAATTACCTTCGTTTGAAGGAAGCGATCCCTTGGGTTGGCTCGCCCGCGCGGAGAAATTTTTCGTAGTGCACCAAATAAAGCCGTCAGAGCGAATGCGCGTTGCATTCATCAGTATGGAGGGGAACGCATGCCATTGGTTTCAATTCTGGCGTGATAAGGCCTAGAATCCTTCTTGGGAAGATTTTTCGGGGGGCATTGATGAAGCGGTATGGAGGCAACGGGCGTGGGACGGTGTATGAAAGGTTGGCGGCCCTAAGACAAACCGGCAGCGTGGAAGATTATGTCCAAGAATTCGAATTACTGGTAGCCCAAGCCAAACCCAGTTCCGAGGAGCAAGTCTTGGGATATTTCTTGGCTGGAAAAAGATTACAAAATGAAGATCCGCGCCAGGTTCGCCCTCATGGCCAGGTTCGCCCGAATGACCCGAAGGAGTTAATCCGCGCCATGGAGATCGCTCGCGACATAGAAGAGGCCATGAAAGAGGTTCGCAGTTGTGGAAATTCTCTAGGCAAAAATCCCAATTCGGGGTTTAGATATCAAGGCAGTAATGGCATCGTTTCGCGGGTAGGTGTTACGGGGAGCACTAATACCACTGCAGCGGCCAGTAGCGGCAACCGCAGGTTCCAGGGAGGAAATCGCCCTACCCCTGAACGAACCGGACCCAAACCAGGGGGAAACAGTTTCCAAACAACCAGAAACCGCAGGACGAGGAGCTTGCCCTATAATGAATACATCAAGCGAAGGGAGGAAAATAGGTGCTTCCACTGCGGGTTAGCGTATGCTCCGGGGCATCGATGCGCTGAGAAGAATCTGCGGGTCATAATCTTGGCTGATGAGGAGAGCAAAGATACAGAGGGGGACTGCGCAAGGCTGGATGGTACAGAGGACCAGAATGTAGAGGAAGAGGATCTCCTAACCGCAGATTGCAATTGGCTGGATCTTTCTGTTTGTTCAGCAGGAGGATTAACCCCCCCACAAACCATGAAACTCTAGGGCAAGTTGCAAGATCAAGAGATTATTGTGTTGATCGATAGTGGTGCCAGTCATAACTTCATCTCGAATAAGTTGGCTGAAAGGTTAGGTCTAAAAATTGATCAAACAAAACCGTATTGTGTGAGGCTAGGGGATGGGAACCACAAGCAAACTCAAGGAAGCTGCAGGAGTGTGGAGGTCCGAATGGGAGAATATGCCATGACGGGGGAATTTTTTCTCTTTGATCTCGGAGGAGTGGACGTGATCCTAGGGGTAGCTTGGTTGATGACCCTAGGGGAAGTTAAAGTGAATTGGAAGAATTTGAAAATGAATTTTGTGCATCAAGGACAGCATGTGACCATCCAGGGAGACCTAAGCCTCTCCAAGGAAATGATTATTGCTAAAGCTTTGAGAAAAATGGATCAAGAAGAAGTGGAGTCCATAGGTATGTTATGGATGGGGGAGAAAAACTGAGACATACCCTAGAAACTTGCAGTGAATCAGGAAAAACAGTTACAGCAAGTCTTGACTGAATTTGCTCAAGTGTTTGCGAAACCAGAGGGGCTGCCACCTCATAGGGAAGTTGACCATAGGATTCCCATCAAAACTAGGGTGGAACCTATCAATGTGCGGCCTTATAGATACCCGTACTTGCAGAAAAATGAGATAGAGACCCAGGTGAATGAAATGTTAGCTGTTGGACTGATTAGGCCAAGTAACAATTCGTACTCAAGCCCCGTTATTTTGGTGAAAAAGAAGGACGGTAGCTGGAGGTTTTGCGTAGATTACCGTGCCCTAAACAAAGCTACAATTCCAGATAAATTCCTTATTCCTATGATAGAAGAGCTACTGGATGAACTTAAGGGAGCCACTTATTTTTCCAAGATCGATCTACGAGCTGGGTACCATCAAATAAGAATGTACGAGCCAGACATCTCAAAGACAACTTTTAGAACTCACCAAGGACACTACGAATCTTTGGTTATGCCTTTTGGCTTAACCAATACGCCGGCTACATTCCAATGTGTTATGAACTCTACACTGAAACCATTCCTTTGCAGGTTTGTTTTAGTGTTTTTTTATGACATTTTGGTATACAGTAGCTCCTGGGAAGCACACTTAATACACTTGAGGGCTGTTTTGACTAAGTTACAGGAGCATTGCTTATTTGCTAACCAGACAAAATGTAGTTTTGGACAAACTGAGGTGGTTTACTTAGGGCACATTATATCAAAGGATGGGGTTTCTATGGATCCTCAAAAAATTGAGTCTATCTTGCAATGGCCACTCCCTAAAAATATTAAGGCTCTAAGAGGTTTCCTGGGCCTTACGGGATATTATAGACGGTTCATTTGTAATTATGGCAAGATTGCTAAGCCGTTGACCGAATTGTTGAAGAAGGGGAATTTTTGTTGGAATGGGGACATCACTGCTGCTTTCAAACAAGTTACAGCAAGCAGTCACAACACCCTGTTTTGTCCTTGCCCGATTTTTCAAAACCGTTTGCAATCGAATGTGACGCTTTCGGAAAGGGAGTTGTGGCAGTTTTGACACAAGACAAGAAGCCCATTGCTTTTTTCAGCAAAGCATTGCCGATTCAAGCCTCACAAAATCCATTTACGAGAAGGAGCTGATGGCATTAGTCTTGGCTATCCAACATTGGCGTCCATACCTTTTGGGGCGGAAATTCACTGTTTTTACCGATCAAAAGAGCCTAAGATATCTATTAGAACAGCGAATTACCACCCAAAACCAACAAAATTGGTTAGCCAAGCTTCTTGGGTACGAATTTGACATTGCTTACAAGTTAGGGGCTTCGAACAAAGTTGCGGATGCTTTATCTCGAATTGATGAGGACAAGGAATTACAAGGAATTTCTAGACCTTTCTGGCAAGATATAACAGAAATTGATGAGGAGGTCCGAAGAGATCCGGTATTGACAAACATCAGAGCCGCTTTATTAAATTATCCCAACTCACATCAGCATTATACTATGGAAAATGACAGACTGCATTATAAGGGAAGGTTAGTTTTATCAGCTACTTCCGTATGGATTCCCAAATTAATTCAAGAGTTTCATGCCTCACCTATGGGAGGACATTCAGGGATCTATAGAACTTATAGAAGAATAGCTCAATCCCTTTATTGGGTTGGCATGAAGAACACAATTACTCAATATGTTGCATCATGTCACATTTGTCAACGAAGCATAAAGCCTCTTCCCCAACTGGTCTATTGCAACCTCTACCCATTCCTAATGCTGTTTGGGAGGAAATCAGCATGGATTTTATTGTGGGCTTGCCACAATCTATGGGATTTGATGCTGTTATGGTGGTTGTGGATAGATTGAGTAAGTATGGGCATTTTATTTTGATAAAACATCCCTATTCAGCCAGAACCATTGCTGAAGTATTTGTTAAAGAGATCATTAGACTACATGGAGTCCCTATTTCTATTGTTAGTGATAGAGATCCTACATTTATGAGTCACTTTTGGCAGGAGATGTTCCGATTGCAGGGTACCCAACTGAAAATGTCTACAGCATACCATCCTGAAACCGACGGACAAACGGAGGTTTTAAATAGGACTCTTGAAACTTATCTTCGGTGTTTTAGTTCTGAGCAACCTAAAGTTTGGGCTGAATTCATTCTGTGGGCTGAGTATTGGTATAATACAAGTTTTCAAGCTTCAGCTCACTGCACCCCGTTTGAAGTTGTCTATGGAAGACCACCTCCCTCTTTGGCTCGGTTTATTCCAGGAGAAACTCTTGTAGAGGCCGTCGCACAGGATCTCATGGATAGGGATGTGGCTCTAACACAATTGAAGTTCCACTTAAAGAGAGCTCATGGTCAAATGACACAATATGCCAATGCACATAGGAAACGGGTTCAATTTCAGCCAGGAGAATATGTCTATTTGAAAATCAGGCCACATAGGCAAACGTCCATGCCAACCAAGCTGCATCCAAAACTATCAGCTAGATATTATGGGCCCTATCAAGTACTTAAGAAGATTGGAGCTGTTGCTTATAGATTACAGCTGCCTGAGGAGGCAAGAATCCATCCAATATTCCATGTCTCACAACTTAAAAAGGCAATAGGGAACCATACAGGGGAAACCAGTCTGCCAGCAGAATTACAGGACACAAATGAGAGCTATCAACCATTTAATATTCTGGGCAGTAGAGTGATCATGCAAGATGGGCATGCAGTACCTCAAGTCTTAGTTCATTGGCAAGGGAAACAATCTGAAGAAGCTACTTGGGAAGAGACAGCCAACATTCAGATTCAATTTTTAGATTTTAACCTTGAGGACAAGGTTGTTTTAGAGGGGGAAGGTATTGTTAGACATGATGAATTGCATAATGATACAGCTAGAACTTTGAAAGTGTATTATAGGAAAAGGGGTAAAAATAGGAATTAAACCTATATACCCTTTGACCTATTGACCTATTAGTGAAGTTTCTGTTATTAGTTAGTTAGTTTTCTGTTTTAGTGGTTAGGGGAGTTATGATAGTTTTTGTAACAGAAGTTGGTAAACCCAAACTTCTATAAATAGGACCTCTGATTATGAAGAGGGGGGATTTTATTTTTTTGGCTAGCTTTAACTGGACAGATTCCAGTGTGAAAGGAGTAGACTCTTTGTGTACATTTCTTTTCTGTTATCAATAAAATCAGGGACGAATAAAGCCCTTTCTCTCTATTCATCCCTGAACTCCTAACAAATCTTGAATCGTATCGAGAATCGTTTGCTCAATTTTCAAATCGTGAATCGTATTGAATCGTACGATTCAGAAACACATCAATAAAAGACTTAAATATACATTTACACACCTAAAATATAAAGAAAACACTTAAAAAGTCTCAAATAAATACTTAAATAAAACCATTGTAAGGCATAAGTCATAAGTAAAAGCATAAGTTATAACTTAAATATAGATAAGTCATTCCAAGTTGATGCAAAAAAGTTTCTAATTCGAAATAATAAATAGTCAATACTCAATACTAATTACTAAATAATCTATAATCTATATATATTTAATTCTCCCCCCCCCCTTCAAGGTCAAGATCATCAAACTCTTTATTAGCTTGAGTGTCATCATTAACCATAGCCACCTCTTCATCTCCATTTTCACCACCACCACCACCACCTTCAACTTCAGCAAGAGTGAGTAGCACTGTTATTGATAAACAGAGGACTGGAAGAACGTGACTGAAGAACAAATGCAGAGTAGAGTGAGACATGACTGAAGAACGAATGCAGAGTAGAGTAAGACGTCACGAACAGAAGAGTGAACGAACTTGAAGAATGAATGCAGATTGCAATTGAAGAGTCTGGTTGGCATTGCAGAATGCAGAGTGAGATGAACTGACGAAGAATGAATGCAGAGTCACGTTCGGTGGTTCCGGTCGAATGAAGAATGACGTGAAACGTGGGTGAATGTGAAGAATTAAAAGACCATTAAACTTTTTAATCTTTTTTTAAATTTTAACTCTCAACTCCCACCGTCCAGCCCCTTCAGATTCCCGACAGTCCATGTTCATGAATCGCAAAATTATGTGATTCATGTTTCCGGTTTTGAATCGCACCGATTCAAACGATTCGGCTACAATTCCTATCAATTTCCGATTCGAAGCCATTTCTGTATCGTTGATGGGACAAATTGGATCGAATCGTACCATTTGAATCGTGAATCGTACGATTCTAACAACTATGAGTATAAGTGATTGTGTTATTGTCTGACTTGAAACCAAGGTTAAAACATCTGAGAGTGTTGAAATTGTCGGGAGTATTTAGTGAAATTATGTGCGTAGATTACCCATAGTTCATCTTATTTATATTATGCCAATGAGGGTTGGCTCAATTGGTAGGATCTAACAATGTCAACTCAAAGGTCTTTGGTTCAATTCCTGCTGGGGATCCTTCATTGGTAGGTTATCTATATGTACCACTGACCACAGTAACTCGTTGCTGAGGCTTGTGACATGCCCTGACCAAGGAATGGGGTAACCTCCCCTCCCCTTAAACTTTCTTGCACCAAAAAATAATCTGGTAGGAAAAAAAATCTTATTTATGCTATAATTGCATTAAGTACAGGAGCTAATCAAGGAATAATTACAGAGCTAATTAACAGCTATTAACTACAGTCATAAATATAGTTGACCAATATTATAACATGTGCTAAATATGCTAATGAATGTAGACTAGTATTCTAATAGAGAGGTTTTGGTAGTAATTACTTACACTAGTACTCTTTTAGCAGCTGCTTCTTTTATTTGTTCCATTTGGGTTATGATCAGGACATACAAAGAGTAACTGAGGCCTTGGGGTGACCTCCTGTTATTTTTAAGATTACTTGGTTAACTGTTTTATTGCATTTATTTTCATTTTGGGTACAGGCATGTCAGCTGTACATCTTTTATATTTCCAATATATTTATGTATTTAGATCTATAAATTAAATTCCTAAATGGTGTTTTTCTGTGTGGATTAATGAAAATGTTCTATGTAGTTATAATCAATTTAACTTATGAAAACATACGTCTTCTCTCTTCACTTGAGAAACACGGATATTAAAACAAGAAAATATTAACATCTAATAAATAGAACATAGGTACTTTTCCATCTTCACCTTGAGTCGCAAAAAGAAATTATATGGGCTTATAAAAGTAAATATAAAATTAAAATAAAACTGAAATTTAAATAATCACGCCCTCAATTTCTCTCTCTTCATTCCTTAATCTTTTTCACTCTTTTCTCTCAGCCACCTTTTTTCTTTATTGCACTCACGTACGCGTGTGCCAATTTCAAGTTTTTGGAAAGTAACATGTATTTTGGATAAAAAATAAGCCATGTCATATTGAACATGTGCTCCTCTAAATTTGTACTTGCTTCCAAACTTGGATTCATTTTTGAATCCTCTAGTGTCTTGTCTATAGGAGGGGGAACTTGATGCTGTTGCAGTAGTTCATTCCTATGAGGACAAAGTGCCAGCTGGATCTCACAAGACAAGGCTTACTGCTCTTAATGTATGTACCCTCTTTTGAATTTTTTCTTCATTTACCCTTGCATTTTGCCTTTGGACAATGCTGTGCTTGGACAGTGCTGATCGTTATTGCATAGGTTCTGCCTATGGGGTTGTTCTATCCAATGCTTTTTGTTCCTGATGTGTATCCTCCTCCACCTCGTACTTGGTTAGTGTGTTCAGGAAGTTCTCTCTGCTGTGAGCATGTTTGTGAACAATTTTATGTTTACACAACCCTAGTGATTTCCCTTGCTAGGTTTCATGACTACAAGGATATGCTAGAACATACATGGAATATTGAATTTTCCCGAAGGTCTGACATGTCAGATACTTTCTATCCCAATGTTAATGGAGGATTACCCATGTGGGAAAGCTATCCAGTTTTTTCAACTAAGCCAAAAAAAGAAGAAAAAGTCGGCCTTGCAGAGGCTATTACCAACTGCATTCTTTCAACTGGTAAATTTTTTAATCCTTTTCTCTATTTCGTATGCATAGATTTGAAGCCTTATTTAACTGTTTGGTGCTGTATTCACAGGTCGCATAGACATCCAGAGAAAATTATTTTGTAGCATACAATTGGTAAGTTTTACATGTTGAGGTCAATGTATTTGGGTTGTTTATATTACATGTTGATCGGAAGGAATTGGCACATTTATCTTGAATAGACTGGCGGGGTGGCTTTGACAAGTGGCTTAGTTCCTGCAGTAGAAGAAAGGTTTGTTTTGATTTTGATTGACCTTAGTATATTTAACTACTTAAGGACAAGATAATTGGATGTGATACTGATGTTTGCAATGATAATTCATGTATTATTTCATAATTAAAGTAAAAACAAAAGAAAAAAAAGTGAAAAAAGAACTAGCCTATGAGGGTTAACTCAATTGTTAGGATCGAACAACGTTGACAAAAAGGTTTTGGGTTCGATTCTTGTCGGAGCTCTTTCATTGGTAAGTCATCTATAAGTATTAACGTAAGCTCTCACTAAGGCTTGTGGCTTGCCCTGAACTTGGAGTGTGAAAACCTCTCCTCCCCCTAAACTTCCTTGACCCCCAAAAAAAAACTGAGATTACCAGCATCCTTGTTAGTGTGACATTGCTGATGTAAAAAGTAGAACAATAAAATGTGTCTTTAATTCTTTATGTTAGATATTGGAAGGAAAATGCAATCTCATTGATTTAACGACCTTAAGTTTTGACTCCAACATCAAAGTAAATTTTTTGGTTTATTTTGAGTTGTAATTTTATTTCTCAAGGCTATTCTACTTTTAAGACTTTGCTTTCCTTAAAAGTAGGTAATGGCTCTCACATTAGATTTTGGGAGGACCTCTGGGTAGGAGATGTTCCCTTCTTTTGTGCTTTCCCCCGCCTATATCGTCTTTCTACTCTACATAATTCTCCTATCCACAATTTTTGTAATGTCCAAAATTCAGTATCCTCTTGGAATTTCCACTTTTTTCGAAACTTAAATGATAGAGAGTTCTCTGAATTGGAGTTCCTTTTGGGTTTACTGGATTCTGTTCTTCTTTCCTCCCACCCAGATAAAAGGATTTGGTCTCTTGACTCTTCTGGGGTTTTTTCTTGCAAATCTTATTTTCAGTACCTAACTTATTCTTCGAATAGGGTTAGGTTTCTTCTCGATAAACCTTTGTGGAAATCCAAAGCTCCCTCTAAGGTCAAGGCTTTTATTTGGACTGCGGTACTTAATAGAATAAATACTAATGATATGTTGCAGGTTCGTAGGCCTCATAAGGCCCTTTCCCCTGATATGTGTGTTATGTGTGGTACATGTTCAGAATCAGTATCTCACCTGTTCTTACATTGCTCTGCTGCCAGCTCTTTATGGCAGTCCTTGTTTGGCATTTATGGCGAATATTGGGTGTGTCCTCGATCTTTAGATCAATTTTTGATGGTTAACTTCTATGGTTTTGGTAGAAGGAAAGAGGCTAAATTTTTGTGGCAATGTGCTATTTATGCTACAATTTGGTGCATCTGGCTCGAGCGAAATTCTCGAATTTTCAAGGGTGTTTCTTCCGTTCTCAACTTAATTAGGGATAAGACTAGGCGGTTGGCGTCTACTTGGTGTAAAGCTCATGGTCTTTTTAATGGAGTATCCCTAACATATATGATGAGGGATTGGGAAGCTATGTTACATTGATTCTCTCTTTGTTTTTCTATCCGTTACATTTGTAATAGGAGGATGCCTTATCCTCCTTTTTGTTTGTAATTCTCTCTTTTTCTATCTATAAATTTCTTCTTTTATCAAAAAAAAAAATTAACATTAGATTTGTCTGCTTCTTAAGCTATTTCATCTTTCCTTCATCCTGTTTAACATTATTCTATTTTTCCTTACCCTTTTTCTAAGAGAACTGTACAGTTAGCATTGGCCATTTTCTTAGGCTATTTCATTTTTCCTCATCCTGTTTAACATAATTCTAGTTCTATTTTTCATGTGAGAAAAAGACCAATAGAAGCCCCAATTAGAAGTGTTTGTCATATGTAGAATAACTTAATAATTAGTAGAGGAAGACCAAGTAAAAGAAAAACTCTAAATGAAATCATTAAAAAGTATTTAGATCTAAATGACCTCTCAGAAAATTTAGTTTTTGACAGAGCACAGTGACGTCGTTTGATCCATATAGCCGGCCTCGCCTGGTAGGAAAAGGCTTTGGTTGTTGTTGTTGTATCTTTCATGTTAAATTTGAACACCCTAGTGTCATGAATTATTATTTTTAATTATTTCATTATATTAAGCTGATGGATGAGTCCCGCTATCCTTTTATGTCACAGTTTTACATGCCATTCCTCCAAATGAAGTAATTGATACTGTGGAGGTTAGTTTCACATCCTATTTTCTATGTTATTTACTTAAATGATAGATGTATGCAAAATCTGCTCAAGTGGCATTACTGGCCATTAAGACACCCTATAATTGTTATAATATTGTATGAATAAATCATCCATAAATATATATCTAGTTGGTATTAGGGATGGCAATTAGATCCGTTAATCCATTATCCATCCAGTCCATACGTGTATAAATCCAATCCAATCCGTGCAATTATTAAAAAAAGTAATAAATAATGGATCGAGTCAATTTTTATTGTTGGATGGTTAATGGACTGTCCAACATATCCCTTGATCCAATAGACAATAAAAGAATTGACCTATTTTCAATCCAAACATAAAACCCTAAACCAAAACACAAGCCACTACCCATCCTTCAACCCTAGCAGCATTTTCTCCCGTGTTCTTCTCGTCCTTCATGGTTTTCGGCAAGTCCTTGTTTGCACTGCCAGTTCCTACAGCCACCTCCACCACGTGTTCCCGTTCACGAAGATGAAGGTTTGCGACCTTTACTGTATGAACCTGATGACGATTTAGATCTGTTTTTTGTAATGTTCGGCTGGATATCCATTCATAAATAATTAACAAATGGGTTGGATATTCATTTATTAAACAGGTCAAGGGTGGATTCGATTTTGAGAGTATTTTAACGGATCATAAATGGATTTATTCATCCATTATGGTCCAATCTAACCCATCCATTTGCCACCCTAGTTGTTATAGATAAGTAATAATGTACTTGATATCTATAGGTTCTATATGAAACTAGCTTCTCCAATATCTATCAAAGAAACCGCTTTAAGAAAGAAGTTCAGAAGATATATTTATGAGTTCAATACTGCAAGTTTCTTATGATGAGCTCCTGTTGTTTACTTTTCTTATTTTTTGCATATATTTTTTATGTAAAAAGTAAAAGCTTTTAACCTACTGTGCTTTTACTTGTTAATTACATGTTGTCTCTGATTTTGTTATGTGATATGTTTTTGTACATGGCACTTAGGTTTTACAATCGAGGACAAATCCAACGTTTGTGTCATGGAAAGGCGGGGCAGTATGTTGAGCACTTATAACCATCATGCTTCACTTCTTACTAAACGAATTTCTTCTTGTTGGTTATTGAATGGTTCTATTAGTAAAATGTATGCATTATTGATTATTCTTAAATTGTCACTGTTTTTATTTTCCAATTCTGACAGTGAAATATATATTCATCTAATGTCGAGATCTTCTGATATGAACTTGATGGAAAATATGGCATCTTAAGTTAATGGAAAAGAATGATCTTGTTAATTATTCAGCATTCAAAGTCATAAAATTCATGTACAGGGAAACAAAGAATGAGTTTAGTGAAGCTGAACAATTTCATAGGTGCAGAAGATTGCTTTCATACTCCATTCTTTTGTTGTTAATTATATCAAGCAGAGACATGGATACAATGAATGAAACATGGCCTGGCACATGTTTTGATCATTATTTATGTTTTATATATATAATTATTATTATTATTTTTTAAATAAAAACATTATCATTATGTTTAGTTTAATTTCAGATTCAGTGTTCCAGATGAATTTCAATTGTGGCATGTGGGATATTGAAATTCTAGGCATAGTTAGAATAGACAGGTTCCATAATTTTGGTCCACTGCAAAGTTACTTTAGATCAATTGGTAATTTGCTGATTGGAAAAGCAGATTGTTGTGCATCAAGAAGCTTGGCATGGCAACAATCCTTTATGTCAGCTATTAATTAAGATGTTGAAAAGCCGAGAAAAGAGTTTGCAAGTGTTATCAAACTGCCATGGTGGTCAGTGGTCACATATTGGGGTTAAAACCCTGGACTCACTGCTTGGACTTGTTCATGTATATGTTGGTGTCTGTTACATCCTTTATTCTTACTATCTTAATGTAGCTGATATGCCTTTGCAGATTCTTGGAGTACTTGATTTAGGTAGGGATGCTTGGATAAGTCGGGAGGATTGGATTCACAATGGGCTTCACATTGGAAGTAACAAAAAATACAAGGATTTTTATTATATTCAAGCTCAAAGCTATGTGTTACATGAATTCTTGAAAGGCTGGTGACACTAAAATGAAAATATAAACAAAGAATGTTAAGATTATTTGAAATAGGGTACTCAATTACTTAATTTCAGACACTGTACATGCATTCTCATCCACTGCAAATCCTTTTACAATTGCATCATTCCTTGTTACTGATGTATTTGTTCTGCCTAGGATAAAGTCAATTCAAATGAATTTAAACAGTTGTTAAGGATCTGAATCATGATAATTGTGAACAAAAAATGCCATGAAACTGTAACCACTTCTGAATGAGTGTTTCTTCTTTCATGTACATGATTAGTTAATCTTGATGAGTGGAAATGAAGGTAAAACCTAAGTTATAAGCTTGTGTAGTTGTCTTATCTTAATAGTAGCAGATCCCACATTGAAAACAGAAGGACAAAGCATGGGTACTAGCTCCTATAAATAGAGCTAAAGAGGAACATGTAAGATTTATAAAGGGTCGGTTGGCTAAATATGCCACGCTCGCCCTTCTGGTGAGTGCTGTATGGCCATCAAGGCATATGGCCGACATAATTTGTGAAACTTATAAAAGGGTTGGCTCGCATTGGCCGACCCTCCATTCTAGTCTCAATTTTTTTTTGTTAAATTCTTGAAAGGCTGGTGACACTAAAAAAATCTATAAACAAATAATGTTAAGAATAATTGAAATAGGCTACTCAATTATGAAGTTTCAGAGACTGTACATGCATTCTCATTCACTGCAAATGCTCTTTCAAATGCATCATTCCTTGTTATTGATGTATTTGTTCTCCCATAGGATAAAGTCAATTCAAATGAGTTTAAACAGTTGTTTAGGATCTGAATTTTGACAATAAAAAATGTCTTGAAACTGTAACCACTTCTGAAGATGTGTGTTTATTCTTTCATGTACATGATTAGTTAATCTTGATGAGTGGAAATGAAGGCAAAACCTAAATTACAAGCTTGTTTAGTGTCTTATCTTAATAATAGCAGATCCCACATCGAAAACAGCAGAACAAAGCATGGGTAATGGCTCCTATAGAGCTAAAGAGGGACATG
Source organism: Ormosia emarginata (assembly GCA_029884605.1). Lineage (NCBI taxonomy): Eukaryota > Viridiplantae > Streptophyta > Magnoliopsida > Fabales > Fabaceae > Ormosia > Ormosia emarginata. The sequence goes on along the minus strand of JAQQTP010000071.1, from coordinate 22,570,820 downwards.
TTAAATTTAAAAAGGGTTACCCTTATCCTTGTGGTGAGTGCTGCATGGCCATCAAGACATAATTTATGGAACCCTTAAAAGGGTTGGCTCGCTTCTGCACACTCTACTCTAGTCTCAAATCTTTTTATTAAATAGAAAATATATGAAATAAAATAATTATATAAATATTATTAAAATAAATATATAAACTTTAATATAATAAAGAAAAATAAATACTTATTTTGGTCTTTTATAATTTTTATTTGTCATAGGTATTAATATTGTTAAAATATAATTTTTATAAATAAAAAGCATTTAAAAAGATAAAGCTAAAAATAGTGAACCTGTGTGCTAAGTTGGGAGATCTCAAATTCTCATAATAAACTAGTAATTACGTAATTTAAATGCCTTCGTCTTAATTTGTCAAATTTCCCTCCTGCTCCATTTGACAATACAAATGCAAGAGGATAAAATAATATATCAAATTTAAATAAATAAATAAATTTCACACATAGGCAGATAGGCTATTCTCATTTTTCATTCTTTCAAGACATAGAAAACAAAACAAAATAACAAATCATGTCCTATCAATGTCTGCGGAGGCAGGAAGCGAAGTAGGTCCTATCAATCCTGCTCCATTTTTTTAAAATATTTTTTATTTCTAATTTATTTTTTTCAAATAACAATGCCATATTTGCAAAAATTATATATTTTTAATTGATAAGATTAATTTAAAAAAGATCAAATAAAAGAATTTTTTTTTTGTGGAGATCACAATGAGTGTTTATTCAATAAAAAAATACCTTTACATAAAATTAAATTATTATTATTATTATTATTATTATTATCAAGCATAGAAATAATACTTTTTATAAATTTTTAGTGTACATTTAAGTTCTATATAGAAATATATATTGTAATAAATTTAAAAATTTTAATTAAAATTAATAAAGTTAATATAACTAAGATTTATTGTATTTTAATTTTATCATATCTAAAACTATTAAGCATTATATACTCAAATTTTATATTATTAGATCTTATTTTATTTTTTGTATGAAACAAGATATAAATATAAAAACGATGCTTAATGAATAAAAGTGCAAGAAGCAGAGTCAAAAACTCAAAATTGAGTTGGGCCATACACACTAACCAACCCATTTGTTATTTTTGAGTCTTATAAGCACTTATTAATCCAATCAACACAATTTGTGTGTTCCTTCACAAACAATATGTCTCAACTATCATGAGACCAAAATGGTGTGTTATCATGAAAACAGTGTGCAAGAAGGATGCTTAAAATATGCTCCACATTATTTTAGTTAAATAGTTCACGAATTAAAGTTTCATTCCATGTCTTGGGATGATTAAAGAGAAGTTGGGATACCCTCTCAATGATTATATGAGATCTGAAAGTTTGGAGTATTTGGAAGTTATGTATCTCTCCATACATCTATTGAAAAACTAGAACTCACCTTAAACACCACCACATCTCTAAAATCTTTCTACCCTCCATCAGGCTCATCTAAGTAAATGAAGGATTAGAACAAAGAGAAGAATTTAAAAATCTTCAAATTCATAATGCCTAGCCTAAAGAATAGGAGCAACCAGTGTATCTGCATATAATATAAGTCTCTAATTAGCTAACATAATCAAATTAAAGCTTTTGAAATGAAAGGCAAAGGGCTAAGTTGTTAAACATTTGTTATTTTATCTTATAGTGGACAAATCTCATTTGAGAAGAAATGATAAAATCATGAGAAGTGACTTCTATAAATAGCGCCAGAGAAAAACTTATAAGACCGAAAAAGGATCGATTTGCTAAATATGTCAAGGTCACACTCATTTGGTGTGTGTTTGTTCTTGCCTTAATTTTTTTCTATTAAATAAGAAGTAGAATTGCAGCAGATAAAATCTAGGAAATAGAATACTGTTTTATTAGATTTTTCTATGGAGAATCTCTTCTTTCCTATTGATATTTAGATGTTATTAATGTCAGAGGAAGGACTGCAAAGAAACACTCACAAAAATGAAAGAAAATATAAGATAGCCCAAACATTTGAAAGGTTTGGTTTGTAACTTATATTTTAGATTATTTGTCAAACTGTATAATTATTTGTTCATTGTAACCTAAAAACAAATTCAAATGACTAATTACATGGGTTTGAGGGGCAAGGGCATGGCCCATCCTTATCATGGGTATTTATTTATAATCTTCACATAAAACATATACTTATAACTATCTGCAGGTATATAATAATTTAAATAAAATTATAAAATTATAAAAATAAAATATAAATGAAATAAATTTTAACATCACTTATTACAATTTTACCCAACAATTTAAAATACTATCAAAACTAAAAGAGTATCACAAATAACTTTTCAAGTTCAATTGTATTTTGTTATAACTTATAATAAATCTATATAAATAATTATTATATGAATTGTATATATTTAAAAAAAATTTATTATTATGGATTCATTTATTTTAAAAAATATTATTAAATAATAAGAAAATATAAATTTGCATCTCATATCAAAATGAAAGAAAAAATATCATATAATATGTGTATAATATTAAACAAAAAAATATTCTTTATGTATACTTGTAAGAAATTTTCACTCTTTTTTATTTATTAAATAAATATTTTTTCTTAATCTCATCACAATAATTCTTACAAATCTCATATATTTGACAATTTTTGCCGTCTCTTGGGAAAAGGGGGAGTACAAATTGAAGAATCAAACCTCTCTATAAGATCGAAGTGTACTAATCACTGAGAAAAAACTTCTTGCAATCGTCAGCTATGTTTTAAAAATTGATTTGATTGCAATAGTCTTGGAATTTCTTTGAAGGATTAATTGCTAAAATTTGATGAAATTAAAGAAAACTGGAGAATTTGATTGATTTTTTTTCCAATACTTATTCATAAGAAAATTGGTTTAGGGTTGATATTGAGAAGAACTGGAAGGAGCCTTTAAAGGTTTCAAAGCTATATATTTTGTACAATTTCCTCTAAAAAGGATTAGGTTGGCGTCGAAGTCATATCTAGGTGAGTACTATTTTGAACAAGTTTCCACTCTTTTAGGCTTAGAGTGACATGAATATTGACCTTTCCCAAACACGCTTTCCCAAGTTCCAAAGCTAAATTAGGATGGATCAGGATTCTCTGCATTGAGTGCAGGTCCAGTTTTTTTTTACATGTAATTTTATAATATATTACATATAATATATATTATTGTATGTAACATTTATTACTTTTATATATAAAAAAAAAAATCAATTAAATAAATTGAAGAAGATCCGGATCTATATTGGAATGCTTGAAATGCATTTAATTTTTTTTTTTTTTTGCTTGAAAAAGGGTATTGCCTTCTATTGAATGGAATTCGCTGTCAAACTAACAATGATGTAAAGTTAAAATCATGTTACTTTGTTTTTTTACCAAAATGTCCTAGATAATAAAATTATTTATTAAAATATTATTTTTTAACATATTTATTAAAATATTATTTTTTAAAATTATATAATAAATTGATACTTTTTGTTCAGTGTAATATTTTTTATTATTTTTTTACGCATAAATGTAAAAAATGGTAGTAAATTCACGTAAAAAATATCAAACAATACAATATTTTTACATTGAAAACATCATTCTATTTTGAAGTTTTTCACATAGGTACACCACCGTATTTTTAGAGCATTTAATTTATTTTACATGAATTTTATATAAATAATTATTATATTAGTTAAAAATAAAATTTTAATAAATAATATTTCCATAAAAATGCCAAAGTTAAATGATATCATAACGTTAAAAATAAGTATTGACCTTCAATTAGGCTTATTTCATATATTGATCAAATGTATTTATTTTTTATCAATAAAAGTAATCAATGTCTTCTTTGAATGTTCACTGTCAAACTAACAACGATGTAAAGTTAAATGATTTTACGTTTAATATTGATCTAAGTATTAATTTTTTGTAATGAATATCTTGCATCCATGGTGGAATTCTGCAGTTGAGAAGGAAAGCAATGATGACAATTCATAGGGCAAAAGCGAATAGTTAATGTTAGAAGATTCATCATCACGGTTTGCTAATGCATTTTCTAGATCTGTCTAGAGCTGTTACGGAATGCAATCCTATTTATTCCCTGCTCAAAACTCACACATATAAAAAATATTGCTTTATCTTATCAACACCAAAATTTCTACATTGAACTGGGATTGAATAAACATATCATGGTCTTCTTCTTTGCCAAACAGTGCTACTTCATTTGTTGGCACATCGACAATATTTTCAAATTAAAATTGCAACCTATCAACTTATAAATAAGGTGCCCCCCCCCCCTTGAATTGATACTGCTTGTTTTTTAATGTTGCTCAACCAACAACTATCTAATAAGCAGTCAAATATATGCATTTGTTTAACGTCATTTACTTCAACCAACGCATCTCTAATCTCTAGATTGTTAGGTGGCATTATCTAGAAAGGCATATGTTAATTGGTCTCGTTTCTTCCTTAAAGTATTCAAAGTTTATCATTTTCTTGTGACTTGAAAGGTTTAGGGAGAAGGAAGATAATCTAGTGCATTTTTTTTTTCGCATATAACAAAGATTGTTAAAGAGGATGGGTAGCAAGATTCTTTTATTTTTGGGGTCTAAAATTTAGTTGCATAAAAAAGTTTAACGTTCATCTAGCACGATTTGCAAAAACGCTTTTAAAAACTATGATGTATTCATGTGAAAAATGCTAAATAGGATGACATTAAAAATATCACATTCTTTAGCATTTTTCACATTGGCCGAAAAGATGACAATTTGACATATAACTTCAAAAAAGTGATATTTTAATAAATAATTTAAAAAAAATAAAATTTTAATAAATAATTTTTCCATAAAAATGCCAAAGTTAAATGATTTTACGTTTCCAAGTCTCTTTTAGGCTTAGAGTGACATAAGTATTGACCTTCCCCGAATAGGCTTACCAAAGTTTCAAAGCTATATTGGAATGCTTGAAATGCATTTAGTTTTTTTTTTTTTCAAAAAAAGGCATTGTCTTCTATTGAATGGAATTCACTGTCAAACTAACAACGATGTAAAGTTAAATGATTTTACGTTTAATATTGATCTAAGTATTAATTTTTTGTAATGAATATCTTGCATCCATGGTGGAATTCTGCAGTTGAGAAGGAAAGCAATGATGACAATTCATAGGGCAAAAGCGAATAGTTAATGTTAGAAGATTCATCATATAGGACAAAAGCGAATAGTTAATGTTAGAAGATTCATCATCACGGTTTGCTAATGCATTTTCTAGATCTGTCTAGAGCTGTTACGGAATGCAATCCTATTCTACTTCCCCTGCTCAAAACCCACACATAAAAAAAAAACAGTGCTATATAGCCGACCTCATATTAGTCAAAATGTTCTAGATTGACTGGGATTGTTCAAACATCACCCACGTGGTCTTCCCTTCTTTGCCAAACAGTGCTACTTCATTTGTTGGCATATAGACAATATATTCCTTTTTTATTTTAAATTGTTTTCCTATCAACTTATCAAGCAACATAGGTGCCCCCCCCCCCTTGATTATTCGTGCTGCTTTGCTTAACATTGCTCAACCAACAACTACAGTTCTTTAATCAGTCAAATATTATGCATTTGTTTATCACTTACTTCATGGGTTTGATCTCTAATTCTCTAGATTGTTAGGTGGCATTATCTAGAATAGGCATTTTGATCACATTGGTCTCGTTTCTTCCTTAAAGTATTCAAAGTTTATCTTATTTTCTTGTGACTTGAAAGGTTTAGGGAGAAGGGAGATTAATCTAGTGCTAGTATTAAGGTATGTTACAAACTTCAGCAAAAACTTCTCCTACATATAACATATAGATTGTCTACCAAGAGAGATTGTGGGCAGCAAGATATCTTTTATTTTTGGGGTCTATGTCCAATTTAGTTGGGTCATATGTCTAAAAAGGCTTTTATTTTCATCTAGCTTTGATTTGCACCTTTTTTAGTAATGATACTTGCACATAATTTATTCTCATAAATATCATATAAACTTAAAGTTGACTCATTTAGACTATTCAAAAAGAAAGTTACAATAATACTACTGTGTTATCTAATAGTTTGCACAAATGTTTATGAAGATTTGTGAAAAATAAAAATCTATGCAAGTATCATTTTTTGCAACTAAATCGAGTTTAAGATGAGGTGAGATAATTTTAATGAGTCTATATTATTTTGAAGTTGATATCTTGTTTCTACATTCGCCCCAAACAATAAAGAGTAAAATACTGCTTTTGTTACTCAGATATATTTACTTTCATTTTGATTCTCAGTTATTATTTAATTATATACAGAATTTCATTTTGGTCCTTCCGCACATGAATTCCACTTAAATGCAAAAGCACATTTTGAGGAGGTAGGGTTTTTTTTTTTTTTTTGGTTAGAAGGAGGTAGGGTTACTAAAGGGCTTCTTTAAGTTCTTCTGATACTACGCTGAAAAAAAGATAGAAACCCACTGTTTTGTAAGTCTCTACTAAGAATTATCAATTTTAAAAAGAATGGTACCTTCTCTTGGATCATAAAAGCCCAGCCCAACATTGACTTATTTATTTTTCTTCAGATAAACTTTGAAATTCTGTCCCAAAAACGAAAAAAAGATAAACTTCTGAAATGATGTGAGTATCCTTGACCAAAGGGCCAAGTTGGCCACCATGTTTTGACATTCACAGAGACGCACAACTTGTGGACAACGTTATTATAAATACAAGGAAGATCTTAGTTTCACATCATCATGTCCCACATCTCTTATATTAAAAAAATATGATAAAATTAAAATAAAATTAAAAATAAAATTAATTAGAATTAAATAATAAAATTATATAAATATAAAATACTATATAAGTAAATGTGTGTCTAATATTATTTTAAATATATAGAGTTTCTTAAGTATTTCTCAATTAAGAAAGATTTTTTATTATATATATATATTTTTTTGCCAAAAAAAACTTTATTTATTGTAAAATGAAAAGGAATTAATGTTCTAAGAAAAGATAATGGCATATGCCCAAGACTTCTAACAAACCTAAAAGAATAGTTAGTTATTAGCGCTTCAAGGCGTAAACAAAAGAGATCTATATTCATATAAATCTTTTTTCCCTATCCCCTCACCTTCGTCATCAAGGCATCACTTCTTCATCATTTTATTTTGTGGTGATGCTTGCAGAATTGGGACTTGAACAAAGCCGAAGTTTGGTTTGTCCTTAATCTTCTTGCTACCTGTTTTCTTGAACTTCCTTTTGATTTTGATGGTACTAGAAGTCATTCTTGCTGAGCCCATACTAAAGTTCGACCGAGACTCCTTCATCGTTGATGAAAGTTGCAAACTTAGAATGGGCTGATGAACCTCTGTAGATATTCCACATTTGACTATTAAGATAACATCTCCAATAAACAGTGCATTAAGGTTCTTTTTAGAGAGAGGAGCAACCAATTGTTTGTTGACAGTTGAGTGACCTCGTAGTTGCCTTTCCACAATTGGTGGCGGGGAAGCTTCCCCTACATTGTCAGCAACTGAGAGGAAAGAAAGGTGTTATGACATCTTGTCCATCAAAACTGAATCTCCCAAAGGGATGTCAGCAGCTGGGGGAGGAGTGGTGAAAAGTGAGAGCAATTCTTCTCCTTATGACCTATTCTACCACAATAATAGCAGAATGCTAATAGTTTTTCATAACGAAAATCAATCCAAACCTTACCTGAATTGTTGACATTAAGGTTGATCTCACGCTTCAAGGGGAGGTTGACATCTATTTTTGTCTGTGCCTTAGGGATGAAGTTGTGTCTGTCATTGACAAAAAAGAGGCTTTCTTCTTGGGCTCTGCTCATCATCTCACAGAGCTTCCTTCCCACTTCGATAGTTCTGTATTCTCCAAGCATGCCCCAGCATTGAATCCAGATAGGGATGAGGTTGAACTTATAGGATGCAATGTCACGACTCTGTTCCCACCGTTTGACCACCAGTAGCTGGCCCTTATATGTCCAAGGTCACCTCCGCATAGTGGCCTAAAAGGCTTTTTTTAATGGCCTAAAACTTAACCTGTTTAACTAAATATATTTTTTTAAAAACATTGATTTAGCTTTTTTATTAAACAAGTCAAATTATGTTAAACTTTAAATAGAGTAAGTCATATGCTTCTGACGAACCGTATGACTTATTTCAACCCCTACTCTTTGCATTTAAATCCCTTGGGGTTATTCCAAATCTTAGTAAGCAATGTTATTAGTGTAGTATGATTTTGGTGGTGATCTGAGAATAACTTACCAATGAGTCAGCATTTGGAAGTTTCCTCATGGTAAGGAAAGGTCACACCATCCATCGAGATCGAATTCTCATCTTCTTTAGCGATGATCGATTATGGGGTGGATGATGCCATGAATGCTGGCACTGACTATGGGTTCTAATTGGAGGATGGAAGACACATTGGCAGGGACGCGGTTCTAGGCACAAATGCGACAAACCCGATTACAATGATTACCAAGCAAACAACAAAAGCTCCACAACAAGGCCAAAACCAAGCGATCAATGAAGACGACGGTGCAACATTGAGTAAGCGTAGGAGGAGAAGGGAGACGAACCAGAGAAAAGGATCCAACAGGTAGACTATGACGATTTGATCACGCTTCAACCACTGCAGGAAGGAAGAGTGAACAGTTAGACATGCTAGAGTGACTCCATGAAGGAGAAGGAAACTCAAACAGAGAAAAGAATGCCTAGGGAGAGTAACGACTAATCCTAGTAGTTTTTTACTCTATATTATTGAGTATATACAACATTAGTTTTATGGGTTATTATTGTTTTTCACTTTATCTACTTTTTTAATGTTGTATTTAAAATGTTACACATTTAAGGATATTATTTTGGTACCCATCATTCTTTCCTCCTGTGTATGATATTCGAAATAAGTTATGAAGTACTTTTATTGGCTGTTAGTTGTTTTTAATAAAATTTTAAACATTATTATGGAACAAAAACTTAATAAATATTTGACAAATTATCTCCTCATATTCAATATGATATAGAGTAAGAGATTTTTCATCCTAAGCACCTAATAATTTCTCTACAAAACAAAAATGCTATATATACACTCATATATATATTATTTTACATCTATACTGGATCGTACCAACCCTATCTTCACCTGACCACTTTTGAGTTCGATCTATCTTTACAGATGATTAAGTTGGAGGGTTGTGGACTATACCACCCCTGTCTTCACCCTACCACTTTTGCGCTCAACCTATCTTCACATATGACTAAATTGAGGAGTTGTAGACCGTCCCAGACTTAAGATATAAAAGGCCTATCATAAGCTATACTGGTCAACCATTTAAGTTGATCATTTAAGTCAATCATACAAGCCTGTCTTAGATAGACCCATTACGGAACATAACTAGGAGAATCTGAGTCAGCCCGACCGATGCCCTTCTTGTGGGATCTCAATCGGGTTAGGTCTGAATAAGAAACACAAAACACATGCTAAATACGATTCCCCAACGATCACTGGCCGATTGGCACCATCATTAAGGGTAAAAATAGGTCAGGTTGCATGTCAGGGGCCTATATCATAGCCTATGTGAGGCCTAGTCTGCTTGGTCTGTTTACTAAACAAGTTAGGTCAAGACTTTTTTAAAAGCTTATTTAACTAAAAAAGTCATGTTTCAGGTCATCTAATATGTCTTTTAAACCTGGCAGACCAGCATGTCCTGTTTAACTATATATAATATAATATATATTATTATAATAATTATAAATTATAATTATAATTATTAATTTATTATAATATATTAATATATTTTTTAATTAAATTTTAATAAAAGTTAATAACTAAAACCTAAGTTAATAAGTTAGAATATAAATAACATATTTATTAATATATTTAATGTAATATATTTATTAGAATGAAAATAACAAAATTAATACTCATCCCCTACTTTTATAGATGCTCACTATTTTCTTACTCTAGTCTTTGGTCGATATAAAACTTAGAGATATATGCTTCTAATAATTTTGTAACTTGGTATATCTCAAAGTCCCACATTGACCAAAGACTAGTGTAAAAAAGTGGTGAACATCTATAAAATTAGAAGGTGATAGTGTTAAGTTATAACAAAAGTATATTGGCCTTAAGTAGATCCATTGATTTATTTCAAGATTTAGGTCTGCTAGCTTATATAAATGCATGTTGACTTATTTAAGAGTAGGTTTATTAACATATATAAATGCATATTGACTTATTTAAAGACAGGTTTGTTAGTCTATTTAAATATTCAATTGCAAAGTAGGTCTTTAAAAAGACTTTCAGGTCAGGTCAGACTTTTAAAAAGGTCAAGTTAAAACTTAAAAATTAGTCTATTACAAGCTCACAAGTCAAACTCAGACCTTATAATTGAGATACAGGTCAGGCATGTTTTAAGACAAAGTTTGGACTGGCCTAACTTGTTTCCACCCTTAACCATCATGACCAACGGTCATGAACGGCTTTGCGCCTTAATGACCGAGCATAACGAATCCTAACGTTCAAAGCCCAAAAATAATCTGAACGACGGGTATCCGATGAGTCAGTGTCTGAATCATCTATATAAATCGACCTAGTTATCCAAGCTAGACATGTTCTATCTTTACCCAAATACTCACACCAACCTTATTTTACTATCATTCTGTTGACTTGCCTAAGTATTATTGACCTTGTTGTAGACTTGCTTGTATGTTTTCAACGAGTACCCTTTATCCATTTGGATTACATCAACTTAAGTTCTGGTCAGTATCTGGAACATATACAATTTTTATTATTTGATTATAATTGAACTCATTTCATTTTTTTTACACAAACACCATGATATTGTCATGTAAGCATAAGTGTGAGATGTGTGTATGAAAATGACGATATATAGTTAGCTTTTTTTTTCCGCAAATCACAAATGCATATTGTTTATTGAATAATATTACTCATACATATTTATTCATATTTATATAATTTTTATCATCTAATTTTAATTGATGTCATCTTATTTCTACATACAAATACTTTAATTTTGTCATCTTGCACTTGAGGTAATATGTTTAGTGAGTTCAAGATGATTTACACCGAGCATTATTTGTGTCTGTTAGTGTTCAATGATAAGATGCAATAGGAGAGTGACACGTGGATGTTCTAGGTCCTGGTCTTAGAATTGACCACGTAACCTAGACGTCAGCCGTGGGATTCAAAGAGATTGTGACCGTTGGATTCATTGTTAGGTTTGCGATTAAATCGTGAGTGAATGTGACGGCGACTGCGACGCCCCATAACTTTATGAGTCAAAGAGCCGGTGGTTTTACTTCGTGAGAGTTTACAACTTCTAACAAATGTTTTAAAAACCATGAATAAAAAATTGTTCCAAGAATTTTCATATAATCGTAGTTTATGATTTAGCCGACAAGCCAGCTAGATAATGCTATACATAAATTCAATATAAATTATGTATAAGTTTTTTTTTACTGGAAAGTAAATTATGTATAATTACGTTTGGTGAGAATTCACTTAAAAAATAAATCTTTGACATTTACAGTAAGCTATAGAATACTTTTTTTTATAAAATGCAAATTTTACTAATGTTTTAAAAGTATTGTTTTACCAAAAAAAAGTCTTGAATAGAATATAATTTAAAAATAAATTTTATTAGAGAATTAGATATAATGATAATTGAATCTAAGTAGATGATATCATATATATGTTTACGTTATACGTATAAAAGGAGTGACTCAAGTGGTTACAAGTTTTAATTAGCAATTAAGGGTATTTTATAAGAGCATTGCTATTATTAACGAATGGTTTCCACAAAATCATTTACCAAGGTTAAAATGTAGTGTGCTTTTGTTTGACGGTTAATATTTAACAAAAAAAATAAAATAAAAACAAAAACAAAACAGCATATATTTATTTCTTACCTATTCATTCATGTATCGTATGTTTTTAGAATGAAAAAGAAAATATTAATGCATTCTTTTTAAGAATATATATATTATTTATACTCTTTTTAAGAGTGTATGATTTAATAAAAAAAATGTATAATAAATAATATTAAAAAATATAAAAAGTGATTTTAAAAAAATAAACAAAAATATCAGAGTTATTTTAGAATTTGCATTGTGAGAATTAGTGTTATATAGTTTACAATGTTTAAGGTTGAAACTCATAAAAAAGTACTTGTGGGACAACTTTGGTATTCCCGGAATAGATTAATTTCATATTCAAAAAATATAAAAAAAATATGTAAAGATAAAAAAAAATATAAATATGAGGAGCTAGGTGCTAGCAATATGCTAGCTCTTTCTAGTAAAAAAAAAAATGCTAGCTCTCTACAATAAACTGTTTCGAAATCACTGAGATAAAGAAAATGAATTTTAAATATATACTCAAAGCATTTTTTTCTTTCTTTTTTTTTTCAATTTCTGTGATATTTTTGTATAATTTTATATAATTTTGTGTCATGTAACATGTGATCAAAATGACTTACGAGAAAAATAAAACAGTTCTGATCATGTTCGACAAATTTGAGCATACTTTTTTTGCTGAGAACCGTTTAGCTTTTAAAACTAGTTTGATTATTTAATTTTGGTAATCAAACCAGTTTTCATTAATTTTTAGATAATTATTTTGACTTAGATTAGTATAAGATTAAGTAAGTGATGTAAATTTTTTTTTTGGGTACATTAAGTAAGTGATGTAATTTTTTTTTTTGGTAAACAATGATGTAATTGGTTTAATCGATAAGAAATAATTTTTAAAATATTTTTAGATAGAAAAAATTGAAATATTTTATGAATAATTTAAAATTTTATTATCTAATCTTTTGATTAATTTTTTTAATTAATAAATAAAAAATATTAAATATTTTTATATTTTTAAAATATTATATATATTTATTTTTTTATTTAATATTAAAAAATTATTAAAAAATTATAAGAAGATATAACAAAATTTATATTTTATTATAAAAAATTTAGGAAAAGATGGGTGGATTGGTTTGTGATTGTGATGTGATGTTGGGGATAGGGACCCAGTGACCCAATGCCAGTGGAGATTATTTTGTGATGATAATAGCAAAACGTCAAAATAAGCAAACAGAGGACGCATCATTATCATCTCTCTCGGGGCCTGTCGTGTCTTAGATTTACAATATTATTATATATAATTCTTATATTTTTATAATAAATAATATATATATATATTTATATTTTATCTAATATTATTTATTATATATTTTATTTTATTTTTTTATTCAATTATATTTTTAAAAAAGATATAAATAATATTACATCTTAAAAAAAAAGTATAAAATAATTTTTTCTTATGATATATGGTCCTATTAATACTATAAAAATGATATTATCACACTTTTTTAAAATATTATTTTTTATATTATTTTTAAATAATTATAATTAAATAAAAAATAATTAAAAAATTAATAATATAAAAAATAATATAAAAAAATGATAAAAATTTCATTATTGTAATATTATTCTGTGTTGTGCCTGTTATCTTTGACTGTGAATCTGTGATTCTCTTTTGCTGCCTTTCGGCTACATATACAAATAGTTGCATACTGTAGCAATCATTCGGCTTGGCTTGGCTTTGGCTTCCCATGTGTTTTATCGCAATCAAAACAACAAAAAGCAAAAAGAAAATATGACACTAATCATCACATTTTTTTTTATTTTAAGGTAATTAATATTATGAAATCTGGAACTATAAAAATCTTTGAGTATGGATAATATTCAACCATCAAAATATTAGAGAATAACTTTAATTTGAGTTTTAAAATAAAATAATAAAGTTTTTTTCTAATTTGAGTGGCTAGTTTTTTTCTACCCAAATGATTATTATATTTGAGCTAAGTTTTTAAGATGCCACTTTGATACTGTATTTTTCACACAAGAATTGAGAATATGTAATTTTTTTTCCTCAATGTTATATTCTTTTTTTATTAATCTCAATGTTATATTCTGAATCATCACACTGTATAATAGTATAAAAAATTAAATATTAATATGAAGAACAGTTATGTTAATATAAAGCTGGGTTAATAGACTGATAAAAAAAAAGCTGGGTTAATAGAGTTTGTAATATCATTCTGAAATAAAGATAATTTTAATAAAATAAAACACTATTTAAATACGAGAAAAAGTAGTTATCTTATTATAATATTACCATTATATTTCAGAGAAGGCAATGCAAAAGGTAACTTGGAAAAGTACAAAAAGTACATCAAATTATAAACAAATTATAACTGAAGCGTCTAAGAAGAAACTTAACGTAAATCTTATTCAACTCCCGGGAGACGTTTCCATACACTCCCCAAGTACACCAAGCACATTTTATCATTGATTTTGTAAAAAAATATATATTAACATTTGAGATAAATTACCTATTATCCATAAGGAAAATTATCATTCTATCACAAATAGTATCACACCCATTTTTACATCCCATACTATTTATGGGTCCCATCTCATGAATAGTATAAAAAAAAATTTTGTTTTATTTTTTAATATATGTTTATTAACTAACTTTTCTACGTCGTTAATTACCTTTTTGTTCTTCGTTAACTAACTTTTTTTATGAGCATAGAAATTATGTGATAAAATTTTGTGTCATTAATTAACTTTTGTAGGTCATTAATCATGTTTTTATTATTCATTAACCACCTTTATTTCTATGTTTGTGAAAAAAATTAGTTAATGAAAAACAAAAAAGTGATTAATTACGTAGAGAAGTTGGTTAATGAACATATACTAAAAAAAAGACAGAAACATGATTTGACACTTTTCACAGGTAGGTCCCATAACAGTAACAGATGTGAAAATGAGTATGGACACTGTTAGATGTAATAATATTATTATTGTATCCATAATACAGGTTATCATGGAAACTTTCGATAAAATCAAAGCTACACCCCTCAACATAAGGGAAATCATGCAACTCCTACCATTCTTCTACTTCTCCACCACACCCACTTTGCATTATTGCAAATCTTTCCTTTTTTCTCAAACTCTATATTTAGATATTTTTTTATTAATGGAACAAAACAGAATAGATGAGGATAGATCAGAACGGAAAGAGAAGGAATGAAACATAATTATTCCCTCTTTGTTTGGAAGATTTATTAATGAGACGAAACGAAACATGTGTTCCCCTCATTCCACCTCAATTTAAGGAGAACAAAAATTAGACATTTAAAGGAAAGAGAGAAAAAATGATTCTTCATGTGTTCTGTTCTGTTCTTTTACATTTTAAAACTCTCAAACACATAAAATTATTTTCGTTTCTCTCATTTCCTTTCTTTTCCCCCAATTACTTGTCATCCAAATATAATGCAAGAATTCCTCCACCTCCCATCTCTAGCGTACCAGAAAAACCATATCAGAAGCACCATCTCAGCCACCCTTCTCAACCACTAAAATGTTGTACTGGTACTAGTGCAAGAAACGCTTTCCACATTGAAACGCTTGCCAATCTCCCTGGCGTGTGATGAATTTATTTTTAAATAGGTTTATAAACATTTATATAAACTAACAAGCTTTAGTCTTAAAATAAGTCAATAAACTTAGTCCTTTATATATTTTTATTATAACTTAATACTCACTTCATATTTTTATATATGGTCATAATTTTTTTGCTTTAATTTTTAATCGATGTGAGATTTTAAGATATATTAAGTTATAAAATAATAAAGGCTTGTCTATAGATTGTGGATTTTTAGAATCTACAACAAAGTTATATATTAGCAATACATATGATATTGATCATTTATGAGCTAACTGCGGTGGTTAATTTGAAGACTGGTTTAAGTATGACTGGTTTAAGAGTCCAGTCTCCAAAAAAACCTTTCGTAATTGAATGTCTTTAGAGTCTTCAGGTTTTAGTAAGAATTTCATGAAACGAAGCTTTGGTTTGCTATATTGTTAATTATATGGTCATCAGTCACATAACTTCTACAGAGATGGAAACAAAAAGAATTTTTTAACATGGTGGGTTTTCTTAGATTGCTAGAAGATTCAAGGGAAAGAAGAGTAAACAGCAATTTATGTACAAAAAAAAAAAATAACACCAATTTAGATTAGTCTTTCAATATTCACCCAAAAGGGAAAACAAAGAGAATAGTATTTAGAAATGCTTGAGTGTTTTCTATTACAGTTTCACAAAAATGCAGAAGTTGTATACTTTAGTATGTTTTATCTTTTAATGCAATTGCCTGCCAAGCTAGTCCTGACTTCTAAGTGCTAATTTGTTAATTAAAACTGTATGAACAGAAGTTTTGGCTTATGAAATAGTTTAGAGAGAATGAAGCGTGTCTTTCAGGTAAAACTGTAGATTCCAGTGAGGTTTGAGAGGGTAGTGGTGTCATATATTTATACAATGGTAAACTCTCTAACCTTTATGTGCAAGGTAAATACTTGTACAAATTTACTTGTTAAGTATGATCACAATGGTATATTTTTAAATTTTATATCGACTAAATATTAGAGTAAGAAAATAATGAGTATTTATAAAAATAGAGAATGAGTATTAAGTTATGATATAATTCTAATTTTAATATGTTATTTTTATTCTAATTTATTAATTTAAGTTTTAGTTATTGATTTTTATTAAAATTTAATTAAAAAATATATTAATATATTGTAATAAATTAATAATTATATTTATTATAATAATATATATTATATTATATATAATTAAATAAGTCAAGTTAATCTATCATATTTAAAAATCTATTAAATAATTAAAAATCTGACTTTTTTAATTAAATAAATTTAAAAAAAATGACTTAACTTATTGAATAAACAACGTATGACAAACTTTAAACAGACCATATCATAAACTCACGACAGATGACCTCTTCTATTTTCACCGCTACCGGTGGGTGTATGGAAAACGCCTCCCAATTCCCCAAACTCAAATTTGGCGGCAGCACTTTGTTGACATTAAAAAAGTTTTTAAGCTATGAAGATTTCAAAATTAAAAAATTTATACTTTCATCTTCAGGCTTGCATAATGCCAATGAAGAAAATGCACTCTTAAAATGGCTCAAGGAATTATTTAGT
The DNA here is from genome assembly GCA_029884605.1 of Ormosia emarginata. Taxonomy (NCBI): domain Eukaryota; kingdom Viridiplantae; phylum Streptophyta; class Magnoliopsida; order Fabales; family Fabaceae; genus Ormosia; species Ormosia emarginata. The sequence continues at coordinate 22,553,679 of JAQQTP010000071.1, read as the reverse complement.
TTGAGCAAAAGTGATTAAAAAATACTCTCACTGTACAACAAATAAATTCCAAAACTTATATGTTCGCAGCAAATAAAAGGGATATTTTGATATATATATATATATATATATATATATATATATATATATATATATATATATATATATATATATATATCTCGAAAGTCTACTTGCGTTAGGTGTATAATTTGTATATTTAAATTATTCAATAACTTTTGTATAATATGGATTTTATCAATTTAATTATTAAATTATGTAATATTATCGTAATGATGACGCATGTCAAATTTAAAATAAATCGAACACCCAATTCATCGTAAAGTACTTATACTTATATCATTAAATATTATGATTAAGAATTAAATTTTAATGTATTATCAATATAAATGTCTTAATAAATATTTAATTATATATTATATTATATTATTAAAAAAATTTGACATTTCATATATTTGTTAACATAGTCAAACTCATTAAATGTGATGTCAATACAAGATTAAATGATAGGCTCACAATACATCAAAATTAGCACTTTCACTAAGAATTAAATATTGATATATTGTCATTATAAAAAAGTTTCACAATTATATCAAATAATATATTGTCACATTATTTAATAAATTTGATATTTTATATATTTGTTAACAAAGTCATCCTTTTTTATCCTTAAAAAATTTTGGAATATAAATTTGGTTATGGAAGATTATTATACTAATTTGATCCTTTATTGATACTTCTTTTACATCAAATCATTCCAAAAGTTGTTGCGAAATAAATTGATGTAATGAGATGACAAAAAAATAATTATTAAAGGCTAATTTGATGTCGTTTATCTTTTAAACACTAAATTGATGTTCCAATTTTTTTTAAAGACTAAATTAGAGTTTTACTCTTTATATTATAAGAGTCTTATTAATCTAGCTATTAAATCATATAATATTATAATAATTACACATACAAATTTAAAATAAATTGATATTCAAAAGTATATAATATAATAGTTTACATTTATTTATTATTTTTTATTTAATAGTTTACCAACAATGGTAGCTAAAGTGCAGTTATAAGTGAGTTGTACTCACAAAGAGATAACCAAGATTCAAACTCTGAAGAAGATAATTATTGAAAAGACTTCTTAATCACGATAATACTTAAAGATTAGTCTTATAAGTATTAATTATTTTTTTATATTTATAAACTTAATAGTTGTGTTTTTAAAATTATTGGACTAGTTAGACCAATCAAATCATGAATCGATTGGTTTTGATGAAAAAGTGATTAAACGACCAAAAAACCAATAAAATCAGGGAAGCATCCAATTTTATTAAACTGACGAATTATTTAATATTTATTAAATTTTGCTATATTTGTTAAGAAAGTTAAAATAAGAAATTTTAGATGAGAATAAAATATTCAATAGATCAGAAATTAAGAGAACTTTATTTTTTCATTTAAAATTTTATATTTTATATTATTTACTTGTTAACAAAATTATCATTTATTTTCTTTTTTAAAAGAAAAGAAAAGAAAGTCAAAACCTACAATGCTATACCATAAAAGGACATCATAATAAATGATGAAGTCATAGTCGTGTGCTTATGCTATGTAAAAGGAGAGAGTTGCAATTCCATGTTAATGATCAAGTAATGTAAGACTAAGTTATATATAAGGAGAGGTTGCAGCTTCTTGTTGATGCTCATGCAATGTGGGATTATTTTATATAGGGATAGAAAAGCTCATCCCTAATGCTCTAACAAAAAAATTATTAGAATTTTGTTCTTATCCAAGATTTTATTTTTTTAAGCATTTACATTTCTTTAAAACATAGTACCATATTACTTTTCTTTTGTGAATAAAATTAAAATTGACAGTTGAAATTAAAATTGAAACTTATGTTAGAAGTTTAAACTAATTATGTAAACTACCAAAATCTTGTTGACATATACATATTGTAATATTAGTAGGTCGATTATCAATTTAATTAATTGAACTAATTGAATTATGAATTACTCACTTTAATAATTATGTGATTCAACTAATTTTAAAAGCATTGCTTGATAGTTTTCATCATTAAGTTTCTCCCTAATACTCGCTTGTGTGTTTGATGGTGTAGCCATAGTTACAGGGTGCTTTTTATGTGGGCCTACATTGTAGATAAAGTTTGATCACATAATAACTCATGTTACCAACTGAGCTTTTTTATTTTTTTATTTTTTTGGTTACATGGAAATAAAGGCAAGCAAATTAACGGAAATGGAAGACTCCAGCAGAGGCGCAAGACCCGCACGAGGAAGATCCCACACCAGAAGCTCCGTTTTTTGCTAAAAAACCAGCATAGAAATTAGCTTCCCTATTAACATTTAACTTTTTTTTTTTACAACGTGATTATCTAACGTTAATTGTTTAATAATTATTTTTAACTTCATACCACATGTTCATTTATAAACTAAATATAAAAAAATAATAATAAGAACTCACTAGAAATGATGAAGTAGTGATGATATAGTCAAAAGTTCAAACCTAACATCTTCTTTGTAACAAAAAAAATGTAAATTCTCAGTTTGGTTATTAATTTTTTTTTAAAACATTAATTTAGTCTTTTAAAAAATTAATAACATTAAATTAGTGATCAAATAATAATTTTTAATTATCGAATAACATAAATTTAATTTAAATAAACAATAGTAATATTGAATACTTTATCAAAAATTATCATGCGAATATCAAATTAATATTTGGAAACTAAAAAAAAGGATTTACTCAACAAATTCCCATTAAATAGATATTGGTGAGCCATCAATCTTTGTCAGAAACCAGCCAAGCCGTGCTGTGAGCCAGCGAAGCCAAGCTAAGCGGAACCAACTTTTGACCCTATCAGATTCCGAACGTGTGCACCTCACGCCCCTTTAGATATAAACCCCCCTCCCTCTGTGGCTCTATTAACCACCATTTTTTCTCTGCAACAACCAAACTAACTCTCACAAACAAAACATTCTTCACCCTTTCTCGCCGCCGTTTCTTTCTCTCTCTTCACCGTTAAACCATCCCATCCTCCACCGAAAAACTCATCGCCGCCGATAACAGCCGCTCCAATGGCAGATCCCCAGAGAACTCATAAACCCCGCCAGCAGCAGCAGCAGCCGAGCCGGTTACAAAGGCGCGCGCCGTCGTCGCTGCAGATAAGCCGCTCCGTTGACTGGAACGTGGCGATCCCCTTGCTGTCGCCGCTAGCGTCATCGCCGCCGCCGGAGGACCCGAAACCACAAGAGCCCCCGCAGTGCCAACTCGGCGGCGCCACCGAGCCGGAGAAGGTGGTGGTGGCGTTCAAGAAGTGGCAGCACCCGGCTGCTCCGTTCTGCTACGACCCGGCTCCGATAGTTCCTTCGTTTGTTCCTGTGTAGATATAAAATATGAAGAAGAAGAAGAAGAAAGAGAAAAAAAAAAAAAGATAAGGGAAGAACGAGAAAGTTATTAGGATGATCTAATGGTTGATAATTAGTAAAAATGAAGATCTAACGGTGTATGCTTTTCTTTTTTGTTGGGGAAAGGTTTTATCTGATTTTGCATACAGGGGATATGAATATGAATATATGAACATAGTCATAAACCCAGTGTGTTTCTTTATATTTTTATCTTTTTGGGCTTTTCCCCATTTTTCGTTTTTTATTTTGGGGCATAAGTTAGATTACTCCATAGAAATATGTAACTTTTTTTTCAGCTTTTGCACAATATGTTTCTCTTTCTCTCTCTGTTAGTTGGTATATAATTTCAGGCATAAAGTTGTTCTTAATCTCGTATGGATTTTTTTTTTCTTGGGGGGGTGGGGGTGTTGGGTGAAGAATCTTGTATGGATTTGTGTGTGGGACTCAAGGTTCTAACTTCTAAGATGGGGAATCTTTCATGTGCTGGTACTGTCTTCCAACACGATTGTTTTCTCTGGTTCATAACAAATTTATACAAAAAATAAATTAACAAAAATTGAATTAGATTATATATGAAGTTGTGTTCTTTTGTTTTGTTGTGAGTCTATGAAGTAATGTAAATATTGAGAGTTTTAGATGGATTATATATAACATGAGGGAAATGTTATATGTCTAGTTTCCCGTTTATTATATTTCAGGAGAGTTGAAAATTTCCTTCCTTTGGCATAGAGAGCATAAACGATTGGGATGAACTCAGAGCATTATTGAACCTGGGGCGTGTGCTTGGAAACATGGTTGGAAGCCCGGTAGTGTGAAACATGAACTGCACAATTTGAAGCCTAGCCTTGTTGAGCAATATGAAGAACATTCCTAATTTTCTGCTAAGTCCCAAGTCCCAAGTAATTGTAAAACTCTTACTTAGAAATGTCTTCTTTTCTTTTTTCTTTTTTCTTTTTTATGTCCTAAAGCAAGTCCAACCTGGTGTAGAGAGGCGAAGAATAAATTATAAACAAAGGTAAAACGGTTTCAATAGGATTTGAACTCAGAAATCAAGATAAATCAATCATTCAATCTCCAAAAGAAAAAGAACTTGATGCTAAGGCTGTAGAGCTATTTTAAAATGTCTTTCATTAATTGCTGCGGTTGTTTATGCGCAACGACAGAAAATGACCTTCCTCTAACAACTGATATAACGAGATTTGCCAGTTGCTCATTATTGATTAGCAATGCCAAGAGAGGGCCACTTTTGATCCAGAACAGCTCAGCAGTCAAGCATACTGACGCCTATTTGTGTCATCTGCTATGTGCAAACAGCACATGTGGTGTTCAGAACAAGAATGACACAAGATATATCTAGCGCACATGTAGAGGGTAGGAGTGTCCAGCAGATTTTTCAATCCTAGAATTTATTGATTTTCACCGAACTCAACACTTAAAATAATTTATAAAATTTGAATTGAATAATAGATTTAAAAAATGTCAACTCATATAAACTTAATTTATTTAAATATTTTTTTTGTAAAAGTTATTTAATCATAATGATGTTTTAGATTTTTTTTAAATTTTTTGTTATATCAATTAAGTTTAGATATATATATTGTAATCATTTTAAAAATATGATCAAGAAAATAGAGATGAAAAACTCTTGAAGCATTTAATAAAATATTATGATAAAAATATAATAGATTGCTTAGATGACAAATAATATATTGAGAAAATTGAGAATGAATTAAATGATTATGTCGAATTCATATACTATATGTGATCATATTTATTTCCATTAACTAATGTGATTTATTTGTTTATAACTTTTAAGACTTATTAGCTTACTTCAATTTATGTTATACTTAAATTAACTTAGTAAGATTTATTATATTTATTTAGTTTATTTGAAACTTATTATGTTTGTGTAAGATTGATTATATGACTTTTTAATTTATTTTGAATATATATTATTTTTAATTAAGACGAGTTATGTATTATAGATTTTTCAATTTTGTATTTAGACATTCATTTTAGCATCAAAAAATTTTTTTAAATGTATGTTGGACTCACAGATTTGACCCAATTTAAGACACTTTTGAGCAGATTGAGTTAGGTCAGGTTGAAGGAAAAATTTAGAGATTGCCCATCTTTTTTATTTAAACTTTTCTAATGTAAGTTGTCCTAGTTACTACTTAGTTAAACTGAGATGGATTCCTCTGTATAATCCTATATAGTTATTGAATGTGAAAGTTATGTACTTATTTGGACACAAAATGGTGTTAGCTATACTAACTCACGATTTGTGAAGATGTTACATAATACAAATTTTATTCTTAAAATCTTGCACTACCATATAGAGGTAACTGTCATCTGATGATTTAAGGTGGTTCTATTTAAATTTGAGTAATATTACTTAAATAATTTATTTACATTTGAAATAGTGTCACTTACACAATTTTAACAATCATATGATATCCATGTACAAGCCTAAAATCCTGTTTGGCCCCTTTATCAGGGAAATGATTTTTGCTCACAGATTTACACCTTTTTTTTTTAAATTAGTTTTACACCTTTGGTTTATACCTACTTGTTTAAGAAAAAATATGTTAGGAAATATGTTTATCGTGTTTTATCATCTCAAAAGGAAGAGTCATGAAAGTAGGGTTTTTTTTTACCAAACTATCATTGGTGATAAAATTATTTACTAAATTGTCATACTTTTGAAATTATATACTAAACTACCACACTTTTTACTTATGTTGATTATTTTATTATTTACAATTATGCCAACACATATGGTATTATTACATGAAAAATGTCAAATTGTTAGACGTTATCTACGTAATAGCGTCAGCGCAGCTGTCATTTTCAACTCAATAACGTCACCCATGTTGGCGTTATGCACATAATAACTCCACACACGTTGGTGTTATCAGTGAAGCTATCATTTCCTTCTCTTCTAGAAGACAATGATGATATTTATGTGCAGTAGTATGCACAGACATATATACTTAGATTGATTGGGTGTTTGTTATTTCTTGATCATTCTGGTAAATAAGTACATATGATGTTCCTTCTCCTGTTGAAAGACTTTACCATTATTGTGACATACAGTCAGAGATTTGTGGTCTTAGCGTATTTGTATAGAGAGCTTTGCAAAGCCACAGACTACAACGTGCATGAAATTAGAGGTGTTTGCATCTTGTTGCAGTATTTCAGTAAGTTTCCTATACAATATTGTAGTATTACAATATTTCACTTGCCTATGTTATTGATCGTGGTCACTTACATCCATTGAGATTTTAGTAAGTTTCTTAATATAAATGAATGCTACAATGACTAAAAATTTATATGCCATAAAGAATAAAACTTTCAATAAAGCAATTGAATTCGGTAAAACAATAAGATATTTATATTTAAAAAATAATAATGGCTACATAATAGTGCTAATGTGTTAGGCGTTATTGTCTGGATAACGCCAAGACGTATGATGTTATTATGTGAAAAACGCTAAGAGCGATTGCGCTATTACATGGATAGTGTCATTCCTGTTGGCGTTTTCTACGTAATAACACTACACGTGTTAGTGTAATTATAAATAATAAATTAATTCAAGTAAATAAAAAATGTGACAATTTAGTATGTATTTTTAAAAGTATGATAATTTAATAAAAAATATTGTCATCAATGACAGTGTGATAAAAAAGTCATGAAAGTAGTATGCAAATAACGTTGTTGTTCTTTAAAGTGTGTCCCTATGCAGCATATGTTTCGGTAATGGCCAATTATCATTATTTTCTTTTGAATAAACACCTATTATGATCCTTCAAAAATATACGTATATTACATTAGTCATCCATCCGGTTGTTGATGACATAAATTAGTCTTTTAATAATAATTAATGCTATCAATTTCATTCTTCAAAAACCAATTTAATCATTTTAATAACTAATTTGATGACAAAAATATAATATTAAATGATTAATTTAATATCATTTTAAGGACTAATTTGATAGCAGAAATATTATTAACCCGGTATTGCTAGAATTAAAATTTAGTTTATACTAATATGAACGAAGGAATCAAACGTAAGAGAAGATGAGATATCGAGTTTTACCATTATGTTGTTTAAGAACAATAAGGAATCAAAATAAGAGAATATGAGATATGGATCTCCTATAATATTGCAAGAGTCCAATCAGCAAGAAAAATAGATGATTGTTCAAAAAAATTTCAGGAGGAAAAATAATTCATGAGTTAGGAATCAGGTGGAGCTTATCTAATTGATTTTTTTTTTCAATGAGTTCTATATATATATATTAAATCACTAATAGCAATCCAAATTAAACTTTTTTTTTAAAGAATTCACATTATTCACATCTTTAAAAGTATTTTCTCTTTGTCCCTCTAGTTAAGATCCTATGACAACAAAAGAGATGGGAATAATTAATTAAGGTGTAGGAAATGCAGGAATATATGATGAAAAGAATTAGAGTTTTGCTATATCTTCTTAATACTTAATAAAAAATATTAAATAAAAAAATAATTATATTTAATATTTTGAGAACATAAAAAATATTTAATATTTTTCTTGTTTAGTGATTAGGAGTATAAATAAGAGAAAACAAAGAAAGTACTCACTTTGTTCTTTTTTATTTATCTTTTGAGGTTTTTGCATAGGAATTAATGACATCATTAAATAACTTCAAATTAAGTGAAATATAGATTGACATGATTAAATTATTCTTTCTTACTCCATTAAATATGTGTGAGAAATTGTACAAGTTGATTAATATGAGTAGTTCTTAGGTTTAGTAGAGACAATAAATGATAGGTAAAATAGAAAAAAAAAACTAATTTATGTATCTTTCAAATTCTTAAATGACAGATAAATTAAAATGAAATAAAGTTTTTAAAAAATAGATAAAAAGAAATAGAGAGAATATTGAATATTTTTTATATTTTTAAGATGTTAAATGTATTTATTTTTTTATTTAATTTTTTTATTAAATAATAAGAAGATTATTAGAAAAATATTTTAAGAAGAAATAACAAAACTCATGATGAAAATTAAGGCAATCGTTAATAAAATTCTGTTTCCGAGCAGTCAAAGACAAAGGTCTTGGGGCCGACATTTTAAGTCACAAGCATGTGGAGATTAATCCCATTTGAATGGCCAAACTCAAAGATGCAAAAAAAATTATCAAAATGCCAATTTTTTATTTTTGTTGAAACGCGTGGAATACGCCATCACGTGTGAATCCACGCAGGATACAATGGGAAAAGTTATCCTGCGCTCCAGCGTGCTTCGGCGCATCTTACGTGGATACGCCACACGTGATGGCGTATCGTATTCACAAAATTTTTTTAAAAAATACTGCTAGTTGCCCATTTCACGTGGATCTCGCACTCCTCCCAAAGGTACATACATTTCACATGCCTATTTGAGTCCTTTGCATCATAACCTTGGAAGACATTAATATTTATAAAGGCTAAGTGTTTGTTTCGATCCTTTGTCTTTGGTATTAGCAAGGTAAAACAACTAAGTAAGGCAACAATGTACTTTTATTCGATGTGGGACTTTGGTAAATGAAACAAACATCATTTCTTCATTTCTTATATGTACTTTCTATAAACACTTTGTCATAACATTATTTCTTGTGTCAATTTTGTCATAGATAAATCATGGGGTGAGTATATTAAAAGGAGAAGGCATTGTAGCTTGCATCTTCCATAGAAATTTCGAAGGGAGGTGGATGCGTTAAAGAAGGACATCGAGAGATTAAAAAAATGTGAGGATGCTGACTCGGTGGCTTATGTCAATGCAAGTAAAGAAAAGCTGGTTGCAATGCTAATTAAAGAAGATCTATATTGGAGACAAAGGGCCAAAATGCATTGGCTCAAAGATGGCGACAAGAACACCAAGTTCTTCCATAGCATGGCCACGTGGAGGAAAAAGAGGAATTGTATTTTAAAATTGATTGATGAGGGTGGTGCTCATGTTGAAGACCAGGAGGGAATACGTAGGTTGGCTAAGGAATATTTTAACAATTTGTTTGCTTCTTCTCAGTGACTACGAGGATGTCTTGGATGTTATCATTCCAACAGTTGTGGACGTGGATAATGCAGCCTTGGTGTTCTTGTCGCCATCTTTGAGCCAATGCATTTTGGCCCTTTGTCTCCAATATAGATCTTCTTTAATTAGCATTGCAACCAGCTTTTCTTTACTTGCATTGACATAAGCCACCGAGTCAGCATCCTCACATTTTTTTAATCTCTCGATGTCCTTCTTTAACGCATCCACCTCCCTTCGAAATTTCTATGGAAGATGCAAGCTACAATGCCTTCTCCTTTTAATATACTCACCCCATGATTTATCCGATGATAAAATTGACACAAGAAATGATGTTATAGACAGTGTCTATAGTGAAGTACATATAAGAAATGAAGAAATGATGTTTGTTTTATTTACCAAAGTCCCACATCGAATAAAAGTACATTGTTGCCTTACTTAGTTGTTTTACCTTGCTAATACCAAAGTCCCACATCGACTACTTTAGGATCAGAAACAAACACTTAGCCTATAAATATTGATGTCTTCCAAGGTTATGATGCACTCTCAAATAGGCATGTGAAATGTATGTACCTTTGGGAGGAGTGTGAGATCCACGTGAAATGGGTTAAGTGTCCTAGAAGCACACCCAACGTAGTATTTTTTTTAAAAAAAATTTTGTCCACGTGGCGTAGATACGCCATCACGTGTGGCGTATCCACGTAAGATACGCCAGAGCGCTTGGCGTATCCACGTAGGATACGCCAAGAGCTATGGCGTATCCTACGTGGATACGCCAAGCGCTCTGGCGTATCCTACGTGGATACGCCACACGTGATGGCGTATTCCACGTGGCTCAACAAAAAATAAAAAATGCCACCGTGGCCAAAACGGTGGCATTTTGATAATTAGTTTGAAAAAAGTGGCATTTTGATAATTTGTTTTGCCAAAAATGGCACTTTGGTCAAAAAGCCCCAAACTCAAAGATGCAAAAAAAAAAAAAAAAACAAAGGAAGCAAGGCAATGGGAAAAAGTTATAGCTCCAGATTCAGAAATGCTAGTTGCTGATACGCAAAAGCAATATTCCTTGGCTTTCTTTTTCTCTTTTGTCCTTTTGCATGTCCATTCTGAACCCAAAAAAGAGTGGTTTTCAATTTGTTTGCTCATTAATCATTTCATAAATTATATTATTTCCTCATGTAACGACTTTTGCAAGTAGGCTCCTTCAATGCATGATACATCGCAAATCTTAACCGTTAATATATGTGAGAAATTGATCAATGGTTGATATCAATCACTGAAAACCTGCTAAGCATGTTATTAAAAATTACACTTTGGTTTTTTTTCTCCTCCCGTCAAAATCTGTGGTTGACCAGCTTCTTTCTCTCTCATCTCAATACTCCCAGGTCATGATTGTTGGTGATGAAGCTTGTTGGCCGTATGAATTCTTGGAAGCTTCGATTTGTTCATCCATATGGCTATGGTTGTGTGAGTTGACCACGGGCGGTGTTGGCTTCGCTACGTGGGTGATGTGGAATCTATAGAAATTTTGGTTGTGAGAATTCCTGGGAGCTTCGACCCCCGTCAAGGTCGTTGGGGTCGAAGGCGACAAAGAAGAGGGTTTTGCATGAGCTAAAGAAGGTGCCAGAACACAGGATGATCGGAGCCGCGATACAGAGGTGACGAACCATGGAAGATCTAGGGTAATTGTTGGCGATTCGTGGGTCGTTATCCTTGCAGAACAACAAGGGAGAGATGGTGCTGGGTTCACGGGGAAAAACAACGTGGCTGCTCTGGTGAGGCTGGACGACGGTTCTAGCTAAGGGTTCAACCCAGGTCTGGACGGTGGCAGCTTTGGATGGGCATGGATCCTGGTGGTTGGGTGTAACACCCTAAAAATTGTTATTTTACAGTAATGACTGAATTGTACTGTTTTATAATTTTTGTGTGCTATAAATTTATTTTGACTGTTCTGTGACTGTTTTTGGTCGTTGTGTGTGATTTACTCCAGGTCAGGAAAATAATAATTTTAAGGCTGGGAAAAATCTTTACTAATTTATTCGGAGCCGGAGGATCTTACTAAACCCGAATTCGAGAGATACATGTCATAATCTTTTAATTTTTAGAATTTATCTGTGAAATAAAAATATTCTGTATTTTATTATTCAGTGGACAAATATTTACTGACTTGTGAGTAGTATATTATGTCCATTGGGTAATAATTTCTGTAACTTTTGTCTATCGAATAATAGTCTGTAAAGAAAGTTTTAATGACTTATTTTGTGAACCAATTAGAATAATTAAAGTTTGATGAGAACCAATAGAAAATAGTCAATGAAAATGACTAGACTAGTTAATCATGTAACTAAATGACTTAAATTAAGTTAGCATAAAGCCTAAGAAGTAACTAAATGGAACAAACTTAGTTTGCTTCTCCTTAGGGTCTCACGGTTTTGGGAGGACCTAGAGTCTTCTAGAAGGTTTGTTAGTCACACTTATGTAACTAGGTAGTTAGCAAAGAAATTAGGAAATCTAACTAAGTTAGCTTAATTTAGTTAGGAATCAATTGAATTAGAAACTTCGTTACTTTTCCATTGAGCTCCACGGTTAGGAAGCTCCAAGTATCATCTAGAATTAGGTGATTCATTGCATGACTAATAGGTTTAAGCCGATAGGAAGTTAAGTGACCATTGCATGACAATTTGGTGACTTAAGCCATGTGCTACTCATTAATTTGGAGGCTAATCTCTTACTCCTTTGGAGAAGCATTCCACGAAAATGCATAGAGAAATAGGCTATCTATTTCATTTCATCTCACTTCGAAGACATAAGTTTCCTATCTATTCTCTTTCTCTCAAAATACAACAAAGAACTCCATTCTCTCCATTTTGAAGCTTTCGACTAGCACACCAAGAGCCACCATCCATATTTTTTAAATTTCATCCAAATTGATTTCCTATACCCAAACATCATTCTAAACACTTTTCATGTTGTGAACTTAAGCTAGTTCATCCATCTTGTGCTTGGAAACCAAGCTTGAGTTTTCTACTTCTAAAGGTAAAAACTTTGTTTCTTGGTTCAAAGTTTGGTTCTTGGGTTTCTAAGCTATGTTTGATCCATAATTTCTCTTTGTCAAGCTTAGTTTGTAACTTGTATTGGTTTAAGTTTGTTAGGGTGTTCTTGGAAGGCTACACGAAATTTCTTGGAGTAAGCTACTTGGAGGATTTTGTCATCTTTGAGGTAAGAGGGAGATTGACCTTATCAATCATATGTTGGTGGTGAGGAAGTGGCTTGTTTGTGGTAGAAAATCCATAAGAATTTATTCATTTGTGCGATTTATAGCTTACTTTGTTTGTGGTAATTTTTGGTTGGTATGTATTATAACTTTGATTATATGCTTGATTTTGTGATTTTGAAGCATGTTGATTTACTGTATTAAGTAGAATGTGATTCATATGTTGAAAAATTGTATGAAAGTTCCAAAAAACCTATGGAGGCTTGCGGTTTTTACACCACCAAGAGAACAAAATGTTTCAAATTATTTTCTAAAATCATAGATTAAAGGATTTAATGATAAGAAATTAGATTAAAGGGTTTTGTAAAGGATTATGTGATGAAAAATGATTAAATATGATTTATGAAGTATAAATGAATTTTTGGCCAACATGCCAAAGTTTAGTGTTCTAGATCCCAAATTATTTTACTAAGTGTAGGCTTAGGTGGTTAATTAACAAGAATTCAATTTGAAGAATTTTTAGTAGAAAAAGGAAAGTATATTTAATGTTTAGAATTATATTAGCATATTTAAGTTATGTTGAGGAATAGAGTTAAAACTTGAAATTTGTTAACGTGTAGCTCACCCTTTGGGTTTTGAAGTGCGTTAGAAAATTTTGAGTTATACTATTTGATTAAAGCAAGGAAATCAAATTTTTGTAAAGAGTAGTGGAAAATTTTATGTTAAAGAATTCTTAGTAGGATAATATCTTAAATAATGCCAAATTTCCTAAATTATGTAGAAGATTTTATAAATAAGTTTAGAAAGCTACGAAATATTTTATGTAAGTGAAAAATGCTAGAAAAATTTTACGCGATTTAAAAATAGTGATTTTTAAGTCACCCGATTGAGAAAACGTCTAAAAATCCTTTCGCGATTTAGAACACATTTGAAAATGATTCCGCGATTGCAAAAACATTAGAAAATACTTACGCAGTTTGAAAACATAAGAAAAATGTTACGCGATTTCAAAAATGCGATAAAATATTTACGCGATTGGAAATAACAACGAGTTGCTGTCGGGTTATAGTGGTGGGTCCAGTTATGTTGGAAAGTGATACTGCCAAAAAATGGTGTGTATATGTTAAATGTTGTAAGAATACAATTTGTATATGTTTTGGATCATACATCATGCATAGAAAAACGTGTCAGCTTGTTTGGTTAAGGCAAGGGTGCCTAGGAGATTGAAATTACACCTTCGTGCGAGTGAGAATTGCGTAGTTCCAATCTTCAGTGATTTTGGAGACGTTGGGGTGTGGAAAGTCTTAAGTGGCCAGTTGGTAGCACCTCTGCGCCATGGTATCCTATGCAAACACATCAACGATATACAAACATATACTTCCTATCTTTCTCTCCAAAATTGTGGTTAGCTCCATAGAGTAGGATTTGGTCTTGATACATATGCATAATGGATCAGCATATTGTCATGATAATTATGTTATTTGATATATTATCTGTGATGTGATAATATGAATGTATGTGAAGATATTGTATCTGTACTATTTTACTGTCATTTTCTATACTACCTTATTGGTATTGATGTAAGGGATCTCACTTCTTTGTTGTATTATATTTGTTGTATTATATATGTGTGATGAAGACCGAGGAGACGAAGAAGCTGGTAACTCTGTTTACTACCAGTAATATATATTTTTGCTATGTTGTTTTATATGGCGGCAAGACGTCAAGTTCTGGGTTTCGTCACAGTGTAATTCCATGGGGGGACTGACGCTTGGAGGTTTGACTATGGGAATGAGCGGTTTGTATATACCGGGGACTTAACTCTTAACCTTAGTGGAACTAGAGATGGAACTTCTGTGTTGACGCAACATACTTCTGTGCATCTATAGTTCACCATGTCAATACGTGAACTTTGGGGTGGTAGTTTTTATACCCAATAAGAGGATTCCGTGGTATCATCAACTAGGACACCTGCAAGGCGTGTGTTATATCCACCAGGTTTTTTTAATGATAACACCAAGGAAGAGGAGGAGGATCCTACTGAGGGCCTGAATCCTTAGTTTGGTTTGAGATGTTATGGTTTAGTAGTTTATATTTTCATCGTGTGTAATGTATATATTAACTCTTGGGCTTGAGTGTGTAATTATGTAAATTATTTATAAACAATGTTTTGCTATGTATGTAAGTATGGAAAGTTTACTTTTGGTTACGTTTTATGTTTAAAGGTTTTATTTAATTACAGTTATTCCTCAAAAGAAATTTTAAAATTAGTATTTTACAAGATCAATTCTTTTACAACTTGGGTAAGTTATATTAGGATTAGTCTTAAATGTGATACCCTATGGTGGGTGTTACATTAGATGTTCAGTCCGATTAAGCATTCAGGATCATGGGGGAAAATGATGTGGTAACTCTGATGAGGCTAGACGGTGGTTTTGGCTTGGGGTTCAACTCAGATCTGGACGACGGTTCTAACTTGGGGAAAATGATGATGTGCTTGATCTCTCAAAAAGTATTATCACTGGTTCGTGGACGGCAAAGTTAGTGACGACTTCGGGTTTGGCAGTGGTGGAGCTGTCATTGGCGAAGAGGCTGAGGGTGGAGGGCAGTAATGGTGGCACTGGCGTTGGCAATCCTAATTCTAGAGTGTCAAAGAAAAAAAATCATAAAATAAAAAAAGTTACCATTACATATTATAACAGGTAAAGTCAATAAACGCATCATGCACCCTAACATAAGAGGGTGCATGATAGCATTGGCCTACAAGTAATATAAAACATTTTGAGTTATAACTTTCAAGAGCAAATTTTATTTATAATGTAAATATTCAAATTTCAATTAAAAAAGAAAACACTTGTGATCAAATGACTCATGTAGTGATCTAACCAATTTTTTTTTAAATACTGAATTTGTTCTAAAAAAATATTTATCACAAGGTGTAAAGACAAAAATACTATTTTTTATGTACAAAAATACAAATTTTAATATTGAATAAGTTGTACTTCAATTTAATTTGTCAGCACAACTTAACTTTTCTCTCTATTTTAAGCACATCCCTTTGATTAATATGGCATTGTCTTTGTTTTGAATTAGCAATTAATTATCAAGTGGTTGAGGTGGGTAGAAATTTGAGTAGGTCATAATTTCAAGTCATATACGAAAAAAAGGGTAAAACTAAAAAAAAAACCCTTCAACCATACTCATTGTGTATATTAACCCTAAGTTTAAAATTAGTGTAAAAAGCTTCTTGATATTTGCATATTGTACAAATTACCCCCTAATAACTTACACCGTTAATGCACACTTAACATCGTTATCCCATTGGAATTTATGCCTCAAATTTGCTAAATGATTACTATATATATATTTCCTTCACTAAGGACATGGCCTATCTAAACATTCCAATTACCCTAAAGCAAACTCAAAATATCAATAACCAAAGCATAAGAAGGATGGAAGGGAGTGGATCCCCTTTTAAAAAGATTAACAACTACCAACCGTTTGGATTCTACATATTAGAAAAACTTTGAGCCTTAGCTAACTCCACCCCATGACGAACCTACAAAGCTCCTCTTGAACAAAGAAGCAAAACTCAATGTTACAACCAAAACCCATAACCAAATTTCCACTGTCATTCTTTAAAATCCTTTTGCAACTTGGCTTAATTTTTTTTTCTCTTTTTAAATCAAAAGGGTGCATCAAACATCAGAAAGGGAAAATTGCATTTCGCATAAAAAATTCAGGTTCCTTGTAGGGAATAGATTTCACCAGCGTTGTTGCTTGTTGGATGCCACACCTCTCGCCGCCCTTGCGATTGGTATGAACTCATTCGCCTCACTTGCCTACTAATCCACAAGAAATTAAGGGACCCAACAAACCAGCAATGGGCTTAACATCTGTACTGGGTGGGTATCCTTCTAGACGGTGGCTATTCTTCATATGGACAGAGCTTAGGGAGAGAGGGCTGAGAGGAGTACGAATTCGGTAACTCTAATGATATGTTTGGAAGGATGACAATGAAGGAAATGACCAAACTTAAAAAAAGTGTGTTTGTAAGTTATTTAATAGGAGATAGTGAAATGACAATGGAGGGACTAGGAAATGGCATGCCACTCAAAACGTCACATTTTTGTCCTCCCAAATTGGGGGCTAAGGCGGAAAATGACATAAACTTTCTTCTCCTCTCTCATTAAACTTATTAAACATCCAAACATTAGAGCGACACATTTTATTCCATTTCATTCCTTACTATTCCATTTCATTTTATTATGAGTCACTCCATCCCCTCTTGCATAAAACTCCCAAACATAGCCTGAGGTTTAGGTTAAGATACCAGAAGGTTAATGGAATGTGCTAATTGCACAATGTGAAAAATTTAAGAGATATTTTATACTATTTTGAAACTCATGGGGTAACTCACATAGTAGCTATAGTTGGAGGGCGGTTTTTAAAATTTTAACAAAAATAAAATAAAATAAAATAAAAGTAGCAATAACTGATTTTCACAATTAACACAAGTACATTATGACAATTAGAGGTGTCAAAATAGGTCGAGCCACTTTGGGTCGAGCCATTTTTGGTCTAGTATGTTTCGAGTTATTATTTTGCTAGCCCAATCCATTGCGAGTTGCAGGTTGGATAGGATAATCCACTAACCCGTCAAATCTTTTTTTAAAAAAAAATTGCAATAAAATTAATCTTTAAAAAATTTAAATAAATGAAAATTAGAAAATGTGGACAATTTATTTTTGGACCAATGACAAATAAATTAAGTTAACCTAATTGCCAATTGAGTTTTAATTTTTCAAGCAAAAAATAGTAGTATGCTCTTAGGTAATAACTTATTGGTTTAAGAAACAAATTAAAATTTGAGAGAACAGGCCATGCTGGCTTGAAGTGGGCCAACTTGAATATAAGTCTGGCTAGATTAGGTCAAGCCAAATTTGGTTAAAATAAGTTTGGGCTTGAATTTTGCTAACTCTACCTACATATTTTGTTTGATTATTCAGACCGACCCATCAAACTTGTCTCATTTTGATAACTCCAAATGATAACGAGATTTTGAAAAAAGAATAAGTATCTTCTGAATATGGTAAAAGTGAGAAGTTTGTGTCTCTTATATATGGTTACTTCTAATGTTGATCAAAAGGGACAAATTTGTCTTTTGGAGTATTTTTATTTTGTTAAAAAAATAATTGTTTATAAACAAATGGGCAATATATATCTAAAAAATATAAGAACAAAGAGAGTTTATATGATAAGAATTTGAAGTTACAAGATTATTATAATTTCTAAAGTTCTAGGAGATGTAGGTTAGTATAATTCATTGAACTCCAAAGAAGGACGAGAATATAATTTATCAAAATAATAACTTGAGTTAGATTAAATAATAATAATTTTTTTAGACCACAAGATATCTTCACATGTTTAGTCTATTTGAATAATTCATGAGACTTATTTTCATTCGACTGTTAGAGCACAATGATTATGTAATCTCCTCGCAAGAGTCACTTCTTGATATTTAAACTCGCATTTTTTGTTTCAAGAGTTGAGATTGCTTAACACTTCAACTTATTCTTTGTGAATATATTAAAGAACATTAATTTACTTTTATATTTGAAAGCAGAGTGTGTAATATGAATCATACAAGAAGATTTAAGTCAAATTAAACATTTTTTTTCTAATGGCTTGTATAATGAAAAAGGGTAGACGAAAATGGTATAATAGTGTAAAAAGATTACACGTAACTTCGATTGTAGGGTTCTAATTAAAGACAAGACACTTGAATTTCTTGCCTGATTCGTGTAAGCTAGAAACACTAACTAGAAAAGGGTACGTTTTCAATACCACAAGTTGGGGTTGTTACAACCCCTGATAACCGTTGATTATTGGCCAAATTAGATCCACGATTCACATTAATGACCTATAACCTATTTTTTTTTTTTATAAGTAAATATACATATAAGAAATTATATAAATTTTAATTGATAATATTTATATATATATTCAGATTTATATAAAATAAATTTAGATTATTTTTTATAAATAATTATACATACAAAATATTCTAAAAATTTTAACTGATAATATTTATATATATCAAAATTTATACATAAACTCATCTAAATTATTTTTTTTATAAATAACTGTACATATAAATAATTTTATAAAATTTAACTAATAATATTTATATTCACTAAAATATACACATATACCCAACTAAAAAAAAAAAACCAAATATCCGGTGTTTGAAGGTAAAAATACTTGTTGTATGTTGTGGCATGTTAAACGCCTCCACTAGAAAAAGGCTTTAAAACAATAATTTCTTTTTGGATGTTCTTTTTGTTGTTGATTCCTAGAACGTTATTTTCATCATTTCATGGCACATAGGGGTTCATGTCTGCGCTATTCAAAGGAAAAAGGAGCTAGCATGTGCGTGTGGATGGTTCACCTTCAAGCTCGGGATCCACATATGATTAAAGAGCTGGGGCCAGATAATAAACAATAACGTTTAAACCAAGGACATTAAAATTCAAATTAAGAAAAATCCTAAAGGAGTTAACAAACTAGGGGTCAAAAATTCGGTGTTGGAAAGTTAAAAGAACACATATTCTATACTGTCTTTTAAATTGTTGTCACTTTTGGACTAATAATTAGCCAACTAATTTTCCATTTAAAAAGTTTGATCAGGTTTCATATGTCACAGTGGATGTGACTGCATCCTACCCGTGTGCTAACTTTAATACCTTTGACCTATAGCGGTAAGTGGACACTGATCTTTGCCAACTAAATACCCATTATAGGGCAAATTTTGCATAAACATCAATTGAAATATGTATAAACCCTCGAGTTTTTACGAGAACGGCCCAACATCAAAGGATAGTGCTAGAAATAGCTCGTGTTAAACGCTCGAGCTCTAATGCACAGTTAAGTTTTTTTTTTTTTTTAATTTGCTAATTTGAAAACACACGAATCTCAAGAATTTCTATTGATTTAAAGTGTACCTAACATCAATATCAAACCAAAAAGTAGGGTGTTCATAGTTGAATTTAACTTAATTCAATTTTGACTTGATCAAACATTAATATTTAGATTTAACTTAATCATGATACGATTAGTAATGAGTCAATATTAGATCAATTCAATATTTAAATAAAATTTATAAATTTAAATATTATGTAAAACTAAATCATAAAACTTTAAAAATATTAAACAAAAATTATATGATATTTTATAATATATATTTTGAAATAAATTATATCAATATAAAAAATATTAATTTAAGTAAACAAATTTATAATTCATTATTAATTTTCATAAAATTATAAGTTTATTATAGGTAACATCGGGTCAGATTAGTCTGACCCAAAATACAAATTGAGTCCGACCCAAAAATTATATCAGATCTGATTTTAAGAACTCAACCTAATTAAATTAATTTCGAATTAGATCAAATTATAAAGTCGAGCTGAACCATAAACATCCTTATCAATAAGTACTATCATTGAGTGGATTTTATATGATTATATGGTGACTATCTAGGATCAGGATTTGGATAAGATGTAGTTCTTTCTTATTTGGATTAGGTGCACCTCATGTAATTGGTAATCTAATGGTTAGAAATTATTAAAGTATGTTTACTTTTAAAATTTTATCATAGAAAAAAGAAAGTTAAAGATTTAGATTCGCTGCAGTTTTTAACAAACTAGAGAGTATTCTAATCCTCTAAAATTATTAGCAATTGCAATTTAGATCAGTTAATACCGGTGATCAATCATCCAAGTTAGAAATTTAAGCACTTCAAGTTAGTCTTAATAAATTTTTTTATTAATTAATTCATTATCCATCTAATTTGTTTATATATAAACTTAATCTAACTCATTTAATTATAGAATTTGACTATATCTTTCTACAAAATCTTCTTAATACTTTAAAAAATATTAAATAAAAAACTAAATGCACAGAATGTCTTAAAATATAAAAAATATTTAATATTTTTTTATTTAATAGTTAGGTGGATTAATAGGAGAATTGATCATAAAGATTTAAAATTATTCTTAATTATAACATTAAATTTATAAGATTTGAATAAATTGGATTAGTTTTAGTTAGTAGACTAATTAAAATATCTATTAGATATTCAATACATGCTCAATGCCTCAATCATCAATCTATCTAACTCCTTTTTGGTAAGTGGTAACCTAAGACCTCTGTAATGAATTAAGTGACATTTTGTATCAAAATCTTTAAGATATTAAGTCTGCATATATGTCTTTTCACTTGTATATTCACATATATTTAAATTTTCAACATTTATTATTATCTGTTTTTCTCCTTTAACGTGACATTTAAGGTTATCATTATTTTGGGTTAAGCTTTAAGTTATATATATATATAAATCATGGAGACTGGATCGATTACGTTCATTGTAAATTTAATGAGGTTTATTTTTAAAATTAGATCTGCACCAACTTTTGCTGCAGATTATGTCTTTTCTTTTGTTAAATAGTTTTTGCATTTTTGTAGATAAATGTTCTTTTATTTTTTGGGGAAGTTACTTGAGATGTGTGAGGTACAGATGCATAATGAGAATGAGCTTTTTTCAAAAAAAAATATGGTTCCAAATAGGTAAGTTGGATTTCCATTCATCTCATTCATTAAATTGGATTAATGAATGAGTTACATATTTAGATTATTTTTAAAAGTTTTTTTAACAAATAATAAATGGACTAATATTTTTTTATTCATCTATTTTTATTATAATTTAATAAAAAATCTATTCAATTCATTCATTTGTTACCCCTGCTTCAACTTGATCTCTTTTATAATTTTTTTTTCTTTGGACGTGTAATTTATCAGCAAGAGTCAAGAGATAAGCATACGACTGTATCTGCTAGTCCACATCACAGCTCGGCAAAATGTCATCAATGGATAAATGTCATATCATCTACCTGCTCCGTACGTCTTAGCATGCATGTCTCTTTAAGATTATAGACAATAGTCAGTGGCTATCATTTACCCTTTGTTTAGACGTGGAGAAAAAATTAGAGAGAGAAAATAAAAAATATATATTTTTTCTTTTATTGTTTGAATAAAGATAAAAAAAAATAAAAAAATTTTTTTTTTTTTTTTTCTTTATTTGATTTGAAAGAAAAGTAAAAAGAAAAAAATAAAATTATACAAAATGATTAATATATCCTTCACTTAATATAATAAATAAATTTATGCTTTTTGTTTTATATATCTAATACATAATTTATAAATTCAATAAAATAAATTAATTTTACAACACATTAATTAAAAAAAACTTGATCTCCCAATTAATTTGAAACATGACTTTTAATTATAAAACTATTTTTGTCTATAAAATTAATAAGTTATTTAACTTCACATATCCTTCACATAATAATTATTGTCACAACTGTAATCACAATAAAGATTGTGAACAAACTTATTTTAAGAAAAAAATGAATCGTCATCAATTTTATTTAATTTATAAAAAAATTTAAAAAACCCTAAAAAAATTCTTTGAAAATAAATTGAATTCGATAGTTGATTGAGAATAGTGGTAAAAATCAAATCTCATACGACCCCTGCTACACCCACCTTAAAGTCAGCTAACTACCAATCCATCCATTAAAAGGCCAGTCATAACAAACAATAATACATTACAACACAATGATAGCAATATTGAGGAAATAAACAATAAGTAAATAACAAGACTCAAGGTTTCTAAGTTCTAACACCATAGGTTATAATTTTCATTGCTATTACATGACAAAGTACATATAGAAAAATAAGCAACTTAGTCCCACTCCACACGCTTGGTGCCAAGATTCTCAGCACCAGCTTGTTTCCTGGTTTTTTCTTGGTATTGCCAGTCCTAAGTTTAAGTTTGAAAATTGGGTACATGCACAACCAGCGTCGCTCTTCTTTTAAGTACTAGAGAAGTCCAGTGCACTTTTAGTTTGCATGTTACAAGGGAACTTGTATTGTAGTAAAGATATGAAATCTATATACTAGATTTAAATGAAAACAACTTCACTTCCCTCAAAAATTAAGCTCCAGTTTTAACAATATTGTATGTTATCCTTCTAGACATAAGATATCTAGCATTCATATATCTATGCTTATATCCATTGATACAGCCCTGTAGACTGTAGTAATTTTAGAAAAATGTAGAATCTTCAAATATACAAATCTGTAAAATTTGAATTAAGTTGGAAATTGAAAAATAGTTAGGTTTGGCATATATAATTTGTAAGAGAAAATATAGAGTGGCAATATCAATTTGGCATCTCATATCTCCCTGCAAGCGCAAAGATCAGGTCATCCTTCAACCATCCATAAAGATAAAATTAAAAGAAAGTTCTTTCATAAATAATAATCTTAATCTTGCAATACAAGTAACAAGTTGCACACCACCAGCTTGTAACAAGAGTTCAACCAAATTGATAGAAGCAAGAAGCAGGAAAAAGGCAAATAGTAATTCAGAGAATTTGAATTTAACATATAGTACATTTTGTGCTCCAAATGACAATGGATTCCCAGGCTTAACACAAATGGTTATGTAGTAGAGAGACCCATGGCCGCATAATGAAATCAAACTACTAAAGCAGACAAATAAACATATTAACCCCCAGATGGCCAATATCAGTAGTTTCTTACCTATTTCTGAAAGGAGATTAGCTGATGCCGCTACCACGCAGCTAAGATAATGAACAACTGAAGCCTCTAAGCAATTTGCAAATAAATTATTCTTCTTCAAAACCAAGGATTACCACCCTCAGATATTATACCTTCATCAAACTATCAATGACAGCAAAATCTCAGGAGGCTTCACTCAAGTTCCATTCATCCATGACTATTAACAACTTCCCAAACTAAATTTTTGGGAATGGGATTAGAAAGATCCTGAGCCTGCATTCCGGAGTGTCTGAATTGTTAGTGCATTAGATTTCCAGAATGACACACAATTGTAAGGAAGATTGTGTTTTTTGCACAGATCCTTAACCAAAGGTGAGATTTTCCTGAGCTGGCACCGGGGCAGCCGGGGAAACAAATGGTGTTCCACCTGAAATTGCAATCCACCATGAAACTAATCCATCCAAGTAGAGCAGTTTACATCAAGAGTCCCATCAGTCTGCTTCTCAAACCAATCACTCCCACATTAAAAAGTCCAACCCTATTTTACATTATGTTAGAATGAGCTTACTAACCAATACCAAAGTCATCCCCTGTACACTTCAAACTTTACATGTTCTCAGCACATGCAAATAGCCCAAACCCCAAAATGTCTAAATTCTAATAGAGTGAATTCAGCATTTTAGTTCAAATAACCAGTATCTATTCGATTGTATAACTAGCATAGAAGAATCAGCATCTCAACAAGCAATTGGTCAGCATAGCAATTTAATCTTAACAATACAGCACCACTTAAGAGTTTGCAGCTCAAACCCAAAGCCAATACTATCATCATTTTATCAAGCAACACATATGGGATCAAATGATCCAAAATGTAAAACTATTGATACCAAAATTCTTTCAACCAGAATAACATAGCATGCTTTATATGCATAAAATAAATTATTTTAACAAAAATAAAACAAGCAATTTTCAGATGTAATATGTAGCAAAGAACTGATAACCTTGTGAGTAAGTACAGTGTTGTGGCCAGTGAATTAATGAAAATGAAACCAACACATTTAAAAAAAAAAGTAGAAGGGATAAAACTTTTAAGACTTATTTAAACACTTGAAGAAACAACACTGCAACATTATTATCCTAATGACAGTTAAGAAGCACAAAAACACAAACCAAATTCAGCCCTCAACAGTGGTTTGATAACCCATTCAAGCATTTCAACGAACAGATTGTAACAGAGCACCAAGCTTCCTATGAGTTACTCAAATTATACAAAGCAATGAATGAATGGTTGTCAAAGCAATGAATTCACCACATGCATGTCCCAAACCCAGCAAAACCCAGAAGAAACCCACCCAAATTTAACCCAGGAAAAAAAAAACATGTTTGCTGTGACAAAGCTGCCCAATATGAGACTACTGCTAACAAACAAATTATAAAGGCTAACAAAGCTTCATTCCAACGACACTCCTTTTGAGCAAAACAGATCATTTGTTCGCTTGTTTCAAAAAGTTTCTTCAAATTTTCAAAGGATGGCACCACAAAGGGGCTCACCTCACTTTGTAATCGTTAAAAAAAAACCCTTAATTATCAATTCAAAACAGACAAGTGAAAACAATAATAGTTGTCTAAGGCTGAAATATCTGTAATATTCAAGAGTGTATCTTCAACCACGATCCTTTTCTTACAAACAGAAAGCATAAATGACCAAACAAAGAATTAAAAAAAATTCAAAAGCTTAAATCAGGTCGAGGGCAAACAGATAACAACAGAGCTACATCAATATATCGCAAAATCGAATAAAAAAGGTGGAAAATTTAAAACATGCGAAAAAAAAGTACCCAAACTGAATCAGAGTAATAAATTTACTCAGTTTTGGTAAATTCCATTTTCCAAAAACAGAAGAATTAGAAAAAAGGAAAACAAAACCCCTGGTTTTCGAGCACTGTTGATAGACGAGAACACTTTTTCATTTCCCTCTTTCTATTTTCATCTTCTTCTATTCCTGAGATTGAAGACAACCACAAATAGCAATATTTTTATTTATTTATATTTTTTGTCAATTCTGATTTTGGTTTCTTAGCTTTAAAAAAAAATTTATGATGATTAATATTAATGTACGTGATGATTGCTACGAGTACTGCTCTACTGTGTTCCCGTTACTTTTCAGTGTTTGTTTCTATCTGTGGTCAAGGGTGTTTTTGAAATGGTTTAAATCGATTTTTGAAATAAAAAAATCATTCGATTCAAATAAAGGAAGTATTATTGGTGCAGTTTAGATTGAATGAATTCTAATAACTAAACTGATTCAATCCAAATCGATTAAAATTGAATTGGATGATTCAATTTTTGACCAATAACAAATTGCAATAAGGGAAATGTGTTTTGGAACAGAACAAAGAAGAAAAACAAAGGCATAAGAGCACCAACGCACAGCGGTGCGACGCAGAGGAGCAAGGATTGGTCAGATCCGGTCGGCTCCTGCTCAAGTGACGGGTAGGCGAGCTTCATGCTGGTGTGGATTCAAACGACGCATGGTGGATTTGCGGTGCGACGAAACGCGATTCGCGGGTTGGGCTCGGATCTGGGCGACGCAAGGTTGGAGGTGCCGATCTTGGAGGGGACTGCAACGGGGATGGCGAAGTGGTGCTACGCGGGCCTGGCTCGAGTGATACTTGCAGCGGCAGTTCGAGATCAAGTTGCACGGCTCACAGCGTGGCTGGTTTTGCTGGTTGGGCGATGGATCTGCGTTGTAGGGGGTGCGTGGATCTAGATAGTGGAGGTAGATCTGAGAGGGGAGCTGCGGATCTGGAGAGTGGAGGCACATCCGATACGGTGTGGGGGGGGGGGGATGGGGCGCGGTGGGGGAAAGGGGTGGGGGAGGGGGACTAGGCTGGGGGGATGGGGACTCGCGTCGCGGCGGGGAATGGAGCGGGGAGGCTCGCTAGCTCGGTGGTCGGTGGGGGAATGGAGGGGAGGAAGGGGTGAAGGAGAGGAATGGAAAATGGATGCTGTGCTGAAAACGTGAAAGGGTGAAGAGGAGCCGAAAATGTAATTTTATGAATATTATAGGGACATTTAAGTCATTATATATATATATATATATATATATATATATATATATATATATATATATAGTAATCGATTCGATTCGATTTGGATTGGTTTCATAAAATGGAACCGAAAACTGAACTGAATTGATTTGTTCTTTAAAATTTTCATCCAAAACAATTATGTCCATTTCAGTTTTTGTCGATTTTCAGGTTTTTAGATCAGTTTTCAGTTTTTTTTAAGATTGGTTTGGATCTAGACACCCCTATTTGTGGTAGAGTTAGATTGCAACTTCCCTTTTCTAAAGACTTTGATAATAATGTAAGTAAAGGTTGGACTTTTTTAAAGCATAGATCTGGAGAAAATCGAAGGGAAAACTATTAAAATATAAAAACAAATGTCGATATGTATGGGAGCAGAGAAAAGAATGGAAAATAAGTGAGAAATAAGGTGCAAGATGGAAAGTTTCTACGAAGAAACAAACCTAAAAGAGCGAGAGAGAGAGAGAGAGAGAGAGAGAGGCACAGTAGTGATGAGATCTGAGTGCAGGCGGCTAGATCTGAGCGGCAGCGGCTGGATCGAAGTGCAGGTGGTGACAAGCGAGCAAGGACGTTGTAGCGACAGTTGCAACACTGCCGGAGCAGAGACGCAATGTTGGTGTCGCTTGACGAGGATGTGAGGAATGAAGATGGAGGGGGCTCAAGTGGAGTTTCTAATAATGAAAGTGTGGATATAATAATCATTTTAAGTGACTATCTCTCAATCTCCCTCATTTTCTTCACATAAGAGGCGAGAAAACTTTGTACGTGAGTTCCACAAGAATTTTTTCTTTCTTCTCTATTTTCTTTGCATAGCCAAACAGGAGAAAATGGTATATTCCTCTCATTTTTTTCTCTTCCTATTTTCTTTCTATTCATTTTCTCTTAAAACAAACAAAGAATTAGAAAGGTAGCTCGAAGCGTTTTTAGCATATCACTAATCAAAGTAAATGTATTATGTATATAACCAATAAATACATTTTTTTTACTTAAGTAAAAATATCTAACTCCTAGAATAATTTACTACCCTTAATAGAATTATCAAGATATCACAAAATTTTAGGATAATATTTTTAAATTGCAAATCATACAGTGTTATGATAGCATGAATTTAGTTCTTATTGTCGCAGAGTGTTTTGTTAAGGCTAGTTTTTATTGCCTTGAGTTCTTCAAGCTGATTTCTCTTTTTGAGGTATATAACATTGTTGTTGTCTTCATTGTCATCATCACTCTCATTATCGTCGTTGCCGCCCTCACCGCTAAAAGTCGTCATTGTCACAGTCGTCATCATGAATCGTTGTTGTCAGCCGGCAAGACTGCTTGAAATGGGATCGACAAAGTCAAGAGTGTAGCAGATTGGAATCAGAGCACCACCAGAGACCAAAAACAATTGGGGTTCAGGTTGTGATATATACCAATGCCAATAGCACAACAGGTGGCAACTGTGGGTTGGCGTAGACTTGAAACAGAGTGAAGAGTGATTCGAATAGAAACAGCAGAAGGGGGGAATAGACCGAAGTCAATCTCTGATGAGAAGCTAGTGTCTTAACGACCTAGAGAAAAATCCCAGAGAAGAGGAAGCACACTGATGGGAATAAGTTGCATAAGAAAAAAGGCCGCACCCTAGCACAAGGACGACCACCAAATCCTCTAACAGAGAAAAGCTTAAGGTAGTTTATATGTAATTATATATATTATCCATGCATTTTGCAATTTAATGTATATATATTTTGTAGAAACTAGAATATGAAATAAGTTTAGAGAAGTGAACTGAAAACTAATAATTTCAAATTTTGTATATTTAATAAAAAAACTTGGGTCCTCTAAATCTAAAGCCAGTGTTGCACTTTACGGTGTTAAATAAGTAATAATCGCTAATAACAAAATCAAGAAAGTGGATTTTTGCATATCCATTATCTGTTACCTAGGTGTTTATAGTATTTATAAAATCTTAAATTATTAATTTTTTATTTTGTTATTAATGATTATCAATTCTGCACTTTATTATTTAAAATGTGAAAGATGATGATCCTTAATTATAAAGATATGAAAGTATAAAATGTTGAAAATTTGAGAATTCTTGTAATGCTCTTATTTTACCTCCTATCAATAATTAAGACAATCATATGCCTATCACTTTATTAATGATCTGTGGCTTGATTTCACCCACTCAGAGTGTGTTTTACATTTTCGTTGACGGAAACAGAAATATTTATTCTTTCCGAAGCATTTTTGTTTGAAGTAAGATTTTTTTTATTCTAATCAAAAGACCTTTGGTACCCATGAAAAATGTAAAACAAACAAGTCCTGAGACATTGATAAAAGTCCTAGATGAAGTGAGTATTGCTTGAATGGAGATTGGAGAGACAAAATGGAATAAGAAGATTTCAGGATGGCCAAAAACCATGGGACCAGACTATATAGGAAGCAGCTTAAACATAGTATGGGTTGAGGACAATGAGGAGGACTAATTGGTATTGTCATGGTACCAGGGACCTATAGAAATTTATCGAGTTTGTTTAGGCCTCGGCCTAGTTTCCCGCAGTGTGTTCGAAATAGTTTAGCCCATGAAAGTCTCTGGCTCGGTATTTGGGTATGAAAATTGTTCATCAAATGCTATTTTTTCTTATACCACTTTATATTTTATTTGTCTTGGTAAAAAGAAAGAGAGAAAGTATATACTGAGAAGTGTGTTTCTCTTGTGATGTCTCCTAAAAATCTTACACTATTTTTTTTCTTTTATTACGGTAAGCGGTAAGGTAGTGTTTGAATCAATTTACGTGTATTTTAACTAATTTATTTTTTTAGTTCGATCAAAGACTAATTATTTATGTAAGAAATAAGAAATTCACAAGAAAATTCTTTGCAGTTTAACCTCAAGAAATTGGCCTAGGTGGGATTCATACATGTAACCGTGTATCTATTCACACATCACATGCTTCTATATCATTTAGGTCCTTCCTCTTCAATCTTGTTAAAGACTAGGGATGACAATGGGGCAGGGGCGGTGGCGGTGGCGGTGGTGGTGGCAATGGGGCTGGGGCCCCACCCCCCTCTCTTTTCAGTCATCATTTATGATCCTCGCAGTGAGACGGAATATCTACGGGTATCCGTGGGTATTTGATACTTTAAAATAAAATTTTAAAAATTATAAAACAAACATAAATAAAATAAACTTTAACACCACATACTACAACTTTGTTTAACAATATAAGATTCTTACAAAATTAAAAGAATATTATAAATAATAAACTAAATTCAATTATATTTTGTAATAATTAGTTTACATAAATAACTATTATATAAATAGTATATATTTTTTTAACAAATTTTATCATTATAGGTTCATTTAATAAAAAAATTATTTTAAAATAATAAAATATAAGCATTTTCATCTCATCTCAAAGTTAAAAAGAAAAAAAAATTATAATATATGATATATATTAAATAAAAAATATATATATTAAACGGGTTTTAGATGACTGCAGACGCAGATTATAATTCCCACCTCCGCCCTCATTTATTAAACGGGTACACATTTCCAGTCCCATCGAGGATAATTTTTGCGGATCCCTATGAGTATGCATAATTTTGCCATCCCTATTAAAGACAAATCATTTATGTCGGGATTAGAGAATTCATAAAGGTATTTCTTATCATTTGACCTCAATAAATTAGCCTATGTAAGATTCAAACTCGTAACCGTGTGTCTATCCATACATCACATATTTACCTATCATTACGTCAACCCATAGGATTCTACACTGTCCTTCTATGAATTTTATTAATTTTTTTATTAATTATTTTTTCATCGAAGGATTGGACCATATGTTTTAAAAATAGGGTAAATTGTACAATACAGTCTTTACATCGTGGCATAAAATTGGTATAAAAAATAATTTTGTTGGATAAATTTAAAAGTATATACTCTTTACTATTCTAATAATGACATGTGATAAGAATAATAACAAGAGACGTAACAAACACACTAATAAAAAAAAATAGGAAATGCATCTTAGAAAACACTTAAAAAGTAAATGAGTAGTATGTAAAGAAATCAGAAAATAGAACAAATAGAACGTAGCTTACCAAAATAATAATAATAAAAATAATAAATAGAATGTAGTGCTATTATGTTCGTATTCCATCGCAATTCAGAAAGTGTAGTTATTTGTATGGGCCAAACCTAGAACAAGACCAACCCAGGCCCAAAATCTTTGAAGATGGCAACTAGCCATAATAATAAGTTAACCAACTGGTCTAACAGGCAATACCCGATCAGTAACAAATAAGATCCTTCATCTCATTTATGGGGTACTGGTACGGTCAACATTCCTTTAATTTACCGTAAAAAAAAAATTCCATGAATTTTCTTTATAACTCAATAATCTATTGGACAGTGTTTATAATCAACTAAAATTGAAAATAATTTAATTTAATTGAATTAATTTAATTTAAAAATTAAATTTTGTATGAGATTTATTAAAAAATAAAATTTAAATTAATTTAAAAATTAAATTTTGTGTTTAAAATTTATTAAAATAAGAATTGATTTAATTTTATTTTGTTATTTTACATTTTTACTTTTATAAAAAATAATTATTAAAGGTAAAATAATCTATTTATTTTAAATCAAATTAAATTATAACAAATTCTATCAAATTTGATAGAATTTCTAATTAAAACTAATAAAATTCATAAAATTTTAGAAATCAAATCATTTTCTTATTTTTTAATATTTCAAATACAAAATTTAACTTATAAATTAAATTATTTCTCATTTTTTTTTACATTCCAAATATATTCTCAATTCCTTAATTAGTGCCTACTGGTTTAGGCATCAAAATTGACTCTTAGATTCACAATGAATCACATATGTGAATAGAAGTGTCATCGAAACAAGATGAGATGACTATAACTTTCTTCCATCGCTTTTATGTAGACAGGGATAGATCTAGAAAATATTCAGTGAATGAGCCGAAAATCATTAATCACATTAATAAATATAAGAAAAAAATTTGAAGTTAACAAATAAAGATATATTTACTTTTAAATTATTTAATGGGTTAAAATTAAAATATATTATTTTAAATTAAGAGTAAATATACTATTATTTATTCATTTTGGAAGAGTATTTTCTTTCATTATATAAGAAAATTTATGAATAAAATGAAAAAATTAAAAAAAATATATTGAATATTAAATCCATCACAATAGTAGTTGTTATTCACATCATGATTTATTAGCAAAATTAAGTTTTTATATATATAGATTTTAAAAAATAAAAAAGAGTGAAGCTAAAAGTGAGAGGAATTAATAAATTTATTATATAAAGATTAAAAATTAATAGAAATATGAGTTTAAATTATAATATCAATGTATATAAAATAATTATGAATCACGTGTCAAATACATTTTGAATATAAACTCTTTTAACTTCATCATTTTTATCTATGATATAATAATACTGACCTCTCCTGAGGTTAGTGCTTATAATATTGACACTTTTTTTGTTTGAGAAATTATTCATACTTTTATTATTTTGTATTTTTAATAGGACTTTGTGTAATATTTGTACATAAAGTAAGATGTGTATATATAATTGTGTAAACAAAAAAGGATGTTAAAATGTAATAACAATATATAAAATGAGAGATATGTGTATAATTTTTAAATAAGAGTGTCAATATAACAAATATTAACTTTATAAAAAATTAATATAATTATTTTTTATTTGTTAATAAATTTAATTAAATTATTAATTCTTAAAAAAATAATGAGAAAGGAGGAGCCAAAGCCCATGTTCGCCCCTCCTTGAATCTGTCTCTATATGTAGGAGTACCATTTCTAATCCTCTCAATTAATTGATACTTATGAATATATACAAATATCTAACAATTTAAAGAAAAATTGAAAAAATTACAAAAAAGAATAAAATTTAGCATTCCATACCACAATTTTGTCAAATAATTTATGATATTTACAAAATAAAAAAATGTTAAATAATATATCTAAGCTGAATTATATTCTATAATAATGAATCCGTATAAATAATTATGATTTGAATAGTATAAATTTTCATTAATTTATATTATTATAGCCTTATTAATTAAAAATAAATCATTGTAAAATAATAAGAAGATATTTTTTTAGCTGAATGATCACGACCCAAATAATAAGAAGATATAAATTCTCACCTCATTCTAAAAGAGAAAAAGAAAAAAAATTATAATGTGTAAAATGTCAAAAGAACAAAAATAAAATGAATGGCTATCTGCAGGCGAGTATGATGATCCCTACCCTCGTATACTGGATGGGTACCTATCTGTAGCAAGTAATGCCTACAACTAATAGACTTATTGAGAAACTATATTAGGAAATTTGACATTACATCTTAACTTAAAACTTTAATATATTAAGTTTATAAATCTTTTCACTTATATATTACTCTCTTGATCATTACTTTCAAATATGAAACTTCTTCATTTACATTCTCATACATAATTAAATTTTCAACACCCAAGATATCATCCCATTATTTTGTGGCACAACATTATTATTGGAATCTTACCTTGCTAAAGTGTAGTTTTACACTTTTACTTATTAGTATTACTAGGAACTCTGATATACACCCTCCTTTGGATGGTGTATGATACACCTTGACAATCCTAGTCATTAATTATGTTGAAAAATACATCAACGACTAGGGTCAACGACTTATAACCTGTTGATTTTTTTTTTGTATTTTAAGTTTTTTTTAACCACTACCAAAGACAAGCTTGAGCAGGTGGTCACACCACAGACCGACGACAACCTCTGGCCCCACCGGCCTCCAGCCACCTCTGCCATCAACCACCTTTTTTTAGATTATACTATTTATTTTTTTAAGTTACACAACTATGTAAAAAATACCTGTTAAAACTGTATTAATTCTTATATATTTTTTTTATAAATAACTGTGCATAGTAAAAACTTTACAGATTTTATTGTGTATAAATATTACCAGTTAAAAATTATAGAGTTTCAGTATGCACAATTATTTATGAAAAAATATAAGGCTGGTATTATTTTAACTGATATTATTTACACAATTATGCAACTTTAAAAAATAAACAGTATAACTTGAAAAAAAAAATAGTGGTCGGCGAATGGTGGCCGACCAACTATGGATGGTTGTTGACCGATAATAGTGGTTGTGGTGATGTGTAAAAAAAAAACAAAATAAAAACATAAAACAAAAAAAAAACTTGCTAAAAAAAATCACAATAACAAATAAAGTCAAAGGTGTATGGTACACTCTAACTTAATAGTAATGTACCATAACAACGGCCATTACATCATAATGCTAGAAGGAAACCAGAACAAAACAATATTTTTCCCCTGTTTGACCTTTAGTTTTGGCAGCCCAAATTTCTTTTGGGTACAATTTGGCAGCCCAAATTTTACAAGCGCAAACCCATTTTATTTTATTTTATCTTATATTTGAGATTTCTGAACCCATTTTTTGATTTGCCTGTGTTGTTTGGCTAAATACTTTGATACACGAAAACTAATCGTGTTTGAGCATTAATACCCTTGGATTAGTATGTTCAACAAACAACTAACTACTTTCTTTTAGCTAAACAACTTTAGTTATTATTCGATAAGTCAGGATCAAGTTACAAATTTTTTGTTATCAATTTGGTAGAAAGATAGATGCACCGTTTGATACACATGATAATATAATATAAGATAAGATAATATGATAGTATAAAACATGACAATATAACTAACATAATAAGACTTAATCATATCATTTGTTTGATAACAAAAAGGATAAATTAACTGATTGTATAATATTTTTTTATAGACTAAAATACCCTGTAGCATAAAAGTCAAAATAATTATAAAAAAAGAATAAGAAAAAACCATAGTCACCGGACGATAAACCCATTTCTTCTTTCTGACTTTAACTCTCATATCTCTATTTGTCTCTCACTCACTCTTTCTTTATTTCTCATCTGAATCGATGAACCCAAACACGCCACTACCGTCAAGCCTGAAGACTAGATAGCCACCAGACGAACAACCACTGTCGAACCAGAGTCTATTGCCTAATCAAAGGCCACCGTTGAACAAGAGGCCAAATCCATGGCCGCCATAAAACCAAAGGCTAGATTCATGGACATCGTCATGCCTGAAAACCATGAGCGAACCAAATATGTAGCCGTCGTCAAATGAAAGGCTAGATCTGTCGTTGAAGGGCGAGTTTATAGAGCTGTACGATAGGAACCAAAGCCACCACCACTTGTGGCGATGCCCAGCAAGCCACAACCCATCTGAGTAGAAGGCAACTCGCGACCATAACTCGCAACGAACTTGACTAGTTCATCTATGTGTTTCAGAAAAGTATTATCTATAATACGCAAAGACAAAGACCAACACTTGGGGGATAGGACTAAGACGTGATGGCTCGAGGACAACGATAGAGATGTAGGTGCATGGATCTGGGTGGTCGAAGTTGAGGTGGCCAGCAAGGATGGGTGACCGTGGTGGCTGTGTTTTGAGTGGTAGAGCAGATGTTGGATTTGTGTGGTGGATAGTGTCTAATAGTGGTGTCATGGTGGCCCTCTATTTTTCAAGGATAGAGTGAAAAATGATATCTTATCAAGTCTAATTAAGAGGTGAGAGAGATGATATAATAATCAGGTCAAAATAGGATAAAAATATTTGACCTGACTTCATTATACAATTAAGTTAACCCACCAAATACTTAATAAAACTTGATAGTATTAATTAATACTATCAAATCCTTTTTATTTGTTAACCAAACGCAAGTAGAACATTTAAGGGAGAGACAGAGAGGCAAAAAGAGAGAAAGAGCAGAGAGGGGGAGGGGGGAGTGAGGTCACCTGAGTGCTTTAGAGAAACACGTGGTCAATAGCCGTTAGATTAACTTAAAAATAGATCAATGGTGGATAGTGATTATTGGTTACCGGCTTTACAGGTAACTGCAAAAAACTGAATATTTACAAGGAGGATGGCTGTTTTGAAGGAGACGACGCTGCTGGTTCGCTGGGATCCCGGCAGCCGGGCATCTCAGGCGAGGTGCATCGACGGAGGGTGGACGATAGATGGTGACGAAATTTGAACGTCGCGCGCGGAGGCTGGGTAGGGGTAAACGATGGTTGGTTTAGGTGGTTGGCGAGGGTGGCGCGGCTGGATCACCGACGGGAAGGCGCTACTCACCACCGAGGACAGAGAAGGCGAGGCAAGCGACAGCAATTTGAGCGAAGGTGGCAGGCCCAGTGGCGTCAATTGACTGTAACTCACGGATTATTGGCTTGAAAGAACAATACATGATTAAACAAAAAAGCTGAAAGATTCTTCAAGTGTTTTTCCACTTAAACAGGTCCAGAGCGTGCTTACGAACATGTTTCTTCTCCTGTATGGTGTCAAAAGCCACTCATAGCTAGCTTCTACTTTTGCAAAGTACATAAATCTGGGAAGTGCAAGTCTCAGGCCAAAAAATAAAATAAAATCTGCGAAGTACATAAAATTTGTCAATTTTGCAGTCCAAGAGCTAGTTTTTTATTCCTTTTTTCTTTGATCCATTTTGTTAACTGTT
The DNA here is from genome assembly GCA_029884605.1 of Ormosia emarginata. Lineage (NCBI taxonomy): Eukaryota > Viridiplantae > Streptophyta > Magnoliopsida > Fabales > Fabaceae > Ormosia > Ormosia emarginata. The sequence goes on along the minus strand of JAQQTP010000071.1, from coordinate 22,517,645 downwards.
ATGCATATCAATAAATCTATTTGGAAGGAAGGAGAGGAGCATCTATATTACGATTTTGCCTCTGGTTCAGATGGGTAGGAAGGGGTTCAGACGATGAACGTGGGTTACTAGAGAGATAGCAGATGAGTTGAAGGTGGAAGCTAAAATTGGTTAAGGACTAACCTGCAAAAATAAATACAATAAGATTTAATTGTAAATAAATTAATAGATTATTTTGTAATTAACTAAAACTTGCTATTACAGGTCATTTTAGTAGTCATTAGTGGACTATTGACCACTTGGTTCACGGTAAAAGCCACCAAATTTGAAAGCTATTAGATTATGTAAATAATTAAAGAATCAGATTTGGTATTAGAGTTACAATAGTGTAACTTATTCGTGACCCATGCACTAATGTTTTTTGGAACAAAAGTTTAGGTATGATAAATTTGAAATTTGAACAATTTCTAATATTGTATAAAAATATATTTAAAAGTGATTCTTAAAGAATAATCTTTAAACAAAATTTCCTACATCTTGGATTGTGACCATAAATAAATTTTATTTGTAATATTAAGAATTCAAATCCTATAATTATTATTTTAAGAAGAGTTTTATTTAATTATTATTTATTATTCGAAATTACGTGAACAATTTCTTGTATAGAAAAATATAAAATATTCTTCTAAGGCAATTTTTTATAACTCCTTTAAAATCAATTTCAAAACAACACTTTCGAAATTGCTTGAAAATCAGCAGTAGCTCTTCCATAAGTATATGGGCGACTAATGACTTGCATATTATGCTTCAAAGGAGTAATGATCCTCTTAATTTTTCAAAAGTCTTTATTTTTTGTTTTTTTTTCTCACCCCTGAAAAAAAAAAAAGACTCAACCCTTGTACGCAAGCATACTTATAGTCTAATAGTAGGGCAAAATGTAAATTTGATAATGACTGATGATTTCTTTAAAGTTAAAACGATAAGATCCATCCAAATGAAAAGCCAAATTAGATGTTTAAGTGCTTCTAGCTTCTAATAATTAACATGTGATTGGGTACTTCCGGATTAAAAAAAAAACATTTGATTGGTTACTTAACAATTTAATCGAAGTGAATGTAAAAAAGAATGACATGCAAATTTCAAATTAAAATCTGTATAATTAAACAAATGGGGTATAGTGAAAAACGATTTCTGTATTATCTTTCCGAAGAAAAGCAAATGTATAAACAAATCGAATAGTGTTTCTATTTGCTGACTTGAAAAGCACAATTATTATGAGAGACAAAAGGAAGGGAAATAAAACACGTTTTGAAATCCTAGTTGATAAGCTCAACAAAACAAAGGCAAAGTCAGGTTCTTTTTATTGACAAGCAACTTCATTAAAACGTCAATCCAAAAACATGGGTCCCATTCATGGCCCTCATCTTTTATTATTATTATTATTATTATTATTATTATTATTATTATTATTATAAAAAAGTAAAATATATTAGTGTTAGTTTAGGATGTTTTAGAATTTACTTTCCCTCTTAAATTGAGAATATTTGTTATAACTTAAGTTCATAAAAAAAATTTAATTCAAAAGATTAAATTATTAAAAAAAAAATTTTATGATTTAAATATCACATTAATTTTTTTTATTCAATGTGAAATTCATAACATTGACATTCTTTTCAAAAGTCGATGTCCACAACGGCCCACTCAAGATGACTTCACTTTGACCTTCTGATGCAAATAACTCTTTCCATGGTTACTCCTTTCCTGGTTGTCCTGTTCACGTTAGCCGACTCTTAATGAAAACATCAATTGTTATGACTTAAGTCTGAGAAAAGAACTCAATTCAAAAGACTAATCTATTATATGAGAGAGTCTTATGCATTAAATATTACATTAAATTTTTTTATTTACTCAATATAAAAATCACAAATGTAGTTAACATATTTTATATTTAAGTGTTTTTAATTAATTATTTTAGAATTTTCAATAATATTAAGTGTTTTAAATTTCTTAAACAAGTATCTTAATACCTTTAATTTTTTCTAAGCCTTACTATACCTATTAAATTCTCTTAATTATATTTTCATGATAATTTTTATTCACTTAATATTTAATTTATACTCATCTAATATTTAAGGCTTTGTGAGTTATATTATATAGAATTCAAAGATTTTTGGGACATTACCCCTTTTTCTTTAATAAAAAATAATTCAAAATTTAGATAAATTTTAAAAAATAATAAAAATTTAAAAATAGAGCCCATTCCATGAATGAAGATTTCCCGCCCAATGACTCATTTACGTCTCCGATACTAAGCTTTCAAGAGAAGCTTCTTAAACTTTCACAATACACTTCTTAAATTTTCTCTCTTCCTTTTTCCTTCATTTGGGACGGAATTTTTCATGACGTTGGCCATCAGATCACGGTTAAATAAACTATCAACCCTTTCATTGCAAACCGTAAGTACCTGAACTAAAGTCCTATTCATCACTGTTTTCATACACTGCTTCAGCTTTTCGTTCTCAGACCTGGATTTCCCTTCCTTCTTCCAAATCCATTCTTTAAGGTAATTCTTTTATTTCGTTGCTGCATTTTTTACTTTTTATAATTTTTCTTTTCACATGCTCTCTCCTCTCTCTACATTTCTGGGTCTGATTTATTTTTTTATTTTTCGTAGATATGAATATTTTTGTTCTTAGTTAGTTCGATCGTTGCACTGTTGTGATAGATTTTGCTGCATCGTTATGCTGGCCATGCAAATTAATACACTAAGCCATCCACGCCATGGCCGACAAGTTCATCGACATTGAATTCGTCAGGGTTCACTTTGACAAATTATCTATGATTATCTCCATCTTTATCCCAGTTTTTTTCTGTTAATAATTCCAATTTTTTCCCCTCAATTTGTTTTTTTTTGGTTTTTTTTCCTCTTGAAACAAACACTAGATGCGGCACAAGAATTGCAGGTCTACCGAAATTTGTGTTGACAAAGAAAAGGAAGGACTTGGCAAGCCGACGACATTTGTATAGTGATACCAATATTTGATGGGTATTCATTTCTCTCTTCCTTAGCTTCTCATTCCCCTACAAAATTTTTGAATCCTGATGTGTTTATTGGTATTGGCAGATGCTCCTTTTGTTTCTGATTAATCAGATGTTGTTATAAAATTTTGTCTCAGTTTATTATATGTCTCCGATGTCGCTTTGATGAGTTAGGTACGTTATTGGGGATTTCACCTCACAAACCGTAGCATTTTTTAGTGAGATTTCCATCAACTGAATAAGAAGTGACTATGTTGTATAGCACATATGTCTTTGTCTCTTGAAATGAGGTCAAAATAATTACGCGCTCTTAGTCTATTTATGATGCTAGGATACATTTTTTTTAATCTATTTGTTTATCTAGAACATAATTGAATTTCTGCGGTCCTTGAAGTTTTGGTTTCTGTTTGTAACTTGGTGAATGATACTGTGAAAATCATATTTAATGTTACATATTTAAATAAACAAACTGGTATACTTTGTGGTATTTATGATGTGAGATGTGATCATTAATATTAATTCTCTCTTTTGATTCTTAGAGGCCTTTTCTTTGGTGTAACGCTACCAATGGTGATGAAGAAAAAATGAGGGTATCGTGTTCATTGCACTTCTTTCCTTTATTCAGTTATACCCAACTTCGATTCAACTTTCACGAGACAACTATAATTCTGAATGCTTTTCACAAACTAGCAAGAAAATAAGTGCAAACATTTAATTAGTGCAAATAGTGGACCAATTTTCTTCTAGAAATTGAAGTAATAATGTTACCACTAACCACTAATAGTTTGATTAGCTCCAGAGTGAGATCATACATAATTTTTGGTCAATCTTTTCTCTTTGGCTGAACTTATACTGTGAGAATGATATAATCAAATTATTGAGTCTTTGCTATTTGATGAAAGAGATGTATTTGATAATTATAATTTGATTTAATATTAGTGTGTGTTTGGATTATAGCCGGTAAACTTCAGTTTGGTTGAAAGTGTGTTTGTAAACTTAAATTTAGTTAAAAGTGAGTTTATACTAACGTAATTTATGTTTGGAAACTTTTATCTTAAAAGTGAGTTTGAAAAAATAAATGTTAGAGATAAAAATCTCTATCAGACAAAATTACAACCAAAAGTAAGAAAACTTGCTTTTGGGCAAACATTAGTTGGAGGCTAAAAGTGAGTTAAAACCAATGGACTTCTGATTTAGCCAAACAATTTTTTGTTTCGTTCGAGAAGCTCTAACTGCTGTTTGAAACTGTAAATAGAAAACCAAACGTGCACTTAGACTTTGATGATATTGCTTCTTGAAATTCTGTAAACATTATTGTAATATCGAATTTTGTTTTTGTAGGTACAATCAAAATTAAAATAAGAGATAGATCTTTTTCTCAAGATCATGGAAGCTATTATATTGAGTGGCCCTTGAACAGTTGATGATAGAGAAATCCATGAAGTTGGATTTTCCTTACTTTTGTGCATGTCTGTGGGTATCAGTGGCTTCTTATTACCATTGTTTTACACAATTTGGCAAAAATGAATTTCTTATTCTAGCCATAACTTATCAATTAATGCTTAAGATATTTCAGTTATTGTCTTCCATGTGGGTAGAGAAATAATTTAGTCAGCACTTAGCCACACAAATATATTACGTTTTGAAGCATTTTCATAGCTAAAAACTATTTGAGATATATCATGGAAAGTTCCTATCTTACCAAAATATATAAGGTATTCGAAAACCACACTATTACAGGTTAAATACTGCCACTATGGTGCTCATCCAGTAGTTTGTGAAAATTTTCAATAGTTATGTTTTAAATTTCCAGGCATATACTCGGATATATTTAACGGGAAGGTAAAAACATAATAATTTGTGTTAAAACAATATGGAATATGTGTAACAATATACCGGGTTGTATTACAACACTGTCACAATTGATGTGTGTGTGTGTGTGCTTTTTTTTTTTTTTTTTTTTAATATTTGTGTTCTTCCTGAACATCAAGATGATCTCCTTTGTCTTTCTCACTTAGATATTTATAGGATACTGATAAGCTTTTGATTGTGATCACTTACCTCTATTGCTGCTTATTTTTTTTTACAGGTTAATAGTGAGGGCTTGAGGAGCTAACTGATCACCTTGCTCCTTGCAAATAAGAATGCCTGTGCATCTCTAATTTTCTTAAGTTCTCAATTGAAGGAACTATCGGTTCAAAAAATCTCGTGTCAGTGCGTTTGGTTATTCTTCTATGAAATAGGAACATTGACAATACTGATTAGAAGGATATGGTTCATATTAACTAACTAAAGGATTTTGGTCATTTCTCCTAAATTTTCTTTTCATTGTTCTGACTTTTGGTAGGTTGTCCAGTACTTCTAATTTTACTTACACAAATCTTACTTCTACTTCTTTTATTTTAAGTCGAACTTTTCCAACCCCCTAACTACAGAAGATGCTGGGGAATGCTCCTAATAAATTATTAGACTTATGATGTGTAGATTGAGTGTAATATAGCTGAAGAAAAATAGATACAACTAAGATAACAAGAAATGGTCAAGCTGGTAACTAAAAAGAATATAGCATAGCTGGTAATTGAATGTAACATCAGGATTCAGGAAGTGAGGAAAATTATGGTGGTGGACTTCTTTTTAGTTTGACCAAGAAACCTTCAAACTCTGAAATTTATGCTTCCAAAGAAAACTGAAGGTGAATCAATGCATGATCAGCTTCTTAATTTTGTTACATTGTTTTCACTTTTCAATGTGTTAGTCCAGTGATTTTGAAGATGGAAGAAGTATGTATATATGTGCGTCTAATTATACAACTAGGATAAGAAGAAATGGCAGCTGGTAATTTAAAAGAATATAGCATAGCTGGTAATTGAATGTAACATCGGGATTCAGGAAGTGAGGAAAATCATGGTGGTGGACTTCTTTTTACTTGGACCAAGACACCTACAAACTCTGAAATTTATGCTGCCAAAGATAACTGAAGGTGAATCAATGCATGGTCAGCTTCTTTTGTTACTCACTTTTCAATGTCTTAGTCCAATGATTCTGAAGTTGGAAGAAGTCTGTATATGTGTGCGTTTAATTACTTGATCCTAGTTAGCGTTGAATTTTTCTATTTTTTATAGAAAAATATTGTTTTATTTTTTTCGGTCTTGATTTTTTTACATCATTTTTCTCTTACATCACTTTTTACATGATTCTCCATATCATTGATCACATTAGTTTCTTTTTTTTATTTTCTCTTTTAATTATAACCATTAAAACAAATAATAAAAAGTGATATAAGAGAAAAATGATATAAAATCATCATTTTTTTTTTTTTTTTTTGGGGGGAACCAATACCTAATTGCTTCTGCAGTAGCAAGGGGCAAGTGTGACTGGAGCTCTATTTGGAATAAGCCTCAGTCTACCAATGATGCCTGGAGGAAGCTCCATTCTGATCCTTTGCTCAATTCACCATCGTGAGTAGGAAGCACTTGCAAAGATAAAAAACCAACCCAATCGATGAATGTTCAGGAACTCTGAAAAAACATTAAGGTAAGCAGGTATATCTCTTCTTGACAAGTAGTTGTTTGTTTTAATAACAATATTGTTTGGGTTTGTAAAGACGATCTTTTATTTGTTTTGAAGAGTTTCATGAGCAATAACAAGTGCGATATAAAGTTCTGTTGCCATTATCTTAATTTTCACTCTTGTCGGGGAAAGGGAGGAAAACAATAGTTTTTTTAAGCATCAATTCTTAGCTCCAAACAGTCTGTTCTTTTACTCCTTAACCCAAGTGCCTTTTTTTAAAAACTAGACAAATGATTCCAATAGTTAGGTCTCTTCATGTGCGCGACAAGGTTATCAAATAAGAGAAGAACATGGGCTATTCATTAGGTGCGCAGGGTGGAAGGTGCTGCAAGTGCAAAGAATCGGGTTTTCCATGGAGGTGATAAATTATAAGCATATTTACTTGTGTAGTTTTAATTATTTATAGGTGATTTTGCAGCGTGACAAATATATATGATTATTAAATGCTTGATTTGATGCATAAAACATTTTTCTTTGCTTTGAATTTTTAGAGATCTTGAGCTGAAATGATTTTGAAAGCTCTCAAGTCAGGTGTATATTTGGTTCAATTATAAAATTTTTGATTATTTTAATAATTAATTATTATATAAATTTTTTTATAATCGAATATAATTGATTATAATCTATTTATTTTTATGTTTAGATATATTAGTTGAAAAGTGATTTTAAATTAATCTGTTTCATTTAATTAGTATAAAAAAATCGCTTTTATGTATTAAATTATTAAAATAGATATAAAATGATTAAAAAAATTATTTGATTGAAGATAAAATGATATTTACATATCATAATGTAAAGAATAATTTATAAATTAAAATCATAAATTTTAATCTTCAAGATTATAAAAATTAACTTAAAAACTTTTTTATTTTATATTGAATTTCGTTTAAAAATTAAAATTAATTTTATTAAATATAATTAAATATTGTTAAAATAATTTTTTTCTAAAAAAAAAAAGCCAAATTAAGTTTAAAAAAGCTCAACCAAATACACACTTAGTTACAAATTCCATCTAACTTCGTTTATATGAGGAAGAACCATTGGAAGTGGCAATGTCCAAAGTAACGCTGAAAAGATCACAGTAGGAAGAGATTGCATGGTTCCTATGAAAATATGGGTTGGTTTTCTCAAAGGCAAAAGTGGTGATGTCTTATAGAAAGTTTGGGGAGAAGAAGTTGGAAAGGTTAGGGAGAACGGTGGAGTGATCTTGAGGGGCGAGGAAATGAGTATTTGGGTGGTGGTGGTAGAGATGGTGAGGGTGGAGGTGGACGGGGTGACAACGAAGGTGGCTTGCTACGTTTTTTGAAGGGCCTGTAACTACTTTTTCTATCTTTTGTCCAAATTCAGCATGATTTGAGTTTGGATTTGGTTTTACTAATGGCCTAAGCATTGGAGAGATTGCCTAAATGGAAATTAATTACGATTGTATATTACAACCATAGACATTGAAAGGAAAGCTTATGAGGTTCAATTGCCTTCTATTAGTCTCCAAGACTGCGGTTTGTTCTGGACCTAGGTCCGAGTCAGTGATTTAAGAATAATTAGCCTTATCGAAATTGAATTTTAAATATTTATGAGTGTTATTATATAAGTAAATATATTTATTTTTATAAATAAATGAATCAATTATAAATGATAATGATCTTATTAAATTATTATTTTAATTAATAATATTTATTATCTATTAATACATATTTAAACATAATTTTATCTATTAAATATTTTTATAAATATTATATAAGATAACAAATATATATATCTAATTTTAAATATTACTTATCTTATGTATAATTTAACTTAAATATTAAATTATCTTTTGTAAATATTTATCTCTCACACTACCATTATAATCACTGTAAATAAAAAGAAATCACCTTCAATTTTATTCAAATAATCATTTATTCAGTTCATGACACAGTTCAAATGGGCACTTGTTCTTTTTTCTTCTATTGTCAATTTATTATATGAACAGGATGTATACTAAAGGTCAAAAGAGTAAGGTCTAAAGTTCATCTAAAATCTCCTATATTATAAGTTTATGCCTTTGTTGTATTAATTTAAAGTGTACTTATATTTTATTAATATATAAAAAAGAAAAATATTGTATTACCTTAATGTTTAGTCTGCAGTTGTCTTAGATTACGTTTGGTGTGAAATAATAAAATAATATTTCATATTTAATCTTAAAATCATGACATTTCTATGTTTGTTGATAAAAAAAATTATGAAACAACATTTCTATTTTAAATCTCATTTTATAAATTTATGAAATCCTATTTTTTCAACAAAAAAAAAAGGTGAGATTGCGATTCTACATTTTTATAGAATAATATTTCATATTTTTTTTTCAATATACCCTTAACTAATTTATAAAATGGCATAATTTAATTCTTTTATAATTTACAAAGTATTTATGTGTTGCAAATTTTTTTTCTATAAAAATAAGGCATATATTCTCTTATGTTATAAATTTTCAATCTTTAGGATATTTAATTGAAGTATTTTCTCTGCAGTGTAATTTTTGTTTAAGATTATTATAAACCTATTAGTTATTTTTATAATAAGTTGAATAATTTTTCCTCGTAATTTTGATTAAATTTTTATCTTAAAATTAATATTGTACCAAGATGACAACTTATGACCATAACTATAATATATTAATTATAAGAAAAAATCATTAGAAAGAAAAAAAAAACATATGATCAATATTTATTTTACTAAAGTTGCTTAAAAATTAATCTTAAATATTACTTTAAAAATATATATTTGTATTATATATATAATATAATATGAAAGAAAAAAATTAATTTTTCAAATTTTTTATTTAATATATTTATGTCATTTAAATCAATTTAACTTTAATTTTGTATTGTATTTTACCCACCAAATTACATAATTATTTTTTATGACATTTTATTTCTAATTGTACTGAACTATAAAATTAAAATAAAATTTTTATTTTAATTTATTGATTCTTATTCTTATTCTATGAAATTATATTCTTTGCACCAAACGTAACATTAAAATTTATTTTCTCTCCCAAACTAAGGTCATTTTAGTAAAAAATTTATTTTAGTTTTATAAAAACTTTTATTTTTTGCAATTTATATTCTCAATACGAAATTTTTTAATGCTTTAAAGTTCTTATTCATCTTTCCCAGTAAGTAAAATATCGTGCTTTCACAAAAGTCATTTAATAAAAAATGATTTCTAAAAATAACTTTTGAAATCTACCATAAATAATTAAATTATTTTAAATAATGAATAACTATTTTTCAAATAAATCATATGAACCCATAAATATTCCTCTATTTTAATTTTAATTACCCATCATAAACAATACAAGGGTTTCATTAAAAGTAATATTTATTTGATATATTTATTTCTATGCATGTCAAATGTTCATTTAGAAGTAACATACAATGGAAGCAAAATATAATAAATCAATATTTTTATCAATGTTTTGAAAATGATTAATTATGTTTCATTTTTCAGAAATAAATAAATTAAAATAAATAACTTTTGCGAAGCATTCAAATGTGAATTAATTTATATTCTGTTAAAGTTAAAAGAATCCTATAATAAAGTGAAATCTAAAAATCGCCCACTATTTCTTACATTTAGGGTTTTTCAGATAAATAAATGTAAAGAAATATTTATTTGATAATTTTTTTTATTTACTATTGCTTTGAGTATGCGAGTTATTCTTCGGTAAATTTAATTTCAATTTTCATGAAGTGTTAATTAATTTAATATGTTGTATAATATTTAATATAAAAATGCATTAAATTTACTGATGGAAAAACATAAAATATTAGATGATATCTATAACAAGAATATAATAAAAGTAATTGAAATATCTTTTGATATTATAAATTTAAATTAAGATATTAATTTAATTTACTTTTAAAATATTTTGTACATGGTCAGGATATTCTGGTTTGGTTATCATTTTACTTGCAATAAGAATCGAATAGAAATTTGTACAGTTTTGAACAAGAAACGGCTGAAATTTAAACATAGACCAAACTTTGTTTATCGGGTGTTCAAGATTAAACTAGATCAATTGATAAAAGGATTAAAACTAGGAATGTTTTTTTGGAAAGGTTAGAGTTGGTATGAAATCAAATTCATTACTATATTAATAGTGACTCTATGATACATATAATACATACATAGTAAATATGACCAAGGCTAATACACATTTTCTTACAAACAAACAGGGCACAATTTAATTAAAATTTTTAAATCATAAATAAGAAATATATATGCCATGCAAAGCACGGATAAAAAATTATACTAATTATTATTACTATTAGAGTAATGTTAGTTGAACTCATTAATTAATACAAGTTGAGAAATGTAGAACATTGAAAATGTTGAGGTTGACTCAAATTCCTATTTTAATAAGTATTGATAGTTTCTTATGTTATTGGTAAATTTGAATTTGAAATTGTATTTAATATCAAGATATGAAAGATATGTGATATATTTATTTTTAAATAGGAAAATTGGAAACTAGGAAAACCTTTATCTTGATAAGGTTAGAGACAAGGATAGAGTATAGAGTGATTAATTGTCATGTAAATTGTTACATATGGGCTATAAATACTTGTATTGAGTAATTGATAGAGTTATGAGAATGGTGTAAAGATTGAGAGTCTTGATAAAGATGCAGGGATAGTGGTGAGATAGTTGTGGGATAAAGGAGATTGATACTATTCACAAACATTATCATGTAATCTTATTTGATCATTTGTAGATGTAGACATATTGAGTCGAACAATGTTTGCGTGATTAATGTGTTACTTTTCTTAATTACTCGTATTTATGCAAGCATGTATAGAAGGAGATAAGATATTTCCCTACAATTGGTATAAAAGTTTATGGTTCAATGAGTTGCACGATAATACAGTATTCCTCAGACCATTTGTGTCGAAAGCCTTCCTAATGAAGGTTAGGGGGCATGTCTCATTATGATGGTGATACAATATTGTGTTGAAAGTATTCCTGACATGAAAGTTAAGCGACGTATTTCATGTAACGACGGTGCAAGTACGATGTGTTGATTGAAAGATTTGCTTGGTAATTTGGATTGTGGTTTGAAGATTTGCGATGATGGTAGAGACTGTGTGAAGATTGTCAAATTTGAAGATGATGGAATTTGATCGAGTTATATGGTTGAAATTGACCCAAATTCTTATTGATAAGTATTGATAGTTTTCTATTTTATTAGTAAATCTAAATTTAAAATTATAATATAATATCAAGATATGGAAGATATTTGATATATTTGTTTTATTTTTTTTTTGGTATAAATGTGATATATTTGTTTTTAAATAGGAAATTAGGAAAGCCCTTATCATAATGTTAGAGAAAAGGATAAAGTATCAAGATGATTAATTACCATATAAATTGTTGTGGGTTATAAATACTTATATTAGAGAATTGATAAAGTTATGAGAATAGTGTAAAGATTGAGAGGCCTAATAAAAACGTAGAGATAGTGGTGAGGAAGTTGTGATAGAGAAGATTGAAATTATCCACATACATTATCATGTAGTCTTGTTTAATAGTAATTTGATATTTTCACGCGTGGATGTAGGCATGTTAAGTTGAACCATGTTAAATTATGTGCGTGATTAGTGTGATATTTTTCTCTAATTACTTGTAATACAAGCACGTGTAAAAGGGAAATGTGTAAAAAAAAGGAGAACAAAAAAGTGAAAAATAAATAATAATAATAATAATAATAATAATAATAATAATAATAATAATAATAATGTAAAGTATGTGAGGGAAATGTTGAAAATAACATTATTATTATTATTATCCATATATATATATATATATATATAATAAATTAGAATACACTTTTTTTAGGGTAATTTATTTTTTTACTTTACTTTTTTATAGAATGACTCGTGTCATTCTTAACTTTTCTTCTTTTATATGTTTTAAATTTAAATTTTATTTTAAATTAATTATAAATATCTCTATTATAATTTTAAAATATATTTTCTCTTTTAATTTATGTTTTTTAGATTTTATTTAAATAAATAAATTATGTATTTATTTTTATAATTTTAAATATTTTTTAATTTATTTTTAAATTTTATATGAATTTAAAAAAACTCGTGCGAAATTCTTATTAGTTATTATTTTTATTGTTATGTGCATGGCTAGTTTATGTATTCAATATGCGTGTTAGTGGCGTGACTTGAACATGAGCAATTCATAGCTGCTTAATCTTATCGTCAATCATAAAAAAATTTAAGTACACTATGAAGAAGACTTCTTATTTTATAATATTTAATATGTATTACTAATGATTATAATATAAAAATATAGTTAAAGTAAAAGTCGATAATAGTCCATAGTAAATAGTACTCACTCAATGATATAGAGTAAAATATTATAGTATTATACCCACAAGAGATTAGGTACAATGGGAACCAACCAAAGTTTAGTTGGTTTAAATGATTTTGACATTTGTTTATTTTAAGTAAAGTTTTAAATTTGACTTTTGTAAATAAAAAAATAATATTAAAAGAGTTTTATATTTTTGTGGTTTAATTTGACTCAACTCTAAATTAATTAGAGTCTAATATGATTTTTGGATACTAATTTTTTTTAAAAAAAGTATAATGGTATAAGCAAATTGCATTATTATCATATAATAACAAAGACATGATCCTTTAGAGACGCTACTTATAAAAAAGATTTAATCATATTTTGAGACGCTCTATTTATTATGGGTGCATACATGTTGGGTTGGGTCGGATCGAGTTTATGAAGAAAAAATATCAAAATTAATTAAATAAAGTTGGGTTGGTTAGGGTCGGTTTCAGGAAAATTTTTTTTGGATAACCCAACCCGATTCGATAGTAATCGGGTTAGTTCAGGTCGGGTAATCAGGTTGATTAAATTTCAAACAATTTTTTTTTTATTTTTGGGTGATCGGGTTGGTCGGGTTGGGTGGTCGAGTTGGTTAGGTCGGGTGGTCGGGTTGGTCGGGTAGTGAACATTTCCTAATAGAAATTTCCCCAAACGACGTCGTTACTCGGATAATCGAGTCATCGGGTTAAATTACTCAACTCATCACCCTAACCAATTAAAAATCGGATTAATCGGGTTCGACTCGAGCTAACCTGTTGATACCCAATTTTGTCTATAAAATTTTTGTTGCTTGGATCATTCAAACATTTTAATTCATAATAAAACAAAAGAAAGAACAAAAAAGAGAGAAAAGATGAATGAAAATCCAAAAGAAAAAAATGAAAGAAAAAAGAAAAAATTTGAAAAGTTAAGGTGCCTTCTTGTATCACAAAATCCCACATTGGAGAGATTATGTTCCTTCTCCTTCTCCTCCTCCTATATAAAGGGGTGGTTCTCAATGGTTTTAGCATCCAAAAATTTACACTCTTTGGCTTAATACTAAGTATAAGAGCTAGGGGGAATTATACTCTTGGGCTTAACACTAAGTATAAGAGCTAGAGGACTTTAGTAAAAAATTTTCTCTTGCAAGTGAGTTGCTTTTCAAGGTTTGATTTAAAGAGAACGTGTGGGGCCACAAGACCAACTTCTTTGAAAGCATATCATTTTTATACACCTTGGAGGTAAGTTTGCTTATTTTTTCTTGTGTTATTATTTTTCATTATATATATGTGTTATTCATTTTAGCTTATTCATTTATTAGTTTGGTTTATTTATTTATTATTATCATTATTATTTTGTAAACTTTTTCGTTTAAAATTAACTTAATAATAAATTAGATTAGTTAGTCATGTAATGAACTTTGTTAATCCGATAACTTTTAGAATCATCTAAGTTGTGACAGCTTGATGATTTGAACATTTTTCTAAACATTAAAAAATTTGAATGAGTTTTCAAAATAAAAAATATTTTCAAAATTAAAAAAACTACCAACTCACAATTATTTTCTAAAGAATTACGTGACTTTGAGTTCCTTATTGCACCCAAGGATACGTAGGAGCAGAATTCTTATTCTGTCAAGCCAAAAAATAAATTTTCATAATTTAGTTATTTTTTTTATTTTTTAAAGGGGTAAAATAAATATATTTAAGATTATTAAAATTTGCACAACTAATTTAAGATACCATTCTTGGAACGGGCAGTGTAGGGTGCTAACATCTTCCCTACCTGTAATCGACTTCCGAATCCAAACTTTTATTAAAGACCAGTTTTTTATTTTAAGGGTTTTTCTAATGTTTTCCCAAATGAAATAAACATTGGTGGCGACTCCATTGATTTTTAAAATCTTATTTTTATCGGTCGTCGTCGCGATTTGCGATTTCTGGTCATGGCGACAAATTGCGACTCCAATCGAGGATATTTAGAGAGTCGTCTGTTGATATTAGTTGTGAAAATTATTAATAATTTTTATTTATTTATTTTACTCTTTTTGTCTTTGTTTTTTTTTATTATTTATTTGTGAATATTTTTGTATGTAAATATTTGCTAGCATTATTTTGTGTTTTTTTTTATTTATTTACTTGTATATATATTTTTTGTACTTAATTGTTGAAGCCTTAGGGTAGATGATTACTAGTTGGCTATTGTATGTATGTTCTATTTGATTGTTATTTAGGAAGGATGAGGTTAATTCTTAGGATTATGAAGTTTTGTATGCTCCCTACACCCATTGCACTTACACGTTTGTCACACATATTCGAGTGGGACCCTATACCTAGGTCTGAGTGAAGCTTAAGTCAGGTAGATGTTGCGTAGTAGTAGCCATTCTGGATGTACATCTTGTTTAGTTATTGCGAAAACCTCATCTAGAGTGTGTCCTTTCATAAATGTCCCACACCTAGTGGTTTAGCGCTGTTTGTGGTCAACATTCTGAAAAGAGACTTAGCTCTAGAAGCCTTTAGAATAGTAGAACCATCCAATGAAGTTTTCACGAATCAGAAAGACCCATAGATCCTTAAGATAAAACTCCTCAAATTTAAAGAATTTTCTTAGGACACAAAGGGAGCATACTTTTGTTTATTTATCTTTTTCTCATGACATTCATTCATGCATTTTCTTTATGACTTGTATTTTTCTGTCATTCATAGCATTCTTAGAAATAAAAAAATAAAAAATTTATCATTTTGCATTTTCATTCATGCATTTTTTTTATAGAAAAAAAACCAGTTCTAAAAAAGAATCATCATCTTGCATCACCATGACATTCATAACATTTTTTTAAAAAAAAAGAAAGAAAAAATCCATATCATGACAGTCATAGCATTCATAGCATTAAAAAAAAAAACAATATGCATACGTAGCCAATATTTTGCATACATGCCAACTTGGTTCAGTCAATACTGACATTTGCATACTTATATCATGTCTTTCCAAACAGAAAAGAGACACTATAGCAGGAAAACTGCTTCCACGACACCCTTACAGGACTCGTTCCCAAGCAAGGATCATGGATGAGATAGAGCAAACTCAAGAGTTGAAGGATGAAGTGAACCAGCTTAGAGAGCAAATATCCAAGATGATGGAGATGTTGCAATCTATGGAGAATAGAAGGAACACAGATAGGAATCCCTCAGCGGCAAACGAAGGACACCCAGCCACACCTCTTCACCCGCCTGGCTTATCTCCAGCCCCTCTGCAATATCAAGGCGTTAATCCTCAAGGAGTTATGATGCCACTAACTGTTTATCCAAACGGCACCACTCAACTTGCTATCACCAGTTCGCAGGGAACTCAGGCACCACTTTTCCCACCATATGGCCTCCCTCCTGGGTATGTATCACCATTGGCCACAAATCCCCTTGATAATAGTACTTCAGTAGTAACACCGATCACAAACCCGCCAAATACTACTGAAACCCAGGTTGCTCAGCCAAGTGCTAATGAAACTCCACAAACACAACACTCATTCCCCTTCTTTCTTCCATCGTATGATTTTCCTACCAACTTTATGCCACCACAAGTGACCAATCCCCTGGACGGCAGCAATCCCACTGCGAACTCTTTGAATACAACCCAACCACCTGCCAACGGAACCTTGCCGGTGTTACCCAAGTGGCTTCCAGTACTCAAGAGTAGGGGTGAACTGAGTACAAAATTTTTCGCAAAACCTCTATTAATTAAAATATAATTATTGAAACTTATTAAATAAATACGTAGAAGAAATGATATGAAGAAAAGAAGTATTAAGAACTGCAGAAAAATAAAAGTGCAATAAAATAAAATTGCGTAAAGTAAAGAGATTAAGAAGAGAAGCAGACACTATATTTATCCTGATTCGATCACTAACCCACTTGTGATCTACGTCCAGTCCCCGAAACACAGTTCGAGATTTTTCACTATTCAATACAAGCTTGAAAACATGTGCTTGCAACCTTTACACAATAAAGCACTTTTCACACACAGGGAAACTCTACCCTTGTGGTAAAGCCTCAGCCTGCAGGGATACTTCACCCTTACACAAACCTTAGAGGGATACCTCACCCCCTTTGAAGGATACCTCACCTTCTTTACAACAAGGGATACCTCACCCTTTTACTGAGGGATACCTCACCCTCACAATACAGTATATCAGAGAAATAGATGAAGAAGAGAAACTCTCACTCAGAGTAAATTATACAAATTGAAGTGCTAATGGAGCTCTCACATAAATATCTCAAAGTTTAATCGAAAATTGAGCGTAGAAAATAATTTCACAAGATAGAGCAATCAGAAAAAAATAATCAGAGTATTAGCCAATTTTAGAGAGGACCCAAGGCTTCTATTTATAGAGTAAAACCAAGAAAACAGCCGTTGGGGAGTAATTAATACTCAGTTTTTCAAAAACACGTTTCCATATCAGTGTTCGTAGAACCCGTGTTTATTCGAATAGATGAAGCTTTTATTCGAATAACACTGTTTGTGACACTTCGTAAAAAGCCAACTGATATGGGTTATTCGAATGACCTTAAGTCTATTCGAATAACTCTTTAACAAATAGTTTCTGAAGAGCTAAGTGTATTCGAATAACTACTGAGTTATTCGAATAACTCTTTTAAGAGAAGCCTTTCTGGAGGTCCTGTTATTCGAATAGGAATTGGTTTATTCGAATAAAGCTTTAAGAAAACAGAAGCTTTGAAAAACTATTATTCGAATAACATTTTAGAAAACAGAAAACAACTGAAGGACTTTATTCGAATGGCAGAATCATCATTCGAATAAGACTATTTTAAAAACAGAGGCTCGTGAAAAAAAAAGTTTATAGAAACTGATTTTGAATGCATCATTTAAAAACACTTTTCATTTTAAAACCAATTCTTATTTTTCTTTCAAAAACATAGAGATATTAAAGTGAGCTCCGTACAAAAAGATCCTAAGTCCTAAAGTTATTCTTATGCGATCTTGGACTTGGTCTTTCTATCATCTTCATTTTTGTCTTCACGTTTATTATCATCAAAACAAAATCCTCAAAAGCATATGTCCAATTACATTCTCCCCCTTTTTGATGATGACAAACTAACATTTGAGAAAAAGAATTATTTATATAAATTGGAATTCACAAAGTTGTTTAGAGATACTTACTCCCTCTCTTTTTCCTAAGAGGTGATTTATATCAGAGATGTGCACAACAGCTCCCCCTTACTTTTGGAATCCAATTTCTATTTTTGTCTTACCGAACTTTTACTTTTTCTCCCCTTGATTTTTCTCAAACAAAGAATTCAAGCTTTTTCTCCCCCTTTTGTCATGATAAAAAAGATGGGGCAAGAGAAAGTATAAAGCTAAACATAGTATATTCCATTTAAACAAAATGTTTTATTTCATAGCATACCAGAATAGCAGCAGAGTATAATTTTATAAATTTAGCAAGATAAGCACAATATTCAACACATGAGCAAAGATAAATTCATTCATTAAACAATTAATTGCATTTTATTATCATCAAAACAATCATTACATTTACCAAGAGAATTACTTATATTTAATACCACTTGTTATTAAAATGTAAACACTCACTTGTTACCAAAATGTAAAATATTTACCACTTGTTATCAACTTCTTATAAATCTACCATCTATCAAGAGAATCATAAATATTTTTACTTTGATAAAATATGCTATAGGGATCAGAGCATTGTATAGAACTAACATAATTTACCCTATATGCAATGAAAAAAATCCAATTTGGTACTTTTGTCATTGCTAAGCATGCTACTCATGTGAGAGAAAATATTTAATTATTTAAGATCAATTAATCAACGAGTATCATACAATCCATATAGAATATCATAATTGCTTAGGGATAGAGATACTTATTGAATTAGATAAAGAGAGATGCTTCTTTGTAATGTTCTTCGTTTATTAGACCTTTAAGTTTGAACTTTCTTCTATTCAGTGTTCCATTTCAATGTACTTGAAGAAAGTCTCCTCGTGTCCTCTTCATTCATTTTCCTCAAGTTGAATAAATTTTCATTTAAGTGTATGCTTGAGGTAGTTATCATCCTACAATAAAATTTAAAGAACTTTCCTTGGTATCCATTAATTTTTGGATCCATAGAGGTTAGCCAAACTCATAAGCCAATAATCATTCAAAATAAAAAATAGCAAATGAGTTCACAAAGGCAAAAGATATTTTATTTATTAATTTGTCCAAGTAACCACTTGTTTGATACCACTTGTTGCACTTGTTATCACGTTTATATATTTATCACAACAGTAGCCAGTTACATTTAGTTAAGCATTCAAAAAAAGGAGCAAAGATGATATATTTATATAACCCAAACGTCGTAACCATTTTCCAGACGTTTATTCGAATAACTACTGATTTATTCGAATAGATTAGTTTATAAAACATGAAATATTCAAGGCTGAAATATGGTTATTCGAATACTCATAGTAGTTATTCGAATAGAACAGATATCAAATAAAAGGACTGTGGTTGCTGGAGTCAGGTTATTCGAATAAATTTGGCATTATTCGAATACGATTGATATGCAACACAATTTTTAGAGCAACTGATTTGTGTTTATTCGGATAACCATAGGTTTATTCGAATAAACCTATCAGAAATATATTACTAAGCACGTTCAGAGATGGAATTTTAAAAGGGAAAGCATATCCAAAGATAGTGTACTTACTAGATATATTATGGGATAATTTTATCCAAAAAAAAGTAAGTCCAAGCTTCATGAAGAGCAAGAAGGAGAGCTTGGAATAATTTTCGGTCTTGTGCTTGCAGTAGCCACTTTCAAAATGTCAAAGACAACTCTTGACTTTCAAGCACACCTGCAACACAATTTTAATTTTTAACCTTTGGTACCCAAATTTTCTTGGGTCCTTGAGTGTCAGTTTTGGGTATTCTACCCTTTGGAACCCAAACCATTTTTGTCCCAATTTTTGTGTTAACATTCTTTCTTGCATTGCATGTTGAAGCACTGTGACCCTTCTTTCCACAGTAAAAACATTTAATAAATGGACTACTAGAAGTACTTGAATAAACAAAGAAATTTTTATAAGATTTATGCTGATTTTTCGGGTTATAACCAATTCCAGCTTTTTCAAAAACAACCCTTTGTTTTCCTAATATGATATTTAGATTATCTCTTCCTAAAGTGAATTTAGCAAGAGTATTCTTTAAATCTTCAATTTCTTTTTCGAGCAAATGACATGAAGAACAAGATGAAGAGGTAGAAGCGTGTGAGGAATGAGATGAGCATGCATCGATGATTCCCAAAGTTTCATTTTCTATTTTTAATTCTTCAATCTCTTTATTTAGAATAAGAATTTTATTTTCTAGAGAGGAGATTATTTTCTTAGAAGAAAAAATTTGTTTTATGAGTTTTAAAGATTTGTTATGTAACTCTTCAAAAGCATCTTGTAACTCATCATAAGAAGGCAGTAGTGTAGAGTTAGAACTAACCTCATTTTCGCTTTCTTCTTCTTCTTCCCCTTTAGCTATGAGACATAGTTGAGCTTCTTCGCTATTTGAGCTGTCAGTTGAATCTATGTCGTTTTCATCCCATGCTATATAGGCCTTTCTTCCTTTTCTTTCCTTGAAGGGCTTCTTTTCAAATTTTTCTTTCTTCTTTTAGTAAACTGGGCATTCCATTTTCATGTGGCCAGACTTGCCACATTCATAGCAAGTAGGAGTTGATGAAGCTTCTTCGCCTTTGTAATAAGTCTTCTTCGGAGGGAAGGGAAGTCTTCTTTGCATTCCCTTTTTCCTGAGAAATTTACCAAATTTTTTAACTAACAGACTAAGATTTTCTTCGTTTACCTCAATCTTTTCTGAGCTTTCTTCATCTTCTTCATCATCATTGTCGATTGTTGAGGAAGTGGCCTTGAGCGCTATCTCCTTTTTATTTTTATCGTTTTCTTCGCTTTGACTTAATCTGCTCAGTTCTAGTTCATGCTCAAGAAGCTTTCCAAAGAGGGTAGCCAAAGACATTGCTGACAAGTCCCTCGATTCTGATATGACTGTTACTTTGGGTTGCCAAATCCTGCTAAGACATCTCAATACTTTGTTAATCAAATCTTCATTAGTAAAATTCTTTCCTAATGATGCAAGATGATTAACAATGTGGGTGAACCTCTTTTGCATTTCTTGAATGCTTTCTCCTTGGTTCATTCTAAACAATTCATATTCGCGAGTTAGAGAATTGATTCTCGACCTCTTAACTTCACTAGTACCCTCATAGGTAACTTGTAAAGTGTCTCACATTTCTTTAGCAGTTTTGCAATTTGAAATTCTAAAGAACTCATCATATCCCAATGCAGTAGTAATTATATTTTTTGCTTTTAAATTATGTTGGACTTTTCTTTTGTCTTCATCAGACCATTTATTTCTTGGTGTTTCGGTCCTTACACCATTGACCTCATGTGTGGGCACAAAGGCGCCGTTTTCAACAGCATCCCACACATCTAGATCAATAGCTTCGATGAAGATTTTTATTCTTTCCTTCCAATATGCATAACCATCCCCATTGAAAAAGGGTGGTCGATTTATGGAAGAGCCTTCTGAAAAACCATTTGAGGAAGCCATGTTCTCTTGAAGCTGCTAAGCTCTTTATACAAGAGTCTAGCTTTGATACCACTTATTACCCAAGTGGCTTCCAGTACTCAAGAGAGGGGGTGAATTGAGTACAAAATTTTTCACAAAACCTCTATTAATTAAAATATAATTATTGAAACTTATTAAATAAATGCGTAGAAGAAATGATATGAAGAAAAGAAGTATTAAGAACTGCAGAAAAATAAAAGTGCAATAAAATAAAATTGCGTAAAGTAAAGAGATTAAGAAGAGAAGCAGGCACTATATTTATCCTGGTTCGATCACTAACCTACTTGTGATCTACGTTCAGTCCCCGAAACACAGTTCGAGATTTTTCACTATTTAATACAAGCTTAAAAATAGGTGCTTGTAACCTTTACACAATAAAGCATTTTTCACACACAGGGAAACTCTACCCTTGTGGTAAAGCCTCAGCCTGCAGGGATACCTCACCCTTACACAAACCTTAGAGGGATACCTCACCCCCTTTGAAGGAAACCTCACCTTCTTTACAACAAGGGATACCTCACCCTTTTACTGAGGGATACCTCACCATCACAATACAGTATATCAGAGAAATAGATGAAGAAGAGAAACTCTCACTCAGAGTAAATTATATAAATTGAAGTGCTAATGGAGCGCTCACAGAAATATCTCAAAGTTTAATCGAAAATTAAGCGTAGAAAATAATTTCACAAGATAGAGCAATCAGAAAAAAAATAATCAGAGTATTAGCCAATTTTAGAGAGAACCCAAGGCTTCTATTTATAGAGAAAAACCAAGAAAACAGTCGTTGGGGAGTAATTAATACTCAGTTTTTCAAAAACACGTTTCCATATCAGTGTTCGTAGAACCCGTGTTTATTCGAATAGATGAAGCTTTTATTCGAATAACACTGTTTGTGACACTTCGTAAAAAGCCAGCTGATATGGGTTATTCGAATGACCTTAAGTCTATTCGAATAACTCTTTAACAAATAGTTTCTGAAGAGCTAAGTGTATTCGAATAACTACTGAGTTATTCGAATAACTCTTTTAAGAGAAGCCTTTCTGGAGGTCCTGTTATTCGAATAGGAATTGGTTTATTCGAATAAAGCTTTAAGAAAACAGAAGCTTTGAAAAACTATTATTCGAATAACATTTTAGAAAACAGAAAACAACTGAAGGACTTTATTCGAATGGCAGAATCATCATTCGAATAAGACTATTTTAAAAACAGAGGCTCGTGAAAAAAAAAGTTTATAGAAACTGATTTTGAATGCATCATTTAAAAACACTTTTCATTTTAAAACCAATTCTTATTTTTCTTTCAAAAACATAGAGATATTAAAGTGAGCTCCGTACAAAAAGATCCTAAGTCCTAAAGCTATTCTTATGCGATCTTGGACTTGGTCTTTCTATCATCTTCATTTTTGTTTTCACGTTTGTTATCATCAAAACAAAATCTTCAAAAGCATATGTCCAATTACAGCTGGCACAACATTTTATCCCCACTTTTATGCCACAATACCCATTGAACTCCTCTGTTGAAAATTCCCAGTCCAGAGAGAAGTTGGAAACTATAGAAGAGAGACTGCGAGCCATAGAAGGGGCAAGTAGCTACAGTCTCCTTGATGCTTCAGAACTCTGCCTTGTCCCTAATGTGGTGATCCCACCGAAGTTCAAAGTTCTAGATTTTGATAAATACAAGGGGACCACTTGTCCAAAGAATCATCTGACCATGTACATTCGCAAGATGGCTTCGTGTGCTCACGATGACAAGCTGCTGATTCATTTTTTCCAAGACAGCTTGACTGGGGTAGCTTCAAATTGGTACACTCATCTTAAGCGTGTCCATGTTCGATGTTTCAAAGACTTGGCTGATGCTTTCTTGAAGTAGTATAAGTACAACATTGATATGACACCAGATAGACTACAATTGCAGAATATGGCTAAGAAGGATGTTGAAACCTTTAAGGAATATTCTCAGCGATGGAGAGAAATGGCTGCTCAAGTAGAGCCCCCATTGACAGAAAGAGAAATGGTGGTCACGTTCATTGACACTCTGCAACCACTCTTCTATGACAAAATGATAGGGATTGTGTCATCAAATTTCTCGGACATGGTCATCATCGGAGAAAGAATTGAGGGAGGAATGAGAAGTGGGAAGATCGTTGAAAGTTCAACAAGAATATTTAACGCCAAGAGGCCCTCGATGGGGAAGAAAAGAGAAGGAGAAACCCATGTTGTCACCTCTGATCAAAGAAATTTCATCCAAGGGAGATATAGCCAAACACCAGTGAACCATCAACCATTTTTCCAAACCTCTTTCACACCTTACCACCCATACTTTCCTACTACCCCACCGATTCCATATCCCCAGCCTTATCACCTCCATGTCGCCAATGCTTCACACGTCCCTTATCCTCAACCTCACCACCCAATGAGGCCTCACCAAACATCATTTCCTACTCAATACCAGACACTTCCTACCTTACCGCCTCAAACAACCCAATCATGGACACAAAACTCAAACACAAACCAAAGAAAACCATCAAATAACCAAGAAAGGAAGCTTGCCAATCTCGACCCAATCCCTATGACCTATACCGAGTTACTACCCCAACTCTTTTGTAACTTTCTCTTGGCTCCTTGCCCGACGAAGCCAATGGAACCCCCATACCCTAAAGGTTTTGACCTAAATGCCAAATGTGATTACTATACGGGGGCCGCAGGCCATTCCATGGAAAATTACAAAACGCTGAAGTTTAAGGTGCAAGACCTAATCGACGCCAAGTGGTTGAATTTCAAAGCAAATACTCCTAGTGTGGGCCATAACCCTTTGCCTAACCATGGGAATCCTACAGTTAATGCTATAGAAGAGTACTCTACCCAGCTGCTTATAAGACGAGCGGCAGATGTCAAAACTCCCATGAGGGCCATTTTTGAAGAGCTGTACAAATTCGGGATGATGGAAGTTCAGATTGAAGAAAAAGGGGGCGACGAGAATGAAATAATGTGCAATCTCCATAGGAATGTGGGGCATTCTATTGAGGAATGTGATGAGTTCAGGCAAATCCTCCAAGATCTAATGGACATACAACTAGTGCAAATAGGTCATCTATGTGACAATGGTGCCATAGCCATGGTAGATGAATGTGTTATTCCACAGTTTCAAGAAGGTCAGGAAGCCATAAACTCTCTGGTCCCTTCCCTTGCTAACCCGGCTATCAAACCGTTGGTTATCTATTACACTGCAAGTGTGCCTTCGCCAACTCCATGTGGCCCGAGGCCCATCACTATTCAAGTTCCTAGTCCTTTTCCATTTAAGGACACCAGAGCAGTACTGTGGAATTATGATGTATAAGTCTTTGGAAATAATCTCACAAACGATCAGCCAAAAGTTACATTTTGTTCGACCTTTAGTGTCACTAATATATCGAGGATTGGAGGGATGACACGAAGTGGTCGCATTTACACTCCTGATGAATTGCGAAAGGGGCAAGACGAAGAAGAAAAGAGAAATTACAAGGGGAAGAACAAGATAGGAGAGACTCCCATGGAGAATGATGTGAAAGAAAAATGAGGGTTGACAAAGCCAGATGAGTATAAGAAAGAGGTATCTGATGAAGAAGTTTGTGAGTTCCTGAAGTTCATCAAGCAAAGTGAGTATAAGGTGGTTGATCAGTTGAATCGCACCCCTGCAAGGATATCTCTCTTGTCCCTGTTGATGAATTCTGAGCCGCATAGAAATGTGTTGATGAAGGTACTAAATCAAGCTCATGTTTCTCATGACATCACAGTTGATAAATTGGGTGATATTATTGGTAACATTACTGCTGATAATTATGTTACTTTCACTGATGATGAGATACCTGCTGAAGAGATGGGGCACACTAAGGCGCTGCATATTTCCGTCAAATGCCAAGATCATATAATGGCTAGGGTGCTCATTGACAATGGTTCCTCTTTGAATGTAATGCCAAAATCAACTCTCTCCAAGTTGCCTTTTGATTGAACTTACATGAAGCCAAGTACAATGATCGTGAGGGCTTTTGATGGGACTCGAAGAGAAGTAATAGGAGAAATAGAGATCCCAGTTCAAATTGGACCTACTACTTTTCATGTACTCTTCCAGGTGATGGACATCTGATGGGATATAATTATATAGTTTCAAACCCAAGTGTAGGTTGTCTTAAGTAATAAATTCTCGGGAGTCCGAGGTCGATCCACAGGAAATTGATGAAGGAAAACTAATTAATTGAGGTAAAGAAAAGATGTGTCACAAAATTAAAGATGATATGAGTTGTTCACAAAGGAAAAGGATTTGCTTGGGTTAGGAGATCCACTCTTGGTAATAAATTAAAGATAAGATTATTTCGTTTTATAACTCAATTGAAATCATGCATAATGAAGATTCCAATCGGAAGATTTAACATTCAAAGTTCAATTATGTAATCATATAATGGTTCCAATAACTATCTACCAATACTTGTAAATCTTCAAAAGCATCCACTTTGTGCCAATCCTATTGTCTACAATGGATCAAGATATTCATTATACAAGAAAAGTTTCTAAATTAATTGGAAACAACATACAACTCATATAAAGATCACATAAAAATATATCATTTAAAGCACAAGAAAGAAATTAATCTAACCTTAACTTATTACCAAGAGCTTCACCTTTTCACCCAAGCAAGATGAAAATTTAGTTACTCATAGACAAGAAGAAAGAAAGAGAGAAGAAGAGAAAGATGAACATAACTTCACTTAAGAACAAGAGAAAATTACAACAAAGGAAGCAATCAACATACAAATATTAAAGTAAAATCTAGACTAACACTAAGTAACACCCTCAAATGATCAGCCATTGCCTCTTTTTATAGAATTAGAAGAGTACAAATAGCCAAAAGAGATGATGGATGATGATAACAAAATGATAAAAGAGATAAATGGTGGGTGGATTCTTGTCTCCGAAATGTTTCCCTTCTGAACTCATGACATGCGTCATTTTTGAGTCAAGTGGTCTTCATGAAAGTTCTAGCACATTGTCTCAGCTTTCCAGAGACACCAAGTTTAGCCAAATCCAATAACCACAGCCCAAGATATGGCCCAATTACTGCTCATGGGTCAGGCCCAACGTCAGCACCTCTGTTCTGACTTCTAAGCCCAATATCACCTTCAAGGAATCCGAACCAGCTTTTGTGTTCTTCATGAAAGTTGTAGATATAGGTCTCAACCTTCCACTGTCAAAATTTCAGAATTATTGAACTCCAATAGCCTGAGATATAGCCTAATGAGTGCATAAAGGTCAAACTGTCAGGTTCAAAACACTAGATTTTGCTTCAACTCCAATTTGAGTTATCCAAACATGTGTTTCTGGTCTTGAGGCCTTCATGAAAGTTGTAGAAATTTATCTTAGCTTAAAAACCAGACCAAAATCACATCCATCGGATATTTGTAACTCAAATTATAGCCAGTTTACTGAAAAAGCCAAGTAAGAAGGTTATACAATGAATGAAATATATTGCTATTAATATGGTTCTTGCTATCAAGTGAATAGTTATTAGAGAATTATCTTAACTTTCCAACAAAATCAGAATCACATTAATCAGATAATTACAACTCAAGTTGTGGCCACTTTACTTAAGAATGCAATCACCCAAGCAATAATTTCTTCAATGATCCAATTAAGCTTAATTTCATAAAATGTGACAAAATCAACTTAATTAAGCCAAATTGAACCTTAAGAAGCCTAGTTAGAGGATTATAAAATGCATAAAATACATTGTTATCAACATCACACCAACTTACAATTGTCTCTTGGGATGACCTTGGATTCATTCCGCTGGGGCGGTACCGTCCACTTTGCACTAGAAAGTGAAATTCATAGTGGGCAATAAACTGGTGATCGTATCGGGTGAGGAAGACCTATTGGTGAGTAAGCTCCCATCAACTCTTTACATTGAAGCTGCAGAAGAAGCTCTTTAAACAACATTCCAAGCGTTCGAGGTCATCAACATTATTTATGTAAAGGAAGGAGCTCGAATTCCAAAACCACAGTCATCTAGTGCATCAATAATGATGGCTAAGGTCATGCTTGAAAGAGGATATCAAAGTAGAAATGGACTGGGAATGAATAAACAAGGCATTGCAAAGTTTCTGCAGTCATGTGAAAATAAGGACAAGTTTGGGTTGGGGTATAAACCGACTAAAGCTGACAAGAGAAGGATCATAGAAGAGAAAAGAGAGAAGGAGTTGGCTAGGTTGAAAAATCGGGAGCCTAAAGCTGAAGGGATCCCTATCTGTGACATCCGACGAAGCTTCCGAAGCGCGGGATTGGTGTTTTTGAACCAAGTGACCATTATCAAAGATGATTAATCCATCTATCATGGTATCAACCTGGTGTACCCTTGCTCCCCAGATGCAGAGCTCAACAATTGGGAGAGCGTTGATTTTTCCATGACCTTTGAAACTGTTTCAAAGTAATTCTGTAATGCTAATCCTATTGCTCTGCCCAAGGCTTTAAGGAGATATTTTGTAAAAACAGGCTCACATGTTTTTATTTCAATATTTGCTATCAATAAAATGCATTTTCGAATTATCTTGCCTTTCAGTTTTTTGTTCAACCATTACATTAGCCTTTATTCATTACCTTTTTTTTTACTTGTGTTGACATCAATAAATGCAGATCTGAAAGTGACTCTCTTGAAAATGACAGTGTTATGACCCCATGATATGATTTTGACCATCCCATTAATCATTTTGATGAGGATAATAATGACAATTGGGAACTCTCTCCTGAGCTAATGAGATTAATAGAATAAGAGGCCAAAGAAATTCAACCCCATAAAGAGTCAACTGAAGTGATTAATTTGGGGACAGAGGATGATAAGAAAGAAATTAAAATTGGCACTTCCATGAAAGAAGAAGAGCGAAACAAGTTAGTTAAGCTCTTATCCGACTATCGCGATGTCTTCGCATGGTCATACCAAGATATGCCGGGCCTAGATGCCAGCATAGTTGAGCACAAATTGCCGTTAAGACTAGAATGTCTTCCTGTCAAGCAAAAGTTGAGACGAATGAAACCAGAAATGTCCTTAAAAATTAGAGAAGAGGTCAAAAGACAGTTTGATGCAGGTTTCCTCGTTGTCGCAAAGTACCCTCAATGGGTCGCCAACATCGTTCCTGTCCCGAAGAAAGATGGGAAAGTACAGATGTGCGTTGACTATAGAGATTTGAATAGGGACAATCCTAAAGACAACTTTCCTTTACCTCACATTGATATTTTGGTAGACAACACTGCTCAACATGCATTTTTCTCCTTCATGGATGGTTTCTCGGGATACAATCAGATCAAGATGGCACCAGAAGATATGGAGAATACTACATTCATCACTCTGTGGGGGATTTTTTGCTATAAAGTGATATTGTTCGGATTGAAGAATGTTGGGGCGACTTATCAAAGGGCGATGGTGGCATTGTTCCACGATATGATGCACAAAGAAATAGAAGTTTATGTGGATGATATGATTGCAAAGTCAAAAACAGAAGAAGATCATATAACCTATCTGCAAAAGCTTTTTGAGCGGTTGAGAAAGTTTAGGCTCAGACTGAATCTCGCTAAGTGCACTTTTGGTGTGAAATCAGGCAAGCTCTTGGGGTTTGTGGTTAGCGAGAAAGGGATAGAAGTTGATCCAAACAAAGTTCGAGCAATCATAGAGATGTCAGCCCCTCGCACTGAAAAGGAGGTTCGTGGGTTTTTGGGGAGGTTGAACTATATTGCTAGGTTTATATCCCAGTTGACTGTCACGTGCGAGCCAATATTCAAGTTGTTGCGTAAAAACCAGACAGTAAAATGGAATGAGGATTGTCAGGTAGCATTTGAGAAGATCAAGTAGTATCTGCAAGAACCACCAGTTTTGGTACCTCCAGTGTCAGGAAGGCCTCTCATCATGTACTTGACTGTGTTGGATGAATCCATGGGTTGTGTACTGGGACAACACGATGAAACTGGTAAAAAGGAGCAGGCCATCTATTACTTGAGTAAGAAGTTTACCAACGATGAGGCAAAATACTCATTGTTGGAACGCACGTGTTGTGCCTTGGCATGGGCGGCCCACCGGTTGAGGCAGTACATGTTGTGTTACACCACATGGTTAGTGTCTAAAATAGACCCGATCAAGTACATCTTTGAAAAACCTGCCCTCATTGGGAGGATTGCACGCTGGCAAGTGTTGCTATCAGAATATGACATTGTCTACGTCATCCAAAAAGCAGTCAAAGGCAGCGCTTTGGCAGATTTCTTGGTTAGTCAACCAGTGGAAGATTATGGGTCTATGTAGTGTGAGTTCCCTGATGAAGATATAATGGCTTTGTTTGGAGAAGAAGAATCCTCAGAAAAAGAAAAATGGACTTTGTTGTTCGACGGAGCTTCTAATTCACTGGGGCATGGAGTTGGGGCCATACTGATTTCCCTTGAAAATAATTTCATTCCAATCACTGCTAGATTATGCTTTGATTGTACGAACAATATAGTTGAATATGAAGCATGTGCCATGGGAATCCAAGCAGTGATAGAATCAAAGGCAAAAGTTCTTGAGGTATACGGGGATTCTGCCTTGGTCATCCATCAGCTAAAAGGAGAATGGGAAACTCGAGATGCCAAATTGATCCCTTATCATGCTTACATCAAGGAGTTAATTGAACAACTTAATGAAGTCACATTCCATTTTATCCCTCGGGAAAATAATCAGTTGGCGGATGCTTTGGCCACATTGTCGTCCATGTTCAAAGTAAGCCATGATAAGGACTTGCCACTCATAAAAATGGAAAGTCGTGACCAACCGACATATTGTCAAATGGTAGAAATGGAGTCAGATGGGAAACCGTGGTACCATGACATCAAATGTTTCATCAAGAGCAGAGAGTACCCTCCAGATGCTTCAGAAAATGACAAAAGAACCCTCAGAAGACTTGCAATGAGTTTCTTTCTAAATGGAGAAGTTCTCTACAAGAGGAACCACGACATGGTGCTGCTAAGATGTGTTGATACAGTGGAGGCAGAGAAAATCATCAGAGATGTCCATGAAGGTTCTTTTGGAACTCATGCAAGTGGACATGCAATGGCAAGAAAGATACTAAGAGTTGGGTACTATTGGTTGACAATGGAAACTGATTGCTTCAATTATGTGAAGAAGTGCCACAAATGCCAGGCATATGCTGACAAGGTCCATGTGCCGCGAGCACCTTTGAATGTTTTAACAGCACCCTGACCATTCTCGATGTGGGGAATGGACGTCATAGGGCCCATTGAACCGAAGGCCTCAAATGGACATCGCTTTATTCTTGTTGCAATTGATTACTTCACAAAATGGGTGGAATCTGCTTCTTATGCCAATGTGACCATGAATGTAATGGTTAGATTTGTCAAAAAAGAGCTGATTTGTCGTTATGGTTTGCCAAGCAGAATTATCACTGACAATGCTACTAATCTAAATAATAAAATGATGAAAGAGATGTGTGAGAGTTTTAAGATTGAGCACCACAATTCCTTACCCTATCGCCCCAAGATGAATGGGGCAGTTGAGGCAGCAAACAAGAACATCAAGAAGATTGTTCAGAAGATGGTTGTAACGTACAAGGATTGGCATGAAATGTTACCATTTGCACTACATGGCTATCGCACGTCTGTTCGTACTTCAACTGGGGCAACCCTTTTCTCTTTGGTTTATGGAATGGAAGCGATACTCCCTATTGAAGTGGAAATCCCATCATTGAGAGTGCTAATGGAGGCAGAATTAGAAGAAGCTGAATGGATCCAAACTCGACTTGATCAGTTGAACCTCATTGAAGGAAAGAGATTAACGGCACTGTGTCATGGCCAGCTTTACCAGAAGAGAATGATGAAAGCCTATGCAAAAAAAGTGCGTCCACGACAGATTCAAGAAGGAGACCTAGTACTCAAGAAGATTCTTCCCATTCAAAAGGATCATCGAGGAAAATGAACTACAAACTATAAAGGACTTTATGTCGCGAAAAAGGCTTTCTCGAGAGGAGCTTTGATTCTCACAAACATGGATGGCGTAGATTTACTACTTCCTGTAAATTCGGATGCAGTCAAAATGTATTATGCTTAAAAAAAACACCAAAAAAAAACTAAAAAAAGAAAAGTGGCTCGCTAGGCTGAAAACCTGAAAAGGCGGTCTAGGTAAAAATTAGAGCAACCTGCTAGGTTGAAAACTTGAAAAGAGCGACCTAGGTAAAAGTTAGGGTCAAAGATGGTTTCTGACACATCCGGAGAAGTGGAGTCGCCTCGAGTCACAAACTGGGGCAGTTTGAGTTTCTTTATGCCAAACTAAGGCAGTTTGAATGGAAGGTCTTGTCATGAACGCTCTCAATGTGTGAAAACTGGGTCAAATCATGTTCTCGAAAATAGAAAATGGGGTGTTTAAGGTCTTATACATGGGAAATTTGCACTGATCATCCTAGAGAGCATCGCTGGAAGAGCTGGGAAAATCTACTCCAACATTCTTTTGTAAACCTTTTAATTCTAACATTTGTGGTACCGCCTTTCATGTAGTGTACCTTCCCCTAATGATAGATCATTTTCGTTGCAACCCATTGTTGATTCAAATGCATTTTTCATGGTAGTTTTATAATGAGATGTGAAACATGTGATCATATTGCAAGAGCATTCAGTTTTGTTTTAACAACCTTGAAAGGTCATGGGGAGTGCGATGAATTTCCTGATAAGAATATTGATGAGAAAAAAAAGAATAACCAAGCAAATCATAAAACAAATTTTGTTACTGTTCAACCTTGATCATACTATGGGAAGAAGCCCTTAAGGGTGTTGTGGAACCAAGTGCATCATGCATCATATGCACTGTCCTCAAGCATCACATCCATTACATCATCATGCATCTATTGCACCATGCATCATATCATGCATCATTTACACTGTCCTCAAGCATCACATGCAAAAACAAAAAAACAAAAAAAAAACCTTTTTGTAGATCTCAGGGCCTTATGCCCATCCTTTTTAGTTTCTGGGTCCCCGCGCCCATCGCTTTTAGTTTTTGGGTCCCCGTGCCCATCGTCTTTTAGTTTTCGGGTCCCCACGCCCATCGTCTTTTTAGTTTTCGGGTCCCTGCGCCCATCGTCTTTTCAATTTTGGGTCCCCGTGCCCATCGTCTTTTCAGTTCCGGGTCCTTGCGCCCATCGTCTTTTAGTTTCCGGGTCCCCGCGCTCATCGCCTTTTCAATTTCGGGTCCCCGCGCCCATTGTCTTTTTAGTTTCCGGGTCCCCGTGCCCATCGTCTTTTAGTTTTCAGGTCCCCGTGCCCATCGTCTTTTTAGTTTCCGGGTCCCTGCGCCCATCGTCTTTTAGTTTTCTGATCCCCGCGCCCATCGTCTTTTCAATTTCGGGTCCCCGTGCCCATTGTCTTTTCAGTTCCGGGTCCCCGCGCCCATTGTCTTTTTAATTTCGGGTCCCCGTGCCCATTGCCTTTTCAATTTTGGGTCCCCGTGCCCATTGCTTTTTCAATTTTGAGTCATCGACCTATTGCCTTTTCAATTCCGGGTCCCCGCACCCATCTGCCTTTAGTTTCCAGGTCCCCGTACCCATTTGCCTTTTCCTTTTTGGGTCCTTGCACCCTTTGTCTTTAAGTTCTGTCAAGTTTCGGCGGATACCCGACTCCGCAAGCTTTTTTCTTTTCAGGGCCCTCATACCCTGCATTTCTATCTTATTTTGATGACCATTGTGTCTTGCATCGATCTGCAGAGGAAAATTTTCATGTACAAAATTGAATCAATTCCTTTGCTTTCCATTTAGTCTAAATGTAAAGCAAATGGGGGCAACTGTTGATACCCAATTTTGTCCATAAAATTTTTATTGCTTGGATCATTCAAACATTTTAATTCATAATAAAACAAAAGAAAGAACAAAAAAGAGAGAAAAGATGAATGAAAATCCAAAAGAAAAAAAGAAAAAAATGAAAGGAAAAAGAAGAAATTTGAAAAGTTAAGATGTCTTCTTGTATCACAAAGTCCCATATTGGAGAGACCATGTTCTTTCTCCCTCTCCTCTTCCTATATAAAGGGGTGGTTCTCAATGGTTTTAGCATCCAAAAATTTACACTCTTTGGCTTAATACTAAGTATAAGAGTTAGAGGAAATTATACTCTTGGGCTTAATACTAAGTATAAGAGCTAGAGGACTTTAGTAAAAAATTTTCTCTTACAAGTGAGTTGCTTTTCAAGGTTTGATTTGAAGAGAACGTGTGGGGTCTTGTCAAAACTTCTTTGAAAGATATCATTTTTATACACCTTGGAGGTAAGTTTGCTTATTTTTTCTTATGTTATTATTTTTCATTATATATATATGTGTTATTCATTTTAGCTTATTCATTTATTAGTTTGGCTTATTTATTTATTATTATCATTATTATTTTGTAAACTTTTTCGTTTAAAATTAACTTAATAATAAATTGGGATTAACTGAGTTGTGATAATTATTAATCCTATAACTTTTGGATCATCTAAGTTGTGACAACATGATTCGAACATTTTTCTAAACATTAAAAAATTTGAATGAGTTTTCAAAATAAAAATCTTTTCAAAATTAAAAAACAACCAACTCACAATTATTTTCTAAAAACTACGTGACTTTGAGTTCCTCATTGCACCCGAGGATACGTAGGAGCAGAATTCTTATTCTGTCAAGCCAAAAAAAAATTTATCATAATTTAGTTGTTTCTTTTTTATTTTTTAAAGGGGTAAAATAAATATATTTAAGATTATTAAAATTTGCACAACTAATTTAAGATATCGTTCTTGAAATCGCAGCGAGTAGCTTAACACCTTCACTTTACGCTCGTAATCGACTCCCAAATCCAAACTTTTATTAAAGATCAGTTTTTCCTATTTTAAGGGTTTTTCTAATGTTTTCCCAAATGAAATAAACATTGGTGGCGATTCCATTCATTTTTAAAATCTTATTTTTTATCGGTTGTCCCATCGCGATTTCGGTTGCGACATAACCGATCTTTAACTTCGACCCTATATATTATATCGGGATATCGATTCGGAGAATATCGGGTTCATTCCAAATATACCTAAGAATTTATTCCGTCACTCTTCGAATGTGGGTCGATCTCGTGATCACCCCTACTACTTATAGAAAAGATCTAACCATATTACGTTGTATTTGAAAAGGAAAAAATCTCATTTAAAATGAGTTTATATGCAAAGTGAATAAATAAGAGTGTATTCACCTTTAAGTTATTTAATAAGTTAAGTTATAATAGATTTTAAATCAAATCAATAATTGATACACCTTTAATTTACTCATTTTATAAATAAGTTCATTTTAAAAAAACTAACTCTAAAAAATTAATTTTACACTCAAAGAATAAGAGAATATCCTTAAAAATCAAAAAATAAAAGAAATAAAAAATTATTATTCCAAATATACCTAAGAATTTATTCAGTCAGCCTTGGTTACGTCTCAAACACGGTGAAGATGATGAATAGTGACTAATGAGGCCCACATAACCCACTCCATGAAGGCACTTAAACGAAAAATTATGTCATCTTCCTGACGAGAGTAAAAATTTTCTTATTCTATGATGAATATTAATCATTTAGTCTTTTCTCATTCTCTTTCCCTCTTTTTCTTTTTCAAAACTAACGGCTAAGATCAATCTGAATGAAAAAGCTTTTTATCCAAGAGGATTGAAGAGTTTTTCTGCTTAAACTTCCTCAAGCAAGTACCAAAACAATTAACTTGAAGGAAGAAGGATTTGGATAGTGTCATATTATGAAAGAAAAAATATATTAAAGAAGACCTGCATAACATGATAAATAATTGTAGGTCTTATTATAATTATTGTTGTATCTTTTTTTTTTTCATAACATGATTATTTTATGTTAGTAAATAACATGATAAGATCCTAATCCAAAAAAGAATTACATACGATTAGACGCCACAAAGAAAAGAAAAAGGAATTCACTACTTATGACAAATGGTCCACATATATCTTGTTCCTTTTTTCTTTGATAAACAAAGAAAATGGTCCAGACTTTTATAGCTTAGTATACCTTTCTCTCTTATTTTTCTTCCTATTCACTCTTTAGCCATCATTCAAATAAATTCCTACTAGTTTTCAGTCGTTTTATTACTTTTAATTTGATATCAAAGTATAGTTACATTGTTTTTGCCTCTTATCACCAATTAAGACAACTATTGATGTTGCTACCTACTTGTATCAAATTTTAACAACCCCAAATGATAAAAAAAAAAAAAAGACCCCTTACTTTAATTTAGCATTAATTTTACACAATTATCTAACTCACAATCGAGCAAGGTAGATACCGTGGGAGGCCACATACTTAAAATGTGTTCTCATAAAAATTCAAGCATATATTACAGGTTACTCAGGAAAAGCTTCTAGATGTATTAGTTCCAACTTTCTTTTTGTCACTATTTGCTTGCTCTTTTTCAAGGTGAATATAAAGTGGATGAGGGCAAGTACGTAACCCTCTTTCCCAATCAAAAAACAAAACCAACAACTCCCACTATAGTTAACTTTTGACAAATTGCTTCCCTTCTTTTACCAATTCCTTACTTGTTTTGTCGGTTTTCGTGGGTAACATTATTCTTGTTCTTGACATATCAAAACCACTCCAAATGTCTTATACTGCTTGCTATTGTATTGGCTATTGGTATGAAAGCAACATAGATATGGTTACTTTATTATCTTTCTCCTGTCACAATACGATAAAAGCATAAACTAAAATCATAAGATATTAAACATAATTTCAAGAAAGCACCCCCCCCAAAAAAAAAATCATAAGATCTTATACTGCTGTGCAGTTGTTATTGGTCAGCTGCAACCAAAAAAAAAAAACGATAAATGTAGCTCTCATTCATAATAACCATATTCCATAAAAAAATGTATTAAAAATGATAAAGGAAGTATTAGCATTTTTTCGTTGAATTTGATAAATTAAGAATTATTTTTCTAATTTATTAATGATATATTTAAAAACTAAAATTTAAAATGTTTGTATCAAGTAAATTATTTTTGGGTAAATATATTCTAAATATAAATGTAATTATATTTAATGTAAATATATTTAAATAAGGTGTCAACTAACTCAACTAAGTTCTTTGCAAGTGAATATAATTAGATTTGAAATCAAATCTTACCTTCACATTTCTCTGGCCTCATCTCAGTGTTAAAAAACACTTACTAATTAAAATTTGTATAGTTTCACAAGTTCAAATTATTTATGACAAATATAGTCGAATAAAGTTACTAATCATAAGTTAGTTTTGGATAAATAGTCTTTTTTTATTTTTTTTAATCTTAACAGATCTATTGTGTTAGAAAAAAATCTTTCACTCACAAAAAAAGAGAGTAAATAGACATACACAAAAGCATAAAAAAATTAATGTGATTCAATTTTCACTGCTTATGTTTTCACAAATTAATTCACTAATTTCAATTAACTATTACAACACTAATATTAAAAAATATTCCTCACAAACCCAAATTCCTCATACATATAATCTCACAAATTAATATTTTCTCACCCAAATAAAAACATTAACACTCACAAATTTTACTCACCTTACATGACACCACACATGATGATTTTCCTCCTCTAAGCACCTTCATTTATCTCATGCGGCGGCTGCTCCACAAAACGAAGAGGAGAAAACAAAGCTTTTTAAGAACCATCTCCCATTTTTCCCAAATGCTGTCACGTGCACACACCAGACACCACTCACTTTTTTTTTTTTCTAATCTTATCCAATAAGCTTAATAATAAAAAGCTCAGTCCAAATCAAACACACAACATAATTTCATTTTTTACTAGAATTATAGGTAATGCTAAGCTTGTATTTGAATGAATTTCAATTTATGGTAAAAAAACAAGTTTACACAAAAAATTCTTTTTCACATATGGAAAGCTATTGCAACCTTAATTTTCTCTCATTATCATTGTGCATCTCTTACTTTCGAAATAAAAAAATTATTTATAATTAGTTGACCAACCCATAAAATATAAACTTATTAGTCCATTTATCATTTTAGTTTTTAGTGCAATATGTGCCAATAAAATGTATTAAATGTTAGGGCTATTTTTCATTTGCATAAAAATGATATCATATTATCTGTAATAAAAAATAGAAGTGTAGAGAAGCATGGTTGGGGGAACATGGTCCTTACCGGACCCCTCCATCGGACGTTGTTATAAACTAACCAAATTTAAAAAGGAAAAAGAAAACTTAAACGAAATTACTTAAATTTAAAGGAAGTTATTTTTTTTTTCTGGAAAACTATTTATGCAATTGTGCACAATTTACTCGACAAAGTCTTTAATAACTTTGACCTATCTTTGTTTCCGTTCCCATATAATTCAATTTTAACTGACATGTTATCTTGCAAGTATTAGCAGCAACCTGCAGCACATTCGTTCTAAACCAACCAAAAGAACGTACTACCGCACATTCTTGGTTTTCTAACTCTTCTTTTTATTGTTGGAAGTTTTCTCACACTTGGAACAAAGCTCCGACACCAAATATTTAATTTCGTAGTATTGGTTGCTTGTTTTGTTCACCAAATTGTTGCAAGTGTATTAGCTGTTATAGAACCCCAAAGTTGGTTGGTTATACTCAAAGTCACAACCAATCCAACGTTAATGAATTGTCTGTTTGGTTGGATTTAAAAGACCAAACACTAATAGTAATACATGTTGGGCGAAGTCAAAATTTCCATTGTGGGTGTGTAGGAGGTGCTTACTTCTACCTTTTTTACCCAAATGATTTCATTAGTCAAAGCCACTTTTTCTTAGCATTGATTATTAATAGTTCCCAGTTCCCTGGGGTTTGGGGAATGAGATTGGTACTAGTAGTACATAAATTTTAAGACCATTATTACGCACTTTTAACAAGCTAGCGAGAGAAGGTTTGAAAAAAAATTATTCTTTAAAATAAAAATATCTTGTGAATAATGATCCTCCACAGTCCATATCACTTTATCATAGAAAAAAGTTGTTTTAAAAATATGTCTAGATCTATCCTGAGCTTTGTTGATTCATAAAGAAATCAAATTTTGTCTAAGAAAGCATTAAAATTTTTTTAACGAATGCTCTTAAATTATATATTAGCAATATCTTAAAATATCTAAGGTTTTGTTAACTAATGTTTTTTAAAAAACATTTAATATCCATAATTAAACCATCTTAATTATTTAAAAAAGTAAGTATTACATTTTTTGGTTTTTAATATATTAAATGCTTCTGTTTTTAATTTAATAATTTATATTTTAATTATTTAATTAATGTCTTTAAGATACTTATTAACAAATTTTAAATATTAAAAATAATAACTACTTATAAAAAACATGACCATTTATTCTTCCAGAATAAAAGGTTAATAAGTTTCTAAACTGGTTCTTTACTTTTAACTTTTAAGAATAATAGGTTAAGTCTTAAGGCTCAGTCTAATATACATCTTTTAAAATAAGGTATATGATATATTCTTTATTTTTTATTTAGAATAATCAATTTTATACATATTTTAAAAACAATCTTTTAAATAAAATTATTTACATTGTAGTTTCTAAAAAATTCATCTTTTCTAATAGAGTCATTTTTTCCACCACCACCACCACCATCCTAAAATCCGCCGTGCACCACCCTTTTCCCCACGTCGGCAAGTTGCGGGCTTTGTTGCTAGCAGAGCTCTCCTCCCACCCCGTCATCCTCATGGTAGCTGGATCTGACAAAGGTGAATTAACTTAAAAGAATGGGGGAAGACATGGCGGCTGGTGGAGGTGTGAGATGATGACGTGGCAGTGGCGAGCACTGGCTCGCGGTGGCATGAGTTGCTCTGGTGTCGGCCAAGCTCTACCATAGCGCACCACCACCATTTGTCACCACAAAACCTCACCACCCCGAATCGAACCCCTATCTGCAAA
The DNA here is from genome assembly GCA_029884605.1 of Ormosia emarginata. NCBI lineage: Eukaryota > Viridiplantae > Streptophyta > Magnoliopsida > Fabales > Fabaceae > Ormosia > Ormosia emarginata. The sequence goes on along the minus strand of JAQQTP010000071.1, from coordinate 22,478,068 downwards.
CCCTATAGTCGTCGGCATCCACAACTAGAGCCCTGCCACTAGAGTCGTTGCACCTTTTGCAGTCACACCGCCACAACTCGACCACCACACCAGCTCAGATCTCCAACCCCGACATCACCGACTCAGATTTGCGACAACCACCAACAAATAAATACCCCCATCCTCCATGGTTCGCCACGTCTGAATGGCTCCTCCGTTCAATCCGCAGTCTGCTACTCCAGAGTGAAGAAGATGGAGAAGCCGTAGATCTGTCGCGACCCGAACCTAGTGGTGACTCACCCCAGATCTGTCGCGATAGAGAAGATGGAGAAGCCGTAGATCTCGCGTAGGGGAGGAGGTGATGGAGAAGAGGAGTCGCCACATCATCGCCGGAGAAGGTGAGACGACAGTGGGCGAAGAAGAGATGTCCGACGATGGTGGGTGGAGAAGAGAATGAAGACAAATATTGAAAATTTACAAATATGAAAAACCAGAGAAGCAAGTATTCAGTAATAAATTTAAGTCATTGATAATTTTCAACATTTATTCAACAGTCCAGATTCAAGGTGTACCATACACCCTAACTAACGGGGGTGCATAATAGCCTTTGCCTAAGTCTTGATCCAACTAAGCAAAAGCAAAACGTGTCTTTCCCTTTTACATATCCAGGTTTTTTGGTTCGATATCTGAAGTAGTTTAGGTCAGCATCCTAGAAGAGAAGTACGTTGTAGCCATGCAAATTATCTCTTGTTGATAAAAAAAAAAGTTATAATTAGGGTTCACACTTAGCTAACTCAATTTGTGAGCCTCTTAGAGGTTTGATTTATTAAACATGAAGTTAAGCTTGACCATTTGCATGTACAATTCATTAGCTAGTGAGTTATGGTATGTTAAGAATTTTTCTTACCAAGTTCAAGAAATTCTTAGGTGTTTCTTGAATAATTTTAAATTCTCTTACACATTTTTTTTATTAATATTTTTAATTATTAAATAAAAAAATATTAAATATTTTTTTATTTAATATTATGAAAATTATTAGAAAGATACAACAAAACTCATTAAATAGTACATAGTAAGAAAAAAACTCTTGCTTTGAGAGCATTTAAGAACATAGTTGTACGAATCGGTCCGATCAACTAATTGAACTATTTTTTCCAATGACTCGATCAAACCCAGCCAACCTGGTGACCTACTCGGGCAAGTAATTGACTCGACTTTTTGATTTTTTTTTAATTGAAACTTAAAAAGATGTAATTTCTAAGATTTGAATATTATGCCTAAAGGTCTTTGTCATGAAGTGTATTGTATTATTAGATCATATGTTTATATTTAATATTATTATCAATTTTATAATTTATATTATTATCTAACTAATAAGTTATTATCACAACTTTGGATTTTTTTTATAGTATTTTTTTTATATAATATTTTTTGATTTTTTTAATAATATTTTTAATACACAATAATTTGACCTATGATCGGACTTTTGATATCGAGTAGTTTTTTATATAATATTTTTTAAAAAATTATTTTTATTTAGGTTTTTCTGTTCAATAATTTGACCTGTGATCGGACTTTTGACCTAGTGACACAGCATTCTGATCAGGTTATGATTCAGAAGCCCTTTAGTCCTGAGTCCACTTTTTAATCGCAGACGCAATACTACCAAAAAAATTCAGAAGCCCTTTAGTCCTGAGTCCACTTTTTAATATTCTGATACACTATTCGAAAACTAGGAAACATATTTAGCTGTATTCGGAGCGAGGGTTTTGATTTTTCTTCTTTTATATTATTAAATATATAATAAATTAATTTCACGTGTCATTATTTTTTTTTAATATAATTATATTTTTTATATTATAACTTATTTATTGTGGATTCAATATAATAGAATAAGAAATTTCTCACATTACCAACAAGTAATTGGATGGATGAAAAGTAACTCAATTTTTAATAAGGAGGAGAACACAAATTTAATTCTCAAAAATCGTATTTATTAACAGGGGCAACGTCCCCCACAATTTTGTAATAAAAAAGAAGAATAAATTTCTCATAGTTATAAGAGCAAATGAGAATATCTTAAACTAGAGTGGATAGCTCTCAAACAAGAGTCTCAAACTAGAGTGGATAGCTCTCACCTTCCTTCGTTGGTCCCTTCCTCATATACCCTTTTGTTTTTTCTGTTCTTTCTTTCCCTCCACTCTCTCTCTCTTGTCATATTTGCTGCTTATATTCAATTACACCCATCCTCCCTCTCCACACGCCTGCACAATTTGGGCCGCATGCGAGGCCTCTCCTTGCTTGCTCACCTAGTTTACTCTGTGCCTATGCTTGAGCTTTTTCTGTGCCTAACACCACCACTTCCTGACTTCTCCACTATCTCTTCCCTTTCCTGTTGCACCCTTTGGTTTTTCCTCAACAAATTGGACTGCAAATTTGGTTCCCTAAAGCATACTTGTGCATGAAAGTTTGCAGCTTTAACAAGCTATTGGGTTCTTCTTCTTGTCCAGCTTAATGGGTCTTATCATGCAGTTTATCTCACAAAGCCTTTTCTGGTGTCTGAGCTTCATGGGTTTTCACAGCTGAGTTCTGGTTTTCCCAAAGCCTACACCTTTGGGCTGATAGAAGTCTCTGACTCATTGAGTTTTTTTGCAACACTTTTGAATCTGCTGCAGATTTGAAGGGAATTTGGTGAAAGTGGTAGCTATGGTTGCTGAAGCTTGGATTGTAAAAATGGGTAACCAGGTAAGTACCAATCTCAAGCAAGCCCTTCTTATTGAACCTTCTGCAAAGACAAAACAGAACTCCAAAAGGCAAGATAACAAAGTAATGATAGGCATTCTTTCTTTTGAAGTAGCAAATGTAATGTCCAAAACCGTTCACCTTCACAAATCCTTGTCAGAGTCTGAGATCTCAAAGCTCAGGAATGAGATCTTGAACTCAGAGGGTGTTAAAAACTTGGTCTCCTCTGATGAGGCTTATCTTCTCGAGCTGGCTCTGGCAGAGAAGCTTGAGGAGTTGAACCGTGTTGCTAGTGTGGTTTCCAGGTTGGGGAAGAAGTGCTCTATGCCTGCTTTGCAAGGTTTTGAGCATGTGTATGGGGACATTGTTAGTGGAATTATAGATGTGAAGGAATTGGGGTTCTTAGTTAAGCATATGGAAGGAATGGTGAGGAAAATGGATAGGTATGTTAGTGCCACCAGGAATTTGTACAGTGAAATGGAGGTCTTTAATGAATTGGAGCAAGCGGTGAAGAAGTTTCAACATAATCAGCATGAGGAGAGTAGGAGGGCGTTTGAGCAGAAACTCACATGGCAAAAGCAAGATGTGAGGCATCTAAAGGAGATTTCACTTTGGAATCAGACCTTTGATAAGGTTGTTGAGTTGTTGGCCAGGACAGTTTGTACCATTTACGCCAGGATCTCTGTGATCTTTGGTGATTCTGCTTTGAGGAAGAATACCCTTGGGCCTGGTGGAGGTTCACCACCTATGCACAATGAATGTGGGTTGGTGTCTGGCCAGATTAATGTTCAAATGAGTTCAGAGACGTTGAAACGCAATCATAGCAAGAGAAATGGATGTCATTTGGGTTCAATTGGGAGAACAGCTGTGGAGAGAAGGAGAACTATTAGTAGGCCTCAGATAGATGATATGAGAAGAGGTGAGTTAGCATATCTTCAACCTGAAGATTTTGGTTTTCCATGTGGAACAAGTCCAGGGAGACTTTTCATGGAATGTCTAAGTTTAAGCAGTTCAGTTTCAAAATTTGATGATGATGATCATGTTATTGATTGTGGGGACCAATACAGTCACATATCAAGCTGTCACAGTATTGGGAATAATGTCAAGAAAAGGGAGCACTTGTGCCATTCTGGCGGTCTAGATCATGCTCAAAGTGGTGTTCCTTTCACTGGAGATCTAAGACAAGTCAAATCTGGTGTTCAAAGTTGCTCAACCTTTGGTCCCAAGAGTAGGTTAGCTGTTTATGCTCCTCCTTCCACTCTTGGAGGCTGTGCTCTAGCATTGCACTATGCCAATGTCATAATTGTCATAGAGAAACTGCTTAGCTATCCACATTTAGTTGGCGAGGAAGCTAGGGATGATCTATATCAGATGCTACCAACGAGCTTAAGGTTATCTCTGAAGGCCAAACTTAAGACCTATGTCAAGAACCTGGCCATATATGATGCCCCTCTTGCCCATGACTGGAAGGTGACTCTTGATGGGATACTTAGGTGGCTTATGCCACTTGCGCATAATATGATCAGATGGCAAAGTGAGAGGAATTTTGAGCAACATCAAATTGTTAGCAGGACAAATGTGCTGCTACTTCAGACACTATACTTTGCTGATAAGGAAAAGACAGAGGAAGCTATCTGTGAGCTTCTTATAGGTTTGAATTACATATGTCGTTATGAACAACAACAAAATGCATTACTGGATTGTGCAAGCAGTTTTGATTTTGAAGATTGCATGCAATGGCAATTGCAGTCTGGCACTTCTTTTCTCAATTGAATAAATTGTAAATTTTGAAATCCTCAACATGTTGAGCATTTCCTTGATCTATAATACCATATGAAGACATCATTTTGACACATTATGGAATTCTGAACTTTGTACATTGAGGACTAATATTGTTGAAGACTTGAAAAGTATAGTTGTATTTAATTACAATTTGACTTATAAAGTATATAAGTAGTCATATTTATGAAAGGGGCAAAAAAGTTCATGTTGAACTTGTGAATATGTTTATGTACAGCTTGCTTGTTGGTTAGAGTATGCTTTGTTAGAACTATTATCATGAATAGCAGAGAGAGACTAGTATTGATATCTTAGTCCTTTAGTTGCTGTTGATTTGTTCGTGCATTTACTTCTATTCAATAGTTCTGTATTATGAATTTATGATAAAGTCATGAGGTCTAAGTTTCTTGCCTGCCCGTTCATGCTCCCATTAACTTGTTTAGGTGGTTCATTGTGCCAATTCAGAAAGTGAGTGCCTCTTCATTAGAGGGCATATTCTTGATGCGTGTGGAAATTTTGAATTGTGAAACTTCTGCTTAGAATGAAGGGGTTAAACTAGGCAAAAGTAGTACTTCAGAAGGGAAGCATTACATTGTACAAGATTCTGTCTGTCTATCGGTTACAGTAAACTGGCTTTGCCTGATTCACAGGATGGGAATCGAATCCCAGACTTTCACCTTTAGTGGGATTGGGAAATACCATTTGAGTCCCAGCTCATTGGTTGGTGAAAATAATGTTACCCACATCAATTTATACACACGTCATCTAACATTTGTATAATTTTTATCATCTGATTATATCTAGTTCCATATCATTTTAAGCATACTTGTTTTTTTATTATGTCGAGGTGATGTGCTTGGTGCGGATGTGCAGCAATCATTATTCTAGTCGTTAAATAACTAATATTGGGTTTAAAACATCTTTGATTCTTTTCTAATTTCTTAGGAAATCTGATATATTTGTACAACAAATATATATTTGAACTCGTCAAGTTGTCTTTGGATGTCATTTATAGGCTAGATTACGATATACAAACTCTCGGAAAATTGAATTAACAGTTGCATTTCACATTCTTAGAGAGATTTAAGAGCAGTAATTCTACAAAGATGTTATATTTTCTGTTATTCCAGAAAAAATAAATAAAGAAATTGTCTGCCAACATATTGGGATCTAGATTTAAAATCGATAGAGAATTAGCATATATTTTAAGAAAATTAACATTCAATCACCTTAAACTTTGACTTAGTTGTAAATAGTTACTCTAAACTTTCAAATCATTTAATTTAGTCTTTAAACTATTTTAATTTTTACAATTATTTCTTCATCCAATTTCAATCAACTGACAAATGAAGTAATGTGTCACATACAAGTACGTAAGTCATTAATTGACATGATAAATAAATCATTAATGATTCATGTACTTGCAAGTGATGCACAAGAAATTCTTGATACGTTACTTTACTCAAATTATAATACGTGATATTTATAATTGTACATATTGTTGGATCAAAAAGTAAAATGTTATTAAATTAAATATAACTTGTTACAAATTTGTCTAGAGTACTATTGTGAGAGTATTTTAGAATTTGTAATGTCCTATTAGTCAACTAACTTTAGATTGGACGAATTACGAAAGATTAATTGAAGGAATTAATGTAATTTAAAGACTAAATTAGAAAAATTAAAAGTTTAAAGTAACTGTTTACAAATGAGTAAAAAATTAGTGTGGTTGAATGTTATTTTTCCTACATTTTAAGTAGAGTACATGTCTATTTTAGTTTTGAAAAGATGTAAGTGTCATTATTAAGTTGGTCATCCATTTATCAATACTATTAAATTGGTCCTTTAATGTCAATTTTATGTCATTCAATTGGTTTTTAAAAATGAAATTGATGACATTTAATTATAATTAAAGGACAAATTAAATGTTTCAGATAAATGGAAGATTAATGTAATATTGTGTATAACTTTGGAGTATTAAATTGGATATTTACTTTTAAGGGTTGGACTACTTTATGCCAAGGGGTTTTCATAACCTCAACTTAGAAATTAATTTTTATATTAAAATAATAATAAAAATAATTATGATTTCGGGCTAATTCATGTTGTGAAAGAGACAAAAAAGAGTATAGAAGTACCTACTATTATTTATTATTATTTACATAGAATTCATCAATTATGATTTCCTTTTTTTTTTTCTCTCTATTAACATAACCCTCTCGTACATGAGCTTCTAATGGTAGTAAGAATCTTAAGTGGAATGCATTTAAACTTCCGCACCAACTTAGGAAAATCACATGACAGCGTTGCCTTGAAGTGGTACAGCACAGCTGTTCTACCATTCTGTCATGTGACATTCATTTATAACCAATCTGAATCTTCATTAAGTTCTGCCTGATTTTGCTTCTCATCGTTACACGACCCCCACATATTCTGAATCTTCATCAATATGGGCACTGTTAGTTGTTAGAATTTTCAAATTTCTACTATTGTTGGGTAAAATTGTTATTTTGTCATGTTAAAAATGTACTGTTATATTTGTAATTGATTTAATATATCTATTAATTACTTTCTTCGATTTATTTCAAGTATCTCTTTGATGCAAAATATAATTTAAAAAATATTAAATTAAATCTTAACTGTAGAAATTTTTTATTAAACTACATTTTATTCATTTCAATTAATTATTTTATTTTATCATATTTATTTAATTTTTATGAGTAGTTGAGATTATTAAAGTATAATGGTAAAGATAAAAAAATAAATAATATTTCATTGATATATGAAATCGATACTTATAATAAACCAAAATTTTTTCACCAATGTAATACTTAAAATGAATCAGAGAGAGTATTAATTGGTTTAGTTTAGTAAAATCAGTGTAGGGTTTAACTTGACAAGTTTTTTATGGGAAGTTAGGTTATCTATATATGGCTAAATTATCTCTGTACTACTATATAATCCTAACATATTGTGACTCTTCAACTTATTTGAGAGCTACTCTTTTCAAAATGGCTATAAAGTTTGGACACCAAAGCCAATTAATGTCAGCATTTCCCTTGTATCAAAATTGATTAATCATGAATGTGGGTGCTGGAATTCTCGGTTAGTGAACTTTTTATTCTTGCCTTTTGAAGCACAACAAATTCTTCAAATACCTTTGCTAGTTCATCAGCAAGACGATAGGTTCATTTGGAGACCAAATAAAATAGGCTTTTTCACTGTTAAAGCTGCCTATGGTTTCATTAAAAAGGAGGCAAAAATGCAACAGGCCCAATGATCTGATAACAACAATGATCCTATTTATTGGTTTAAGCTGTGGAAAATTAAATCAATCCCGTGTCACCTCCATTTGGCTTGGAAGATCTTGCACAATAAGCTCCCACTGCGTGGGTCTCTTGTTAAACGAGGGGTTCATTGCACTCCCTTATGCCCTATGTGTGATGGTGCGGTGAAAACTATAAATCACATTTTTATGGATTGTACTTAGGCAAAGATTGTGTGGTTCATATCTCCTTTGGGCATTCACTTTGACTCTTATTCTCCAGCTAGAGTGGATTTTGCTGATTGGCTTCAAAATTTAATTTCTAATGGAGATGATGACTTTGTTGAGTTGGTAATTACTACTTGTTATAGTATTTGGTTTGCAAGAAATAGAAAATGCTTTGACCAAAAAGAAACTGAACCTCTGGAAGTGATGAAGACGGTAGCAGAGTTTAAATCATCTAGGGACTTTTTTATACAAGGTCATAATTTGCAAGCTGATGAGCCTATCCTACGTTGGTCCCCTCTTGGAATTGGATTTTACAAATTGAATGTAGATGCTGCTGGCCCAAACAACGATTCTTAAGGAATTGGTATTATCATCAGGGATGAGTTTGGAGAAATTACAGCTGCTTCTTCTAACAAAGTTTTGGCTCTCCCAAATTCTGATATTGCGGAAGCATTAGCACTGAGAATGAGTCTTCAATTTGCACTAGACATGGGCTTCTTTAAATTACAAGTTGAATCTGATTCCCTCAATGTGATTACAGTTATAAATTCTGGTTTGCAATGCTTTTCAAACATGGATTTGCTCATATCAGATTGCAAGAATATTGGTCTCCATTTCCACAGTTTGTCATTTTCTCATATTAGGAGACAAGCTAATCAAGCAGCTCATCTTTTAACTAAGTTTACTTCATTGAACTATGGTCATATTTGGATTGAAGAAAATCCAGATTGTATCTTTTCAGCCTTGGCTTCTGATTATTTGCCAGATTCTATTGAATAATATATTCTCTTTTCCCGTAAAAAAAAAAAACTTATTTGAGAGCAAGAGTTGAGTATAGTCTTTCAACCTTACACATTCGGACAAGGGTTTTGGAGTTGCTTTCACCATGATTTTAACAAATAAAATCTAATTGGTGTTGCCAATGTGTTAAATGGAAGGGAGTCGAGTTCTTTAAATATATGATTTTAAGTTTAATTTCAAGAGTTATGTATATAAAAAAAATTTTGTTAGAAAGAGTTTATACTTAGTTGCTTAATTATATTTTAAGAAATTAATCTCTCACTTATCGGATAGAATAATACTCTAAAAAACCTAAAAAAATCAATTTAATTGATCTTCTAAATATCATATAATTGTTAGTTTGTTCTCACAATCGGTATCCGAGTTAAAATGTATAATTTCAGGACCTAAAGGATTTTAATTGCATATGGTTATGTGGTTTGCTTCTAGAATTTCTTAATCTGGTAATTTTTTCATTCAAAATGGAATTAGATACCGTAGGGCTTTTACATAATACACTGAAACAAATCCGTTAGTGATATTTACATTGATTCGTGAATTGTGGATAGGGGTGGAAATAGGAGAGCATAACTCGGGTTGCAAGAATTATCTTGGGCTGAAATTTGGACATTTGAAAGTTAAGACCCAGATCTAAAACTTTCATGTTGAACACAAAACTTGATTCGGGCTCCTTGATGGTGATATTGGGTCTGAAAGTCAAAACAGATGTGCTGAAACTAGGCCTGAACAGTTTGTAGTAATTAGGTCATATCTTGGGCTGTAGGACGAATTTTTGGGTGATTCTAGAGCCATTGGAAAGCTTAGACAATTTCCTAGAACTTTCATGAAGACCACTTGGCTCGAAAATGACGAAATCAATGACTTAAGTAATGAATGATTTCGGAGACAAGAAATCTCAATGATTTTTCACTCTTATCCTCACCATTTGGCATTCTCCACTCATTCATCCACTCAGTTTGTACAAGTTAAGGTTATGCTTATTTATTGTTTTTATTTGTTGTAATTTTCTCTTGTTCTAAATTGAAGTGATGTTCATCTTTCTCTTCTTCTCTCTTTCTTTCTTCTTATCCATGAGTAACTAAATCTTCATCTTGCTTGGGTGAAAGAGTGAAGCTCTTGGTAATGAAATAAGGTTAGATTATTTTATTTCTTGTGCTTAAATGATATATTATTAAATAAACATTATATGTGTTGTATTTTGTTTCCAATCAATTTAGAAACCTTCTTTGTTAATGGAGATCTTGATTTATTGTAGACAATGATAGGATTAGCACATGAATGCTTGAACTCATTTACAAATGTTGGTAGATAATTAAAGGAATCATAATATGATTACATATATAATTGAACTTTGAATGTTATATTTTTCGATTGGAACCTCCGTTGTGTGTGGATTTCAATTGAGTTAAAAATAGAAATAATCTTACCTTTAATTTATTACCAAGAGTGGATCTCCTAACCCAAGCAAGCCCTTAAATTCATTTGTGAACTTATTTTATTACTTTTGGTGTTGTGACAAATCATCTTCTTACCTCAATTAATTTTTCTTCATCAATTCCCTGTGGATCGACCTCGGACTCCCGAGAAATTTACTACTTGAGACAACCTGTACTTGGGTTTGCATCTTTAAATCTCGCAGTCATAAAATAATCTGACGTAGATCTCCTATCATTAATACTTCCTGGCCAATCTACATTGATATAACCACAAATATCCAAATGATTATTCTTAAAGAACATAAGTCCCTTTTCCGGGGGCTAACTTCAAGTATCGAATGATTCAAATTACTGCATCCATGTGATCTTCACTCGGACAGTGCATAAATTGACTTACCATACACATTGCATAGGCGATATCTGGTCATGTGTGTGATAAATAAATCAATTTACCAACTAACCTTTGATATATCTCCTTATCAATGGGTTTCTGGTTAGGGTATTCTCCCAGATAAGGATTTTGAACAATAGAAGTGTCAGTAGACTTATAATCCAGCATGCCAATTTTTGAAAGCAAGTCTAGCACGTACTTCCTTTGGGATAGAAATATGCCTTGCTCTGATCTAGCCACCTCAATACCAAGAAAATACTTCAATCCTTCAAGATCTTTCTTCTCGAATTCAGCTGCCAAATGCTTCTGAAGTCTAAATATCTCTTCCTTGTCGTCCCCTGTAATTATCATATAATCAACATAAATTATCAAAGTTGTTACCTTTCTATTCCAAAGTTTCATAAATAAAGTATAATCTGAGTGGCTCTACTTAAAGCCAAATTTATTCATTGCCATACTAAATCGTCCAAACCATGCGCAGGGCGATTGCTTCAAACCATACAGGGCCCTTTGTAATCTACACATGACCTTGGCTTGTGAAGGCATAATGTATCCAAGTGAAATATCCATATATACTTCCTCTTTAAGATTGCCATAGAGGAATGTGTTTTTCACATTAAACTGGTGCAGTGGCCAATCCAAATTAGTTGCTAGAGAAAGTAGTACCCTGATAGTGTTTAGTTTAGCCACCGAAGAGAAAGTCTCCTAATAGTCGATGCCATAAGTTTGCATATACCCCTTCGCCACAAGTCTTGCCTTGTATCTTTCAATGGATCCATCTACTTTATGTTTGATTGAAAAAAACTCATTTACATCCCACTATTTTTTTCTCCTTTGGAAGGGGAATGAGGTCCCATGTCTTGTTATCTTGAAGTGCTTCCATTTCCTCTTTTATCGCCTGAACCCATTTGGAATCCTTTAAAGCTTCTTGAATCTTACTGGAAACCCAAATATAGGAAAATTGATATAATGCCTTGAGTGGGTCTGATAATATCTGAGAAGAAACGTGGTTTGCAATCAGGTATTTCGGTTTGTTCACTTCATAATCTAGAGAGTACTGATCCGACAGTTGTCCCTGATTTTACCTGAAAGGTAGTTTATAACTAGCAAGAGTATCGATCATATTTACAGGAGTATTAGAAAAGCTTACCTCAAGAATATTCTCAAGAGATTGGTCGTTTGGTACTAGAGAGGGGGGTCTTCTCGTTCAATACCTTCAACTAGATTATTATTAGTTTCAACCAACACATCATGGCGCTGCTGATTGTCAAAATCAAAACCCAAAGTGTCCATAATACCTTCAACTAGATTATCATTAGTTTCAACCAAAGCATCATGGCACTACTAATTGTCAAAACCAGAACCCGAAGTGTCCATGTCAATGAAGCTTTGCCAATTTTGCTCTTGACTTAGTATCTCCCTCTAAAGAGGAGAATTGCATGTTGAGGCAGAAAAATATGTTTCAAACTCTAAGAAAGCGACATCTATAGTAACATATGTGCGTTTTGTGGTGGGATCGTAACAACGGTAACATTTCTGGTGTGTAGCGTACCCCAAAAAAATACAACGAAGAGCACATAGATCAAGCTTTGTACATTAATTTTTATGGAGGCGGATGAAGGCCACACACCTAAAGATACAAGGAAGCAATATCAAAATAGAAGGCAGGGGGCCATGTGTGGAGAACGCTTAAAGTAGAGTCTGAAAATCTAACACTCGAGAGGACATTCGATTCAACAGATATACTGCGATAACAACTGCATCAGCCCAAAAGTGACATGGCACATGGGAGCCAATAAGGAAAGCTTGGACAGTCTCCAAAATATGTTGATTTTGGCAACATTATTCTGTTGTGGTGTCTGAGGACATGTAGTTTCATGAACAATTCCATGAACTTGAAAATAATGCTAAAATTCTTAATTAATGTATTCTCCTCCATTGTTTGAGCGAAGAATACGAATTATAGTTGAAAATTGAGTCTAAATTAAGGTATGAACGTCTGAAAAATACCGAATACATCATGCTTATGTCTTATCACATAAATCCAGGTCATGCATGTACAATCATCTACAAAACTCATAAACCATCAAATACCAGAAAGAGTTGAGATAGGAGAAGGCCCCCAGACATTTGAATTAATTAATGCAAAATGAGTATCACTTTTATTGGAACTTAAAGGATAAGATACATGGTGACTCTTAGCAAAAATGTAAGTGTTATACTTCATATCTAAGTCATGTAAGCCGAAAAATAAATTAGGTAATCTGCTTATGCTTGATACCCTACGAATGCTGCATATTGTTGACTTTTCCTGTGCTGAAATCATCCATATAATACAACCCCTCTTTTTTAGCACCATGATCAATGATCTCCATAGTGAGAATATCATGAAGAAGACAAAAATGGGGATATATTAGTGCACAACAGTCTAATTCTTCAGTAGCCTGACCCACCGACATCAATTTATTCGATAAAGACAGAACAAGTAAAGTATTGAACAATGAAAGAGAAGGTGAAAGAGCAACAGTTCCAACTCTTGTAATTGGATATGTAACCCCATTGGCATAAGCAATAGTGGTTCGTCTTGGTGGTGTAGAGTTGACAAAGTCATTAGAATCATATATCATATGGTCGATTGTGCCTGAATCAATTATCCATCCATCATAGTCACGTTGGGTAGCACTAAGTAAAGAAAAACCAAGGTTACTTGAGTCACTAAGTGTTGCAAATCCATCAGTAAGGGTTGGAGCATTGAAAGATTCTACCTGTGGCAGTAGTGATAGTTGTGGTTTTGAATGTGTAATAACAGCACGTCCTAACCTAGTTTTGGCAGCAGCTTCACGTTGTTTTCGGGCCTTGAAGTCATCCTATCAGTCAAGATATTCGTGTAATTTAAAGCAGGTCTCATGTGAGTGTTAGCATTCCCATAATGCGCACAACCCATACCTTCAGATTGAGACTTGGGCTTATTGGGCTTCCCACCACTTGGCCCAAATTTCATATTAGAGGAAGGCATCTTGTGCCCTGCAGCGAGACCATCACTTGCGTTCTAACCAGGTCTGTACGGTATCAACTATAGAAACGATGGCTGGTCAGAGTGGCTTGGTCCTCCACTTTGTCTAGCTTGTCGAGGTCCTCCCCTTGATGCAAGTGCAAAACCTATAGAGATGTCCATTGTCTCTGCCATTAGGACTGTCTATCATACATCCTCTCTCCGAACAAACGTGTATGCCTATTCAACTGTGGAAAACAACTTAATTTGCAGTACATCGCTTTGAACTTTCTCCAACCGATCATCCAGGCCATCAAGGAAGGTATAAACTCGATCCTCTTGTGTAATCAAATTAAATTTTCAAATATCAATGTCACATGCCATAGGGTTTGGTCAGTGGAAATCAATTTCCCTCCACAACCCTTGGAGGTTATTGTAGTACGTCTCAACCGACCCATGTGCTTGTCTAAGTTTGGTGACTTTTCGTTTCACATTTTAAACTTAAGAGGTGTCCGTGCTATCAAAGTATGTGGTAGCAACTGCATCCCATATTGCCTTTGCTGTAGAAAATCGGATAAAATATCCAATCAATCTTGGCTCTATGGAGTTGATTAACCATCCCTTGACGATGGAATTTTCTGTCCTCCATTGTTGGTAAGAAGGGTCCGTTTGTTCAGGTTGTGTAAGATCTCTATTGATATAACTCAATTTGTCTTTGCCTGAGATAAATATCTTGACAATTTGGGACCAAAGAGTGTAGTTGGTGTCGTCTAACTTGATGTCAATTTGTGCAGCGAAAGAGTCATGGGTTGGTATTTGGCTCTGTGTTTGAGGTTGTGTTTGGGTTAGTATTTGGTTCAATCTAGAGGTTAGGTCATCAAGGAGGTTGCTTCCAAAGGACCCACCAATTGGTGGTGAAGTCTCCATGGTGTGCAGTTGAGTTTCCTAAAGAGAAACCCTCTTTGATACCATGTTAACACATAGATAGGTAATAAGGGATTTCTGTATATTCAAGTATATTGTCTCTACACACAACGTTCATTACATATAGCTTATTCAATATGTTATTCAAGGAAACTATAACAACCCATGCCGATATTAAAGGACAATCCCACAGAATGTGTGATATATGGAATACCATAAAATGTGTAATGTATAATCATATGTAAATAAGGAAAGCAAGATCCCTACAATCTCTCATGCCAACTCATGTCAATAAAACATACTCTTCCAAGATGATTTTCTACATATATGCTCGTACTCTTGGCCTATGGGATGTGCCTAAAATATGTACCTGTTGAATCCTATTTTCTTTTAAATTAGGATTTTTTTTAACCAAACTGCCATTAGTGACAAAACAATTTATCAAATTATCATACTTTTGAAACTATATATCAAACTGTTACATTTTTTGCTTATGTGAATTATTTTATTATTTATAATTATGCCAAAATGTATGACGTAAATACATGAAAAACATCAACAAAGATGACATTATCCATGTAATAGCACCAGTGCTGCTGGCATTTTGCACATAATTACGCTATATGTGTTAGCGTTTGTTACGTAATTATGCCATACGTGTTGGCGTTTTTCACTAATAACACCATACATGATGGTGTTACCAATGAATAACATCTTGTTACCCATGAAACTCTCCTTTCCTTGTCTTCCAAAGGACAATGATGATATTTTACGTGTAGCAGTATGCATGGACATATATACCGAGATTGCGCTATTCACATAATAGCGCCAACACTGCTAGTGTTTTCCACGTAATTATGGTATACATGTTGGAGTTATCTAGACAATAACGCCTAACGCATTAGCGCTATTTCATAGCTACTATTGTTGGAAATTTTATTTTTTACAGCATAAAATTTTTTAGTCATTATAGTAGTCATTTATATTGAGAAACTTACTAAAATCCCAATGGACGTAGGTGACCACGATCAACAACATAAGCAGCTGAAAATACTGCAATACTGTATAGGAAACTTATTGAAATACTACAATAAGATGCAAGCACCTCCAATCTTGTGCATGCTATAGTTTGTGGCTTTACAAAGCTCCCTATATAAGTACGCTAAGATTGCAGATCCTCGGTTGTATGTCCCAGCAATGGTAAAGTCTTCCAATAAGAGAAGGAACATTATAAGCACATATTTACCAGAATGATCATGAAATAAAAAATACTCAATTAATCTAAGTATATATGCCCGTGCACACTACTTTACGTAAATATCATCATCGTCCTCTGTAAAAGAAGGAAAGAAGAGTTTCACGGGTAACGTAATGTTATTCACTGGTAACATTATCACTTGTGACATTATTACTGGAAAAAGTTGCTTAATTACGTAGAAAACACTAACACCTATGGCGTAATTAAGTTTTCTACATAATTATGTCATACATGCTAGTGTAATTATAAATAATAAAATAATTTACGTAAATAAAAAGTATAACAATTTAATATATAATTTCAAAAATATAATAATTTAATAAATAATTTTGTCACTAATAACAATTTCGTAAAAAAGCCTTTAAACTCTGTAAGATCAATACATGATAGCAAATGGTATAAAAATTGAATTCATGATCAGTATTGGAACCATTGGCTAATGTACTTTTATTTGGACTGTATCATGATATATTTGAGCAAAAATATTGATTCTTGGGTAAAGTTTCACATTGATTAATGTGGGTGATTACACCAAAAGGGAATCCATTTTTAATTGGTGGAATTTTTTTATTATTTGAGGAATGTCACAATCGTCTGCCCAAAGAGAGTAGGCATGCTTTAGTCTAGAAAATCAGTCTGAGGGGCACGCATTTAGTCTAGGAAATTTGTCTGCCTAAAGGGGATGAATTTTGGTTCCAATAAACAATATGCCTAAATTCCTCTAATGTGATTCCAATTTTCATTGCACATTATGCCTAAAGTGGAATTTGTGATTTTAACTAACTTCTCAATGATAATTTATTTAAGTTGTTTTTATGTAACAAATTGCTCTTACAATTTTAGTCTAAAAGTGATAATTAAGTAAATTTTTTTAAAGTGATGACTCTAAAATTTAAACTCTTAATATTATAAGTATAATTTGCCTGAATCACTAATTTATTTTAATTTGAAGCCATGCTATACGGCCATTTGAGTCATATAATGAATTATTGTTTTGTCTTGTACAATAACCTTTTTCGTGAAGGGTTAACTTGGGCCCATTGATGCTTGTACTCTTACGAAGTTCTTTATTTTACGTACCATATAAATTGTAGAAATTACGGAATGCAATTATTTCTATTTATAGAAGTATATATGTGTTGGCTAAATTATTTGTACACATACATGATAGCTAATTTTTTTCACTAATTGTTTGGTTCCATTTTATAATAAAAACTCAACCTCCCTTCTATTAATCTGTCTAATGTGGGACAGGTATAAGCATGTAATGCAAGCATAGTTTGTTTCCAATTTATATTGAGAAACTTCACATTTTTTTTTTTTACTTATTTGAAGTTGGACTAGCTAGAGTGGTTTTTGCCTCTAATTTATATTGAGAAACTTCATTTCTTTTTCTTTACTTATTCGATATGAGATTAGCATTGTATCAGATATTTTGCCTCGTTTTCTTTTAATTATTTGATGTGAAATTTTAATACTTATTATAAGTGCTTAATTAATTTTAGTTAAAAATAATTTTTCCTTATATATATAAAATTTATCATATAAATGTATAAATGTGTAGGTTGCTGTCCTACATATCATGTGTATATGAATTGCTAACCTATACACATGATATGTAGGTTAGCAACCTACACATTTATACATTTATATGATAAATGTGTAAGTTAACATTTTCTTATATATAAAACTTTAGTTTGACCTTAAAACTTTAAAATCTTTCCCTTTATCGATTCAATTTTAAAAAAAATAAACATTAATAGATATGCAGAGGCGCTAGGTAAAGGATGGGTAAGTGTTTATGCTGGGCGTAGAGGATCTCTTCGGAAGGAATGACTATCAAGCGGGAGTATAGCTTTAATTCAAGTTTCTAATATCCCTGCCTTTTATATCTAATTAATTATTTTGTAATTTGAAACATATTTGATTTCATAATTCATATATGCATAAGTTCTTTGTCGCATGAAAAATCCTTTTAATTAAGAATGCATTCATTTAGGGGGGGAAGAGCTAGCCAAGCCTTACTAGAAAAACAAAAAATCAGAAGACACAAAAAAATGTAAGATCAAAAGATATTACAACATATTGCAAAGAAATGTATAAAAGAAAATGCATTTAATGATTATAATTTACATAGCTAGAAATTATTTTTTTTATGACAAAAGTCAAATAAAAAGCTATCAAAATTCTACCGTAATTTTTTTTTAATCTTTGATAAGATATTTCATAAATATTACTATAAAATTATTTCTCAGATACTATTACGACTAAGACATCATCTCAACAATATATATATGTGTGTGTTGGAAGAAAGAACGAAAATAAAATGAGAGTAGAGATGGAAGTAGAAAGAACTAATCAAAATAAGGAGAGAAAAATACCAACCAATAACATTTTTTTAGAGTGGTTAGCGCCATGATGGTAGCAGCTGAAATGCTTACAAGTTTCACCAATATATGGCTTGTTCTTCTTCTTCTACCTCTAGCTGCCTGTCTCTCACTCACTCTTTCTAATGGTAACGTTGGTATATATCGGGCCCCGAGAAAACAACGTGCTCCCCACCTGGCCACGCGCACACGACCCCACAAAAAACCCTAATTTCCGAGACCCTCTAAAAGCAGTGCTTATTGTTCATTCCCATTATAATAACACAAGAAACAAGCAAAGATAAAAATAAAAAAATAAAAAAAATAAAGTAAGAGAGAAAATATTTTAGCTCCCCAAATCACAACACAGCTCACCCCAAGAAAGAAAACAATTCAAAAACATTTCTTCTCCTTTGTTCTTGTCAAACAGTCTTGTGTTCTTCTCTTTCTATATCCTATTATTAGATAGTTTTCTTATTTTTCAATTCTATATCTCACCTTTTTTTTTGCGTAGGTTTTCTTAATTCTCCATCAATCTCTCTTTTCTCTGTTTCTGCCCTCGTAGTATTTGCTCTTTGTGCTTGATTCTGTGAAAGGTTTCGCATTTGTTCTATCTTGTGTCCACTGAGATCACTTCTTCTTATATAAGTAGCCAAAAGAATAAACAAACAAACAAACAAAAATAAAAATAAATAAATAAATAAAAAGTAGAAACATTTGTTGATCGTCTGATCTTGAATCCTTCTTTGCACCTCATGAAGCAGCTAGCTATTTGGATCAAACTCTCTCATACCCTTTACTTGATTCCCTTTGAGTAATTGAATCTAATTCTCCCTTCTAAGCACCTCTCATTCCTTTACTCTCTCTCTCTCTCTCTCTATAGCTTCTCTTCCGTGAGAGTGAGTGAGCATCATATGTTAGGTCTTAGATAGATAGAATAGAGCAATCCCTTTGTTTCTTATGGTTTGACTTTTTCCTTTTTCTTCCTCACTTAGGATTCTTAAGAAACAACAGGTAACAGAAAAAACTAGGAAGACAAAACCAAAACCAAAACCAATCTGCTATATAGCCTTTGCAAGAAGCTAGCTCACAGGTCAATTTGTGTTTTCTGGTAAAGGCAATTGAGCTTAATTGCTTTCTAGGTCATCATCATCATCATCATCATCTGCTTCTTCTTCTTCTGAACTGCTATTTTTTTTTAACCTTAACTTGAATCTTTGTAGCAGCAAATCTGGCTAATCCTTGGTGGACAGGTCAGGGAGGGTTGTCTGGGGTTGACCACCCAGGAAGCCATTCACCTGGCCTCAGCAAACTCCACACAGACCTTGCAATCAACGAAAGCAGTGGTGGTGGCAACAATAGAGATGAAGATGAAGACAATAATAGAGATAACGGGGATGAACCAAAAGAGGGTGCAGTTGAGGTTGGAAACCGCAGACCAAGAGGGAGACCACCTGGATCCAAGAACAAACCAAAACCACCCATATTTGTGACCAGGGACAGCCCAAATGCCCTGAGAAGCCATGTGATGGAAATAGCTGGAGGTGCTGATGTTGCTGAAAGTGTAGCCCAATTTGCAAGGAGGCGCCAGCGTGGGGTGTGTGTCCTCAGTGGCAGTGGCTCCGTGGCCAACGTTACCCTTAGACAACCTGCTGCTCCTGGTGCTGTTGTGCTTCATGGCAGGTTTGAGATCCTGTCCTTAACTGGGGCATTCCTACCAGGACCTGCCCCTCCAGGATCCACTGGACTCACTGTGTACCTTGCTGGAGGACAAGGTCAGGTTGTGGGAGGAAGTGTTGTTGGGTCTCTTGTTGCTGCTGGACCTGTTATGGTCATTGCTGCAACTTTTGCTAATGCAACCTATGAGAGATTGCCACTTGATGATGATGATGAGGGGCCTAGTGGCGCTGCCGGGGCCGCGGCTGCACATGGCGGTGGATCATCACCGCCACCGGGAATTGGAAGCAGTGGGGGTCATCAGTTGCAGCAGGCTGGACTTCCAGATCCATCATCTTTGCCTTTGTATAATCTGCCACCAAATCTGTTGCCCAATGGAGGGCAGGTGGGGCATGAAGCTTTTGCTTGGGCTCATGGAAGGTCACCTTACTGAGTAGACTCATGTGGAAGTGCCAAAAGTTGTGAGGTAGAGAGATCTAATCAAATTCAAATCTGCTTATCTTGTGTTGTATTTTGAAGGATAGGAATTGGAAGAGAGTTACAAAGTTAGAGTATTAATTATATAGTTGTGAAGAACTGTGAGAAGAGGAAGCATGTTTATTTTATCAAAGTATGTGGGTTATATGAACTTTACTTTTCTCTTTTGCTTGTGTTTGGAATAAAAAAGATGATCATGGGAGTCTTTTTAATATATTTATGAATATTTTAGTAGTTATTTTCATCATCTGGTATTATTTTTTTCTCCTTTATAAATCTCTCTTGGTGGCATTTTAATTTATTTGGTTTCTTTATTATTTTATAGATGCACTTACGGCTTTAGTTTAAATATGATATGATGGGATCAAATGATTAGACTTACAAGATATATGATGAAGTTGGTGCTTGGAGGGAGGAATCATCTTATAGGATGGTAAGTTCTGTGTTTCCAAGCTTACACTTCAATAACTATTGGGTGATAGTGCTTAAACAACAGCTACTACTTCTTTCATCCTTACTCCTTTTTTATCTGGTTATAAAATGGAATCACTGTTAGGGTTTATGAACACCAACTTCTGCATCTGGAATTTTGCTTGTGTAAATGCCTAGTGAATAGGGTTACATCTCAAACCTCCTCAATAATTATTTTGTTTAATCCGAAATGCTGCCTACTTCATTCTGCACAGAAATCTGGGGTAGATGAGTTTTTTCTAGTAAATCTCCGCAATTTGTTTGTATTTAATGAAGAAGTTCATGTTAAATATTTTGTCTTTTATATCCTAATCCTTTATCAAATGAATTTAAGCAAGGATTCATGTTTTTTTATATACAGATGAAATTATCATCATTTGAATTCAGAACAAGATACACAATGTAAGGATTCTTCGTTAGATGCAAAAACAGCTTCAAGACAGCTTCCTAATATAGATTATAATGAGGAATTGAATAGTGATATCAGTAATCAGTATGAATTTTGAAAAAGTTTAGATTAATATTCATTTCATTTTGGAAATTCTGAAACATTTCCTTTGTCGCATGTACACCTGAGTATTGCACAAATTAAAGTGCCGTATATATACTCTGCTGTGGGGTATCTTACATAATTTGCTGTTTTTCCAGTTGAAGCTGTCTCTGTTTGGATATGGCTCTCTTCTTTGTATATTGATTTGACCAAGTTCCAGACAGTTCTGTCATCCCCCACACCCACGTGTTCTGGTTAAAGTACTCAAAATGAGTCCCACAAAGACACATAAAGTTCATTTTGACAGAGAATGGGGGATTTTTATCTCCATGCCTATATATGGATATATTAAGATTGCCGCAGAATGAGTGACTCTTTCTCCAAGAAATATATTTACATAACTTCAATTGAAAACATTGGTTCTTCCATAAATACAGAGATAAGCCGTTGGCTTTATATGCCTAGTGCAAAGTCTGTCATTCTGAAATTAAAATATGGCTCTAATTATTTTGATAGCTCATATATAATATTAATATTATTGTTTTTATTCCCTCCCTATCTCTTTGAGTACATTGAGGGTCGTTACTTGATAAAGAAAAAAATCAGTTAGAAACATGGGATGATGGCTATTTTGGAGTGACAAAGAAACATATTCGATATTGACCCCTGTTTTTGTTAGCCATATTGGCTTCGGTGATCTTAAAAAGAAATCAAAAGTGTCCCATTTTAAAGAAACATATACAGGATTAAACAATTTTTTTTTTTCAATGACAGTACATCTATTAGCCTTAAATTAAGTTAAATGTAATGGGATGAGGGGTAGCTAGTTCATGTCTATATAAAAGAAATCATTGTTTATAATTAACGTAGAGTGTAAATGTAATTCACTCTTTAGAAATCATAAGATTTGTATTTGATATCAGACTTGACATCTCCTGACTTTAAAATGTGATAATCAGAAAGATGGGGTGGAGTTTCGAGGGATAGAAAGCCGAGAAAGAGGGAAGATGAGGGCAAGATTGTTGAATATATATATAAAAGGGAAGTGTATATTGTCACTCATATTTTATAAACTCTTTATTAAATAATCTTTAATTTGTTTTAATTTATTGGTTCAAATTAGTCAATTTAATAAAAAGTTAATGAAATGAAAGTAACAATAAATACAAAAGAGTTGTAATAGACATTTTCATATATAAGTGATAATGTTTGAATGAATAAAGTGACACATGTTAGTATGTGAACTTTAATAAATAAAAAAATTAATCAAAGACAATACTAATAAAATTAAAAACTTAAATTTAATATGAAGAAATGAAATATGATAATGATATTGAAACATTTCTTATAAATTTAAGAGTCGCTGATTAAAAAAATTAAAAAATACCGTTCAAAATAGTTATATAACAAACTTTAAAATATAAGTATTAACAAAAGTCATAAAATTTTCCTTTTTCCATTCTCCATACAATGTGTAACACTCCTTTTTGGAGAAGGAACGTCACACCAAGACCACAGTGTGGAAAACGAAACATAAATAAAGATCTAGTTCATTTACATATAGATAAGCCTGTTCATTTGTAGCCGTGTAATTAATTTGGTGAATTCTTTTTTTTTGTCGTTTAAAAAAAATGATGAAACATAACTATAATGAAAATTAATATAATAAGTAAATCATACATCACATATATATACTTATATCATACTTGTTTAGTTACATCAATCGATATACAAAAAGCAAAAGCTTTATATGCCCCAAAATGATTAAACATATACAGCCCACCAAAAAGACAAAATATCAGGCTTCCAAAAAGATTTACAGATATTCATCAGTAGCTATCGATCAAGAGCATCAGCTCTTAAAACTAACACGAAAGAACCGTGGTTGGATCCTCCTCAGGGTCTTCCTCGTCAGAAGAAATCATCATCGGAACAGCCGAGTTACGAGCAGGGGCTCGTGCAAAGGATAAGAATGAATCTTCCTGTGGGGAGTAGTACCGTTCACCCCACATATCACGAATGGGCAAGTAAAACTCTAAATACAAATGTACATTAACAGTAAAAACAGACAGATCATGATGACCCCATGCCAGAGACACTGTCACGTCTCCGTGGTAAATACAACGATCCGTGCTCAGGTTGATGTGCCAGCAGTCCGGACTTCAATGAAATATCGGTCGAACATACCCCAAAAAGTCACGTGGACGGGACGTCATGTTCCAAACAAGTACTAATCAAAGTCAGGCCAGAACTCGGGGAATTCGTGCACTTTCCCTTCTTCACCAACGTCTTTAGATAAACACATAAATATATAGAATAGCATAAATACAGAAAAGAGGTGAGACATCCTACATTCAGTACCAATTATAGCAGTAAAGAAACAGAACGGTGCAGGACGTCCACATAGCATAGCAGGAATAATAATCAGTATCAAGATTCACATTATAAACAAATTAACAAACTCAGACAGTTATACATCAATAAACAATAGTTCCATCATCATATGAATAAATGCTAAATAATATGTTGACTCACTATGCACGTGCACATGGTACCAACATTCGGTACTAGAAATCCTACTCCATGGAGCTAGACAAAAACATCGGAGAGAATGATCAAGGAGACATGACGGTATCTCGTCAGCCTAAAATCAAGTGCTTTCCAGAAAAATTAATCATTTGCGCAACAAGGCTTTATATAGCGACATTCTCACTGGATCGCGATATAGGACAGTATCTCGGTTCGGATCGTCGGTGTGCTTACATCAGTCTATCCCATAGTCCAAAGGAGCTACCAACTATCCATTTGTGAGACACCTGCACCCTGACGTCCCCAAAGTCAACAATATGACCTACACTTAGTTTATTCGTACCCGCACTAAGGTGTGATTCAATCTCCTAGGCATACAGCCTTACAATAGAGTCCACCAGACTTTCACAATACATGATGACTCAATGCATATCCATGTATATTTAACAATAATATACTTTCTCATAACATGCCACAATTTAGCCAAGTTAGACATCAACAGAATTTTGGTCCCACACATAGATCCACAATAACATATTATCAAATTCTCAAATATGACAATACACTTTTTAAGGTTTATTATAAAGTTTTACTTAAATTAACATTTCATATGTAATCTTTCTCTAGATGAATTCTTTTGGATTGCTAAGTTCTCTACTTTAAGTTTATTCATACTCACTTAGAAAATTATTCTAAGGTTCTCCAAGTCTCATACACTCTCTTGTTCTTTTCTTAAGTCCAAAATTGTTCTAAGTTATAGGATAAGGTCTTATTCTTTATTCTTCTCATTTTATGAACTTCTAATAATTTCTAATTTTCTAATGAACTAAGTCTCCACTTTAACATTACATTTTTGACATTTTTACCTTAAGAGGCCGTGAGCCTCAAGGAAATT
The DNA here is from genome assembly GCA_029884605.1 of Ormosia emarginata. Classification (NCBI taxonomy): domain Eukaryota; kingdom Viridiplantae; phylum Streptophyta; class Magnoliopsida; order Fabales; family Fabaceae; genus Ormosia; species Ormosia emarginata. The sequence continues at coordinate 22,453,368 of JAQQTP010000071.1, read as the reverse complement.
AAGGGTTCTGGATTTTTATTTCGTCATTGATTATTATTCACTTGATTAGTTATCTTTCCAACTTGTTACAAAAAATTTAACCATGACCACCCTACTGAAGAGGTTATGGTCGTGAGCCTCTATAAGGAAAGCAAGGAACTTTTGCTTCAAATTCATATTTCCAATCCATCATAATCAATCCAAGATCATTAACTTAGACAAATACAACCAATAAAACCATATAGGAGAAAATCAATACAATGAGCATTAGAAAATCCATAGAGAGCAACCCTAACATGGGTTTCTCAAAATCAACACACAACAAGCTTCCCACTACCAATAGAGGTTGAAGTGGATAGTCTCCTTCTTACCAAGAGAAATAACAAGGAAAGCAAGCTCCTTTTTCTTTAAGAATTTCGTCCTCCACCTTCAAGAAAACCCTAAGGACATCAAACTCACAAGAATCACAATCAAAGTTTGAAAAAGGCATACATGATCACCAAAGTGACCATGGATCACGAAAATGGGATAGAAAAATGAGAAAGCTATGAATTTTTACCTTAAAGTCTCTAACTTTAAAGCTTGATAGAGGAAAACAAAAATGGTGGATTTTGGTGATGGTCACAAAAGAAAAAATGTTCTAGGTGATGAGAAAAGGTAGGAAATGAGGTTGGTTAAATGAAAAGCTTAGATGACCCAAAAATAGAGTCTTTGGCCGTGAGGGGGGTAAGAAAAATGGAGAGAAAAATGTTAAGTTTTTGAAGATGATCACCAAAGAGAAAAGTTTTAGGATGATGAGAGGAAATAAGAAATGGAAGTAGTTTTAACAAGTTAGTGGAGATGATCTCCAATGGTGTTGGTGCCGTGGAGAGGAGAAGACAAGAGGAAGACAAGAGCTTGAGAGAAAAAAAAATGAGAGGAGAGAAGGTGATAGCTTTTGATGTTTTCAAAATTAGAATGAAATGATAAAGTGAAAAGCTAACTTTTTGGCTCCAAAAATTGGCCATTGCCATGGAACAAGAGAGAGAGAGAGAAAAAAAATGTTCAGGAAGCTTAAGGAAAGCTTACTTGAGAAGCTTGATACAAAGCTTCTTTGAGAAGCTTTGTTAGAAATTTGAAAAAGTCAACATGATATGACATAAAATAGATTTTCTAGATAAGGTGATAAAGATTTTTACTACAAGTTATTATTCAATGGACAATTGTTACAGTTAATAGAAGTCAGTATTTATTATCCATCGGAGAATAAATTGTACAACAATTTTTATTTATCAGATAAAAATTTCAAAAAAAGCAAACCTTGTAAACTGTGTCCGGCCTTGGGTTTAGTAAGATCCACCGTCGACGTTTCCACAGTTCAAGGTTTACCAGCATCGTGAAAAATATTTCATTTTCTTGATTCCGCTCAGTACGCATGCAAAACAAAAAATATATTAAAATATTCAACATTTTCAAAAAAATAGTTAAAAATTCACAAAAATCACAAATATTATAAAATAATCATTTATCATGAAATTATCAATTTTCCATGTTACACAATGCACAAATTACAAATCTAATTTTCTGTTATCATATTTGTCCTCAACTCATTATTCTCTTTCCAACTTTTTTACCTCAACTTATTAATTTATTTTGTATTTCTTCTTTTTGTTTTCTCCTTTACTCATCATTTCTCACTTTCTCTCTCTTTTCCCTTGAACCTTCTCATTCCTCTCTATTTTTATCTTCCTCTGTAAATTTTACAATCACACTCCTTTCACCGCTCTCTATCTCTCACATTGCTCCATTCTTTGCCATATATCCTCAATAGACGCCTAGTGCATTTTCTCTTTTTTTTTTTCTGTCAAAGATAGAAAGATTTATTACTCAAAATAAAGAGGAAAACAAAGTTCTAAGACAAGACAATAACGGGCCTATGACCAAATCCTTCCAACAAGTTCGTAAGACTAGCTCAAGTGCGCCTTGGGTGCATCCCCATAATTTATAAGTATTATCCATACAAGGTCTTTACCCTCCTCATCTTTCTCATAGATCAAACTTCACTTCTTCACCACACGTACCTTGAAGGGAGTCTACTGGATCAGAAATATTATTAGTTAGGGAGTCCAATTTCACCTGGTTAGAATGGCCATCAGGTAAGAAAAATAGTGTCTCTGGCCTCTGAGTCATAGAGGTTCAACTCAGGACGCACATGTGCACAATGGTGGCGGCTTGCTGTTGACGATGAACAAGGACGGACGCTAGCATTGAGCGCGAGCTAGAGGGGCTCCTGGTGGAGATTTTGGGCACCACCTAACATGGAATGGTTGCACAGGGAGGCGGCTTGGAACCTGAGCAGCTAACCCTAGCAAAGCTTGTAGGTAAAGAATTTTCTTTGGATATATACCGCCTAGTGCATTTTCTCTTATTCGTTTTTTTACTATTTAATAACAAATATGTAATTAAAATTAAAATGTCACATGATAACTTAAAAAAGTCACTTAATGTTTATTTCAATTATGACCACACATTAAATGATCTAACAATCAAGATGTACACCTTTGACCACCTAAGTGATATGACACAACATTTCAATACAAAGAATAAAAACAAATAATTTATCACAAATTAGAATGTGAGCATAAGTACTAACATATCCAAGGGTTGGCCTATGTACATTAAAGATCGCCAACCCATACCATGAGCTTACAAGTTATATAAGAGAAATGTTTGCTAGGCATCTAACTATGATACCATATGTTAGGAAACCAAATCCCATCTTCGCATACTTTTATCAATATACTTGTAACTATAAAAAAAACACGACAAACAAACTATGCATAAATTTAACGTGTTTTAACCAATATGTCTACATTCGTTAATGAAAAGAGAACAAATTCATTATGATAATATGACAATATAACTTTTGAATGAACAAAGTTGCAAATCTTTTAACATTACAACTTTTGATTGGACAAAAGCTATAAACTCTTTCATAATATAACTTTTGAATGGATAAAGTAACAAATCGTCTCACAATTTAAAATATGAAACTACAAACAATCATCTAAATAAGAATTTTTTTCAAACCCAATAGTGTAATATGCTTAGTTATTATAAACCTTTTATCAAATAATGTAGCATATAAAAAAAAATAAGCTGTTGGCATACAAGGATTGGACTTCGTTACTACGATTTAAGGTAGAGATCTGCTCAAATTGCAACTTGTCCTCTTCATTGGGGGAAAAGAAATCAACCACCCTTATAACATAAGCTAAGTCGAAGTTTCTATAACCAACTTCAAATATCTAACTAATTATGTGATGAAAATGAGTAAGTATATAAAATATTATATAATACTTAATAATTGATTATCCTATCTTTTAAATAAATATTTAATATTTTTGCAAGTACAACATTTTTCTTAACTATATCTACGAATTAGTGTATTTGTATAGTTTATATTGTTTTCAAAATAACTTATAGATTTTTAAAAGTTTCTTTTGTATAAAATAAACTAATTAATCTTCAGGTAAAAATAATAATAATAATAATAATATAATAATAATCCAAACATACACTTACTAAAATTTCCTCTATTGAGCGTTATAGTATGCAGGTTGACTTATTCTACATTGAAAATATTATTACTCTTCGCGCATGGCATATGCCCGACAAATGGTTTATTAAATTCATTTTATCCATCTATGATTCAAGTTTAATATATTCTAATATACTTTTCGGAAACATTTCTAAGCATACATATGATAAAACTGTTTAACATTTACCAAATTTAAAATTATTTGAATTGCATCAACTGCTGCACATAAAGGTATTGGATTAAAATATAAAATGGAACAGAGGAACAATGTCTAACTTGGTGTATGCAATAGCTAGAACTTAATAAAATGGTAATTAGTAAATCAATAAACAAATAACAAAAAAAAAACAAATAATGAGGTGACATGAGAAAATTAAAATATTGTTGAATTATTGAATTCACCCTGTCCGCTACTTTTTTAAGTTTTACCTTTCATAATCTTCAGAGCACGAAACATGAAAAAGGAGGCTGTCTTTCTGCTTTATATTGTACCAGAAGAAAGCTACAAAAGCAAGAGCTTACTCTGAATTTATATATCTATAGAGGTTTAAGTGGACAATCTTTATCTTCCGACTCATATGTGCTTTGTCCCTACCCTGTGGATTTTACTAACATTTATTATACAGAAGCTGTTTCAATTATTTATTAAGAATTCGTCTATAAATAATAATTCATTTACTCATATTCGAGTCTATAATGTTCAGAAACATTTTTCATCCAAGTTTAAGACCAATCTATCTATCTATATGCTATAATTATATATTAAAGTAGGCTATTGAAAGCTTTTAATGTCAAATTATCATAAGTGATAATGTGGTATTTTTTAAAACAACTTTACTTTTTTTAATTATATTAATTCTACTTGAGATAATTTAATGTAAAACAATAAAATTATTTAATTCCACTTAAAAGTATTTAATGTAACATATTCATGAAGTTTAAAGAAAATATTTTCAACCAATAAATCTAATAAAAAACTACAAGAACATATACAAAAATCTTAAAAACCAAAAATATTAATAACAACAAAAATGTTTTTATGAACATTACAATAAATTTCACAAACTATTTATGTCATCTACCAACTAATCGAAAACAACAACTTCAAAATATAAAGCCTAAATAAGAGGATGAATATAATAAAATTGATAGATGTAATGTCATTTCATTATAAGAAATTCTTTGGTAGTTTAGGTAGTATTTTACAAATCAAATTGGCAAGACCTCTAAGTTATAACTCAATTGATTTAATCGGTTAAATTAGTGGTCAAACTGTAGTTAAACCAAATAACGTAATGAGGCGTAATCAAAGCGAAAGACATATAGTTAGTTCATGATTTGACTGGTTAAACTGGTTGGTCCAATATGGGTTTCAAAGCATTGGCTCTAGAAGCAATATTTTTTTTTTGCGTTATACCATTGAATATCATTTTAACTATATATAGCATTAAAAAAATAATTAAAATGAAATATAGTAATGACTCTATCGCTGAAATAGTACACATTCAATGGTACAAAACTCCTAACTCTTAAGCTATATATGCTTATTAGCTGACATGCTTGAAAACAAAAAATCTCGATAACATAATTAATTATTATAAAGTGGATAAATGAATATAATTATTGACTTACTTGAATAAACTTATAAAGCATTATTTGAATATTCATATTCATAAATAACTTGAGTTTGCACATATTAGTCTTTATTCTCAATTTATTGCCAAATTTGTGATTATAAAATATTCAAAATATTACTTTTAAAACAAAAATTACAAATATTCACCCCTCGTGTTTACAGAGTATGGACAGTTTAAATTTTAACATAATTGATCAAAGTTAGTTTCTTTTTTATAATCCAAAATTTTTTAGATTTTTCACCCTCACCTCTCTTCTTTAGCTAAATTCAAGGTTAAAATATATTTTTTGTCTTTATACATGACATTCATTTTTAATTTGGACTCTCTATGAAAAAAGTTTTTAATTTAATTCATATACGTATAATCTTTTTTAATTTGGTTCTTGCCATTATAACATAATATGTTGGAGTTATAACACAGTAAAATATAGAGACCAAATTAAAAATGAGTGTAACATATAGGAATCAAAAATATAATTTTTTATTCTTATATATGACACTTATTTTTAATTTAGTCTTATATTTCACAATAACTTAGTTTTTATATTCACGGTATTACTATAACAACAATAGATGGCAGGAACTAATTTGAACATAATTATACATATAGGGACTAAATTAAAAAAAAATAGTATAAGGATCAAATTAAAAATGATTGTTACATATAGAGACAAAAAATATATTTTAACCTGAATTCAATAATGATTGTTGGAAAAGATAAAGTTGTGGAAATTACTCACATTTATATAAAGAAATTCAATAAGCATGCCAGCTGTTTTAGATAATCACAGTATATATATATATAAAGAAAATCAATATTAAAATCAATTTTGAAGTTGTTTTAAGTCAAACTAAGCTCAATTTTGAGTTGTTTTGTTTTATATAATTGGTTCCATCTTATACCATTTTAAACTAGTTTTGAAAGTTGCCAAACATCCTATTTCTATCTCAAGTTCTAAATACGTAAATCTTGAATGACAAAATATTAACTTGTCTTACAAAAGAGTCAATTTTGTGTTGGTGTTCTTTCATCCTTTGTGGTGTTTTGATCATTTTTTATGTTCTTCATTAACGGGGGTTGCTGCTTGGATCATTTGGTGGTATCTGTCTTCATTTTCTTTCTTGTTTTTTTTTTTAAAAAAAGAAATTGGTTGCTTCTTCTATTGCTTCAAGGTGGGGGCCTAAAGAGGTATAATAGGAAAAGTAAGGGATTAGAACTCTTAGGCAAAACATTAAAAAAAAAAAAAACATCTGTTTGGAATAAGATTAACGATAGATTATTAGATGCTTCTGGAGCAAAAAAAAATTATCTTACTTTGTTTCATTGAATGCATGACATGTCAATTTTGTGGGTTATCACTATCACCTAGTTTAGCTACATTTTTAATATTATAACTAATGTGTCATGCATTCAATAGTATATAGAGTAAGAATAATCTCTTACTCCAAGAACACTTAAAAATTTCTCAAGATTAAGACACTCAGGCCTCAATGGAGAGAAACTGATGTATCTTTATTTTTTCATGTCTTTTCTTCCCCTTAGTTTTCGTAGTTAGGATTTTACAGGGATTTTGATATTTTTAGTCTTTTAACTTTATGTTGTGGTGTACCATAGGCACATTTGAGTCATTCTTACAGGCTTGTTAGAAGTGATTTGAGTGATAACCTATATTTTTAGTTTCCTAAAATATCTCGCAACCAAATAAGTAAAAGACTAATTTCTCAATGTATGATCAGACGACTAAGTAGAAATTCTTCCCAACATATTATTTCTATACACAAATCCCGGGATCAAATTTAGGAGAATCCAACTACTAAAATCAACACATGTTAGTAGTAATAACCTATATTTGTGTACCTTGAAACTTGTTTTTCATTTTATTTTCATTAATGAATTTTACTATCTTTAGAAAAAAAAAAAAAGACTTGTCCTCTTATGTTATTAAAAATCCAGGCTACTCATTTTCTTCGTTGATGACCTGATTTTCTATTTTCCCTCTACCCATCTTACACACGAAACAGAAAATCACTAGTACTATAGCACTAATACTATGGCGTGAAAAGTACATAGTCCGTACTTTATTCATGGTAAGGTTATGTTCCTGGGTGTTGGATTCATCCCTCTTTAAGCGTCGGCTCTTAATTATAGTTAAGATGTTTTCAGTAAGTTTTGAACCCTTGCACTGTAGATAAAATATGCCCTTATGGAACTCAAGTTACCAATTGAGCCACACACGTAGTTATTGTGCAAGCAGTAAGATGGACCGTGATGATCTTCTTTTCAGCACCTTATTATAAGATAATAAAACCCTCTCACATCTGGAACTCATTAAGTACTTATCCAAAAGTTCATGTGATTAGCACTAGCTTTCCTTCTAACTAGAAGACAATTATATTGTGTCAGTCAAAATTTCTCTGTCCCAGCCAAGATTTTCTAAAGTTGATTAAAGCTAACCAAAACTTTACTTAGTTCATATAATTTGATCAACCCCTTTAAAAAGATGTTCAACTACAGCGTTCAAGGTATCCTAGAGGCATAGCAACTTGGAGGACCCATCTTCACATGGATTCACGTGTCATAGTTCCTAATCCTTGATTATTTAATTTCAATGTTGTTAGCAACTAATTGGATACAACATTCCAAAGGTAAAGTCACAATTTTGATGGACCCCCTTTTTTAATCCAATAATTACGATCTCTCTCCATAAGATAATCCTTCCCTATGTAAGACCATTTAAAAACAAATATATTCTCCTTTTGTCCTATTTGTCTTTTTTAGTCAGGTATGATTTATTATAAATATATAAATTATTATTTAATATATGTAAAGTTATAAAAATTATGTTAAAAATGCATAAACTTTTAAAATTATTTTTATATATATTAAATAATAATTTAAATATATAATAAACCGTGTCTCTCAAGTGTAAGCATACCACCACTTTCAACTACTTTCCTATATTTTAAGATTATGAGAATGCAATAAACTATGATTACATTTAAAGAAATCCACTAAGGCTGCATTAATGAAATGTCGACCACCCATTAAAACCTTTTATATAAAAGTGAGGGTGAGAATTGAATTAGACTTGTTGTGGTGGGGTAGGTTCAGACATCACCCAAGAAAATTCCCGGAAAGTATTGGCTTTACTTTGAAGTTCTAGCCCTAGTTGATTCTTGTCATGGAGTACACGGCATCTTCTTCGACCCAATGAAATGCAGTTTAACCTAATTTTCCAAGAACCAATTAGATTCAAATAGGATCTTTATACAATCATATGTTACAAAGGCAATATATTGCCGTAGTAGAAGATGTATTGGTTGAAACTATGGCCTTTATTAGATCAGAGGTGCCCTTAAATGTGGCTCCATGTTTATCAAATTATTCAACTTCACTATCGCTATTGTTTCATTATGTTGAGGACTTTTTATATCGCAATAATGCAATGGTGGATTCAGGTTCCGAGATTAGGAGGATTTTTAATATATTTTTTAAATGTTATTTCTATCATTTAGATGATAGATAAAATTTTAAGAGGTAAACTAAAATTTGTTAGAAGATTTTTTAAGTTTGTCTCAATTCTTTGTTACTTTAATTGAGAAAAAAATTAGTACTTATCATGAGAAATTATGTTCTTTTTAACAAATTTATTCATACCGACATGTTCTATTAAAAATATTATAATTAACATCATATTATTTCATCATTTAATCTAAATATTTATAACTATAGCACTTAAAGTATTTAATAACACTACACTACACAAGCTTAAATTCTAAATATTAATAAACTCAAATCATGAAAACAAAAATTTGGAGCACTAGAGGTATATAAGAAGAATAATTCGAAATTTCTAACATCAATTCTACACAGGAGATTATGAAAAGAAAAACAAGAAATTAAAAATAAAAAAATAAATATGCTACTTAAAGTGAAGAAAAGCAATAGATACAAATAAAAAAGAATAACAACTATACAACAAATTAAAAAATTTCACCACTTTTTTACAGCAAAAAATTTAAGCTCAATGCTTAAAAAATTTTATGCTAAAACCAAAGAAAATAAAGATCTTGATCAATTTAAAAAAGAGAGAACTAAAGAGATAATATTTTCTCTTTCAAAACACTAAATTTTTTAAATTTTTATAATACTTATTATTATTTATAAAATTTGAGGGGGAGCATATGCTGCCCCTCACTTGAACGTAGCTCCGCCATTGCAATAATGGACCCTTGGCTTCTCCTCCCATGCTCATAAATGTGGTCCAATGTCAAAGCTACGATGGAAGTTCATGAATACTTTTTAGATCTCATTATGCAGCATCAATAGGTAAAAATGCTGGAGCATGATGAATTTTGAAGGAAAATTCAATGATTACGTATTTTTGATAAGCCTGTTTCTACTTTCTAATATATTTCAAAGTTTTAATTAGTCTTAACCATCATCCATATGCAAATAGCCAAATACATGGATTTAGAGAAATTCTTAGAGAATGGATTATTAATTGATAAGTTATTGATAATGAGTTGATAATTATTAAAGAGATTTTAAAAGATATTCAACCATTAAAATTCTCTTTCTTTTCGTTAAACTGGTTCACAAAATAATAAGATTAGAGAAAAATGTTAATCAATAGATGTCCCGAAAAATAAAGTGAATCAAATGGAAGATAGTCCCATTAAGAGAGGTATAGAAGGCTAAATAAAAATTTAGGAGAAATTATTAAAAATGACCTTAGTCCAAATTAATTAATTGAAAATTTAATTTTTGATAAAGTCTAATAACATCATTTAATCTATGTAACTGATTCTAGATAAAGCTTAATTGTTGTGTAAAAAAATAATAATAAACACTTCATTGTTGATGATGTTGCTATAATTTCTCCTAATCAAATTTACAATAATATAATTTTATGGGTAAATTATACTCTATCACATTTAGGTTTCTTAATATGACACTAAAGTTAATTACCTCCTAAAGTTTACAATCAAACGCATTTGACCAAATTGACTATCTGTCCAAATTATATAACATGAAATAGTGTTCATATACTTATATAATATTTTCTAAAATGCAACAAACTCTAAGAAATCTCATATCATCCTAAAGTCACGACTAATATTTGCACGGTGAATTACATGGTCATCGAGAACTATAGCTAGCATTTTGAACAGCATGGTCAGTCACCGCCATATTGTTTCTAAAAATAATTATCTATTCCCGTAAGAGCGATTCTATCTATAGAATGCTCCATTATGTACGTGCTCGAGAGTTTACTAGCAGAATCCATTGCTCTAACTAATCTTTTTTAATAATCATCCTAAGTATTAATAAAAAAATATTGAATAATTTTTATATTCTTGAGATATTAAACATATCTCTTTTTTTAATTTAAAGCTTTCTTCATTAAATATTAAAAAAATTATTAGGATCATATTCTCATTGGAAGACAGAAATTTCAGCCCTGTGCTCCCCTAGGGTTTGTGCCACCTAAGGGAGGCTTTGTGCTGCCTATGTATGTAGTGGCTTGTCGCTTCCCCGCAGCCCTCTAGGACCTCATTGCTGCAAGTCCCTCTTCCTTGCTCGTTGATCCCATTATGGAGCAGCGATTCGATGCCCTTACCATTGTACGGTTTGTCTCGAGTTTCTACTACCACCTCCCTTTTTTGCGCCGCATCTCTGCGACACCATCGTTGTCGCCACCCCCTGTTTCAGATTTCCCCTCTGACCGAGGTTGACAAGATCATGTTCGTTGAGGATGATCAAACTCTCAGTCCAGGTGAGTTCTCAGCATTCAGCCTCATGGGGATACTGACTTCGGAGAGAAAACAAACGCATGCTGATACTGCCAGATTTCAACTGCTGGTGATGGTGTCGAAGCCCAATGATGAGATCCATGAAGACATTGGGGAGTCAAAAATATCATCGCCTTGTTTGATCCAAAGGCGGCTCTCAGATCCTAATCTTATCAATGCCACAATGCTCATGGTGTTATCAAGGGTCTGGAAGGAAGTAGCGCCCCAAAATGAAGTCAATTCAGTCTAAGAAGCGCCTCCAAATTCGGGGGACACTAACACCATTATCCAGTCCTCCCCCCCAACATTCACAAGACAAGACCAAAAATTAAAAGTGTAAATGTAAAGAAATCGGATCAAAGTTCTATGGGTTCTTCTTTAATGGTAAAATCAAGTTCGCAATCATCAATTGAAGAACAATCATGAGAAAAGGAGCCTGAGTTTGCCGAACATAATGCGGGAAATAAGCATTGTTATGATGCTATAGAGTTTTAGGTTCTATGAGCTATCTTTCTTGGCTTGTTGGAAGTGTTATTTTAAGTAATGGATTTCATTATTTTTAAAAAAATATTAAAATAATGTGTTAAGAGGATGTAACATTACAAACTTTGCTAGTTATAGAAGATCGCTAACTTGGAGGAATAGGTGCATTATCAGTGTCAATGCTTGACTACACAGTAGCTTGGATACTTTAGTTATAGAAAACACTTATCATGTATGATATACCAATTAGGGCATTTTTATCAAACTGTTGTTGATAGAAAAATTATTTATCAAAATGTCATTCTTTTAAAATTATATATCAAATTGTTATTTTTTTGTCTAATGTGATATTTTTTTTATTTTTTGTCAACATAAAAAATGTCAAAGAGTTTGGCGTATCTATGTAGAAAATGTCAAATTATTTGACGTTTTTACACTGAAAACGTCATCCTCTTTGACATTTTTCATGTGGATGCGCCAAAGTTGATGACGTTTTCCACATGAATGCACCAAAGTGGACTGCGTTTTTCACGTGGATGTGCCAAAGTGAATGACGTTTTCCACGTGGATAAAAAATAATAAAAAAATATCACGTTGCTTGTACTTCAAAGACACTTATGTGAATCTCTTGAGAAATGACGCACAGAGACACATACATTACACATGTCTACTAAATAGTGTACCATAGTGTTGGAAGACATCAGTATCAATTAGCTTATTTATAGGTCAAGTATTTGCTTCTAATCTGTAAAGTAATTGATATGGGACGTTGATGTTGACAAGACAAAACAACTAAGTAATGCAACAAGTTACCTGTTCTATCCTCTACCCAAGGGGTTGGTCGCCAGAGAGACCCAAGTCGGTCGTCCGGTAGTTACCCAAGGAAGATAGGGTGAAATACCTGTCAAGGCACTCCGACCGATCAGTCTTTGAATCAAGACTGTCATGAATACAAAGGTAGAGAAAAGTGAACATGTATTATCTAAACTGACAGGTCGGTTTATATAAAGATCTAGAGGACTGACTCTCCAGATACCTTTCGTTCAAATCATTTAGGATTCTGGCTATTATGTCTAGTTATTATGACACGATACATTATGTCTAGTCATTATAACGTCACGTCATTATGTCTATTGGTGAAAAACACATGTTTTGTCGAGCCATTACACATTTGGGTATAAGCTGGTCGGACCTTACAGAAATAGGCATAGCTTATGGCCGGATGCCAATTGGGCCAAGACAATCTAGTACCTTTGTCTCACATCAAACAAAGGTGTCTTGTTACCTTACTTAGTTGTTTTGCCTTGCCAACACCAAAGTTCTACATCGAACAAAGGTACCTTATTGCTTTACTTAGTTTCTTTGTCTTTCCAACATCAAAGTCTCACATCGACTACTTTATGGATCAGAAGCAAATACTTGACTTATAAATAAGCTAATTGATACTGATGTCTTCCAACATTATAGTGCACTATTTAGTAGACATGTAAAATATATGTGTCTTTAGGCGCCATTTCTCAAGAGATCCATGTAAGTGTCCTAGAAGCACACGCAATGTGATTTTTTTTTATGTTTTTTTTGTCAACGTAGAAAATGCTATCCATTTTGGTGCATCACTTAGAAAACGTCATCTACTTTGATGCATCTACGTGGAAAACATTATCAACTTTGGCACATCCACGTGAAAAACGTCAAAGAAAGTAGCGTTTTTAGTGTAAAAATGCTAAATAATTTAATGTTTTTCACGTGAACAAAAAAATAATAAAAAATACCACATTAAACAAAAAAATAATAGTTTAGTATATAATTTTAAAAGAGGGACATTTTGATAAATAATTAAAAAAATAATATTTTAATAAATAATTTTTCTATCAAGCACAATTTGATAAAAATGCCACCAATTAGATATTATTTGGTTCTTGTGGGATGCTCATGTTTTCTCTGGATTCGTTCCAGTACATGCTCTTACTTTTCAGTCGGTTGCATTCTTTGAATTCATTTCAGTAATATTCTTTTCAGGAATTTCGACAAGAATCATCTCTCCATAATATGATCTTTTGAATTCAAGTAATTCTTTAACTGTTTTTTTTTTCTTTTATTGGATATTCTCCAGCCAGTTTTTGCATTAATTAAGAATTAATTCTTTCTCAGATAATCTTAAGGGTGCACCATTCACATTAGCTGGTGCATTAAGAAATTAAATAATTCTGCAATCTTAAACTTCAGTTGTAATAGCAGATAGCACACCTCCTTAATCAAATATATAATAACATATGCATACTTTCACTTGTTTAGATGTGCTTAATCCTACTTTCAGGGAGCAAGAGTAATTTCCTTTTCTAGTTGCAATATTTTTTAAATAATTTTCTTTTAATATAAATATTTATATATTTTAATAAATTAAAATCATTTTTCATTTTGGAATGGATTCCTGTTTTTTTAATTTTGATTTGTGTTTTAAGATTTTCTTTTGGTACTTAAACAGGGCCAAAGGCCCATCTTTTAATATTGTTTTTCCAAAGTTTCCAACATATTTACAACTGAGCTGGTATAGCCAAAACTTGATAAAATATTATAGAAGGATCTCAATTTTAATGTAATAATTAATTACAGATTTTAACTTTAAAATTTATCAATTGAGGACTTTAACTTTGTTTTGATTATTAATTAAGGACTTCAGCTTAATAAAAAATATTTTAATAATATTTATTAATTGGAAAAAAGAACTTTTAGGATATATATATATATATATATATATATATATATATATATATATATATATATATATATATATCAGGTGTTTTGTTCATATTATAAATTATTTTTTATTTATTAAGTTGAATATTTTTGTCTTTTTAAAATTTCTATTAATAAAAAATTATTTTAATAAAGTCAAAATCCTTAATTAATAACAATAAAAGTTTAATCACTTAATTAATTTATCACAAAAAGTTTAGATCCTCAAACAATACTTCACTAACCAAAACTTCAAGACAAATTATCATCACCAAAAAATAATGTTTTAAAAATCAAATGAGAAATTAAATGTAAAAGACTTTTGGGACATAATTTGTTTAGTCTAACTAGTTAAATTGATGGTTCAACAATAATCAAATTTAATAACATAATAAAGAGTAATCGGACAGAGACACTCAGTATCCGAGTTTTAAAACATTGCAAAAACTGGAGCATTTGACATGGTAGAAAAGCTGAGCATCAAAGGTGCATATATATAATAGAGTTAATCAAATTCTGAAAGGGAATCGGACAAAAATTTATATGCGTGAATTAATTTTCAACTTTACAGGACGACTTCCAATATACTTGATTATGGAACATTTCCATGTTATACCTGACTAAGCGTTAGCGCTAGGAAATTTTTTTCATAAACAAGATAATGAAGCACACTGAGCAGCTATGAACACAGAAGAAATTAATCAATGTGGTTCTCGATTTGACTCCTGCTAAAAAAAATTTAGCATAATGATATTTTTTATCTTTTTTTGTTAGTTATGCGGTAAGAGTGTCATTAGAGCTAGCTTTCGTGTTAATTAATTAAGACTAAATCAGTACTCTCTAAGTAATCTTAAGGGCGCGCTCCCTAGGTCAGTCCATGCATTTAGAGTAAAGGTTTGAACCCCAAACAATCAAGGTAAAGAGCACAGGAGCATGCCTCCTTAACCATTAACCCAACCCCTTAAATTGCCTCATAATCTGTCTAATTTCTTAAGAAAAACAACTAAACAAAAGTTTAAAAACACAAAAAAGGAAAATCATTAAGTGCAAATGCCTTTTGGAACTCTCAAAATAATCAATTATCAACAATCAACAAATAAAATCATCAACTCCTCAAGAGCCTTATTTTAAGTGACAACTATAAGTTCCTTTGAAAAAGCTTGAGAGTTTTATTTAAGGGCCATCTGTCTGCAGTTTAACATACATTTCTCACCCCACTCAAGGTTGTAAACTTCTTTTGTAACAAAAAGAAGCTACTATCACCAATTATAATTTATCTCTCACAACTCCCAAACCTATATTCCATATATTCTGAAAAGCTCTCAAGTAATTTTTGTCACTTTAAACATAGCAATTTTTGGTTAGGCAGTACTTTAAGCATTCCATTTAATATTAAATATGAGTAATGTGTGAGCCCATATTAAAAATGCATCAATCTTTAAAAAAGTGTATTTATACATGTGACACCCAAACTCAGGTCTCTTGGGTTTTCTTTGCATTTTTCTCATTGTAGCAAAATTTGACTAAAAAAATTTGGGTTTTTGACCAATGTGTCCTCAGTGGCAAAATTATTTACTAAATTGTTATCATTTCTAAACTATTTATCAAAATGTCATTGTTTTGGCCACGTTTGAATTTTTTATTATTTTTCATTCCACGTAAGATACATCAGAGGAGATGGCACATCCAACTAGGATACGCCAACGCGCTTGGCGTATCCTACGTGGATACGTCAACACGTTTGGCGTATCCAACTAGGATACGCCACACGTGATGGCGTATCCACATGGGATGCGTCATGCGTGTTGGCGTATCCTAGTTGGATGTCACGTAGAGAAAAAATTAAAAAAATATTACATGGCATGTGCAGGATGACATATCCATGTAAAAAACGTCATGTAGGATGGCGTATCCACGCCACGTGGACAAAAAAAAATTAAAAAAAAATGCCACGTTTGGTGTGCTTCTAGAACACTTAACTCATTTTACGTGGATCTCGCACTCCTCCCAAAGGCACATACATTTCACATGCCTGTTGAGAGTCTTGTATAACCTTGGAAGACATCAATATTTATAGGCCAAGTGTTTGCTTCTGATCCTAAAGTAGTCGATGTGGGACTTTGGTATTAGTAAGGCAAAGCAACTAAGTAAGACAACAATGTACTTTTATTCGATGTGAGACTTTGGTAAATGAAACAAATATCTTTTATTCAAAATCAACATGGACTTCACTATAATCAAATTCCTCTAATAATTTAGTAATGCATAATTATATAATAGTAAAAGAATTCAGATAAAAAAAATAGTAAAGGAATTTTATATTAACAGTGAATAAAAATTAAATTTAGTGAATTTTACATTAGTATTTAGAATTTTATATAAATTCAGCGTCTTCATATTGTCTGCCAGATTATTTTGGAATACGCGTAATATTAGTAGAACTATACGAAAACAAAGGTGTTAGAATGGTTTGTAATATTGGTTGGAACCCAGCTCAATTTCTTGAGTTAAACTTAATACTCATGGTATGGTTAAGGGGAATCTAGGAGATGATGGTTATCGAGGTCTTATTTGAAATAAGAATTCCATGGTTGAAAGAATTCCGTTATCGAGGTCTTATTTGCAAAGTTTAGAAGCTAGCAAATTCAACCATACCAACCAATTTCAATATCACTCATAACAGCAAAAATATTTGCTAATATTAGAGCTGAAAAACAGATGCTTTGATCACACACTGTAGACCAAAAATAGATGCTTTCAACCATGGAATTCTTATTTCAAATAAGACCTCGATAACCATCATCTCCTAGATTTCCCTTAACCACACCATGAGTATTAAGTTTAACTCAAGAAATTGAGCTAGGTTCCAACCAATATTACAAACCATTCTAACACCTTTATCTTCTTATAGCTCTATTAATATTATACGTAATCCAAAATAATCTGGCAGACAATATGAGGACATTGAAATTATATAAAATTCTAAATACTAATGTAAAATTCACTAAATTTAATTTTTATTCACTGTTAATATAAAATTCCTTTACTATTTTTTTTATCTAAATTATTTTACTATTATATAATTATGCATTACTAAATTATTAGAGGAATTTGATCATAGTGAAGTCCATGTTGATTTTGAATAAAAGATATTTGTTTCATTTACCAAAGTCTTACATCGAATAAAAGTGCATTGTTGTCTTACTTAGTTACTTTGTCTTGTTAATATCAAAATCCCACATCGATTACTTTAGGATCAGAAGCAAACACTTGACCTATAAATATTGATGTCTTCCAAGATTATGGTACACTCTCAAATAGGCATGTGAAATGTATGTGCTTTTGGGATGAGTGCAAAATCCACGTGAAATTGGTTAAGTGCTCTAGAAGCACACCCAATGTAGCATTTTTTTATTATTTTTTTAATCCACGTGACGTGGATACGCCATCCTACATGACGTTTTTTACATAGATACGTCATCCTGCACATGCTACGTAGTATTTTTTTTTATTTTTTTCTCCACGTGACATCCAACTAGGATACCCCAACATGCGTGGCGTATCCATATGGGATACGCTCACGTGGATACTCCATCAAGCGTGGCGTATCTTAGTTGGATACGCCAAGCGCGTCAGCGTACCTTAGTTGGATGTGACATCTCCTCTGATGTATCCTAACGAAAAATAATAAAAAATTCCAATGTAACAAAAACAGTGATATTTTGATAAATAATTTGGAAATGATGGTAATTCAGTAAATAATTTTGTCATTGAGAGCACATTGGTCAAAAATCCCAAAAAGTTTTATCTGCATTTATTCTCGTTATAGCACGTGCGCTCATGCCTCTTGATTTTCAAATGCTATACTTCACTTCAAATGTATAAACATTTCTTAAACTTTACCTGTTTTTAAATAGGTACGTTAAATGTTTAAATTTGAGTGAGAGGTTTTTAAATTTTTTAAAATATGCAAACAGATCCTTATGTTTACTAGTTAAGTTAAAATTAATTATTATGTGATTTGCATGTATTAATTAATACACACGATAGTCTCCAATTTGTTCATATTTTTTAAAAAAATTAAACTTTTATTTTTTTTTTATTTTTCATTTTCATAAGACAAAAAAATTTAAAAAGATATTACATTAAAGGAAGGAAATTTTTTAAAAAGATAATATTAATAAATTAAAAACTATCATGTGTATTAATTAATATATAGAAGTCATATAATACAAATTTTATTAAACTTATATATACGAAGGTTTATTTAAAACTTAGGAGAAAGTTTAAGGGCTTTTCAAATGACATTAAAAATTCATTTGATTATTTTATAATTAACGAGGTAAAGTTTAAAAAATGTGGAGTTTGTATATTTTTCTCCCTTACTATTTATACCAATTTTATTGGAAAAAAGTTTTTTTAAGTAAACTTATTTCTAAAGTAAGTAAGTAAAAATGCATCCATTATTGATTTAGTTAAAGTATTTCATAATTTTAACTCATTAAAATTTAAAAATATATATATATTTACTTATTTATTTTAAAAAACAATTTCATTTTATAATAAACTTATTCAACTTTATTATGACACTTTCAGTGCCTCGTATCTCCTTTTCTTATGATTTTGGGCTTGGGTCTTCTGAACTGAAAGTCCAATTCAAAGCCGACAATCAAACAAAGCTTCCAATACCTTTCAGATGACTTGCTTGTCCAAACAGCACAAAATTTAATTTCAGAATCAAATAATTATTAAATAAACTTACTGTTACTTGAATTAAGCCACTCGACCTTAAGAAACCTTTTAATATTACGCATCAGTACACGAACAACATGCGTGATCCGACTGTGATATCGGTCAAACTTCTCGGGACATATTATATTCAGGGTAAAATCATAATGGCATCCATTTTTTCTCCTCTTCCACGTTTTAGTCTATGAAATGAAGCACCAAACAAAAATAAGATATATATATATATATATATATATATATATATATATATATATATATATATATGTGTGTGTGTGTGTGTGTGTGTGTGTGTGTGTGTGTTGTGGTTTATTATTTTTATAATCAAATAATTAAATGGGCCAAAGTTTTAGAAGTTGCAATCCTAAAGCGTAATGAAGCTCATGATCCATTTATAATTTTTTTTAAAAAAATATAATTGGTCAAAGTGTCAATCAAACCTCCATTTTGACAACAAGAGGTGCAGTATTTTTATACTGAAGTAATTAAATGGGTTAAAAAGTCCAAAACCATACGTAAGCTTTAGGGGTTTTTTCATGTTTTATTCTCTTCCTCATGGGTAAGCCATCGCTAGCCGTCCCCAGCTAAGCTCTCTATGCCTTCATTGTTAGATAAATTTCAACAACAATAGCAATCAGAGACAACAAGAGCATCGAAGAACAGATGGATTTTGGTTTTCTATATTCAAATTCAAATGGGTAAGCAGAGTCGTGCTTTCCTATTAGTCTTTTGTTTTTGTTCTCCTCTAGTGCCGTATCATTGTTGTCTCGGACATGTGTCTGACATTAAAAATATAAATGAATCAAGTTATTTGTTAATTATTTAAATTTGACTAATTAAATGTTTAATCAAATTGGTTTGTTTAATTAAACAAATAAATTTAAGTTTAAATTTCGACTCAATTATATAAATGAGTTAAGTTTAAGATTTATAAGTTTAACATTAAAAGTTTAAGAATAACTCGTGTATATATATATTATTTACTCATTCTGAACAGATTAATAAAAATTAAATCACAAAAAATATAATTTAAAATAAAAAAGTATATATAATAATAATTTATTTATCATTATTACTAATTAAAAACTTCTATAAAAAATTATGAATTTTTTTACAATGGATTATGAAAACAAAATTTATTTTTATTTTTAGTTTTTTTACTTTATCTTCTAGTTTACAAATATTTACGGAATACTAAATTAATAAACTGAAATATTTCAAAGAAAGATTTTGATAAAAGAAAAAAATGATCAAGTTATAAATGAGTTAAGGCTAAATCTAAATTTTATATTTCTTTAAATAAATCAAAATCAAATTTTAAATTTGACTCATTTAAATAAATAAATCAAGTTTGAGTAATTTCTTTTTTCACAAGGAAATTAGAGGTTGGCACCTTTTTTTTTAGTCCTTTTATATTTTATTTTTGTTCTCAATTCTTTCAACTCTCTCTCTCTCTACCCAATTGTGTAAGAACCAGCTTAATTAGGAAAAGTATGCGATCGCATGATCTTAATTTCGTCTTATTATCTAGGCCAAGTTTCAAGAAAATAGGGTGAAAAGCATCCAAAGATAGATGAGCAAATGCTTTATTTGTAGGTTTTTTAAAATAAACCTTCATTTAAAATAAAGTTGACCAAAAAAAAAAACAGTTGACATTACAAACACTTCTGTTGATCATATATTGTTCAAATATTTTCATGTAACATAAAAGAATTCTTTTCCTTGTTTCAATTCAAAAATAATATATATGTCCATCAACACACTTGATTGTGTTAACGGGACATGCAAATAAAGGGTCAGATTTGATCCCCAAGTACATTACGCCTCTATCCCTCCCCGCTCCTCTCCCGCGGAGTCTTTTGTGGGGCCACGCTACCCCTAGGACTTACTCTGGTGGGTCCTAAAAAAGAAAAACAATAGTTGTTCAATAACTTTTAAAGAACATTAAATTTCATTAATCGAACAATTAATTAATGAATTGAAAATTTTGGTAAGGTACATCAAGCTCTTCGTCCTAAACAAACAAAGTATCGCTATAAAATAAGACTCAGAGAGTCGCATCCAAATGATCTTTGAATTGGTCTTAGAGGAAAGAAGAGAGAAATTGAGTAATGTCCACAAATTGCCGGCTTGACGATGTTAAGAATGTAACAATGTTGGAACATTGCGTTGGAGGCTTTGAGCCCATCATAATCGTCTCAATTTATTTGGTTAATATGACTTTTTAGTGCCGTGATTTAGATATATACACAACCACTATCATGTTCCAAAGGGTGTCATGATCGTGGTTTTAATATAATAATCTATTAAGTTAATGCAATATGTCTATTGTCCTCCCCAAGGGGCATTTGAGAACTACTTTGTCTTTTATTGGCCATTGTTTGTAAAATAGTTAATTACAAAGACCAAGAACAGGACTTGTCTATTTATAGGATTATATATTAATTGTATGAGTTAATCATTGTTTAAATTATTTGACTCGATAATTGTAATGCAGCTATATGATATTAATAAGAAGCTACGTACTACGTAGCCTGTGCTATCATCCATAAGAAAACAAAATATAGAAAATATATTGTAACTAGGTATAAAGGTTCAAGTCACCATAGTTGTTGTTTTGTACCAATCACAGTCAGATTAATCTTCTTATTATTATTATTTTCTTAGAACTTTTTTTCCTTCTCAAGAGAAAAATGATTTTCAACGGTCACTATGTCCATAATTTCATTCCATTTGATTAAGGTTGCATTCAGTAACATTTAGGTGGACTTATGTTTTACCAAATTAGTGTGAATGGTTAGAAAATAAGTTCAGTTGATTGAGAGGGTAAAACTTTGAATCGGATACTTGCTGGGATACTTGCTTATAGTCTTTTATTAGTAGGTCGTCTATAACTATATTATTATAAGCTTTTATTGATGTTTGTGAAATATCTTAACCTTGAAATGAGGTAACATCTCTTTCCAATTTTTTCTTTTAAAAAAAAAAACCTGAATCGAATTGCAAGATTTAATTCCTGATAGAAAAAAAAAAGTTTTCTTTTAATCTTATATGATAATTCAACTTGAGATATCAATATATTTGAAAAAGTATAAATAAACCGATTAAATATACTGCATGGAAATTAGTGTTTTTTAGTTTGTTGGACCTCACATGAACACTGCCATTTCGAGCAACAATATTATTTGGTTTGCACATCATTTTATAATATCATTTGTATATTACTTTTTTTTTTTGTTTTTGTCTAGTGAATTACCTTAAGGGCACTGGTTAATTTTTTTTTAAAATGTAATAAGTATTAAATAAAAAATAAAGTATATAATGCATTAAAAATTTAAAAAACTTTATTTTTCATATATCATGTTTGGTTTGTATTACTAATATTCATATGTATCCGAACACTCATATTTACCTTTTCTTTTTTAAATAAAAAGTTAAATTAAAATTTTAACTTTTATAATTTTTACTCATTTTTTAATTTATTCTCAATTTTTTTTTCTTTTTAAATCAGTCGTACACTTACAATCATTTTTAAAATAACTCTATCATCAATTTATATTATAACGCTGTCATAAAATTGTCAATTGGCTAAACTAGTGTTCCTTTGTCAATTAAGTACTCTTTTAGATATTTATTTTTCTGTAAAACGTCTAATAAGTATTCTTACATTCCGATAAGTGTTCTTATAGGTATTCATTTATTAAGTAAGTGTTCCTTTAGATGTTCTTTTTATTTCTGTAAAATATTTAGTATTAACTAATTTAACGGTGTTATATCGAAAATTGATGGTAGAGATTACTTTGAAAACGTTTATAAGTATAAAGATTGATTTTAAAAGAAAAAAATTATAATAACTAAATTGAAAATGAGTAAAAATTATAAGAATTAAATTTTCAATTTAAGCTAAATAAAAACCGTGTAAACATAGGACACCAAATATTGTATATTTATAATGTGATCATATATGATCACTAATCATCAAAGGAAAACTATTAGTACGTAATACAAGTTTTTGTTTTAGGAAAATAAAATGCTAAAAATCACATTTCTAATACCACAACTGCAACATATTGTAGCCATATATAGGGTATACATTATCAAGGACAAACTCAACTGTCTTAAAAGAGTTTTAGGTTATGTGGGGGAAGTTCGTTAATGATTTTATATTTAGAAAAAATTATTTTAAAGTGAACTATATTATAAATGAGAAAGTAAGAGTGTATTACCCTTTATTTAATCTAAAATATATTGTGATTTTATTCCATTAAAATTTAATAATAAATACAATCTTATCTTCTCATTTTAAGGAAAAATATACTTTAGAAGAGCTTTGCTGTTTATGTTTTTAACATGTCTCTTATGCAAGAGTACTTCTTTGGGTTTAAAGTATAAATAATATACATGACCCACCTTACATCTCCCAAAAGTTTTATAAGGTAAAGACTAATAAATAACTTTATAACTATATCTATGAGTAGGTCCGTTTAAAATTGAACTAATCTAATTAAAATAAAAAAATGAGGCGAAAAGCCAAAAAATAGAAAAAGTAAAAAATAAAAAAAATTAATTGAATTAGATCATATTGTAGGTTCAAATTTTAAAATCGATCTAATCAAAACCGAACAAAAATTTTATATATATTTTTAAAAAATAATATTTTATCTAAGAAATTCCTTTGTAATAGATACTTATTTTAAAATATTTTACTATTCTCTAAATTAAACTTAATTATCTCTATTGAATTTGAATATTTATTGCAAGATTAACAATTAATTTGAACTTGTATTTATAATTTAGATTTATATTTTAATGAATTAGTTTAAACTTATATTTGTTGTAATTTGATGTATTTAATTTTCATATTTTGATGAATTTATGTATAATAAAAATTATAACAAAAAATTAAAAAATTGATCTAATTCAAACCGATTTAGATTAAATTGAATTTATATCTTAAACCAAACCGATCGGATGATAAAAAAAAAAATTGATTTGATTGAATCGAATGATTTTCCCCCCCTCAAAACAGATACAATCCAATCTGCAAACACCCCTATCTATTAGATGCATCATAGCGCATGAAAAATTCTTGCAAAAATCTAGATATCAAAATTAGATACATTCGACTAATTATATCATTAATTAATAAATAATCATTATAATTAATTAATAATTAACTATTTTAATATACTATAATTGATGATGTAATTGACTTAATGTATTCAAATTGAGTGCTTTAGATATATATATATATGGAGAGAGAGAGAGAGAGAGAGAGAGAGAGAGAGAGAGAGAGAGAGAGAGAGAGAGAGAGAGAGAGAGAGAGAGAGAGAGAGAGAGAGAGAGAGAGAGAGAGAGAGAGAGAGAGAGAGAGAGAGAGAGAGAGAGAGAGAGAGTATGATTAGTAGAAGGTGAATGGGAAAGTGAAAAAAAAAATTGAAATTAACGTGTGGTATATTTACAGAGATATAAGACTGGACAATATTGAAGTAATTAGATTGATAACCCAGTTTGGTGGTAAGGATCGTTAATGTGATCTTTCAGGTATATTAACATGGCTCTTCTATACATCTCCTCATGGTCTAGGTTCATAATCTATTTTTTTGAAGTCATGGCTGATGTTCTATGAGATTGTGAACGAAGTAAAAGTATATTTGATAGAAACTTTGAAAATGAATTGTTCATTCCCTAGGGACTGTCATTCCCTCCGAATTAGAAAGAACGGTCCTTCTATTCTTGAAATCACAAATCTAATTATATATATCCTCTCTCTTTTTTCTTTTTTCTTTTTTTAAACAACAATAGCATCATTGCCATGAAGAATATTAAGAATACACTCTCTATAGATTTTTGACCAAATTACTCTCAATGGCAAAGATATTTATTAAATTGTCATCTTTTTGAAATTATTTATCAGAATGTCACCCTTTTTGTCACGCTGAAATTTTTTAAGATTTTCTGTTCCACGTAGGATACGCCAGAATGCTTGGTGTATCCTATGTGGATACATCAGAACGCTTGGCGTTTTCCAAGTGGATACACCAACCTCTCTGGCGTATCCACGTTGGATACATCAAGCGCTCTAGCGTATCCTACGTGGCATCCCCACCTCTCCTCTCCCTCCCATAACCATGATTTCATGCTCAAGCGACTATGTCGTGTTTTCACATGGCCGAGTGAGCTTTATTCATGTAAAAAATAAATTATTTGACTCCGAAATCATGCTTAGTATGCTTAAGTTAAAAGTCTAAACTCAATTAAATCTAAGGCGAGTTCATGTTTAGAAAATTGATTTATGAAATTATCAAGTTAAACTTAACCAAATCTAGCTGTGAGCACCCTTAGCGCATTGCAATCAATTTTTACACTTAAAATTGATGGGTTAAAATTCCAATCAAACGAACCTAACAAAATCAATTAACCTTAATAAAATGCATAAGCATAACAAAAAAATCTAGTACATATACATACAGTCATCCCAAATTAAGCAAATGTAATAAAATGTGATACATATACATCAATGAGATGGGTCAAGGTCAGAATGTTGTGATTTGTGAGAGAGATCAGAAGAAGGTCATGTCATGACTGTGATAGGTGAGGATATGATGGGTAACCTATATACGGTGGATATAGAAATGACAGTGTAAAGGTAAAAGTATAAGGATACGGTGAGTATGGTGTAGATGGTGAGTAACCTATAGACGGTGGATAAAATAGATATGACAGGTACGATAGAGGTGGTGGTTGAGATGGTGGGTAAGTAGCAGTAGAAGTGGGCGGTGGCTGAGTACTACGCACACCTGAAGAATCAGAGTCCTCTAAAAGTCGTAGTCGTGACCAAGTACTCGCTAACCTTCTCCGTCTACGGTGCGTCCTCTGCTCATCGGACTGCTCAGATGGTCCTGGAATGTCTTCTGCAGGAGGAGCTGGACGAAGGTGATCCAATGTGATGTGATCATGCTCCTTCATTGAAGATAAGATGTCCTCCATGGACTGTTGAAGACTAGTTATATTAAATCCCAAACTAGGGTTCTTGTCCGAAGCATAGACATTCTCTACAATGTCAACTTAAGCTACAGATATAACACATGTCATCATCAATACAAAA
Source organism: Ormosia emarginata (assembly GCA_029884605.1). Taxonomy (NCBI): domain Eukaryota; kingdom Viridiplantae; phylum Streptophyta; class Magnoliopsida; order Fabales; family Fabaceae; genus Ormosia; species Ormosia emarginata. Next base: position 22,427,304 of record JAQQTP010000071.1, on the reverse strand, counting down.
TACAGAATACACAAAGTGAATAACAGAACATATTGGTAAAAAGTTTACCACAAACCTAATGGATGCACCAGTACAGGAAATCCAATGTCTGGTAATTCGTCTGTACCAGCGCATGTATTCAGAATGCATAGTAAGGGGAGCTTTCAAGGGGTGACCAATAACACACTATTCTCTTCGACTGTCCCAGATGGCTATGTGTGCAAGGTGTGTGACTCGTCAATCCTCGTCATGTCGTCCAGCCAATGTAATTGAGTGCAACTCGTCAGGCTAGTATGATCTCTGTGGTATTGGTTGCTCAAAGAAATTGGTGTACAGGGCCCCACACGTTCTCTTCAAAGTAACTCACTTCAAGAAAAAAATTTACTAAAGTCTTCGAGCTCTTATACTTAGTATTAAGCCCAAAAGTATAATTTCATCTAACTCTTATACGTAGTATTAAGTCCAAGGGTGTAATTTTTTGGATGCAAAAACAATTGAGAATCACCTCTTTATATAAGAGGAGCGGAAGGAGAAGGAGCATGACTTTTCTAATGTGGGACTTAGTGATACAATGAAGACACCTTAGTTTTTTCAAATTTCTTCTTTTTTCCTTTTTTATTTATTTATTTTCTTACAAAATGTCTCAAACAAAATTGAGTGTTCACAATAATAATAAAACTAATAATCAATAATGATAGTAATCAATAATAATAATAAGTAATAATACTTAATTATTCTAACAATACAAACAAATATACAATACATAATTAATATAAAAACTCAAACACATAAACAATAATTCTAACAATAAAACAAATATAAAAATACATAATTAATATAAAAACTCAAAAACATAAACAATAATTCTAACAATTAAAATATTCAGCAATAAATATAATAATAATAATAATCTAACGATATAAATACTTACATATATGATTCTCTCACAAGTTACGATCAAAAGAGAGTCCCGGAGAGAGTTTAGAGAGGTAAAAAATCTAGAGAGAATGTGAAATTTTGAGAAATTAGAGAAGTGGCCGTGGAAGGGAAAAGAGAGGGAGTTTTACAGGAATGCCATGTAGGATATGTTAGAGCGTTTGACGTATTATAATAAATATTTAATAAATAAAACTACACATAAATATAACATAAAAATTATTAAAATATGATTTAATTTAAACTAATGAAATTTACAACACAAATATGATTTGATACTGATACTTCTAATATTTGATAAAGAGATAAAATAAAGTCTTGATTAAGTCAATTTTGTAAAAAAAAAAATCTATACAAAAAGCATAATTTCTTTTTAATGCATAAATATTGAATTTCTAAAAAAAAAATTATGCATAAAATTCATTATAAGGAAAATTTCACTTTTTGTCAGTTGATTTTACTATAAGTTTCATTTTCATCTCCCAATTATATTGTTTCGTTTTCGTGTCCCAATTATATTGTTTCATTTTTATCCCAAATATTTTTAAAATTCATCATATTCATCCCTAACACACTAATTTGTTTTAAAAAAAAATCTTAGTTAGACAATGTCAACTATGCACTTATGTCGACATAAGATGTAATGTTATCAAATTCTATTAACATTTCTAATAGTGTTAGTAATTAAGACAAATTTTGTGTGTTTGAAAAAGATTTAAGGCCAAAATGAAATACAAAATAGTTATAAGACAAAAGTAAAACTTAAAGTAAAGTTGAGGGACGAAAAATATATTTTTGTCATGAATTTAAGTTTGCTTATTCTAATTCAAATATAATAACTGATTTTTTTAATTTACCTGTATTAAATGTGAATCACCTAATTTTTCTAAATTTTAAATTATTTTATCCCACATAACATATTTGGTGTCATAAGTTATATATTATTTTTATATATACATTTTTACTCCTTAATATTTTTTTATTTTATTTTGTCTAACTTAAAACCGGGTCCAATGATAAGGTCGCAGAGTTTCATAGTTGAAGTGCCAATTGCGGGATTGATACGTAATACGTAATTCATTAATACAAGCAAAGGATGAGCCATTATGATTAGAGTTATTCAAGGGTTGGGTCGACCAACGGAAATAGGTCTATCTTTTGGATTAATTGGCTTACTATCAACATTAAGTGTTACTCTTATATACATTCGGGGCTAAGTATAAGTTTGACTCAAGTAAGGCTCATGATCTCGACCCATAATTTGATTGGCACATTTATGTTGAGTGAGATGCTGTGTAGCGTATATCATTTATCACTACTCAAATCTACGTGAAAAGTTGAGAAAATGTGACATTTAAAAATAATTTAATTTTGATGCCGTCATAATAAAATTATTTCTACATTATCATCCGATATTGTATTACACCTTATTTAATGAGTTGTAAACAATTATGAGATGATTAATTCATTAATTGATATGATAACATATCAATAAATACAAATATAAAACTTTTTCACATTAACATTACATCAAAATTAAATTCCTAAAAAAAAATGTCCTTATACATTTTTTTTTGCCAAGTTCACTCAATTAAACTTTTTCTCTTTTTCAAATTTTACTAATATTTATTTTAATTTAGGTCTAGGCCCTATGCCCAAGCTTTGTCAATCTGTTTGGGCCATAATCATAATGTTAATGATCTATGGAGGACTGGATTAGGGTCTAGGCCTAAGCCCAACTCGACCCAAGGATTATTGATACTTTTGAACCCCATCCTCCCTTGGTTCTCTTTTGCGCTGTCGTCCTTTATATTTTTGGTTAGCTATTTGCAACTTGAAGTTTCTTTTTGGAGGCCAGGTGACTTTGCATTTTAGTTTTTTTTTTAAAAAAAAATTTTAGAGAGCTCCTATTGGACCTAAGGGATAAAGGTAGAAAAGGTTTCATTGGGAGATCAAACCCCCTACCACAACCATAGTTTACAACGATTCAGCATATGAATTTACATCCTTTCAATTTTATTTTTTTCAAGTGATTAAGTAAAAAAGAGAAATAGATATAAAAAGTATAAAAAAAATTTCACACATTGTAATTGAATCTCATTAATAAATTTTTTTAATCTATTTTTCTCTTCTATTTGATTACTTAAAATTTTTTTTTAGAGAATCCAAATCTAGGGAGGTATCCAATTCAGCAATGAAGTCCAGTGTGATTTTCCTCTATGATTTTCTTCGTCCTGTGATTATTGCTTTGTGGTTTACACGAACAAATTTTAATAATTTAGACTTACATGATAGGTCAAAATTAAAAATAATTTAAAAATGATATGATAATTTTAAAAAGTTACATACCTTGTTATGTTTTATTTTTACCGCACATACATAATCTAATGATTAAGACTTCATCTCATTATTATCTTAAGGTATTATTATTATTATTATTATTATTATTATTATTATTATTATTATTATTATTATTATTATTATTATTATTATTATTATTACCGTAATTATATCCAGCTAGAAATTTTGGATCAATTTAACCTCAAATATGGAATATACAATAATATGTATTGAGTATTAGGATTACTTGATAAAGATGACAATGAGCCTGTCATGTTTAAATCTTTCAAAGCAATCACAATGAGGGAGAGAAATTATTTATATCTCATAGTAGTTGTTCATGCGTCAATGTTAATGGGCAACCATACGCACTAGAGTGGTTAGGAATATGAACATCCCCTTATATATATAAAATAACAAAATGGGCTAAACCTACAACACATTATGGTAAGTTTATATACAATATCGATAAACAAAACTCACATATGAGCAGTGCTTAACAACAACAAACTCAATAACAATACTAATCACAATTTGGACTAATAACATGCTTTAATAATTTTAACATCTAATTAATTTGGATTTTATAAGATTATAATATGATTTATGCTAATCCATATAATTAATTCTAACATTCTCCTACTTTGACAGTATAAGCCATATTACTTTATTTCAATAAGAAAACAAATTTTCAGATTAATGAAATAACATGTGACTATAACAAAATGTCAAAATCAAGCTAGCACTCTCTACCATGGATAAAAAATGAGATTACAAGCTTCTCAACAATGTCGAAAGTCATACTCTATAGGAGTGCCGATATCATACATGCAAGGTAATCATATCTTGGTGACTTAACAAAATGTGGTATATGAGTAATGGGAAAGCATAATAAAATTGCATGTCAATATGTGATCAAAGTGTAATTCCCAATAAAATGGCCCAAGTATCCGCTCAAGATACTTTATGATATTTAACAAAACATCTCAGCACAGCAACTAAATGAGACTCAATATGTCATAATACAAACAAGTAAAACTGTGCAGATAAGATTAATAACAATATTATATGGCAACAATAATAATAACAACATAATTATTTAAAGTCTTGAGACATAATAAAAAATTGAGGTCCCTATATAACCACAAAACATCAAAAGATCTCACTATATCCATACGTGTTACATGATCAACAAAGACTTTAGCAGGTAAACCTTTAGTTAGGAGTCTGCAACCGTAAGTTCTGTAGGGATATGCTCGACCCGAGTTATAAACTCATGAATCTTCTCTCTAACAAACATATATTTTGTGTCAAAATGCTTCGAGCGCCTAGAGCTCTTATTAATTTGAAAGAAACACACTACAACAGAGTTATCACAATAGATAGTAAGAAACTTAGAAATACTCTTCATAACATGAAAATCAGTAATCAAATTCTTCAGCCATATCGCTTAACGCATGGCCTCATAGCAAGTTGCGTAGTCTGCCTCCATAGTGGAAGTAGTTTTAAGTGTCTGTTTGACACTTTTCAAGAAATAACTTATCTTCCCGACATAAAGATATACCCTGATATGAACTTGTAGTCATTTGAGCAACAACTATAATTAGAATCACAATAGTCGATTATATCAAGGTAATCAGATCTCTTATAGGTGAGCATATAATTTTTTGCATTTTGTAGATATCTCATGACTTGTTTTCTAACTTGTTAATGAGTCACATCAGGTTTGTTCAAGTATCTCCCAAGTACACTAACAACAAAAGTAATATCAGGACGTGTACAAACTTAAACATACATAAGGCTGCTAACAGCAGAAGCATATAAGACATACTCCATTTCAGTAACTTATTTATCATTTTGAGGACACTGAGCATTAAAGAGTCTATCACCCTTTTGAGCGGGTGCATTACAAGAATTACAAGATTTCATGTTGAATCTATTTAAAATTCTTTCAATGTAGCCTTTTTGAAACAAACCAATAGCACCACAAGATCTATCCTAGTGAACCTCAATGTCTAAAATGAAAGAGGCATCATCAAGATTTTTCATGCTAAATTATTTGTCAACATCTGCTTAGTCTCACGCATAAAACCAACACCATTACTGTCCAACACTATATCATCAACATATAAGACAAGAATCATTAATTTGCTTCCATTATTCCTCAATATATTGGCATCCATCCGATGTAATTCTAAATTAAAATGAGCAACCAAAACCATCACAATATAAAATGAGTCTGTAGTGGAGACCAGAGAGAAAGTCTCCTTTTAATCAATGTCTTCTCTTTGGCTATATCATTTAGTAACAAGTTTGACCTTATACCTTTCAATTTCACATCTAATATCACATTTGGTTATAAAGACCCATTTATAACCAGCAGGGAACTCGACCAATTCCCAAACATCATTCTTTCTCATAGAAGTCAATTCATGCCCTATAACCACTAACCATTATGGACAATTAAGACTAGCCATGGTCTCATGAAAAGAAATAGGATCATAATTCTCAACTGAGTTAAACTTATGCTCATGCAGGTACACAACATAATCTCTGAATCTAGCAGACTTAGTAGATATAAGAACCCGTTCATATTTTCCAGGTGAAACCACAACGACATTTGAATTTTGTACATTATTTTCGACTTGTTGAGAGATACCAACATTATTAACATTATCATCATAGAACAAAAGAGATGCTACTATATCTGAAAAAGGAATAACATGTATAAGAACGACAACATACTCCTATATGAAATCAATAACACGCGGCTCCTAAGTTCTATCATGCTCTAATTCCCCTTCAAAATAGATAGCCCGATCAAATTCAATAACTTTGGTAATATGAGAGGGACAATAGAACCTAGAACCACTTGAGCCAATATACTAGCTAATAAAGAAATAACTAATGATTTTGGGATCAAGTTTCTTTAACTGCGAGTTATAAGGCCTCACCTCTGCCTTACAGCCCCAAACACAAAAATTCTTCAAACTAGGCCATTTGCTTATCATAAGTTCATATAAAGTCTTCGGCACAGATTTATTTAGCACATGATTCAATATATAAACAATAGTCTTCAAGGTATCTCCCCACAAGAGTTCTAGAAAAGAAGAATGACTAAGCATGCACTTCACACATTTGATATTCTTACTATATTCCAATTCAACAATTGTCTTAAATGCTCTAAAACATCTAAAGATTTAGATCTCTCACGCAAATGAATTAAAGGTAAGATTATTTCTCTTTTTAACTTAATTAAAATTCACATACAATGGAGGTTCCAATAGGAAAATATAACATTCAAAGTTCAGTTATATATGTAATCATATTTTGATTCCTTTAATTATCTACCAACATTTGTAAATGAGTTCAAGCATTCACTGTGCCAACCCTATTATCTACAATAAATCAAGATCTCCATTATACAAAGAAGGTTTCTAAATTGATTGGAAACAAAATATAACACATATAATGTCCAATTGATAATATATCATTTAAGCACAAGAAATAAAATAATCTAACTTTATTTCATTACCAATAGTTTCACTCTTTCACCCAAGCAAGATGAAGATTTAGTTACTCATAGATAAGAAGAAAGAAAGAGAGAAGAAGAGAAAGATGAACATAGCTTCAATTTAGAACAAGAAAAATTACAACAAAGGAAAACAATACACAAGCATAACCACAACTTGTAAAAACTAAGCCTAACACCAAGTGCTCCAAATGGTCAGCCAATGGTGCCTTTTATAGAGGATTAGGGATACAAAATGACAAGGGGGCTGATTAGGGGTAGGTGGATGAGTGGATGAATGAGTGGAAAATACCAAATGGTGAGGATAAGAGTGAAAAATCATTGAGATTTCTTATCTCTGAAATCATTCATTGCTTAAGTCGTTGATTTCGTCATTTTCGAGCCAAGTGGTCTTCATGAAAGTTCTAGGAAATTGTCTAAGCTTTCCAATGGCTCTAGAATCACCTAAAAATTCGTCCTACAACCCAAGATATAACCCAATTACTACAGACTGTTCATGCTCAGTTTTAGCACCTCTGTTTTGACTTTCAGACCCAATATCACTATCAAGGAGCTCGAATCAAGTTTTGTGTTCAACATGAAAGTTTTAGGTCTGGGTCTTAACTTTCAAATATCCAAATTTCAGCCCAAGATAATTCTTGTAGCCCGAGTTATGCTCTGATTACTATACACTGTTCAAGTTTCAGACACAAAACTTGTGTTCTGTCTTCCAAGCCCAATTAGCTCCACTAGATGTCTGATTGAGACTTTGAGCTCTTCATCAAAGTTGTAGAGCTCTCTCTTATCTTTCCTACAAGGTAAAATTCATAATTATCAGACATTTAGAACTCAAAATATAATCGAAATATAGAAACAACGTAAGACCTAAATAATGCTGAAAAATCAATTAAGTCCAATTTGAGTCCAAACTTACAAAACATAACTAGGCTTAATCAATTAAGTACATGGAGAGTGTAAATAACTAAAAATGAGGATTTATTAATGTATAAAATATATAATTATCAACTGTTGATACTCCCATTGAGGTTAACGCAAAGTATTCTTCTTCTGATGGCTTACGTTTGTCAAATGCTACTTTATACCATACTATTGTTAGGAGCTTGGTATACCTTACTATTACTCGTCCAGATATTGCATATGTTGTTAGTCAGTTTGTTGCTTCTCCTACTACAGTTCATTGGGTAATTGTTCTTCATATTTTACGGTATCTTCGGGGTACAGTCTTTTACTTCCATCCACCTCTTTCTTGGAGCTGCGTGCATACTCTGATGTTGATCATGGCATTGATCTCACAGATCGCAAGTCTGTTACTGGTTTTTGTATCTTTTTGGGCGACTCTCTTATTTATTGGAAGAGCAAGAAACAATCTATTATTTCTCAATCTTCAACCGAAGCAGAATAACGTGTTATGGCATCTACTACCAAAGAGATTATTTGGTTACGTTGGTTACTTACAAATATGAGAGTTTCTATATCTCATCCCACTCCTATGTATTGTGACAACAATAGTTCTATTCAGATTGCTCATAACTCAGTTTTTCATGAACGAACTAAGCACATTGAGATCGATTGTCACCTTACTCGTCATCATTTCAAGCATGGCACCATTACCTTGTCCTTTGTTTCTTATTCTTTGTAGATTGCAAATTTCTTTACCAAGTCACATTCTGTTTCTTGTTTTCGTTTTCTAGTTGGCAAACTCTCGATGCTTGTAACTGCCGCATCGTGAGTTTGAGGGGAGATGTTTAAAAATATTGGATTATTTTGTTTTATTATTTATTAAAGGTAGAATAGTATTTTTCTTTCCCTGTTAGCCTATATATAGTCTCTTTGTATTTAAGTTAAATTATCTTTTGATATTCAATTACATTATGCAGTGTTTATGAATCCCTAACCTCCTTTTTACAAATACTTTTATATTTCTCTTTATTTCTTTGGATTATTTAACATTCTCCTCATTGAGGTAGCCTACTCACCCAGAGGTTATCTTCTTTTTCAATCGAAATATGTTGCAGATATTCTTGAGCGAGCTAGACTTACTGATAATAAGACTGTTGATACTCCCATTGAGGTTAACGCAAAGTATTCTTCTTCTAATGGCTTACCTTTGTCAAATCCTACTTTATACCGTACTATTGTTAGGAGCTTGATATACCTTACTATTACTCGTCCAAATAGTGCATATGTTGTTAGTCAGTTTGTTGCTTTTCCTACTACAGTTCATTGGATAGCTGTTCTTCGTATTTTATGATATCTTCGGGGTACAGTCTTTTATTTCCATCCACCTCTTCCTTGGAGCTACGTGCATACTCTGATATTAATCATGACAGTGATCTCACAGATCACAAGTCTGCTACTGGTTTTTGTATCTTTTTGGACGACTCTCTTATTTCTTGGAAGAGCAAGAAACAATCTATTATTTCTCAATCTTCAACCGAAGCAGAATAACATGTTATGGCATGTACTACCAAAGAGATTGTTTGGTTACGTTGGTTACTTACAAATATGAGAGTTTCTATTTCTCATCTCACTCCTATGTATTGTGACAACAAGAGTTCTATTCAGATTACTCACAACTCAATTTTTCATGAACGAATTAAGCACATTGAGATCGATTGTCACCTTACTCGTCATTGTCTCAAGCATGACACCATTACCTTGTCATTTGTTTCTTATTCTTTGCAGATTGCAGATTTCTTTACCAAGTCGCATTCTGTTTCCTGTTTTCGTTTTCTAGTTGGCAAACTCTCGATACTTGTAGCTGCCGCATCGTGAGTTTAAGGGGAGATGTTAAGAAATATTAAGTTATTTTATTTTATTATTTATTAAAGGTAGAATAATATTTTTCGTTCTCTGTTTAGCCTATATATAGTCTCTTTATATTTAAGTTAAATTATCTTTTAGTATTCAATTACATTATGTAGTGTTTATGAATTCCTAACTTTCTCTTTACAAATACTTTTATATTTTTTTTATTTCTTTAAATTCTTTAACATTTTCCTCATGAGGAAACATATTTTATCAACTTTTTGTTGAAATAAAAGTTCATCCATTCTGTTTTTTTTTTGTTTTTTTACTGGAAAAGTTCATCTGAAATCGGTTGTTATATACGAATAAGAAGTCCGGTTGCAAGTGATCTTAATATAATATATAACAAAAATCATATGCTCCTTCAACTAGTTACCAATTTTATTTTATTTTTTTAATACGGATAAGACAGTTCTTAAGCTTCTCGAAACATGTAAACATATTCTTTCGTTTATAAGCTAAATGGAAATCATATAATTTATACATGTTGATTAATATACATGACAATATTTGATTTGACTACATTATTTTCTATTTTAAAAAATAATTAAGAGAGGAAACTAAATTTTTAAAAAATAATATAAATAAATAAGAGATCTGTCATACATATTTATTAACACAATCAAGTCACGTGATTGATTTCCATATAATCAGCAGGCGAAAGGATCATCTTTTTTTTTTTTAAAAGCAAAAAGGGTCTCATTAAAATCTTATGATGCAAAACCCTCCTTAGGGATAAAAGCATCATGAAGGAAAAAGAGTACCCATAATATTATTAAAAGAAAATAAAAAATACAAAGAAAATAGGGGGACATCAACCTTACCCATAGAGAACTCATTTAAATCTATAATTAGGTAAACCAATCCTATTACGGATAAAATCCTCACTAATGAATCTTGGAACTAAGTCCCACCAAATTAACCCTTGTATGCTAGTTCCAAAAGAAGCAAGTTTATCGGCACAAACATTACCCTCTCTATAAATATGAGAGCAGGCAAAGTTCATTTGTTTGATCAAAGCCATACAATTAAGCCACCTATTTCTTAAGCGCCAAGGAACTACAGAAATAGACTTAAAAGCCTCAATCACCAAAACCGAGTCACACTCTAACCAAAAATTCCTCCAACCTTGCCTAAAAGCAATTTCAATAGCAAAAATGGCACCATAAAGCTCAGCATGAAGAGCAAAAGAGATACAAAGATTATGAGCGAAACAACCAAGAATAACTGTACTTTTATCTCTGAAAATACCACCACAAGCTACTAATCCAGGAGAGCCTTTAGCAGCACCATCAGTATTACACTTTATCCAATAACACTTTGGAGGATACCAAATAACTTCCTTAATTAGAGTAGGCTTGGGAGGCTTACCCTTCACAGACAAATTTCTAAGAATCATGAGATCAGTAATACTGGCAGACATAGAGCTAGCAGACAAGGAACCCAAAAGAGAAATATTAGCTTTGATTAAGTTTAAAGCATGCTCAAAAGGGATTCTTCTATTCTCAAACCTTAGATTATTTCTACAAAGCCAAACAGCCCAAATGATGTAAGCAATAGCAACTAATATAACATCTTTAACTTGAGAGCTCCAATTCTTTAAGCAAACCTGTAGGATAGAATCAATGGAGGATGTATCAATGTGGATGCCTATCAAATTGCTAAGCCAAATCCAGAATTTCGTTGCAAAACTGCATTGCAGAAACAAGTGCTGGGATGTCTCATAATCAGATCCACAAAGGGAACAAACCGAAACTATATTGAAGCCACAAGACCAGAGATGATCATCAGTTGGAATTCTGTTTTGCCTTAATCTCTAGAGAAGACAGGATTTAGATGGAGGGATACATTTATTCCAAATTAGCTTTCCCAAAGGCTGCACCTGAGAAGGAATTCTCAGGAAGTTATAAGCTTCTGTAAGAGTGAGAATTCCCGAATCATTATGGTTCCAGACAAGCCTATCCTCACAAGAAACCAAAGGAATAACCTGCTTGCTAAGAATTCTGGACAAAGACAGGGAAAAAAATCAAAGAATGTAAGAAGGAATTTTCCAGGCACCATCGTTGATGAAATCAGAAACCTTAGCTTTCAGAGAATCACATATATTCACAGGAATATTAAGCAGCTGGCCAAGAGGTTGACCAATCCAATTATCACACCAAAAGTTGACCCTATCTCCCGATCCAAGTTGCCAACAACTATTATTAAAGACAGTAATGCAGAAATTCTTAAGACCAAATTTCAAATAGAGGACCTGATATGATGATTGATTAAAACATTGCCTTTCAAAACTCTTGCCCTCAAAAACCAAATTTTACGATCGTAGAAGAAAACATGTTCAAGCATAATTTGAGCATAGCAGCTTCATTCACAGCTTTGAAGGATCTAAGACCAAGACCACCCTCATTAAGAGGTTTGCAAATCTTGTGCCAAGCTACAGTGACTGGTTTCCTTTTGGTTATGTCTCCAGACCAAATAAAGTTCCTCACACAGGTGTCCAATACTTTTAACAAAGAAGCTGGCCAAGAATAAATCTGAAAACAATAAATCAACATGCCATGAATGATAGACTGCACAAGCTGAACACGACCCATCAAAGATAGCATTGAACCTTTCCATGATGCCAATTTGACTTTGATTCTGTCCACAAGAGGTTGCAAATGAAATTTTCTTGGCTTACCACGAAAAATAGGAACCCCAAGATATGTAAAGGGAAGCTGAGCAGAACCAAATCCAAGAATAGACTTAATTTCATTAAGTCTGGAGATTGGAATGCCACCAGAAAAGAACTTAGACTTTTCATAACTTACCAACTGACCAGAAGCCTCACTGTACTTATCAAGAAGATGTCTAATAACCTGGACATTAGATTTAGAACCTCTACAGAAGATCATAATGTCATCTGCAAATAAGACATGGCTAGGAGTTTGAAAATTTCTAGGACTGGCCATTGGAATCAGCTGACCATTCTGAATGAGTTTGGAAATTCCTCTGCTTAGCACATCCTCAGCAATGCAGAATAAAAGGGGTGAGAGAGGATCTCCTTGCCTTACACCCCTCTTGCAAGAAAAAAAACCAACAGGATTTCCATTAACAGCAACTGAAAGCTTAGCAGAGTGTAAAATGACCTTGACCCAATGACAAAAAAGAGGATCAAAACCAAAAGAAGATAAAACTTTTAACAGAAAAGACCAATCCAATGTATCAAAAGCTTTTTTAATGTCAATCTTCAAAGCAATATTACCCCCAAACGCCTTTTTATCTAACAGATTTATGGCTTCTGAAGTAGTACATATACACTCATGTATGTTTCTTCCTTTGATGAAACCTCTTTGCTGTTCAGAAATGATTTTTGGGGCAACTATAGCAAGCCTATCAGCCAACACTTTAGAAATAATCTTAAATTGAAAATTTGCAAGGGCAATAGGTCTAAAATGTTCAATTCTATCAGCACCACTAAACTTAGGAATAAGAACCACCATGTTTGAATTTAAGTTTGGAAGAAGCCACCCTTGCTCGAAAAATTGCAGGACAGCATTGAAGACATCCTCACCAACAATGTCCCAATAGGTTTGGTAGAAAAGACCACCAAAACCATCAGGACCCGGAGCCCCATTGGCATTCAAAGCAAACACAGCATTCTTAACTTCCTCAGGAGAAGGCAAATTGGTAAGCATCAAATTGTCTACTGTTGATACCATAGGACTGATCACTTGATCAACTAGATCATTCTCCCCACAAGAATTTTCAGAAGCAAACAAATTAGAATAGAAATCCAGCACATGAGACTCAATATCAGTAGGACAATCCAATATATCATTATCTTTTTTGAGGATAGACATTTTTTGAGTCACATTTCTAAACTTAGTAACCTTATGAAAAAAAGCAGTGTTTCTATCACCAAAAGATAACCAGTCTAATCTGGATTTTTCCCTCCAAAAAGATTCTTGGAAGTGCAATGCTTGGCAAAGATCCTGTTGAGCCTTATTCTCCTGGTCAATCAAATCATCCGAGTAACCATACCTATTTGCATTTTCCTGAATAACATCAACAGCTTTCAAAGCTTCCTCCACTTTAATATGTACATTACCAAAACAATTTCTGTTCCAGGCCTTAAGCTTGACTTTCAGGTTCTTCAATTTCTGAGATAAAACAAACATAGGACTGCCATGAACTTCTAGTTTCCAAGATTCAGCAATTAACTTCCTGCAGCCCTCATGATCAATCCACATTTTCATAAACTTGAAGGAAGAACCATGATAAGAATCATTTTTCCTCAAAGAAAGAAGAATAGGATAGTGATCAGATTTACTCCTAGTTAAAGTGCAGCAAATCGAACTATCCCAATAAGACAACCAATTGTCATTACAAACAACCCGATCAAGTCTCCTCTCAGTCAAAGCAAGACCCCTCCTTCTATTAGACCATGTGTACACAGACCCTCTAGTATCTAAATGAACTAGATTACAAGATTCTGACCAAGCCATAAATTCCTCACAAGAAATTCTTTGTGGTAAGCCTGAACCTCTTTGCTCATGAGCCCCTAAAATAGCATTAAAATCCCCTATGAAGCACCAAGGACCCTGATGACTATTTTGCAAGCCTTCAAGATCAGACCACAAATGCCTTCTGCCAATATAAGAAGTAACCGCATATATAGCAGAAAAGTAGAGAATTTGATTAGGAACCTGAATAGAGAAAGAGACATGCTGACTTGACACAGCTAGAACAATAGGAGATAAAGACTCCTTACAAACACACCATAAATTAGGGACCAAAGTGTTTCTGTCATTAACAGCAAACACCTTGAAGTGGTTCTTACTCCAAAACCTTTGAGGAAATTGAGATAGCTCAATCCAAGGCTCAGCAATAAAAATAAAGTCAGGACCATTATTAACAATTAATTTTTTTAAAACCAATCTTGTATCAAGATTACCAATCCCTCTAGCATTCCAAAAAAGGACTTTCATCAAAAACTGAGAGAGGACTCTGCCCTGGAACGGGTGAAATGAATCTTGGAATTCCCTTCTTTCTTTTTGTTTTGCCTTCTCTTTTTCTTTTGAGACTTAGAAAGAACTGGAGTAAAACCATCCTCTTCTGGTTTATCTACTGCAATCTCCCGAGTGTCCTCTTCCTCATTGTCATCTGCCCAGAACTTTGAAAAAATTCTACAGTCCTGTTGAACCTGAGAGGGAAAATTCGAAAGAGGCATAGCAACAACCTGTTGAGAGGCTTGAAGACTCTCCACATCCTGATCATAATGACCAGTGTTGAGATCATTTCTTTGAGTTAAGGAAGAAACATGGTACTCACTAGATGTACTTCCCTGTAAAGAATCAGGAACCACTAAATCATTGGATTTAGATTCATTTAAAATCCCTTTGACTGGAGAATGAAGAACAGAAGACTCATCATAAATATTCTCTACTGAATCTTCATCAGATCCTAAAACTATCCCAGCATCATTAACATCATGAGGCGATTTTGAAACTGATCGCTGCAACACAAAATCAGAAACTAAAACAGCACCTTCCATCTCAACAACAGTTCTGGAATCATTAACAGCAGATTTCTCCATACACCGATCAATCTCAAGCTCAGGTTCAGCAAGAACTTCAATGTGCTCTCTGATAACAGAATCAACCACATTATCTGATCCTTGAAAACCTTCATCAACCTGAACACCATTTTCTTGATTACCAAAAGAAACTTCAGGACATAAGTGACTGTATCAGAAGAGACATTTATATTTATATTATCTCGCTTCTTTTCCTTTTTCGAAACATTTCCTTTTGGCTCATTCTGAATAACAGGATTAGCATGACTTTTTGAAACATAGATCCCTCTTACTTTATTCTTCTGAATGTCTTTGACACTTGTTTAGAATCTAATTTTATCTCCTTCTCAGAATTCTTGATTTTGTTGCAAATATTAATAGAATGACCAATAATCTTGCAATGATTACAAAACGAAGGAAGATTTTCATATTCAATTCTAACCAGAAAAGCAAAATCTTCCCTTTCTACCAAGATCTTATCTTGCAGCTGCTTTGTTAAATCAAGATCAACCAAGACTCTTGCAAAATGGCCCAAATTTTTGTTGATAGTGGCATCATCAAGGGATAAAGGAACACCAATTCCTCTAGCAATTGAAAAAAGTATTCTAGGCCTCCAATATTCTTGTGGTAAACCCACAATACGGATCCAACATTGAGCATTAGTCAATTTAACAAGCTCTGGACGAAAATCAGTAGTCCAAGAAAATAATCTGAGATTACCAGGTGATAAAGACCAGACACCAACAGCCAAAACCTTCCGCAAATCTTCTATAGAGGCAAAGGAGAATTCAAAGAAACCTCTACCAATAGGAATCATCTTCCAGTTCTTCACTGGTTTCCACAGATTCAAACGCTTGCAACGCAAATCATCTATCTTGTAAGGTTTGTCTCCCTTTACCAAAATCAGTCTACCGTGGAGGTGATTCTTGCAACTCTCAACACCTGCTTTATATTCCTCTTCCGGAATTTTAACAGCAATAGCATCACCCTTAACGCAAGGAGTTGGCAATTGACTAATAGGAATATCACATGCATTGGATAAAGCCTGCACAAAGGTCCTCTGAGAAACATGAGAAACGGCTGTTGTAGAAGGAACACGGACTTTCAACAATGCATCTTGATTAGAAAAAGTAGGAGCGGAATTAGAGGAAAGGGCTGCTGCCTTGGCCAAGAAACCCCAAGGACAAAAAGCAGCCATGGAAGCCATGCAAACTCTTCGAGAGAAAGAGAGAAATCACATCCCCCCGAAAAGTCTTACTATGATTTGAATAAACAAGGATAGGCAAAAGGATCATCTATATACAAGTTTCTAAAAATTTAAAGACCCCTCATTAAACTTTAAAACTAATAAAATTCAAGAAGTGTATTTATATTTCTTTCTAATAAACTATAAATGAATTCCATTGTTATAAGCTTAGGTTTTTATTATAACGTAATCTATGACGCAAGTGATATTTTTCTTTATTTAATTAAATAATAAACAATATAAAACTTCATAGAATAATGACGGTATCCTGCGATTGAACTAAAAATAATATTGAGTAAGTGCCCAAACAAGTCCCCAAAAATACTTGAAACATTAAATTAGTTCTTTAAGTGTATGTTTGGATAAAATACCAAGAGCTGTAGTTAAGCTCCGGCAACTCGCAGATCCAAGGCACGACAAAGCGAGCGACGAGATCCTCGGATATGGCCGTAGTGGCCTGAGGGAACGGCCAAGCCATAGTTGACCAAGGGCAAGTCCTAGAGATGCGCACTATGGAAGACTGTTTTGGAGTTTGGGCTATCCCTAAAGTGACAGGTCTATAGCTAGCAATGAGATGTTGACGGTGGTAGAGGAAGGTTGACAATTGGTGGCAAAGGACAGTGGAGTGAGAAGTCAAATTTTCTTGTTCATATATTGAGTTCCTAATATGGCATTATGGCCTTAATTCGTTGGGTCAAATGGTTTGGATCGGACCATCCTTCTGTGTGTATGTACTATACACTTTGTGTATTTGAAATTTTAATTTTATTAATAATTATTCAAACAAAAAATTTTAGAAATGAGAGTAATTTAATTGCATCAATTTAATTTCTTAACAATTTAAATGCTTTGAAATTTTGAAATAATTCATTCAAACATAAGGTAAAAGTTTTTTGGACATTAATTTGGTCTTTCATCATGTAAAATAAGTATAAATTTAGAGAGTAAACTAATATTCAAAGAAACATTAAGTGACTAAATTGATTATTTTACTATATCACAATTTAAACATTTAATCAATAATATATATATTTTTAATTGTAGGATAATATATTATACTTAATTTTAGGTAGAGATGTATAGATAGATTGCGACTGTCATTCTCTTTTCAGTACGTATACTGTCCAAGCAAGTTCATTATAATATCCTACAGATTATGAGAATAAAATCGGGCAAAATGCAAAAAAAAAAAATCCAACTATAAATTATGTATAAAAAATAAGACAGGATCAATTTACACCAAAGATAAGTTTTTTTTTATTTACACTCACGTTTCAAATGTTGATTCACTTTCATCTAATAATTACTTTTAACGAAATAATCTCAATCATTAGATGAAAGTAGATCTAACGATTAAAAATAAATGTAAATTAAAAAAGACTTACACTGATATAAACCGATCCTCTCTCATAAAAAATTGTATATATTTTAAAATTTACTAACGTAATTATTTAAACTTACTAAATCGTATATATTAATTCCCTATGAAAAAAATTTCTGCATATGTACATGAGAATAAATATGCACTGAAGTGCATGATTTAGTTAATTTAAGAGACCATATTGACGAAGTTTAAAGTACATAGAATTTTTTATAAATAATTTATAATTCAAGGATTTTTTGCATTTTACTCAAATAAATATAATAAAAGTTGTTTTGTTTTTTTTTTGGACTGGAATAAAAGTTGTTATCTTTAATAAAAAAACAATTTATTAGTTAAGGCTTATACTATAGATAAAGTTTTTTTTTTGGTACAAGCTTATGATAAAGCTTAAGTCAATAGAAAGTAAATTTACAATATTTAACAACAAACTGCATATATACACTTATTCGGATTCAGATTTTGCATTAGTGTTAAAGAGTTAATTCTTATAAATAGATTAGGTCGATATAGAAGATACGCATTTAAAGTTGCCTGAAAAGAAATTTAATCTCAAATAACATAAAAAGTAATTCAAAAACACCCTTACCGTAATTTTTTTTTATAAAAAAAAAACTATAAAGAGAATCAATAAACGTATCTATTACTCTAATGATAACACAATTTCACTTCACAACAAATCCTGACATAATGCAGACATGTATCACTTTTTCATGAAAACTTTTCACCTAAACATTTTTTTAAAGAAACAGACTCATTTAGTAATGAAACAAAAAAAATGTTTTGATGATATATAACATAATTTTTTTATACAAATAATTGATTAAAATTAAATATTAAATTCTAGTCAATGTGAGTATTATTTCTGGAAAAATATTAATTAATGGCTACTATTATTAGAAGATGGAATGCTGCTGTTAAGACAAAAGTTAACATCCTTTTATGGCCAACAAACTAAGCATCTCAGAAATGTATTATGTACTGAACATCTTAACGTATCGTCTTGACATAATATTAAAAAGTAATAATTCTGAAATGAAATAAACTTAAAATAAATCAATGTTAAAAAATAATAATTCTTGCACATTATTTTTTACGTACATGCCTAACAACTGTGATAAATTGAATCAACTTTTACAAGAAATGGAATAAGGTATAGCAAAAAAAAAAATTGAATCAACTTCTTTACAAGAATTTAAATAAGTTAAAAATATAGGTTAAATATAAGCATCAACTAAAAAACAATAAAAAAATGTTGTGTTAAGAATGTGATTATTTGTCCTTTAATTGACAAAGAATTTGAAAACCTTAATACTTATGTATTTATTCATATTTTTGTCAAAGACAAGTTCAATTCTAGTTCTTAATATAAGAAAAGAATCTCTTCTAAAGAACTCTAAAATTCTTGATGATTTGTAAAAATAATGTTAAGATAAAAAAGAGTAAATAATTTCAAGAAGCAAAGAATAATAAATTCGATAGGATTGATATAAATGAAATCAAATGACGGACTTAAGAATTTTAATAAGTGGAGGCAGAGTATATATATTAAAAAAATCTAAAAATGTTTATATTTAATATCACATATTATTATTAAAAATACAAATAATAAAAAGTCTTCTTTATATTGTGTATATAATTTTTTTATGATATTTATAGCATATAAAATTATTTAAACCATAAATTTAAAATCTTCAAAAATAACATTTAATATATATTCTATAAACCTATTTCTTTTTGTTTTCAAATTTTAAAAATTAAATCAAATCAAAACAATAAAATAATGTTAACTTGTAATTATCCAAAGTTTAGAGTTATTATAAGAAGAAAAATGATATGATGAATTGAGTTATTATTTTTTACAACTACTTATACGAGCAATAGACAAGCAAGACAATATAATGAGAAAAATATATTAGTGTATATATACATATAATACAAAATTAATTAAAATTTCAATGAGGGTATATGTTCTCATATTTTATAAGGTGAATTCGTCCCCGAATGAAATGACAAGTTGTAAAAGTGTAATGTAGTTCCAAGTGCAGAAATGAAGCGAATCAACTTAAAGTAATATGAATCAAAGATAAATAATGCAAAGTAAACGAAGTAATTGAAAATAAATGAAAATGAAAATAAGTGAAAGTAACGCAAGTAAAAAAAAATCAAATGACCAAATGATCATTCAATCCACATATGAAGAACAATTCTAAAAGCAAAAGGCAATTGAAATGAAATTTGCATTGTATGTGTAAACTTACAAGAAACAAGCAGTGTAAAAAGCATATTTGGCTAATTTCAATTGCCTGTAAGCGTTAGAGTGACCGGTGAGATTTGTGAGAGATTATGTGCAAATATTTTCAACTATCTTAATGTCTTTATCTCATTGAGTATTTATAGACAGAATAAGTAACTGTCTTTCTTACAAGATGTTGATAATTGTTTTAGTTTTAATAACTTTCAATGACACATGTCTTGCTCTTAAAATGAACACTTAACTTGTAAAACCTGTCATATTTCAAATTTAAAACAATTTTGAATTCAAAACATCTAACTACTTGGATCTTATTCAAGATCCAATCGTCAAGCATTCTTAAATTCATCTAAGTGCTACGGAGTCTTTTATCTTTAGTCTTCTTCTTGAGCTTGACCCAATTCTTCAATCACAAACTTTGAGGAATCACAACCTTAATATATAGCTTTAGTATCAAGCATAATACCAAGCCTTCGATTTCAATTTGTAATTGAAAAATTTTATTTTGATACCAACAATATTGCGAGGCACAGATTTTTTTTTTTAAAAAAATACCTTTTTGTTTTTCAGGAAAAAAAAAGTGTTTATGTGGGAAAGTGGAGGCTGAATGGCAAAAACAGTAGCACTATGACATATTGAATGAATGGTGGCCAATTCCTTTTTATTTTTCTTCATGATCTTTTGATGAAAATTTACGTGTGACTCTTTTAAGTAAGTAACAATTACATGAGGCACAAACGTAATTATACAAATAGAAGCTAAAACGTCAAAAATAACAATTTAATTTGATATTATTTTAGAAGTGACGACAAAGTGATGGTCAGGTCTTGCATATACCCAAGCAATGTGTTATACACTTTGTGTTAATATAAGTGGAATGAGTTCGATCCCTTTATCTTAGATTTGATATCAAGATTTGTATATATGAAAATAATATTGTTAAGAAAGATTTCTGATTAATCTCTCAATTATCGAATTAAGAAATATTTAAGAAAATTAAAAAAAAAGTGTGTTATATGGTATTATATTTATTCTATAAATTTTTTAAATAATTATATTTAATAATAGACTAGTCGCACAAAATAAATTATTGCATTTAAAAGTCTTTTATAGTAAATTTAAAATAAAAATATTCATATTAATCACTCTCAATATAACCTCAAGATTATAAATTTTTAAAGTAGCCATTATTCAATTATAAAGTATAGTCGTTAGAACTTAATGGGAACACAACTTGCAAACAAACTATTGGAATGATTTTTCTCTTCTTTCTCTTTTTTTTATTCAAATGATTTTTCTCTTTAGCAATGCATAAATAAATTTCACAATACATCATATCAGTTGAATTTATTAAAATATATGAGATTACGTGAATATGGTTTGTTCTCTTATATTATTTTACTTTTCATTTTTCTGTCCTGGAGGGGTAGAATTGATAGTGAACAAAACAATAAACAAAGTTAACAAATCTACCAAATAGACAAATATTATAAGCTTTTACAACTGAAAGTAAAGTGGAGGTAGAAGATAATATAATATAATAATTAAAAAAAAAGCCAACTTGGGCCATGCGTGTTGGGGATATGGGAAAATTTAAATAAGTGAATGGGTCCACGTGAAAATGACAACTGTTCCAGGTACGTGCTCAGATTCATGCATGGTTTCAAGTTCAACAATAACTGGCCCATACCTTGAATGAAGCTTATAATTCTCTGAAAGAGAAACCGATTAGAGATTCTGAACCCAATAAAACTTTCCCTCTTTGCAACTGTACCTGCACCAATATTATAACTTTATTACTCTTACCGTTTCTTCTATTTTTTCCTCCATTTTTTGGCCGATTGATTTCAATAATCTTTGAAGGCCAATTATCCAAATTTATTAGTTGTCTAAGGTTCTCTCTCGGTGTGTGCCGCCCAAATGTTGATAGGACATTCCTGGATACTTATATCATAATCTTTAGGTGCTCCTACAATAAAACATATTTATTAGTCTATCTCATCTAATGTTATACATATAAACTGTGTAAATTTTCTATTAGTATCATACAGAATTTACAAAAGATCAAGTACATGAACAAAGATTTTAAAAGTTCATAGTTTTCACATTCATATTATTATGTTAAGATATACTAATATTTGTTCAGGATAAGAATTGATACTTCAATTTGAAAAACTTGTAATAAAAATAGAAATTCTTTTCTATCTCTTATCCTTTCTTTTTACATTCTATTCTTGATGGGAAAATATGAGACATCAACTTTGATGGATAGAGACGAGACTAGTTTCTTTTCTTTTTCTATTTAATAAATAACTGATTTCATCAAGTAGTTGAGAGGTTATAAATACGTCTTCTCAATTGTCATATAACCAATAGAAAAGAGTATAGAGATTTTATAAACTTTAACTTTTTTACAAATTATTATTATGAACTTTAAAATATTTTTAATTAGTTCTAAACTTTAATTAATGTCTTAATAAATTTTATGTTTAATTTAGATTCGTTAATTTACTAATGATAATATTACATTGTATCATGTTATTTGTATTAATATTAATTAAGAACTATTTATTAATTTATTTATTAAAACTTAATTTTAAATATATTTTTTTCCTTACAAAATAAATAAAATAATACACAATATCATCGTTAATGAATTAATATATTCAAATTACACAAAAAGATTTATTAGGATATTAATTAAAATTTAAGAATTAATTAAAAAATTTTAAAATTCGCGATAATAATTTACAAAAAAATTAAAGTTCAAGAAAATTGCATACTCTTTTCTCTATAACCAATTATCATTTAACCTCTTATTTATTTATTAAATCACATACACTTGTCACATACACACACAACATTTCTTACACTTGTGGACTAATTTTATTTTATTTTTAAAAAAATTATTTAAACATACAATAATAACCTATAAAGTTGATATAATTAACATTAAATAACATAAAGTAAGAAATATGTTTTACTGAAAATACGAATTTATCCTTTTTATATATATATTCAAGAGTTTTTTTATATCAATTCGTAAATATTTCAAAATACTTAAAATAAATTTAATGTGAATACTCTATCTCGTCATATTAAAGAATAACTTATATAATAATGTCTTATTTGTATACAGTTAAACAAAAATACAACACTAAAACTGAAAGATTATGCAGCATATAGTATTGTTAAATTTTCATCATTGATGAACACGTGAAGGAGGAAGAGTGGGGTCTGCATATCAGGTCATCTAAAAATCTATTTGTATCCTGTTATCCTGAATTATGAGTGTGACATTTTTAGATTTTTTTTTTCCTTTTCATTTTTCTTATTATATGGATGTGCCTGAACTCTGAAGATGCATGAACTATATTTGAAAATACATACATGGCAATAAAAAGAACACATTGAAAGAAAGGAACTAATCTGTATACCATTTTTTTTCATATGAAAGTTGTGTGTATAACATCTCTACGCTGAAATATTGCTAGCAAGTGGGAGCCAAAGAGTACTGTGTTCTAATTCTACCAAGAATGTGACTTAAAATGACTTAATTACTTGATGCTGCAATGTTTTAACTTGCACCCTACATTGTCACAGGACATTATTTCCCTGTATCAGGATTCTTCTGAGTTCACTAGCAATTCCTTGCAACAAAACTGGTTTTCGGATAGTTCCATTAATACCAATTTGCATGCATCTTTCCCACAAATCTTCTTCTGTGCTTGCGGTCAAGGCAACAATAATAGGCCAATTTCGGCTTCTAAACTTCCGAATCCGCGTGGCAACTTCAAAGCCATCTAAATCAGGCATGTGAAGATCCAAAAGAATGACTTGAAAAGAAGATCCAGCGGGTCCAATGACAGTGAGGCATTCAAATCCTGAAGAAACAGAAGTTACAACACAACCAAGTTTCTGAAGCAACTTTTGGGTCACTGCTCTATTTACATCATCATTGTCAGCCAACAGAACTTGCAGACCTCTCAACATAGAATTGGAATCATTACGCTCTGAAGATTCTCCAGGTTCAGATATGGCTATGGTAATGGACGGTCGTAATTGAAATCGAAGAACAAGGGCCATGCTTTGAGTAAAACCAAGAGTATTTGGTACCGACCGAATGTTCCCTTGCATCAACTGCCAATAACATAGTAGACAGAAACTAAGTACCAAATCAAGGCAAGAAAAAATAGTTTCCAGAATACCGAAACTGCTAAATATTCAAAGCTCAGGTCCTAAACAAAGAGGAAAGCTAAGACCTACTTAATATCATGAATTAAAGAACTAATCAAGGACATCAACAAGAAAACTATAGTTAAACTATTGAATATGCTACCTAATATACTTAACATGCATTACCTCCAATCTCCCAGAGCCACACCTAAAACACTACAATTATGTGAGACCAAACTTGCATTTTTGTGTATGGGGGGTGGAAATTGGGATTCTAAATCAGGTCACAGGTCAGTAAAGCAGCATCTCTTCAATTAATACATATCTTGAAATGCATTACATAATATTCAAGGAAGAGAGAAAAGAAACAATGAATATTGCAAGCAAAAGAACCAAATTCAGTTATTGTTGTCACACAAGCTATGAAACATATGGGCAAACATCCATCCTGGTGAATCAACTAGAGGCTGGCAAAAGAAACTTTAGTGTTTTGAGTCCCTTGGTACTGAAGGAATGCAAAAAAAAAAGAAACCTTCAACTAGATTTTGTAAGATATTACTTATATAGCACATGACTCAAGATGCAAATCAGTGTCATAATGCACTTATTATCCATGCACACACATAACAGACTTTATGCAACTCACCTGGACTATCCTTTTGCAAATGCTGAAGCTCAATCTGCCCTCAACCCTATCACTGGTATATTTCCTACCACCAATTCCTGAAGCAACTGAGCTCCCAACTTCAGAATTACTACTATTGATCCCTATCTCAAATCTAATATTTACATCACCACTAGACGAACTTGGTCTCCAAGTTGTCCACCCCTTGTCATTCCTTCCCTGACTTCCAGTTTCTGCAAGAACCTTAAGTACAAGAATCCCTTCCCCATGGTTGCGATCCAGTAGGTTCCCAACCATATGCAAAATCACCTGAAAAACCCTCCTCTCATCACCCATAACATTGTCAGGCAAAGACTTCTCAACCTCAACCATAAAACCAAAGCCCCTATAAACACACATGCACTTGGCAAGGCAAGCTGCTTCCTTTATCAAGGAATGTAACCCAAAAGACCTTATCTCCAGAGCAAATCTTCCATCATCCTTTGCTGAGTTGTCCATGGCATCATTTATCAAGTTTGATAGTACATTGCTGGTCCTTAGCATTGCATCCACAATAAGTTTCTGTTCATTCATTAAATTATCATCTTGTATCATTGAGAGCAATCCCAAAATTGAGTGCATTGGCCTCCTCATTCCATCACTCATGACTTTCTGAAATGAGTTTCTTGCCTGGCTTGCCAACATAGCATTCATTTTTGCCTGTTGCAAAGCTCGATTTTGCTCCTCCAACTTCTCTCTCATTAGTTGGGACTCTTCAAGAATTGCAGCATGAGACAAAGCCACCGCAACCTGATCAGCAACCACTTTAATTATCTCCAGCTCCTGATTGCTCCAAGATCTAGGCTCTCCAGTAGGAAGAATCAAGACCAATATTGCATAACATGCCTGCGTTAGCTCAGGTGTTCCTCCTTTGAAATTACAAACTCGTAGCATTGGCATTCGGATTGCAGCAACTGGTCCTGGCTCACCAGAAACTCCACTACTCGCACCAGCAAGTGCTGAGTCAGGGCTAAGTATATTCACCCCATCGCTTCCCTTAATTCTTACAACATCTGGATCAGTAATGGGTATACGAAAATTAAAATTCCTCCCATTCAATTCATGAGTGAGGTTCATCTCTGTCTTATCAACATTAGGCATCCACACAGCACAATTTTGCAAGCCCAGTGTTTTAGACAGCTCCACCAAAGTGGTGTACAGAATCGTATGTCTATCAAGTGACTTGCGAATCTCTTGAGTAAGCATTCTTACATGCATTGCAGCCTCCTTTTGTTTCATTATAATACCAACCTCCCGTCCAAGATCCCAGGTCTTTTTCTTCAGCATGAATTCTCTGACCTTCACTTTGAGAAGCAAAGGAATTAGAGTGATGAGGGTTATAGCAGTGGCACATGATACCAAGGCAGTCAGAATTTTGAAGACAGTAAGTGCCACCATAAGTTGAAAAGTGTGAGGACCATAAGTCCACCCATTCAGCAAATGTGTCAATCCACATAGTACAATGAAGGCAATGAACTGAATAAGGACCCATTTGAATGGGACGTTCGAGCAACTGATAAAATAAAGCAGCTCAATAGGGATGGAGAAGTAGGCCACAGCAATCAAGAAATCTCCAACTCTCTGGCACTCCAGAATGCTCTCAATAGTCCACAAGCTGGCTTCATCATCACAGTTACATCTAGGATATCCATTATCTGTTGCAGATACACATATGAGGAGAGACGTAATCAACAGCCCAGATGCTACTGATTTTAACATTGATCCAATATGTTGCTGTTCTTTAATCCATCTAAGGATAGAAATTACTGGGCCATAGCCATACCCCACTGAATACCTAAGCTAGAAAACAAGAAAAGTCTTCAACAATTTCTACCTGTAGCTCCTACCCTTCAATTATCTTTCCCTGTCACAACAGTTCAACAAAAAATTGAAAACTCAGTAAGATCCAAACCAAAGAAAAAAAAAAACAATATGAGATTCTAAACAAAGAAAGAAAGGGAAAAAAAAAAGGCATACAAATCTATAATTCTTTTACCAAATTAAATGATCTAAACTATTCCACTCCTGTAATTTCAGTTTTAACCTTCTTTCAATCCGCATACCCCTATGGGTGGAATGGTATGAATCAGACACAGTGACAACTGATGAAGAGGACATTTCGATCAACCAAAATGGAAAAACACATAAATATAAAAAGGAAAAAAAAAAGAAGAATATAAGAATCCAGAAAACCCAAGCTATGCTAAACCTGAGGGAAGGCAAAGCCAAATATATATTAAAAAAGCCAAAGTCCAACAAAGTTTAATACCCCCACTCCCCCAAATAAATAAATAAATAAGAAAAAACAAAAAACCCAGTAATGCAGGCCAAAATCAGAAAGAGTACCTGAAGAAACACAGCCCCTTAAAGCTATCAGATATTCCAACTTCATCAGATCTTATCCTTAACCTGGAAAGACCAAAACCCAGTTAAGGATACATTACTAACAACGCATTAAGCCAATCTCCTCAACTTCCTTCGTCATCAAAACACTCCACCACCAAAGTCCATTACTTTATATATGTTTAATCAACAACAACAATAACAACAACAACAAATCCACCCACCTCCACCATTGGAAAGAACCAAGAAAGTAACCAACCCACTTGAGGAGGCACCAAATCCCAACATGTCAATTAAAAAAAACCCATCTTTACTGTGCAATAACAAGGTGCTGTAGCACGAAACCGTGTGCGACCCTTTTGTGGAAAAGGCTTCTTGAGCCTAGTGTTCATAGCAAAACAAAGGAAAACACAGTCCCTACGCCACACCCAGATGAAGAAAAATGGAGCCTTGTGCTTCTTGTGCAGGGAATCTAAACCCTTTTGTGCAATACCCTTTGTCTATTTTCCCATGCCAAACCACAATATTTGTAAGGAAAAGAAGAAAGCAAGAGAGAGAGAGAGAGCGCCGTTGTTTCGTGGAAGAAAGGGATGAGTTGGATTTAGAAGAGAAATGAGGGAGGAGAGAGAAAGAGAGGGTCCCACTTTCTTACATGAAGGGAACTTGGACGCTCTTATGAACCAAAACGTCCTTGTCACACCAAAACTGATTTGTTTTATGAGTTTTTCTAAAAACGAGAAAAGTTAGTAACATTTTTTTAGATATTTTTTAATATTTATATAAAAAAAATATTTTTAGTATTTTTTAAATATATAAAATAAACTTATAATAAAATAAATATTTAAAAAATATCTAAAAAATATGTTAATAACATTTTTTAATAAGTATAGTTAAAATATTTATTTAAAAAATTAAAATAAAAAATTTATATAAAAAATTTAAATTATTTAATTTCTAATACATGAAATACGTAATTTTTTATAAAAAAATTTCTATTTTATTACATATATATAATTTTAAATTTTTCGAACCGTACAAAGAAAAAACTTCTTATACGATTATTCTTATAAAATTATTGTTTTATTTTTCTCTTTCTCTCTCTTTCCTTTTCAATTTCTTTCTCTTGTGTGTGTTTTTTTCTCTTTAAAAAACTCCTTTGAATTCCCCATTCAATGTTCGATCTTCTCGTGTCAGAAACATGACCTGTTTCCCCTCCCCTTTCTCTTTCTTTCTTTCTCTCTCTCTTTCTTTGTTTTTCTCTCTAGAAGTAGAAGTATATTGGTGTTTGGAATTAGGTGCCACGTGCCACGTGCCACCACCAAGTGCAAACTTGGCTCTCTTTGTTAATTCAGAGGCACACACGGAGTTATCCGTATGTGTCATGATAAAGTAAGACCAAGTTATCAAAAGAACTCATAAAATATATGACTAAGACATGCCACTAATGTTAGATTAAAGTTGTAATCTTTTTGCATAACAGTATATAACAACAAAGTTGTTATGCGAAATGAACAATCACGAAAAGACCAAAAATTGTTATGTGAAATGAACAAGTAAATGATGGGGTGAGTGTGCACATTTTGATATCACTTACTTCATAACGTGGATAGGCACGGTTGATTTGGAATTTTCAAGACACTCCTCTAATTGCAGCAAAATGATGGGATAACAGTGAAAATATACAGCAGACATTAGATAGATTTATAATTGGCAAAAGTATATTTTTTCCCCTTAATTTTACTCTCTCTAAGTTTCATTTCCATCCTATAATTACATTTTATTTCATTTTTATCTCAAGTCCTTATAAAACTTATTAAATTTATCCTAATTATTAACACCATTTGAAATATTAGACAAATTTATTTACAAGGCATCCTATGTGGACACAAGTACATAATTGGCAATGTCCTATTAAGATTTTTTTTTTCCAATTAATGGGTTAAAGATGAATATGATAAATTTTAAAAAGATTTGAAACAAAAATGAAACAATATAGTTATAAGAAAAAAAATTAAAACTTATAGTAAAACTAAAGATGAAAGTGAGATTTTTCCTATAATGAATTTTATGGATCATGTTTTTTAGAGATTTTATATTTATGCATTAAAAAATATGTTTTTCTATAGATTGATGATTGAAAATTACATTAAATTACGAAAATATTTTCATAAAATTGGCTTAATCAAGACTTTTTGTATTTTTTGATAAAATATTAGAAGTATTAGTATCAAATTTTATTTGTGTTGTAAATTTCATTAGTTTAAAATTAAATCATATTTTAGTAATTCTTTATATTATATTTATGTGTGTGTTTATTGTTATTAAATATTCATATATTTATTTTTTTTATCTAATTTAATCGATCACTTATCAATTAAACTTGTGACTTATTAATTCAGTATTTATCTGAGTCAATTATCGATCTGAATTTTATAAATATGATTCATAGTCAACTTAAATATCAATATCAAATTCAAATTGTTTATTATAAATTGATTTAATGCTTAAACCTAAAATTTCAAAAAGGAAATTATATATAAAATTTATTATAGGAAAATCTTCACTTTATATCTTAACTTTAATATAAGTTTTATTTTTATCCCACAACTATAATATTTTTATTTTCATCCCAATTTTTTTAAAAATCCATCATATTCATCCTCATACCATTAATTAAAAAAAATTTCTAGTTGGATATTACCTATTGTAAACTTGTGTCCAAATAAAATATCATGCAAACAAATTTTATTAATATTTTTAACGATGTTAGTAATAAAGATAAATTTGATAAGTTTTACAAAAATTTGAAGCGAAAATTAAACAAAAAATAATTATGGAACGAAAATATAACTTAGAACAAAGTTAAAGGATGAAAAGAATATTTTTGCCTTTATATTTGATAAAATTCAAACGAATATAAAAATGCATAATCTCTTTTAACTTTACTTTATTTTAAAGTACTCGCCATAAATTTTCAGGATGATAGATTCTAAGATTTTTTGAAACTCACGCCAAAAAAAGACACTTCCATCAACTAATTAATTAATCTAATATATATGATAATATTCAATTTATTTATATTATTTTTTAAATTAAAATGTTTTCTCTTTTTACGTTAAAATCTGCTTTTCAAATAGATACTAAATAATTTAAAATGAATGAAACTAAAAAAGGAAAAACTGATAATTTTTTTTAAAAATATAATATGTAAAAATTAGATATTGTCATATACATTAGATATATCAAAAGAGAATGACTAACGCGAACCCATCACAAGTCAATTGTAAATGCAGCAGGTTTGACCCATTATTATTAGAAAAATGATACTTTTACATTATTTTCTATCACACAAAATTTTTATTATCTTTTTTAATAATTATAATTAAGTAAAAAAAATGATATAATCAATAATATAAATAATAGTATAAAAAGTAATATGAAAAAAAAAACGTATAATAAGAAAATCAAAATTGTTATTATTAAGTGGGTTAGAAGACTAAGTGTATGTTTGGATAAGATTTTTTTAGTTTAAATTAGTTTTTTTTGAGAAAAAATTTATTTCAACAATGTTTAATCAAGTTTACAAAATCAGCTTCAACTTTTATATAAAATTCAATGTAAAATAAAAGTTTTTTAAACTAATTTTTATAACGTTTGAATATCGTTTTATGATTCTAAATTTTATAGATTATTCCTTACATTTTGATATATAAATACTATTTTGTTCTCAATTAAATAACTTTTTTAATCATTTTATACCTATTTTAGTAATTTAATGCATAAAGTGATTCTTTTTTATATCAACCAAACGAAATAAATTAATTTAAAATCATTTTTCAGCTAACATATCCAAAAACATAAATATAAATCGATTATAACAAAAAGTTTTTATACAATAATCGATTATAATCAATTATTGAAATAATCAAAGTTTTCACAGCTGAACCAGACACACACTAACCTACCTCGCTTATGGTAGATTATTAAAGCTGTCCGTTGAGCCAAATGAGTTAACTTGGATAATTTGATGAAATATGTGAGTTGGATTAACAAAATTTAAGTTGGAATTTATTTTAACTCAACTTAATTATTTTTTTTAACAAATTATTATCTAAGAGCATACCACTATTTTTTAAAAAATTAAAATTCAATTGGTAATTGTACTATCTCCCTAATTTGTTTGTTATTCGTCCAAAATTAAATTGTCCAAATTTCATAATTTTCATTGATTCATTTTTTTTTAATATTATGGCCCTGTTTGATACATCATATTAGATAAAGTTTGATAATATAAGACTTGATAATATAATATAAGTTATACATTGTGTAAGTTTTTACTTTTTATATTATCTAATGTTTGGTACGTTATAAATTATAGTATAATTTTAAAAATTTATTTGTAAACAAAAATTATAAAAATTAATTAAAAAATAATGAGATTTGAAATTTCTTGTAATTTTGAACACATATGAAATTTTTGGTAGCTTTGTTGTTTTGAAATTTTTATTAAAGAGCAAAACCAAATCTATTCATTATTTTTTAAAAGGGAAATAGAAAAATAAAAAATAAAAGAAAATGGGTTGAGAAAATGGAGGTACGGTTTGGTCAGGCAAGTAGGAGGCAATTTGGTCGGCCATGAGAGGGATTTGGAGGCCACTGCGGCGAGCAATTATTGGGACTAACGCAAGATGGTGATTGCAGCCTACAAGAAGAGAATAGAGTGATATGATTGATTTGAGATTAAAGTATACTATTTTTTATTTAACTTGATACTAAATAGTCATATCATAACTTATCAAGCCTCAAAAGTGGCCTGAAAAGTTTATCAAACAATTATAGGATAAAAATGGGTAGGCTAGATAACTTTATCATATCATATGTTATACCAAACATATGATAAAATGAGTCATATAATATAAAAATTTATACTATATATTAGACCTTATATTATGTACCAAATAGGGCTAAAATTCATTACATCTAAAGAGAAAGAACAAAGGTTGGTAGGGTGGCTCGCCTAACCACAATCCTTATAATATGTACCAAATAGGGCTAAAATTCATTGTGTCTAAAGAGAAAGAACAAAGGTTGGCAGGGATTAATAGAAAAATAAAAAATAGAAGAAAATGAGTTGAGAAAATGGAGGTACGGTTTGGTCAGGCAAGTAAGAGGAAATTTGGTCAACCATGAGAGGGATTTGGAGGCCACTGCAAGCGAGCGATTATGGGGGCTAACGCAAGATGGTGATTGCAGCCTACAAGAGGAGAATAGAGGGATATGATTGATTTGGGATTGAAGTATACTATTTTTTTATTTAACTTTGTACTTATCATACAATTATAGGATAAAAATGGATAGGCCAGATAACTTTATCCTATCATATATTACACTAAACATATGATAAAAATGAGTCATACAACATAAAAATTTATACTATTAAACCTTATATTATGTACCAAATAGGGCTAAAATTCATTACATCTAAAGAGAAAGTGTAACACCCACCGTAAGGTATCATATTTAAGATTAATCCTAATATAACTTACCCAAGTTGTAAAAGAATTAATCTTGTAAAAACTGGTTTTAAAATTTCATTTGCGGAAAAACTGAAAATAAATAAAAACCATAAACACAAAACTTAAATGAAAATAAATTCGCCACAATTTACATACATATTGAAACATTGTTTACAAATAATTTATATAAATACACACTTACTCCCAAAAGATAAGATAGACAATACACACTACAAAACATAAAATACTCAACTACAACTTCTAAAAACCAAACTAAGGATTAGGGCCCTCGGAAGGATCCTCCTCCTCAGTATCATCACTAAAGAACCCTGGCGGATACATCACACGCCGGGCTGGCATCCTAGCAGACGACATCATAGAATCCTCCTGTAGGGTATAGATACTACAACCCCAAAGCTCACGTATCATCATAGTAAACTCAAGACGCACAGACGCATGTTGAGTCATAACAGGAGTCTCATCCCTAGTACCACTAAGGTTTAAAGTTAAGTCCCTAGTGTAAACAAAACGTTCATTATCAAAATCAAATCTCCAAGTGTCAGTTTCGCCGTGAAACTGAACTCGAACAAAACCCAACACTTGGCGCCTCGCCGCCATACAAACAAACACAGCAAAATATCACTGATGGTAAAAAGAATTAACAACTTCCTCGTCTCCTCGGTCTTCATCAAACATATACAATAAAACAAATATAACACAACAAAGAGGTGAGATCCCCTGCATCAATACTAATGAGACAGTATAGAAAATGACAGTAAATGATACAAATACAATATTATCACATACAATCATATTATCAAATCACAGATAATATATCAAATAAGCATAATTATCATATCAATATGCTAACTCACTATGCATATGCACAAAGACCAAATCCTACTCCATAGAGATAATCACAATTTCAGAGAAAAAGATAGGGAATACATGTCTGTATATCGTTAGCCTCAAATCATGTGCCAATATATCATATCATAGTGCACAACATGACTAATACAAGACACTCTAAACCAATCACGAAAAGAGTAGTAACTCTGTCAAGACCGTTGCTGTGTTTGCATAGGATACCATGACACAAAGGTGCTACCATCTGGCTACGTATGACATTCCACACCCCGATGTCTCCAAGATCATAACTACGCAATTCTCACCCGCACGAAGGTGTAAATTCAATCTCATAAGCAAACTTGTCTTAACCAAATAAGTTGACACGCTTTTTTATGCATGATGTATGATTCAAAAATGTATACAAACATAATTCTCACTGTATTTCACATACACACACTATCTCTTAGCGGTATCACTTTCCAACACCACTGGGCCCACCACAACAACCCGATAGCAAACTGTTGTTATTTCCAATCACGTAAACATTTTATCGTATTTTTGCAATCGCGTAACATTTTTCTTACGTTTTCAAATCGCGCAAGTATTTTCTAACATTTTTGCAATCACAAAAATATTTTCAAACGTTTTCTAAATCGCGTAAAGATTTTTAAATATTTTCTCAATCGCGTAGCTTAAAAATCACTATTTTTAAATCGCATAAGATTTTTCTAGTATTTTCTACTTGCGTAAAATATTTCTTAGCTTTCTAAACTTATTTATAAAATTCTTTACATAAGGTAGGCATTTTGGCCTTATTTAGAATATTTTTCTACTAAAAATTCTTAAAGTAGTATTTTCTACTATTTCTTACAAAAATTTTACTTCTTTGATTTAATTAGATATTACAGCTCAAAATTTTCTAACATGCTTCAAAACCCAAAGGGTGAGGTATACGTTAGCAAATTTCAAGTTTTAATTTTATTTCTCATCATAACTTAATTATGCTAATTTAATTCTAAACATTTAGTCCACTTTCTCTTTTACTTCTAAAAATCCATTAAATTGAGTTCTTGTTAATTAATTACCTAAGTCTACATTTAGGAAAATAATTTTGGATCTAAAACACCAAACCTTGGCATGTTGGCCAAAAATTCATTTGTGATTCATAAATGATATTTATTTAATTTTCTATCTCATTATTCTTAATAAAAACCCTTAATCCATTTTCTCATTAAATAACTTAATCCATGATTAGGAAAATAATTTAAAATATTTTGCTCTCTTTGTGGTGTTGAGGCCGTGAGCCTCCATGGGTTCTTTGGAACCTTCATACAATTCCTTATCATGTGAATCACATCCTACTTTATACAATAATCAACATGCTTCCAAAATCACATAAACAAACATATTATCAAAGCTATAAAGCATACCAACCAAAAATCATCACAAACAAAGCAAGCCTTAAACCACACAAGTGAATAAATCCTTATGGACTTCTCACCCCAAACAATTCCATTTCCTCACCACCAACATATGGTTGATGAGGTTAATCTCCCTCTTACCTCAAGGAAGACAAAATTCTAAACTTGAAAAAGAGAAACTATGAATCAATCATAGCTTAGAAACTCAAGAATCAAACTTTGAATAAAGAAACAAGGCTTTTACCTTTAAGAGTAAAAAACTCAAGCTTGATTTCCAAGCACAAGATGGATGAACTAGCTTAAGTTTACAACATGAAAAGTTCTTAGAATGGTGTTTAGGTTTAGGAAATGAAGTTCGATAAAATTTTAGAAGCTTGGAGGGTGTTTCTAGGTGGGCTAGCCGTGAGCTTCATGGAAAGGAAGAATGGAGTTTTTGTTTGAGTTTGGAAAAAAGAGAATGGAGAGAATAGCTTTTGGTCTCAAAATGTGATGAAGATGAAAAAGAATATCCTAACCTAAACCTGCTTGCCGTGGACATGTATAGGAAAAAGAGAGTCAAAAACTTTGCTAACAATTATGATTAGCACATGGCCTATGTCACAAAGTTATCATGCTTTGATCATTTAATTTTCTATTGGTTTAGACTTAAGAGTCATGCAAGTGAATCACCAAATTCTAGATGGTGCATGAAGCTCCTTGGTCGTGGGACTCAATGGGGAAAGCTAACCAAGTTTTGA
The DNA here is from genome assembly GCA_029884605.1 of Ormosia emarginata. Lineage (NCBI taxonomy): Eukaryota > Viridiplantae > Streptophyta > Magnoliopsida > Fabales > Fabaceae > Ormosia > Ormosia emarginata. The sequence continues at coordinate 22,391,565 of JAQQTP010000071.1, read as the reverse complement.
TTCAATTGGTTCCTAACTAACTTAAGCTAACTTAGTTAGATCACTTAGTTCCATTACTAACCATTTAGTTACTTAGGTGTGAATCATATATTCTAGAAGGCACTAGAAAACCCTTGTAACCATGAGCTCTAATGAGTAGCAAACTTAGTTTGTTCCATTTAGTTACTACATATGCTTTAGACTAACTTAGTTTAAGTCATCTAGTTTCCAAGCTAACTAGTCTAGCCATTTTCGTTGACCACTTTTTATTGGTTTTCATCAAGTTTCAAGTCTTTTAATTGGTTCACAAAATAAGTCATCAAAACTTTCTTTGAAGGCTATTGTCCAATGAATAATAGTTATAGAAACTATTACCCATTGGACAAAAGATACTGCTCATAAGTCAGTAGTTACTGTCCAACAAAAAATAAAAATACAAAATATTTTTATTGCACAGATAAATTCTAAAAATTAAAAGATCGAGACACGTATCTCTTGAATTCGGGTTTAGTAAGCTCCCCTGGTTTCGAATAAATCAACGAAGATTTTCCTTGACCCAAAAATTATTATTTTCATGACTCGAAATAAATCACACACAACGATCAAAAATAATCACAGAACAGTCAAAATAAATTTTCAGCACACAGAAATTAGAAACAGTACAATTCAGTCATTACTGTAAAATAACAAATTTTGAGGTGTTACAGAAAGAACAAAGGTTGGCAGGCTAGCTCGCCCAACCACAATCCATAGTAGATCGAATTGGACAAACAAAATGTTGATAGTAAACATGATTTGGTCAGACTTAAAAATGGCTCACCTCGAAGTCGCTCAGCCTGTTTTAGCACTTCTATGAATTGACCGATTAGGAAAGTCAACTTGCCTAAAATTGGGGGGGGGGGTGGAAGACACATTAAGTGGTTGTTAACATACCTAACTCATCACCCAACAATTAAAATACAAGTTTCAAACTTAACCTGATTTCCCAACACTCCCTGACGTACCACATCTTGCAGTGTATACGAGGTGGGTTAAATAACCCGATTTCAAAAAATGAGTTGCTACATGCAATGTAATCCTCCCATTTTTTGTGAGTTAAATGAGTCCATCCATAGAAAGTTGTTTTGACATCTCTAATTTATATTAATGAATACGTGCAAGTCATGTAATGAATAGTTTCTATTTAACAAATGTATTGAAGAGTATGTTTGCAAGTTTTGAAAAGTTTAATGGTTTTTCATCCAAGTTTAAAGGTTCTTAATAGCTAATTCAAAATGAGTAAAATCTAGAATATTTACGCACTTATCCCTACTTGTTATATCTAAATAATTTGTTAATTAAAGAAAAAAATTGTAATCTTACAAAAAAAAAATTGACGTGGTAATAATTTTACAAAATTTGAAGACGCTATAGCCTCCTCATGAGTAATGAGGACGAACCATTGCTATTTTGGCATAACGAGTCTAAAATGTGTTTTTGACCGAGACTTTTGGTTTAAATATGAAGGCCAAACCCACACAATAGGGAGAAATTTTTGTCTAGATTTGTACAAATAAGTTGTGAAAATTAAGTCAATAAATAAAAGATGTATCATCATTTTAATTATAAAATAGTTGTCTCACTATGAATTTATGTAACTATTTAACGTAAGATGATATTGTGTCAACTATTTTATTAGCTTAGTTTATACAATTTATGTAGACTTAATCCATACAATAATATCTTCCTAACATCAAAATCAACAAAGTAAAGATTTGGTAAAAATGTATATGGATTGAGTTGAACTTGCCCAATTGAGTTTTGATTGAACTAATTTTTATAACTGTTAAATTAAATATCTCAAGTAACAGACTTGTGACTTATTTTATTAGTTTAATAAATAGTTAAATTAAGTTAATGAGTTAAACTCTTATTGGATAAAATGAGAAATGACAATTTTATAATTATAATAACTGTCAACTTGATAGAAGTTAACAGTATTTAAAGAACAGTTTTTGCATGAAACTCAAGGCCTATTCCTGGCTGTCAGGGTTTCTTCTTCCATCATCATTACTAAAGTAGAAGAAGCATAAGAAAAAGGACAAAGGAATAGAAAGTGAATTTTAAAATCTTTCTAGCGCTCTTAAAATACAATCTACTAACTATTCATGGATAAAGATTAGTGTATTCTTATACTCTTATTTGTTAAAATAATAAATTCTAAGATCCTTATGTTCGAATGGTAATTTTTTATATTAAGATTCTTAAAAAACTTACAAACTAACATATGTTATCAAAGTAAGGTTATGAAATTTATGATTCTCCATGATAATGATTCTTTTTTCTCAATTTGTATAAACTCCAATTGTAAAAATTTGGAATTTTATATTATGTTATTATGCTACATTATGTGAATTAATCTTATAACATATTATTAATTCTAATAGTTAAAATTATTAATTGTATCACGTTTCCATCGCATCAATCGATTATTCATAAAGTTATTAATCGATAACGTATGATAGATTTGCTGAAATGCAATATTACGCATTACACATCATACATGGAATGCAGTATTGCTGCAATGCAATATTACCACATATAAGGCACTTGCTCATTGGCTCCGTCCTTTCATCTTTTTGTGGATCAAGTTTTCGCACTTACGCCTCTATAATTGTTCGTAAATTAATAATATTTAATGATTGCAATAAACTAACAAATATTGTTTTAATAACATATTAATTTTTATGCATAATACTACCAATTTAGGATGATATTATATGAGATTTGTTAGTCACCAAAGTAGTCAAATCTTTAAGTTGATTTAATTCCAAATTGTATAAAAGTTATATTAAAGAATATGTAGTATTGGATTTTTATGCATAATGCTATCAATTTAGAATGATATTATGTGAGATTTGTTAATCACAAAAGTGGTCGAATCTTTAACCTGATTTAATTCCAAATTGAATGAAAGTTGTTTTCTCAATTACCCATAGAATGGATGCTATGAATGACATGATGATTATTTGTGTATGAGTAAATTGAAGTTCATTGTTATAAGACATTTATCGATTGCCCAAAAGTTGATTAGCTATCTTTATAATAAATGAACATGCTTGTTGGTAGTGTAAGTGCACTATTAGTTTTATTTATATATCCAAAGATAATAAATATTTCTAATTAGTGCATATATCATTGTCAAATAATGTTAAATTTATTAGCATCATTATGTTTATTGTTGTATGTTGATGAATCACCCAAAGGAGAATATTGATATACATTGAATGCTTAAGTGATTTGTTATTTGAATCTATATAGTATGTTAATTTATGACTGAAAGTATTAATGTTAGACATGTGATCATTATAGTACTATTGTTATGCATTCACATCTCTCATCTTTTCTAATTTTTAATGGACTTAATTTCTCTGAATGGAGTGAGCAAATCCAGTTTTACCTTGAGGTAATGGATTTGGATTTGACTTTTCGAGTAGAGAAACCAGATGCTATTACTATTTTAAGTAATGAAGAGAAAGTTCATTATAAAAAAATGGGAAAGATCAAATAGATTGAATCTGATGTACATGCAGTTGAGTATAGCTAACAATATTAAGTCAGCTCTTCCTAAAACTGAGAATGCTAAAGAATGATAAGTTTGTTGAAGAGCACTCTCAAATTGTTGACAAGTCTCTTGCTGGGACATTAATGGGTAATTTAACCACCATGAAATTTGATGGTTCTCGTATTATATATGAGCACATCGTTGAAATAACAAACATTGTAGCAAGACTTAAGTTATTGGGAATGGAAGTGGATGAGAATTTTCTTGTGTAATTCATTCTGAACTTATTATTGCTTGAGTATAGTCCATTCCAAATGAACTATAAGACCATGAAAGATAAATGGAATGTGCATGAATTGCATAGTATGTTAGTTTAGAAGGAAATTAGACTTAAGAATCAAGGAAATCACTCTATCCATTATGTGAACCATCAAAGAGCTAAAAAGAAAGCTTATGTATGTTTCAAATTAAATTTAACTGAAGTTTCCCATAATACTTGGTGGATTGATTCTAGATGTACAACTCATGTTTCTAATACGATGCAAGAATTCCTTATAATCTAAACCATAAGCTCAAATAAGAAGTTTATCTTCATGGGAAATAAAGTGAATATTCCAGTGGAAGGTGTCAGGACTTAACATTTAATCTTAGACACTAAATATCATTTAGATTTATTTGAAACTTTTTATGTACCTAATATTTCTAGGAATTTAGTTTCTTTGTCTAAACTTGATGTTACTGAATACTCTTTTAGGTTTGGTAATTGATGTTTTAGTTTGCATAAGCATACTTATATGATTGGTTCTAGTATACTTTGTGATGATTGTAAACACCGAATTTTGTCCGGGACATTTTAAAAAAAAATAATAAAATAAAAAAAATAAAAATATCCAGCTCAATCTATTATCCAACTCATGACCCAATATCATACCCATTGACCCATTATCTAACCCACAACCCATATCCTAAACCAACTCAAGCTCACCATAAACAAACTTATCCTAATCAAATCCATCACCTATCCTAGACTAACACCAACACTTATCCTAAACAGATTTTAACTCATCATCTCAAACAAATCCTAATCACATTCTAACTCAAACTCCTTAACCTAATCCCCTTCTATAAAATCCATAACCTACTCACACACTAACCTTCACTTTTTGACTCACGAAACTCCTTCAAAAAATACACCTTCACTAAAAATACCCGACCTTGAACTCACATTACCTTCGCTTTTTTTCAGCTTTTCAACTCACAGAACTCTCACCTTAACTACTACTTTCAAATTTCTTTTATTCCCGTAACTAATAATATCCCAGCGCCCCAGAGCTTCCATCTTCACCATTACAAGCCCATCACCACCTCACCTTCATCAACCTTCCAAAGCTATCACCTCCAACCTCCTCCCTAACCAACAATATCTCAACTTTCCATACTCGCCACCCCAAAATCACCATTACCAAACCTCCCACCACTCTCAACCTTTCAACCAAAGCTTTAACCCACCATCATCCATGACTAAGACCCGTTAACCCAGCACATCAGAACCCAACCAAGCCGAGCCAGCCGTCCAGATCGCACCGTTCGGAGCCCGGCTAGTGAGCCAGAATCGTCGGATCCCACCGGAAACGCTCAGTCAGTCTCCGCCGGCGCCGCCCAGGCCTGAAGCACTGAACGATCCGTGCTACACCACCCATGTCATCCCGCTGTCCGACCTTCATGAGACCCAAGCCGTCGATCGCGCCGCACTCGCCGCTCCGCCTCTCTGTTCGCGCCCGGACCCGACCAGTCATGGGACTGAACTCGAGTCGTTCGCGCCGCTGAGCACGTGCCACGTCGAACGCATCTCCGTCCCGCTCTGGTGTGATGCCTTGCGCTGCCGGCATTGCCGCCCGAGCCAGGCCACCGCACACCGCCCCGCAGTCACGTCCCTGTTCGGGTCTCACCGGACTGGTCTTCGTCTTCTCCGGTCTCTACAACTCTCAAGAAAGAAACAAAAGAAACCCCTTTCTTTGTTCTGTTTTTTTCGTAAGTCTTTTTTTTTTTTTTTTTGTTTTTAAGTGAAATGGGCTAGGATAGTGAATGTGGGCCAAAATAATAATAATAATAATAATAATAATAATAATAATAATAATAATAATAATAATAATAATAATAATAATAATAATAATAATAATAAAAGAGAGTAAAAAAAAAACAATGATAATAACAATAATAATAATAAATTTGAAAAGGGTAAAAATAATAAAATAAAACTTAAAAGGGTAAAAAATAATAATGATGATAATATTAATAATAAATTAATTTTTTTAAAATATAAATAAATAAATAAATGGGATTAACCGAGTTGTGACAGCTTGTTAATCTCATAATTATTTTTGGTTCATCCGAGTTGTAATGACAACCTAATGATTCAAATTATTTTTAAAAAAATAATAAATAAATCACTATTTAATAGATACTCAAAATTTGTTCTTTTTTTAAAAAAATTATCATGTAAACAACAATCTGTGGGTGACGTCTAACGTGACGCAAGCTTCACTAATTCAAACTTTAATTTGATTAACAGAGTCGCGACGACCTGTTAATTCAAATTTTTATAAAATAAAAATTAAAACTTTTAAATAAAATCAATTAACCCACACTTATTTTTTAAAGAACTACGTGACTTTGAGTTCCTCATTGCACCTGAGGATACGTAGGAGCAGAATCTTTATTCTGTCAAGCTAAATTTTATATTTTCTCAAATTCTTTGTTTTTTTTTTAAAAAAAAGGTAAAACAAATATATTATAAGATTATTAAGTTTTTGCTTCACTAATTTAGGATAACCGTTTTAGGACAGATATATTAGGGGTGCTGTGGGGTTAAGTCTCCACCTTTTCCTATGCATAACCGACTCTCGAATCCAATCTGGTTCCAAAGACCATTCTCTGAAAAAAGGTTTTCTAATTTTTCCTAATTTAAATAAAATTGGTGGCGACTCCTAACTAATTTATTTTGTTTCGCCGCTCCCGCCGCGATTACGGTCACGACAGATGGCGACTCCACTGGGGATACTTGAGAGTCAAGCCCATATAATTTTGTTATGTAAAATTTTGTAATCTTTGTATATTTTGTTTTACCTTTCTTTTCTTTTTATTTATTTTAATTATTATTGTTATTAAAACCTTAGGATAGAGAATTTCTCTTGGAATTTTTGTTTGTTTTTGTTTTGCAGGTTGCGGGTAGTCTTTAGGATAATGAATGTTTGTATGCTCCCTACACCCACCACACCTACACATCTATCACACATTCGAGTGGAGCCCTATACCCGGGTCTGAGTGAAGCTTAAGTTAAGTAGAGGTTGTGTAGTGGTAACCATTTTGGATGTACATCCTGTTTGGCTATTGCGAAAACCTCATCTAGAGTGTGCTTTTTTCACAAATGTCCCACACCTAGTGGTTTACCCACTATTTCGTGGTCAACATTTTGAAATGGGACTTAGCTCTAGAGACCTTCAGAATAGAAAAGCCATCAAATGAGAGTTATCACGAATCAGAAAGACCCATAGATCCTTATGATAGAATTCCTCCGTTTAAGGCAATATCTTAGGACACGAAGGGAGCGAACTTCTTCTTTATATACCCATCCTTTTTTAAAAAAAAAATAGCATCATGCATTTTCATAGCATTCCTAGTATTTAAAAAAAATAAAAAAATCATGCATTTTTATGGCATTCTTAGCATTCTAAAAAAAATTATATTAAAAAATCATGCATTTTCATGGCATTCCTAGTATTTAAAAAAAAATTAAATAAAAAAATCATGCATTTTCATGGCATTCATTGCATTTTTTTTTAAAAAAGAAAAAATGTTTCCATTTCTTCCATTTCATCTATTTCATTTTATGTATCTCATTTTATCTCATTCATTTCATTTCATCTCATTATTTTTGTTTAGTGTTACCGTGCTCAGCACCATTGCGCGACTAAGAAAAGAAGACACCAATCAAATCCGAGTTCATAACACAATGGCTCGAACAAAGCTTGCAATAATGGTAGCTGAAAAGGAAGGAAGAAATCTGAGTATAGAAGTAGATGAGATGAAAGAAAAGATGAATGAAATGACAGAGTCTCAGAGGAGAATGGAGGAAATGTTGTCGGCCATGAGGGAGACCCTCACTTTGATAGGGACAGTCGGAGGTATAGGAGTAACTGGGGCACACTTGCACCCACCAAATGTTACTTCCATGAGGGCAAACCCTGGGGCCACTATTGAGATGCCTTTTGTGAGAGGAACATCAAATACTGCATCACTAGTACTTCCTATTGGAGAAGGATATCATTCCTTGGAAGGAGCTCGAAATGTAGTTCATGGCAATGCCGAGTGTGCATGGGAGCCGCCACATATGTCTATTCTGATGCCAACAAGATTTTCTGTTGGGACAGGTCATGCAGCCATCCAAAATGACAAGGTAAGAGAAGAATGGATGGAAAAGATGGAAGAACAGATTAAAGCGATCAAGAGTCCAAGTACTTATTGACCCCTTGGGATAGAAGAATTATGCCCTACTGCTAATATCATCATTCCGAAGGATTTCAAAATCCCAGAATTCGTCAAATACGATGGGAGTACCAATCCTTTCTTTCATCTAAAAACATACATTACCAAAATGTCGATCTGGTCAAAGGATTGGAAGTTTCTTGTCAGCTTCTTTCATGAAAGTTTAATTGGACCAGCATTGGAATGGTGCATCCAACAAGACCTTTCCAAGATCTCTTCATGGGACGACTGGGCAAATTTATTCATGGGACAATATCGCTTTAATCTGGATACGGCCCCAACCCGAGAGCAGTTGGGAACACTGGAAAAGAAAAATGAAGAGACATTCAAGCAGTATGCCCAGAGGTGGAGAGCTCTAGCTGCACAAGTGCAATCGCCTTTGACTCTAATGGAAATGTGCTCGTATTTTTTGAGGACTTTAGGAACTCCTTATGTTGGGACAATGGCAGGCGCCGCTTACCGAGACTTTGCTGATTTAATTACAGCTGGAGAAAGAATCGAGATTCTAGTAAAGGCTGGAAAACTGCCCACTGGCAGTAATGAAAGTGGTTTCTGTCGCGACCGAAATCGCGGCGGGATATATAGCAACTCGCGTGAATTTAAAAACGGAAATGGAGTCGCCACCAATTTTACTTAAATTAGGAAAAATTGGAAAACCTTGTTAGAAAAATGGTCTTTGGAACCAGATTGGATTCGGGAGTCGGTTATGGTTAGGGAAGGGTGGAAACTTAATCCCACAGCACCCCTAACACACCCACCTTAAGACGGTACCTTAAGTCAATTGTGCAAAAACTTAATAATCTCAAATTTATTTATTTTACCCATTTTAAAAAGACTTTGTAAATATTTTTTTTATTTTTTATTATTATTTTTAAAAGAAAATAAGAACCAAATTATAAAACTTAATTTTGGCTTGACAGAATGAAAATTCTGCTCCTACGTATCCTCAGGTGCAATGAGGAACTCAAAGTCACGTAGTTCTGTAGAAAATAAATATGGGTTGGTTGATTTTATTTAAAAGTTTTGATTTTTATTTTTATAAAAATCTGAATTAACAAGTCGTCGCGACTCTGTTAATCAAATTAAAGTTTGAATGGGTGAAGCTGGCGTCACGCTAGGCGTCACCTACGGATTGTTAAGTTTATTATTGTAAAAGAAGATTTTTTTTATCTAAAATTATAAAGATGATAAAAAAATGAATTTTTGAATCTTTATTAAATGGCGATTTATTTATTTATTATAGATGATTTGAATCATTAGGTTGTCACAACTCGGATGATCCAAAAAAAAATAATTATGAGATTAACAATTTGTCATCACAACTTCGGTTAATCCCACTTATTTATTATTATTTTTTTTTTAATAATATATATATATATATATATATATATATATATATATATATATATATATATATATATATGTATGTATACCTTTTAAAAGGTTTTTTTTTTTACTTGAAAACAAAATCGTCCTTACACAGGGTTCAAGTTAGCACTAGGCTACTCAATAAACCCTTATGACACAAACGATATTGAAAATAGCATTCGCTATTCAATCATCACCGTTGGTCATTGCATTAATTTAAAAAAAAAATTATTATTTTTTTTTTTTTATTTATTATTATTATTTTTACCCTTTTTATTTTTTATATTTTTTCATCTTTTCATTTTTTTTGAAATCTTTATTATTATCTAATCCTATTTATTTTGTCTCTATATTTTTTCCATTAAATATCTAAACTACTAAACAAAATTAACCTTAGCCCAAAAAGAAAATTCAACCCAACCAAAAACACTTTCAATACAAATTCTTTTTTTTGTTTTATGGTTTTTTTATATTACTTTTTTTACCATTTTCCATCTCTTCTCTTTTACGTTTTTTTTTTAAATATGAATGTATTATATATTTTTTACTTTAAATACCAAAATTAAATCAACCCACGTTAGTGGGCTGTTTTTAGTAGCCCAAACTTACATATGTATATATACATAAAAAAAAAAACAGAAGCAATGCTTTAATAAAGCTAACAGAAAACATGAATATACATATGTACATATAATAAAAGAAACCAAGATTTAAAATGAAGCACACAGAAAACACGCAAAATGGAGGAATAAAGCATAAACAGGGACCTGGGTCTCGTTGGGGAGTAACAGGCAGAGACGTGGTGGACTGGCTGGATGTGGGGTGGTGGCTCGGTGCGGTGCAGCTCAAGTTCATCGGGTCTATGCAAGTTCGCGGCGGTGTGGCTGTTATGGTGGTTTGGATGGAGGCTTGGTGGTTAGTTGGCTATGGAGGACGGTGAAGATGACTTCACGTGGTGGGCTTCACGGTGAGGGGCTGGACGGTGAAGGTAGCTTCACGGTGAAGAAGGGCTGGACACGTGATGCATGGTGAGGTGGAAGGTGGTTAGGCGGTCTTCGGTTTGCGGTGGTTCGGCTCGGTGCGGCTTTCGGTGCGTCGGGCTTGCGCTGGTTTGGGCACATTATGGGTGTGACGTGGTGGGTTAGAAAGGTTGAGGATGGAGGTTGATGGTGGAAGATGGAGGTGTGGATTCACGTGGTGGAGGTTGGTGGAGGGATATGATCTTGTGTTGAATTACGGTGGCTGAGTTTGGTAGTCACGGTTGGAAGTGTTATGGAGATGGAAGTGGTGGCTTGTGGAGGTGAGTCAACTCGGTTTGGGTAGTGGAGCTTGGAGGTGGTGGTTTGTGGAGGTGAGTTAGATGGGTGCGGGAGCTTGGAGGTGATGTTTAACGTGGGTATAAGTGGCTTGGACTCGTGGTGAGCTTCACGGTTTGGTGGTGATGGAGCTTGAGTGCTTGGTGATGTGGATGGTGTGTTATGGAGGTTGAAGGAGAAGGTTGATGGTGGAAGATGGAGGTGTGGATGGAGGGAGAGAGTCACGTAGTGGGAGAGCTTTTTTAGTGCATGGGGCTCTTTGTAAAAATGGTGGGGCTTTGGAAAAATGGTGGGGTTTCTTTGGAGGGGTGAAGGAAATGGTTGATGGTGGAAGATGGAAGTGTGGGTGGAGGGAGAGAGTCACGTAGTGGGAGAGCTTTTTTAGTGCATGGGGCTGCTGGAAAAATGGTGGGGCTCTTTGGAGGGTTGAAGGAAATGGTTGATGGTGGAAGATGGAAGTGTGGATGGAGGGAGAGAGTCACGTAGTGGTGCAAGGTGGGAGTGATGCTTGATGAAGAAAGTGGTGGTTTTTAGGAGGTTGAAGATGGGTGGTATTTGAAGTGATGGAGATGGTGGGTATTGAAGGAAGATGAAGATGAAGGTTAAGGTTAAGAAGGTGAGTCTGGAAGTTGTTTGGAGTTGGTGGTGAAATGGATAGTATGGTGATATGATGGTGAGTTTTTTTTGTGTCGGCTTGAAAGGTGAAGATTGGGGATTTAGAGAGTGAAGAAGATCCTCCTCCGTGTTGCTCTACATGAGAGTTATATAATGTTAGTGTGTGAGAGTGAAGGTGAGTGATAGTGGAAAGTGGAATGAGTGGAGTGAGTGGGGTGAGTGTGTGTAGTGCAAGTGAGTGGAGTGAGTGGGGGATGAGTGTGTGTAGTGGAGTGAGTGGAGTGAGTGGGAAGTGAGTGGAGTGAGTGGAGTGTAGTGGAAGTGAGTGGAGTGAGTGGGGGATGAGTGTGTGTAGTGCAAGTGAGTGGAGTGAGTGGAGTGTAGTGCAAATGAGTGGAGTGAGTGGAGTGTAGTGGAAGTGAGTGGAGTGAGTGGAGTGTGTGATAGTGAAAGGTGAGTAGAATGTGTGAAGTGATTTTTTTATTTAATTTTTGTTTTTTTCTTTTTTTTTTTTTTTATTATATTTTTTCTCTTTTTTTTTTAAATCCGGTCAAAATTGGGTGTTCACAGTTTCAAGAAAGGGTTTTCCCCTAAGAAAAAAGAATCACAAGTGGGTTACGTGCAAAATCTGCAACCTTTACAACCTCGATATTCATCGTCCTACCCCGTATACCGAGCACCCCCATATAACCCAAACACTTATCCTTCCTATCAGATATCTACATCATCTCATCTACCTGGCCTAACCACCCCTCCTATGAACGCATCTCAAGCCCAGTCATTCCAAGTCAACAATGTTCCTGTACCTCAACCATACACATCGACTCGCCCAACCTACACTCAATACCCACCTCCACCTTCGCAAAATTTCCCAAACTACCCACAGTCTCGACCAAACTTTCAAAATCAAGGCCGTTTCCGTCCCCAAAACTTACCTCCTTTCCTAAAACTGTCCATTCTAAATGCAGATTTATTCCAAAGGTTGTTTGATGCCCACCTCATTTCAGGGAGTCCTGTACGTCCTCTACAACCACCGTTTCCAGCATGATACAACCCAAATTTAACTTGCAAGTACCATATGGATGTCGCAGGGTACTCGATCGAAGACTATGAGTCTTTTAAGACTGCGGTAAGGAAACTTATCGCTTATGGAAAGCTGGATATTCAAGAGGAGGCTGGACCTAGCATTGTTAACAACCCAATCCCTAACCATGGTGGGAGGAATGAGGCAAATGTTGTGGGGATTGAAGGACCACTAATAAGAAGGGTCATGAGTCTGCGTACGCCGATGACTCAAATATTTGAGGGATTGAAGAGAGCAGGTTATGTTATCACCGCACCAGCTTCGTCAATGAAAGAAGATGAGAGGTATGATGAAGAGTCAAGTTGTGCTTACCATTGTGGGGGAATAGGACACGATATTGAAAATTGCTGGGACTTTAAAGTTCGAGTCTAAGGTCTACTCACTTTGGGAGTAACACAAGCCAGGCAAGGGGTAGCTTCCTCTGAAGAGGTTAATGTGGTTGAACGTTTTGTACTCAAGGTTCCACCTCTCAACCAAGCCCTGACACCAGGTAAAGTAGTGGTGACAGTCAAGAAGTCAACACCATTTACTTATGATAATACTCACTCAGTGCCGTGGAATTATGAAGCAAAAGTAGAGATGAAGGGAGTCGAGGAAGAGGCGTCAAAGGCTCGAGTGACTGAAATCCACCAGGATGAAGAGTCTGTGAGAAATATAATCATAAGGAGTGGGCGATGCTATGACCCGGTAGAAACAGAGAAGAGGAAAGAGGGAAGTTCAAAAGAAGAGGAAAGAGGGAAAGAAGAAGAGGAAGAATTTCTGAAAATCATGAAACAAAGTGAATACGATGTAATGGAACAGTTGAAGAAAACTCCAGCAAGGATATCTCTTCTGTCACTCGTCTTGACATCTGAATTGCATCGGAAAGCATTGCTAAGAGTACTAAGTGAGGCCTATGTCAAACCTGATGTCACCCCTGAGAATGTTGTCAGCATGGTAGATCCGGTGAAGCGCGTCAACATGATTGTATTTATGGATGAAGAGATCACCTCTCAGTCTGAGAAAAACCCACGGGCCTTACACATAACCCTTAAATGTAAAGGGTACATAGTTGCAAAGGTTTTGATCGATGGGGGGTCTGCACTGAATATCCTACCAAGGTCTACTCTAACCTCATTGTCAATAAGTGAGAATGAACTGTCTCCTCGAGAAATGGTGGTGCGAGCCTTTGACGGAAATAGGAGAGGCATTTTGGGAGAGATAACATTGCTATTAGAGATCGGTCCAAGTAATTTTCAGGTATTGTTCCAAGCTATGGACATTGAGTCTGGTTATACTATGCTCCTGGGGAGACCATGGATCCATGCTGCTGGTGTTGTTCCTTTTACACTGCACCAGAGCATTAAATACATTGAAAATGAGTCGGTCATCACCATACACAGAGAAGAAGAAATCATGTTGATAAAACCAGTTTCGGTGCCGTATGTGGAAAGTGCAGAGAAAGACGAGGAGAATTTATGGCACAGTTTTGAAGTAATTGAGACTGGACTCAGTAGGAATGAATCCCCGGCACAAAGTGTGAATCATGTGGTGGCTCGAATCATGGCTAACAACGGGTACCAAAAAGGAAAATGCTTAGGCTTACAGCTGCAAGGTGCAAGGACACCAGTCTCATTTCCAGAAAAGCTAGACAAGTTTGGGTTGGGGTACGAAGCATCTCTAGAGGAGAGAATGAAGAATATGACTCTGGGAAAAAGGAGTGATAGGGGCCAAATGAAGCACATTCCTTATTTGAGGGAAACGTTTAGGCACCAGCCGAGAGTAATCATGCCTGAAGAAGTGCTTCGTCCCCAACACCATCTCACTATTAATGCACTGCATGAAGAAGGCCCAGAAGAGTGCAAAGCAATCCATCCTTTTGCTGATGAGGAACTACTGAAGAACTGGCAATCTGAACCGATGATTGATGTTATTGTTGCCAAGTAATTGTCTAGTCATACTGTAACAGGCAGATATTTAAGTCTAGCTATGTTTTGATCTTATATTTATGTTATTTGAGACATTAACTAAATAAAGTTGCATGTTTATTCAGCATTCCTCTTTCTCATACTTTTGGCTTATCTTTTTTTTTGTCAGTTTTCTTTTTACGTTCGTTAAAATAAAATAAAATAATAATAATATCTCTCGCTTTCGTGTCATTATTCCTATTCTTCTTGCCTTTCCAACTCCAACAAATTGCTTTACAGGGATCTAAGTCTTATAGAAGGTTTGCCTCATGAAAGGTACCTTGAAAACTCGTCGATTGATTCTCCTGCGACGTTTGATGAAGAAAACCCTGGATCTGATGAAGAGGATGAGATAGTTGAAAAAATTGAAAAAATATTGGAGTACTCAGAAAGAAAAATTGATGTGGATAATGAAGTAGTTGAAGTGATTAACATGGGAACCGAAGAAGACAAGAAGGAATTGAAAATAGTAGATAATCCTGAGCATGCGGAAATGATGGTGCTACTTAAGGAATACCTGGACGTGTTTGCATAGTCCTACAGAGATATGCCTGGTTTAGACCCTGAGATAGCGTCACATAAAATCCCATTGTATCCAGATGCAGAAGCAAAAAGGCAAAAGTTGAGAAGGATGCATCCAGACATGTCACTAAAGATCAAGGAAGAAGTGACTAAACAATTAGAAGCCGGATTCATAGAAGTGTCGAGACACCCAGAATGGGTAGCAAATATTGTGCCAGTGCCCAAGAAGGATGGAAAGGTCAGGATGTGCGTGGATTATAGGGATCTAAATAAGGCAAGCCCGAAAGATAATTTCCCACTCCCTCATATTGATGTTCTTGTTGACAGTACAACAGGAAATCATAGGTTCTCGTTCATGGATGGATATTCTGGGTACAATCAGATTCCCATGGATGTCGATGACAAGGAAAAAATGACTTTTATTACCCCATGGGAAACTTTTTGTTACACAGTAATGTCCTTTGGATTAAAGAATGCTGGAGCTACATATCAACGTGCCATGGTTGCATTATTTCATGATATGATGCACAAAGAAATTGAAGTTTACGTGGACGATATGATAGCCAAATCTAAAGAAGGGGAAAGCCATGTAGAGGTCTTACGGAGGTTATTTGAAAGGCTCAGAAAGTATAAGTTGAGACTCAATCCTTCTAAATGCGTCTTTGGAGCATCTGCTGGAAAATTACTTGGGTTCATCGTTAGTAGAGAAGGAATAAAAGTGGACCCGGATAAGGCAAAAGCAATACAGGAGATGCCTCCTCCTAAGACTGAGCGTGAAGTGAGAAGTTTTCTCAGGAGACTCAACTACATCGCTAGATTCATTGCTAACCTCACCAGTACATGCGAGCCCATATTCAAGTTGTTAAAGAAGCATCAACCATGAAAGTGGGATGAAGAATGCCAAGGAGCTTTTGACAAGATAAAAACTTATTTAATGAACCCTCCAGTGTTGGTACCCCCCACGGTAGGTCGTCCTCTGATATTGTACCTAACCGTACTGTCAACTGCGATGGGAGCAATGTTGGGACAGCATGATGAATCTGGAAAGAAGGAGCAGGCAATTTATTATCTGAGCAAGAAGTTTAACGACTGTGAAACCCGATACATGGCGATGGAAAAAACATGTTGTGCCTTAGTATGAACCTCAAAACGGCTAAGACAGTATATGCTCTATTACACTACTTGGTTGATCTCCCGAATGGACCCTCTGAAGTATATATTTGAAAGCCCTCATGTCTCATTAAGAGTCTCAAAATGGCAAGTGATATTATCAGAGTTTGATATCAAGTACATGACTCAAAAATCCATCAAAGGAAGTGCAATCGCGGACCATTTAGCTGAAAACCCTCTTGAGGATGGACAACTAATAACGTTCGAGTTCCCGGATGGAGAAATATTGATGGCAGAAGGAGAAGAAAAAGGAGAGGAGTCTGTGTGGAAAATATATTTTGATGGGGCAGTCAATATGTATGGTAGTGGCATAGGAGCCGTTGTTGTTTCGCCAACCGGGAAACAATACCCAGTCGCTATCAAGCTGGATTTTGAATGCACCAATAATGTTGCAGAATATGAGGCCTGTGCTAGTGGCTTACAAGTAGCAATTGATTTGGGGATCAAGCAGTTAAAAGTATTCGGAGATTCGGCACTTATCATTTATCAAGTGAACGGTGAATGGCAAACTAAAGACCCGAAGTTAGTGCCTTATCAAAAATATTTGACCAAGTTGACCGAGAAGTTTGAAAAGGTGACATTCTCCCATCTGGCTCGAGACATGAATCAGTTTGCAGATGCCTTGGCCACTCTGGCCGTGATGACCAAGTTAGATATCCACAATAATGTCCAACTCATCCAAGTAAGGATACATAGTGAGCCCGCATATTGTGCCAATGTGGAAAGCGAGTCAGATGGTAAACCTTGGTATCATGATATCAAGCAGTACATCCAGCATAGAGAATACCCAACTGGGGCAAATGAGGTGAATAAGAAGACTATCCGCCGATTAACAATGGCTTTTTTCTTGAACGGGGAGGTTTTATACAAGAGAAGTCATGATGGTACCTTACTTAGATGTGTGGATGCTTGTGAAGCTCGTTTAATCATGACTGAAGTCCATGAAGGAATCTGTGGGACTCATGCTAATGGTCATATGATGGCACGAAAAATCCTAAAGAATGGTTATTATTGGTCTACCATGGAAACAGACTGCATAGAATATGTTCGAAAGTGTCATAAATGCCAGATATATGCAGATCGGGTCAACGCACCGCCATTTCCCTTACAAAACATGGTATCTCCATGGCCTTTCTCGATGTGGGGAATAGAAGTCATTGGACCAATTAACCCCAAAGCTTCCAACGGTCATCGCTTCATTTTGGTAGCAATTGACTATTTCACCAAATGGGTAGAAGCATCCTCATATGCCACTATCACTCAAAAGGTATTTTCGAAATTCCTCAAGAGGGACATTGTATGCAGATGTAGAATTCCAGAGAGGATAATCACAGATAATGCTACTAATCTCAATGGCGGTGAAATACAGAAGTTTTGTGAAAAGTTCAAAATTAAGCACCATAATGAATGGTGCAGTCGAGGCAGCAAATAAGAATGTCAAGAAAATTGTGTCCAAGATGGTTGTGAACTATAAGGACTGACACGAAATGTTACCCTATGCTTTGCATGCATATCGTACCAATATACGATCAAGTACTGGGGCAACACCTTTCTCTTTGGTGTATGGAATGGAAGTTGTCTCTCCAATAGAAATTGAGATTCCTGCTTTGAGGGTTCTGATAGAGGCAGAGTTAGAGGAATCTGAATGGGTAAAGACTCGGTATGAGCAATTGAATATGATAGAAGAAAAAAGACTAGCAGCTATTTGTCATAGGCAATTGTATCAAAGTAGAATGGCCAGAGCCTTTAACAAGAAAGTTCGTCCTAGAGAGTTCTGTTCAGGAGATTTAGTTTTGAAAAAAATTATCCCTAATCAAGAGGATGCTAGAGGAAAATGGGCTCCAAGCTATGAAGGCCCTTACATAGTCAAGCATGCATTTTCAAGAGGAGCATTAATTTTGCAGAACATGGACGGAGAATAATTGCCAAGACCCATAAACACCAATGCCGTTAAGAGATTTTACGCCTAAAAAAAGAAAGAATGACTCGTTAGGTTGAAAACCCGAAAAGGCGGCCTAAGCAAAAGTTAGAGCAATAAAAAAAAAGGAAGAAGAAGTCCGTTAGGTCGAAAACCCGAAAGGGTGACCTAAGCAAAAGTTAGGGCAAACAAATAGGCGAAATCTCAAAGACAGAAGGGTTAATACTCCAAACTGGGGCAATTTTTTTTGTTCTGCATTCAATTGGCTAAACCGGGGCAAAATTGCTGAAAGATTAAGGGAAAGATGCGCTGAAGAAAGTAGCAACAGAGACAGTGGTTCAATTATCAAACGATTGCAGGGAATCAATTGAACGAGGAATAAGGAACCAATACTGGGGCAAATTTTCTTTCCCTTGTAATTTTCTTTCCTATGTTTTCATCTTTCAAGCGTGCGTGTCTTACTTGATTACCAGAGCAAAAAAAAAAGAAGTTTGTTCATTCAAAAATTTCAATCCATTCATGAATGCATGTTTAACTCATTAGGTTATGTCTCAAATAACATAAATTTAAGGTCAACAGTTTGATTTTGACAATTCTACAACAATGCTTCAATGATTGAGTCAGATTAAAAGGTCTCAATAGTTCAAAAGTGCAGATTGCAATATGACGTTTGCTGGAAGTGGTTTCAATACTTCTTGCGTAAGCCTTTGTTGATAAGAAGAAAAGGAAGGGTCGAATTAAGTTTTGAAAAAGGAAGAAGCAATGAAAGAAAAAGAGTAAGTTGGGACGATTCCAAACTAACCGAAGGGCAACAGGCAAAAGCATGGGAACGAAAGGTTTGATTGGTCAAAACTTTCCAAAGTCGTCGCTGGTTCGAATTACTAAAAAAAAAACAAAGAAAAGAAAAAAAAGAAGAAAAAAGAGAGAGATTGTCTAACTGTTACAGATTGTTTCCTTGCATTTCCATTTTTAAGTTTCGGGCGCATCGGCTCATTACACTTGCATTTTAAGTTTGAGCGCATCGGCTCATTGCATGTTTAAGTTTTGAGCGCATCGGCTCACTGCATTGCATATTTAAGTTTTGAGCGCATCGGCTCGTTGCATTGCATGCTTAAGTTTTGAGCACATCGGCTCATTGCATTTGTATTTTAATTCATGAGCGCATCGGCTCCCTGCATTTTTAAGTTTTGAGCGCATCGGCTCGTTGCATTGCATGTTTAAATTTTGAGCGCATCGGCTCGTTGCATTTGCATGTTTAAGTTTTGAGCGCATCGGCTCATTGTACTTGCATTCTCAGTTTGAGCGCATCGGCTCATTGCATGTTTAAGTTTTGAGCGCATTTGCTCGTCGCACTTGCATTTTAAGTTTGAGCGCATCGGCTCATCGCATTTTTAAGTTTTGAGTGCATCGGTTCTTTGCATTTTAATTCATGAGCGCATCGGCTCCTTGTATTTTTAAGTTTTGAGCGCATCGGCTTCTTGCATTTTTAATTTTTGAGCGCATCGCTCCTCGCATCGTGTTCTCACATTTGTTCTCTGTTTCTCCCGAACAAAATTTGGGTTTATTTCTTTACTTGTTCCTCACTATGATAAAATGAAAAGTTGCAGTTATTCTTTTTATCTAGTAAGAAACAAGTAAAGAGGGGCAACTGTAAACACCAAATTTTGTCCGGGACATTTTAAAAAATAAAAAAATTAAAAAATAAAAAAAATAAAAATATCTAGCTCAATCTATTATCCAACCCATGATCCAATATCCTACCCATTGACCCATTATCTAACCCACAACCCATATCCTAAACCAACTAAAGCTCACCATAAATAAACTTATCCTAATCAAATCCATCACTATCCTGACCAACACCAACACTTATCCTAAATAGATTTTAACTCATCATCCCAAACCAATTCTAATCACATTCTAACTCAAACTCCTTAACCTAATCCCCTTCTATAAAATCCATAACCTACTCACACACTAACCTTCAGCTTTTTGACTCACGAAACTCCCTCAGCAAAAATACACCTTCGGCTAAAAATACCCGTAGCCTTCAACTCACATTACCTTCAGTTTTTTTTAGCTTTTCAACTCACAGAACTCTCACCTTAACTACTATTTTCAGCTTTCTTTTATTCCCGTAACCAATAATATCCCGTGCCCCCGAGGCTTCCATCTTCACCATTACAAGCCCATCACCACCTCACCTTCATCAACCTTCCAAAGCTATCACCTCCAACCTCCTCCCTGACCAACAATATCTCAACTTTCCATACTCGCCACCCCAAATTCACCATTACCAAACCTCCCACCACTCTCAACCTTTAAACCAAAGCTTTAACCCACCATCATCCATGACTAAGACCCGTTAACCCAGCACATCAGAACCCAACCGAGCCGAGCCAGCCGTCCAGACCGCACCGTTCAAAGCGCGGCTAGCGAGCCAGAATCGATGGATCCCGCCGGAAATGCTCAGTCCGTCTCCGCCGGCGCCGCCCAGGCCTGAAGCACTAAACGATCCGTGCTACGCCACCCGTGTCATCCCATTGTCCGACCTTCACTAGACCCAAGCCGTCGATCGCGCCGCACTCGCCGCTCCGCCTTTCTGTTCGCGCCCGGACCCGACCAGTCGTGCGACTGAACTCGAGTCATTCGCGCCGCTGAGCACGGGTCGTGCGACCCGACCAGTCGGACGCATCTCCGTCCCGCTCTGGTGCGACGCCTTGCGCAGCCAGCATTGCCGCCCGAGCCAGGCCACCGCACACCGCCCCGCAGTCACGTCCCTGTTCGGGTCTCACCGGGCTGGTCTTCGTCTTCTCCGGTCTCTACAACTCTTAAGAAAGAAACAAAAGAAACCCCTTTTCTTTGTTCTGTTTTTCCTTAAGTCTTTTTTTTTTTTTTTAAGTTTTAAGTGAAATGGGTTAGGATAGTGAACGTGGGCCAAAATAATAATAATAATGATAATAATAAAAGAGAGTAAAAAAAAAACAATGATAATAACAATAATAATAATAAATTTGAAAAGGGTAAAAATAATAAAATAAAATTTAAAAGGGTAAAAAATAATAATGATGATAATAATAATAATAAATTATTTTTTAAAAAAAAATATAAATAAATAAATAAATGAGATTAACCGAGTTGTGATAGCTTGTTAATCTCATAATTATTTTGGATCATCCGAGTTGTGACAACCTAATGATTCAAATTATTTTAAAAAATAATAAATAAATCACTATTTAATAGATACTCAAAATTTGTTCTTTTTTTAAAAAAATTATCATCTAAACAACAATCCGTGGGGTGACGTCTAGCGTGGCGAAGCTTCACTCATTCAAACTTTAATTTGATTAACAGAGTCGCGACGACCTGTTAATTCAAATTTTTATAAAATAAAAATTAAAACTTTTAAATAAAATCAACTAACCCACACTTATTTTCTAAAGAACTACGTGACTTTGAGTTTCTCATTGCACCTGAGGATACGTAGGAGCAGAATCTTTATTCTGTCAAGCCAAATTTTATATTTTCTCAAATTCTTTGTTTTTTTTTTAAAAAAAGGGTAAAACAAATATATTATAAGATTATTAAGTTTTTGCATAACTAATTTAGGGTAACCGTTTTAGGACGGATGTATTAGGGGTGCTGTGAGGTTAAGTCTCCACCCTTCCCTATGCATAACCGACTCCCGAATCCAATCTGGTTCCAAAGACCATTCTCTGAAAAAAGGTTTTCTAATTTTTCCTAATTTAAATAAAATTGGTGGCGACTCCTAACTAATTTATTTTGTTTCGCCGCTCCCGCCGCGATTACGGTCGCGACAATGATTTATATAAATTGAATCTTGATAATTTATATGCTGAAACTTATGACTTTTTTTCATAATGTTGGCACTAAACGTAGTTTAGTTAATGAACGTTCTACTTACTTCTGACATAAACGTTTAGGTCATATTTCCAAAGAAAGAATGGAAAAGTTGGTAAAGAATGACATCCTTCCAGATTTGGATTTCATTGGCCTTAATATTTTTGTAGATTGTATTAAGGAAAAACAAACAAAACACATAAAGAAAGGTGTCACGAGAAGCACCTAGCTTCTTGAAATTGTACACACTGATATATGTGGATCCTTTGGCTATGTTTGGTGCATCGTATAAGAAGGACCTGATAGTATAAGTTAATACTATCAGACTTTATCAGATGTTTGGTATGTCCACCTGATAGGATAGTCAAATCCATTCAAAGTATTTTATCACACTCTAATAGTATAACACTATCCTCCTCATGACCCCTTCGTATAACCTGATAGGATTTTCCTTCCATCACTACCCTCCACTTTCATACCCAGAAATCAAACAACCCAAAATTGAAACCCATCAAGATCAGAAAACCCTCTCCCACCACCACGTTCCTCACCACCACCACTTTGCTTCACCACCCCAATCGTCGTTCCTCACCACTACTCTACCTCACTCCTCCCTCACCTAAGCCACTGTCTATAGCCAACCTTGGTCGTCATCACCATCGTTCAAGGGTCACCATCCCCTGCCTTGTCCCTCACCTGAAATCTATTGCAGTTTGTTTGAAGAAAATTTGGTTAGCTCCAATTCCACCAAAGTCAGAGAAAATGTTAAGCAAGAGACACTAGAGAGAGCATTGGATCAAAATCGAGGAAATGGTATTGTGCCTCCAGTTGAAGATTGGGCTTTACATTTGGTCAATGATCATAAAGCAAATGGTAAGTTGGATTCTTCTCAAGATTCATCTTCTAACTCTGTTTTGGATATGGATAGAAATGGAAGAAAAAAAAGTACTCCTGAGAAATAAAATTTTGGCTTAGGGAACATTCATAGAAGCACTGACAAATTCCCTGACAAAAAAGAGTATAGTTACCAGAACAAACGATTGAGGTTCACAAATAATCACAACTTCTCTTTGAAGATGGATTCCAACAGCATAACAGACATGTGGGAATCCCATGACAATCTGCTTGATTTTGAAACTTTAAAGTTAGAATGAAACACCGTTAAGCGGATTTGTAGTTTTTATTTTTTTAAAAAAATTATTTGGTGACTAAACCCATAAATCTAATTGAAAAAATATAGTTTATTTCTTTATATTAATGGGTATTATAGATATATTAAATAATTATTATACTATCAGGATTCTTATACTATTGGGCACCAAATTTATGATTGTATAAGAACTAATTAGGTCATTTATACTGTCAGTCTTTATCTCACTGTCTTATACTATCATGTGTACCAAATGTAGCCTTTGATGTTAATTTTTTCGGTAAAGAAAAGTACTTTATCACCTTTATTGATGATTATTCACATTACGAATATGCCTATTTACTGCATGAGAAATCTTAGACAGTGAATGCCTTAGAAATTTATAAATGAAGTTGAAAGACAATCGGATAGAAAGGTGAAAATCGTAAGATCAGATAGAGGTGATGAGTATTATGAAAGATTTGATGAAACTGAATAACACTCAGGTCAATTTGCTAAGTTCTTATAAAAGCGTAGCATATGTGCTTAATACACAATGTCGGGTACACCACAACAAAAAAGTGTATCAAAAAGGCGTAACCGAACTTTAATGGATTTGGTTAGGATCATGTTAAGTAACACGTCTTTACCCTTGTCACTGTGGATGTATGCTTTAAAAAATTGCCATGTATTTGTTGAACATGGTTCCTAGTAAGGCAGTTCCAAAAGCATCTTTGAATTGTGGACATGTAGAAAACCTAATTTAAGGCACTTGCATGTTTAGGGATGTTAGACATAAATAAGAATTTATAATCCACATGAAAAGAAACTAGATGCAAGAACAATCAATGGATATTTCATTAGTTATCTAGACAAGTCTAAAAGGTATAGATTTTACTATCCTACCCATAGTACAAGAATTGTTGAAACTAGAAATGTCCAATTCATTTAGAATGGTGAAACCGGTGGGAATGAAGCTTCACGAAATATGAAGATTAAGGAAGTTAGAGTACAAGTTTCTTTGACTTGTGCTCTTATTTATGAAATTGTTGTTCCTTATGTTGTTGAACCGCATAACAATCAAGAAGAACAACAAACTAATGATTATGAGGTTAAGAACGAATCTATAGTAGAACAATCACAAGAAATAACATTTAAAAGATCCCAAAGAGAAAGAAGATATGCTATTTCAAATGACTATGTAGTGTATCTACGAGTGTTAGAAAATGACTTTGGAATTAATGACACGATCCATTAATAGTGATAATGTTAATAAATTATAAGATGCCATGAAAGATGAGCTTAAATCAATGGAACATAATGTTGTACGAGACCTTGTGGAATTGCCTGAAGGGTGCTAGAGAATTGGGTGTAAATGAGTCTTTAAGATTAAACGTGACTCTCATGGTAACCTTGAACGTTACAAGGCTCATCTTGTTGCCAAAGATTTTACTCAAAAGGATGGCATTGACTATAAGAAAACATTTTCACCAGTTTTCAAGAAAGATTCTTTCATAATTATCATGACATTAGTAACTCATTATGATCTAGAGCTACATCAAATTGATGTGAAAATTGCATTTCTAAATGGAAATTTAGAGGAAGATGTTTATATGGATCAACCAATGCTTTTTTTAGTTGAGGGGAAAGAACACATGGTGTGTAAACTTAAGAAATCAATATATGAACTTAAGTAAACTTCCCGACAATGGTATCTCAAGTTCAATGATACTATTATATCCTTCGGATTTAAGAAAAATATTGTTTATCAGTGTATATATATCTGAAGGTCAATGAAAGTAAATTTATCTTTCTGATTTTATATGTTGATGACATATTGCTTGCAACTAATGATCTTGGTCTATTAAATGAGACTAAGAACTTTATCTCTAATGCCTTTGAAACGAAAGATATGAGAGATGTAAGCTATATGATTGGAATAAAAATATTATGTGACAGATCACAAGGATTGTTGGGTTTGTCTCAGAAAGTCTATATCAATAAAGATATGAAAAATAGAGAAATAGCCAGCAGGTATGCTTCCAATTCAGAAAGGGGACAAATTTAATGTTATGACATGCTTTGAGATCATTGTTAATGAATTATGATTGCAAAATTTTATTTAGGACTTGGAATTGTCAACAGTATTGCCAAGTCGTTAAAGTTTATTATATGCAGCAATCTTCTTGTCTAAAAACGACAAGTATTCTAAAGGTGCTAAATTTATGAAATTGAAATACTTTGCCATTAAAGAAGAAGTTCAGAAACATAGAGTATCAATAAAACATGTTAACACCAACTTTATGATTGCTGACCCTTTGACGAAAGGGTTACTGCCCAAAACATTTAGTAGACATGTTGAAAGTATGGGCATTATTATATATTATGTTAATGATTATGTTTTATGTACTTTGACACTCTGAGTTCATTAATGAATATATTTTTGTCTTATTTATTTTTTGAGTTTGTATACATGATTGAAGAGAAATTATGATAACAAGTTCTGTCTTTAATAAAGACATTATTGTTAGATCAATTATGTACTTCTCATTTATAGGTCATGTCAAGGAGATGACTAATTTTGTGATACATAGAAGGGACTATATTGATTAAATGATATTCGATTGCCATGACTCATGTTAGTTTTATTCTTGGTCATGATGAATGATGTATTGAATGTAAAGAAGAGTTTGGCTATATATATGAATTCATATTATGTTTTGACAGACTTATCAAACTATAAAGAAGGTAATGTCGCATGAGCCAAGTAGGAGAATGTTAGATTAAATGTCTCATATAATGAGCTTGTGACTTATTTTATTAGTTTAATAAAAAATTAAATTAAGTTAATGGGTTAAACTCTTATTGGGTAAAAGAAAAAGGTTAGTTTTGCAATTATAGTAACTGTCAACTCTTGATAGAAGTTAGCAGTATTTAAGGAACAATTTATATGCAAAACTCAATGTCTATTCTTGGTGTCAATATTTCTTTTTCCCTCACCATTACTAAAGTAAAAGAAATATAAAGAAAATGACAAAGGAATAGCAAATGAATTTTAGGATCTCTTTAACGCTCGTGGAATACAGTCTACTAACTATTCATAGATAAATGTTAGTGTCTTCTTACACTCTTGTTTGTGAAAATCATGAATTTTAAGATCTTTATGTTTAAATGATAATTTTCTATATTAAGATTCTTAAAAAACTTACAAACTAACAATAACCTGGTTTTGGATAATATTACGGTCGTTACCTTGGATAGAACTGAGCCAACTTGATTCAGGTTATACAAAATGATTTCTTTTATATGTAATGTTCTGATTATTTTTTTCATTGCTTATATAATATACAAGACATATATGGAGAGAAATTGCTTGTAAAATATATAAGACATACAATGGAAACAAATTACTTTGAATATACAGGAGATATATTATCATACTATATTATAATTAACAAAAACGGCAGAAATATCCCTCAAAGTGCTGGCATCTCTCGGGAAGGGACAAATATGGAGACAAATTTCTACTTATGTGCCCGAGACAAGGAAAAATTATCTGCTTTTAACAGACGAGATATGGACTAAGATCAAGTTTATCGTCCCCACGGGTATTTCTAAATAAATATAAAAATAAGCTTAGTTCAAAAACATTTGAAGAATATATATGTGTAACATATTATTATGTCTTGGTTGGCTTTAAGAACGCCAAAATATGTAATATATACATTGTATTAATTGAGTATTTAGATTTGAAGTTACTAAATAATAAAATTTTAAATACTCATATTGTTACCTGTTTGACAAAATTGATTAATTTTGAAATTTTAAGTTTTTAGACAAGATTGTGGTTTGTAATGCTAAAAGAAATTTTAAGTAAATCAATAAAAAAATTAATAAATGACAAAATAATTGGAACCATGATCTTCCTTTTGTTTTGTTTTGTTTTTGTTTTTTGGCCAAATTGGAAGCATAATCTTTTATTACAAGCGGTGAAGCTAGATGACTGAATAAAGGAAAGAAAACAAGAAAAGGAGATTATGGTATATCAATTATTTGTTAGAGTATTAAAAACACATATGAATCATGCTTATCTTTTTTTCTTAAAAAACAGAAAAAATAGTTTGGAGGGAGAGAAATTATCTCATTTTAACACAGGACTTAAAAAGGATTTTCAACCGACCAATTATGCTCCTCCTTAAAACATTGATCAAATTACATTTTTCATTTTTAAAGCTAACCTAGTTTTGTAAAAGAAAATAATATTAAAAAGATTTTTATTGTAATATAAAGCTTACTAATAATGAAGAATAAGTTGATTTTTTTTTTTTTTAGGAATACTGAATGGTATGTGTGTTTTAAACTAATTAATAGTTTAAGAACAGATAGGGGTAATTAAAAGTGGCTTCATTGTGGATTGTGGAACCCATTAATTTGACATTTGTGGTACTTATAATGTGTGAAGTTATTGCCAATATCTAATACTAAGAACGAATAAAACGCATTTCATTCACGTGCTCAAATGTGTGTGGAGGTAGATAATATATCCACTTGTAATTTGCATAAAATATCTGTTGATATTAAGAGTGAAGAATGCAAAATTGATCAAGAATTAAGAGAATGGAATTGAGAGAAGATATTTCTCATTACTATTTAATTGATAGAACTATTACTTATATACATGTTGGACTTCTCATAATCTGTTAACTAACTTTAACTACCAATAACAAACTAACTAATTACGTATACATTGATAAGTTAGTAAACTGTAAAACCCCCCTCAAGGTGAGAAATAAATATCAGCAGTTCCCAACTTGGCCAATAATTGATGAAACAAAGGAGATTGAACTGGTTTGGTCAAGAGGTCTACTAATTGATGTCGTGATTGAATATGGATAAATTTGATGAAACCAACTGAAACTTTTTCCCTGACAAAATGACAATCTATTTCTATGTGTTTTGATCTCTCATGGAAGGTTGGATTAGATGCAAGATGTATGGCAGCCTGATTATCACAGAAAATCTTGGCTAACTCCAGCTCGATCCCAAAATCCTTGAGCAAATTATGAAGTCACGTGAGCTCACTAGATACACTTGCCAATGACCTGTATTTAGCTTCAGCTGAACTTCTAGAAACTGTTGGCTGTTTCTTTGATTTCCAAGAAATGAGAGCATCACCTAAAAATACTAAGTATCCTGTAGTGGACCTTCGAGTATCATTGCAGCTCCCCCAATCAGCATATGCATATGCAGATAAGTGAAGGTTGTTTGTAGCTGGAAAGAAAAGACCCTGACCAGGAGCCTTCTTGAGATATCAAAGCAGGTGATGAACAGCTTGGAGATGTGGAAATCTTGGACTGGACATGTACTGACTTAGCTTATTAACAGCAAAGGTAATGTCAGGCCTGTAAATAGTTAAGTACATTAATCTTCTAATCAGTCTTCTGTATTATGCAGCATCCTGTAAGGGAGTACCATTTGAAGCATTTAACTTGACAGTGGGATCCATAGACAGATCAGCAGGTTAAGAATCCAAAAAACTAGTATCTTGCAGCAAGGTTGCAATATATTTTCATTGAAATAAAATTATGCCTTTGGAAGAATGAGCTAACTCCAAACCAAGAAAATACTTAAGGTGTCCCAGAATTTTCAATTTAAACAACTTTTGTAGAATGATCTGAACCTGTGTGATCATTTATGGATTAGGTCCAGCAACTATTATATCATCCACATAGACTAGTAAAAAAACCATGCTTGAACCATGACCAAGGAAGAACAAAGAATAATCACACTTGGATTGTGTGAAACCTGCACTGATCAAGGCATAGAAGAATTTATGGAACCTCTGTCTTGAAGCTTGTTTAAGCCCATAAATGGACTTGTTTAGTTTGCAAACAAAACCCTCCTTTGGAGTAGAGTAGCCCTGTGGAAGATCCATGTACACTTCCTCAAATAGATCACCATTGAGGAAGACATTATTGATGTCCAGTTGCAGCATATGTCATTTCTTCACAACATCAATAGTTAGAAGGACCCTTATAGTTGTTAATTTTGCAACTGGTGAAAAGATGTTTGAAAAATCTACTCCAGGCTGTTGTGTATAGCCTTTTGCCACTAACCTGACCTTATACCTATCTATAGAGCCATTTGATTTATATTTAGCTTTATAAATCCAACGACAGCCAATTGTGTGCTTGCCAGGGGGTAATTGAACTAAAGACCAAGTATTGTTTGATTCCATGGCTTGTAGTTCAGTTCCCATAGCTTGTTGCTATTTAGGGAGGTTTTTTGCTTGATGGTAAAACTGTGGTTCATAGGCTGAAGACACTTGACAAATAAAAGACCTATATGCATTGGACAATTTATCAAAGGTCATATGATTTGAAATAGGATAGGGAATGGTAGTCTGGCAGGCATAGTATTGTAACTAAGATGGTGTTTTGGTAAGCCTAGAGGACCTTCTTGTTTGGGTTGGAGGAACATGTGGTGGAATGGTGGTTGTTGGAGTAGATTATGTTGGTGGAATGGTGAAATGATAAATCAGGTTCAGGTAAAGCAGGACAAACAATAGGATTTTGAAGTCCTGAAGCAATAATGCTAGAAGAAGGTAAATCTGGTGAGGGATTGGGAACAACAAGATCAGAAAATAGGTCTGGAACATCTAGAGAAGAAGGAATAGAATGAAATGGGAAAGTGGACTCATGAAAGACTACATCCCTGGATACAAAAAATAATTTTGTTTTTAAATTGTATAACTTGTAGCCCTTATATCCCATTGGATATCCAACAAAAATAGATGGAATGGCTCGAGAAGTGAATTTTGTTCTGCTTGATAAAAGAGAAGATGCAAAACAAAGACAACCAAATATTTTTAATGCATTATAGTCTGGTGTCTTGTTGAATAACAATTGAAAAGGAGACATATTCTTCAATATAAGGGATGGCAACCTGTTTATAAGAAAGGTGGTAGTAGCTATGCAATCTTTCCAAAATGTAATAGGCACCTTAGATTGAAAGAAAAGTGCTCTGACAGTATTAAGAAGGTGTTGATGCTTTCTCTCAACTACTAAATTTTGTTGAGGTCGCTGGACACATGAAAACTGGTGTATGGTTCCTTGTTCTTGCAAGAATTCAGTGAGTGCCAATTCCTTAGCATTGTCAGATCTGAATTGCTTGATCACAACTGAACAAGCTTAAAAAATTGAATAACAATTGAAGTAGCTTCTGATTTTAACTTCAACAGATAAGTCCAAGTGAAGCTTGTATTATCATCAACTAGAGTAAAAAAATACCTCTTACCATCATATGTAGGGTGATGGTAAGGGCCCCAGATATCACAGTGGATGAGATCAAATGGAAATGGAGACATATTATTGTGAGATACAAATGAAAGCCTCCTAAGTTTAGCTAATGGACAGATATGACAATCTAAGTCAAAAGAAGAAGTAGAATGATCAAAAGAAATTTTATCTTTTAATTGGTTTAAAACTTTTCATGACAGATGTCCTAATCTTACATGCCATGTTTGAATAGAAACATTGTAAATAGTAGGACATGTATTCAAACAAGAATTAGAATTTGAATACAAACTAGAAGCAGAAACAATACTAGAATTAGGAAAAACAACATCAGTAATTGAAACACTGTGAGAATTTACTGATGAAGAAGCTGCATCACACTTTGATGTGTTGACATTTGGTGTAAACAAATATAATCCTCCAACAATTTCACCCTTCCCAATCATCCTTGATGGATTGGATGCCTGGATGGTGAAAGCATTAGCAATAAACACAATTGAACAAGAAGAGTTATTTAAGAAAGGGCTGATAGAAATCAGATTTACATGAAAAACAGGAATGTACAAGACATTATGCAAGATTAGACCTTCTGACAGTTTCACAGAACCTATGGCAAACACGGGTACTCTACACTTATCAGGTAAGATAACAAAAAAATCATTTAAACACTTGTAATGAAGGAAATTAGACAAACGACATGTAAGGGGACTAGTTGCTCATGAGTCTAAAATCCAAGATTTTGACTGAGCTGAAAAATTAACATAACTAGCAGAAAGAGCAAATTGATGTGCAACAGGAATAGAACTACCAGATGAAAGAATACCTGCAATATTAGAATCAACAAAATCCACATGAGTCTGAGTAGCTTAGGTGACTTGGTTCTGGAGAATTTGCATCAGTTGATGATATTGCTGAGATGTTAACTGTAAAGGAGAGGAATCAGCTGATTGTAAATTAGTGGTCGTAGCTACTGTGTCTGAAACTTGATTTACTGAGGCAAATTGTTTTGGTTTTCCTTTTCCATAATTTGGGGGAAAACCATGCAATTTATAGCAACGATCCTTGGTATGTCCCAAAATTCCACAATGTGTGCTTAAAGGACATTCCTTTTTGCCTTGTTTACCTTGTGCATCAAAATTTGATCGTGTAGTTGAGTTTTTGACAACAAACACCAACTGGGCACTATTATTGGCAGTAGTAATGACACCAAGCTCTTGTTGCTTTTCTTCTTGAACCACCAAAGAAAACACCTTAGCCATTGGTGGCAATGGATCCATCATGAGAATTTGACCTCTGATTTGAGAAAAGGCATCATTGAGGCCCATGAGAAAGAGCATCACATACTCCATTTGATGATATTCAATGAATGGATGAACACCTTGACATGTGCGCATATTCATTGGATGATGTTCACCAAGCTCATCCCAAAGAGTTTTAATCTTGGTGTAGTACTGGCTCACAGAAAGTGAACCTTGAGTGGAAGTGATAAGATTTTTCTTGATCTGAAAAATTCTTGGGCCATTCCTTTGCTGGAACCGATCTTTTAGATCACTCCAAAGCTCAGAAGCACTGTTGTAGTAAACAACATTAGCAGCAATTTCTTTGGTGAGTGAATTCAAGATCCATGAGGAAACATTATCATTGTTTCATTGCCAAAAAGAAATCAAGCGAGGATCTTTATCTGGTTGAGGAATGGAGCCATCGATAAACCCAAATTTGTTCTTGATATTAAGTGCCATTGTCATTGCTCGATGCCAAGAACCGTAATTCTCCCTCGATAGTGGTTGAGAAACAAGAATCAAACAAGGATGATCAGAGAGGTGTAAAAAGTACGGATTGAAAGCATCATCAACAAAATTATTCATGATTGCAAAGAATAAGAACAATCAATGAAAGAACAAAGAGAAAAAAATCAAATGCGGAAAGAGAGGAAAAACGCAGAGAAGGAAAATACAACTGATACCATATTAAGAGTGAAGAATACAGAATTGATCAAGAATTAAGAGAGTGAAATTGAGAGAAGATAATTCTCATTATCATTTAACTGATAGAATTACTACTTATATACATATTGGACTTCTCATAATCTGTTAACTAACTGCTACAACTAACTTTAACTACTAATAACAAACTAACTAACTACGTGTACATTGATAAGTTAGTAAACTGTAAAAGTTGAACAGAACTGCTACTGTCCGGGAAAAGTTGAACACTATAAATAGGTGCAGTATTAAATTAATTTTTTAAAATTATATATGGGTTTTGTTATAAAACTATAAAGCATTTCATTCGAAAATTTTGATAAATGAGTTGTTATTTTGGATTAATATGATTTTAAATTTTAAACTTATAGTTCTAACCCCTGTAAAGCACTCCAGCATTAGTTCTAACCCTTGTAAAGCACCCCAGCGTTGAAACATTGCCAGTATTTTCTAAATAATATATTTTTACAATTAAATATTTGAGATTTAATTTTTATATCAATATAAACATTTTATTTATATGTTTGCTTTAAAAGAAAAAAGAAAAGATTTTATTCTCACAATTCACAAGACAAAAGTCAGGAGGAACAGTTACAATGCAGAGACACGCAATTTCTAATATACTCTTTCGATTTTAAGGTGTACTATACACTTGGTGTTAACAACGGTTGATAAATGAATAAAATAAATCAACGGTCAAGATGGCTGATCGATAACTCACCACCACCCTTCTTCCCTCCACTGCCATCACCACCCTTCTTCCCTCCACTACCACCACCACCCAAAAACCACCACACCTACTTCGTGCACCAACCTCCCAAATCCACTGCCCCACCACGAGCCCGTTGTCCTCCAAGCACCACCTTTGCCTAGAACCACCACCCTCAGCCACCAAAAAATGTTCAGTCCAAACCAGAACTACCATCGTTTTACCAGGTTTGTCTGCCACACGCCCATCGGACCTGCACCCAACCACGACCTCACCGTATCAACCACCTTAGACCACCACGCCACCCCCTGCACTGTGAATCATTGTCGGTGGTCCCTGCTTTGGCCAAATCCAACCTAAAAGCTAGACCACCACCACCCAAAAGCCAAACAAAATCAACCCCATCGCAGAATGAACCCAGATTTGCTACAGAGGCGGTGAGCAGTGGTGATTCTGCGCGTGGGGTGGTTGTAGCATATCAAACACAAGAAATTGTGCATCAAACCATAAATCCATCCATCCGTTGACCACCACATTTCTGCCTGTCTGAACCGCGTCCACGAACCACCATCGCAAGACCTCGGCCTCCGCGCCTAGCCACACCGAGTCAAGCCCGGAACCACCATCATCTTCCATGCCCAGCCACCACGTAGCTCTGTCTCAACCCACGACCACCGTCCCAAGCTGAGACGCCAATCAGATGCCAAATCCGCGAATCACCAAGCAGATCCGCCCGTCTCACCCTGCGAACCACCACGAGGGTTTCTTTGGAGTGGGATTGGAGCTTGGAATCGATGGATTGAGATTTCTGGGAAAGGGATGAGAAGTGGCTAGAGAGGGTGGTGAAGAGGGGAGTGCAAGTGGAGAGGCCAATGCTCACATTGCCGGCGACTGGGGTGACAATGGTGGCAGAAGCAAGGGTGAGGGTGGTGGTCGGTGGATGCAATTGAGTTTTTTTTTTCAAAAAAATGAAATCGGGTGACCTGTAATAACATGTCATTTTGAAGGGTGTATGATACACTAAAACTCCCTAAGATGTACCATAACATCCACATGCAGAAATATATCAGTGTAGACCTTTCAAGAAGAAGTAAAAACAATTTTATATGAATACGCGCGTGTGTAATACTTGTAACTTTGATACATTGAGTAAAGTTAAATATGCATGTGTACCAAAAAGAGAGAGTTAAATATGCATCTACAAGATTAATGTGAAAAGGAATACATTAAGGGAGGAAATGAAAAACTCTTGTTTCAAATGTTTTATTTGAAAAATGATAATTTTATATTATTTTATTTCACATTACTTTTTATCTTATTTTTAATAGTTGTGATTAAGTAAAATAAAGTAATAAAGAAAAAATGATATAATTAATAATATAAAGAATAGTATAAAAAATAATGTGAAAAAATATGATAAAAAATCAGAATTATTTTTATATTGATTATCTAAAGGTTTTTGCTTTCCTATAATATTGATAACTTCTTTTTTTATCTGTTTTTTTTTCCGTCGCCGGGGATTGATAACATTATTAACAATTATTGTATCATTTATATTATATTAAAGTAGTTTTATATTGAGTAATGTTTCTTTTATTTGTTGTGTAGCTTTGTAGTTTTTTAGAGCTTTTTACCCCAATGTTTATAAAAAAAAAAGTAATTTTATACCCACGTAAAAAAAACAAAGTAGGTTTATATTGATAATTAGTACACCAAAAAATTAGTTTTAAATTCTAATTTTCAAAATTTGACGGCCTAGCTCATTAGTTAACACTAGTCCATATATACAATAGAGGACTTCACCCTATTTTAAGAAAAAATTTAACATGTAAACTTTCTTCTCTTAACTCACAGAGCTCCACTCTATGTATGAGTTAAGATTGGTTGACTTTGACACCTCTATGTAAAAACAGGATTCTATTGTTAGAAAGAAAAAGGGCAAAAATTGTAGAAACTGTTAAGCTCCACCAATTTTATAAAATCGCTTTATTTTTTCTCTTATATAACAAGACCATATGGCCATATCATAATATCCTATACATTGTTGAGAAGAATGAGAGAATATTCTAGATCCTTATTTTAATTTAAGGTTATAAGTAATTATCTTTTTATTTTAACTAGCTTTTGTTAATATTTTGTTAAAATAGTCAATGAAATTAAAGTGTTCGTAATTTCGTGTAACATGCATTTGCTATTTCGTTATGCGGGATTCTCTTTTGGCGGGTCTTGATACTTCGCGATGCCATGGGAGTAGTCTTTTTGAAGAGTTAGTTTTTCTTTGCCTTTTCTCTGATATACCAAAATAAAATGCAGTTATTTTTTTTTTTTAAAAAAAGAAGCAAACAACATTAAAATCATCATATTATTTTTTTCTTTCTTTCTTTCTACTTTTATTTCTCTCTCTCTCTAAAAGAGAACAAACACAGATAAATAAAAACATAATGCAGTTCTTTTTCAAGTTTATTTTTTTGTTTATTTTTAATATAATGTGTATGTTATATGTACAGTTTTATAGTCAATGTTAGAATTAGATCAATATAAATGAAACGACTACTGTTTAGTTAAAAGTAAACATGAAGTTAATTTTCACTATGCTTTATGACAAGGCCTTCTCTAACAAGGAGACATGAAAGAAAAGAAGGGGAATATGCTTTAATAGGTGTAGATTAAGTCAAACAAATATTATGATACAACGCACTTGGCTTTATAAACTATTAAGTGATTCATGTATTGGGTTAGCTGGCCACTGAAATTTAAAACCGACCTTCTTTTTTGGAGAAATAAAATTTAAGATCAAAGATGAGTATTCATCTTAGAGTTAGGGCATAGACTCATAGATTTAACAAATGGTTATAAAAATATTTATAATTAACTAACAATAGACTTTAATAAAATTCAAATTTCAATCAACTCAGATAACACGATTTGTCCTTATCAATTGTGGAAACTTTTAAAAGCCAAGGTAGTTTATAAGAAAACAAATATTATTATTTAAAG
This sequence comes from Ormosia emarginata, assembly GCA_029884605.1. Lineage (NCBI taxonomy): Eukaryota > Viridiplantae > Streptophyta > Magnoliopsida > Fabales > Fabaceae > Ormosia > Ormosia emarginata. The sequence continues at coordinate 22,355,585 of JAQQTP010000071.1, read as the reverse complement.
AAAAAAATAAGAAAACACATGTTATTATTTCTATATGGTTCCTCATTCGGGACAATGTTATATAATTGTGGCAATAGAGGATTGGTCAAATCATGTAAATTGAAACAAGACTAAAGAGTAAGTTTCATTGGCATCAGGCATTGAAAATTTTGTGTAGAATTGAAGTGACTGTTTGAACTATACCAAAACCTACTATAATGTGTGATTGGATAGAATAATTTGACTTTTATAATGATAAATAAAAGTAGAAGTATTTAATATTTTAAAAATTTAAAATTATTTATAGCCATCTATTTTCCTTCCATTTCTCTTTCTTTTTTTTCTTTTTTTTATCTTTATTTTCTCTACGATTTTTTTGGAGTAGTAGTGATGTAAGATCAATGGAGAAAAAGAACAAAAAAGTCTTAGGATTCTAAAGATACTTGGTAGCAAGAGATTCGATCTCAAAGTAAGAATATAATCCATTGAATTAAATAATTAATAATCAACAATTGTCTTTTAAAATCTAATAGAAGGATATTTATAATCCTCTTACAAAAGAAATCATAATTACTTCACGCTCACTTGACATTGGTTGAGACACCACTCAGATTGTTACCAGTATCATGGACTAATCATATCGAGAGGGTTTATCCCTACTTGTGTTAATTCATAAATTAGATCCTTGTCTTTCGAGATAAGAGTAATTTGGAGATCATGACTTTTAGAAGTTTAAATCCGTCCTGAAAAACCTTGCACTGATAGTTTGAACATAGTGGCTGTCAAAATTAGAGTCATGACTTTAAGGAATCCAACCTTTAAGTTTCACCTGATTAGGGCACAAAGGGAGCATTTTTCTTTCTGATCTATCCTTTTTTCATGTCATTCATTCTTGCATTCCTTTTTAAAAAAAATAAAAAAATACCCCATCTTGCATTTTCTTGTCATTTCCTTACATTCAAAAAAATATATATATACATTACATTTTCATAGCATTCTTAGTATTAAAAAAAAATCATGCATTTTCATGTCATTCATAACTTGTTTGAAAAAAGAAAAAAAAACATATACATCATCTTGCATTTTCAATGCATTCATAACATTTTTTTTAAAAAAAAGAAAAAATGTTTTCAAAGATCATTCATGTTATCTTATGCATCTCATTCATTTCATCTTATGCTTCTCATGCATGTCATTCATTTCATCTCAGTCTTTGTTTTAATAAATCAAACTGGTTCAGGAACCTTTGCGCGATCTAGGAAAGAAGAGACCAATCAAACCTGAGTTCGCGATACCAGATCTCAGACCAGAATGACTGCAAATAATCCTGAGACAGGGAGAAACTTGAGCAGAGATGATGAAATGACAAGGAGAATGAATGAGATATCTAAGAATCAAGCCAGGATAGAAGCAATATTACAAGATCTGAGGGAGTCTCTCCACTTAATAAGTGGAAATAGAGGTACAGATGAGGTTGAAGAATATGTAAATGTGTCATCGATGACTGCTCCGATTTTCTCGACTATAACCTCAAGCATCGCTATGGGGATACGTGAGCAACCACCTCAAATGACATCAATGGTCATGGCTATTGGGGAGGGGTATCGCACCTTGGAAGGCGCTCATGATGAAATTCCTGATTATGCTAGCCCTACCTGGGAACAACCTCATGTATCTGTTCCGGAGCAGGCAACATTGCCTTGCTCTGGAAATAGTCATGCTAGGACTGAGAAAGACAAGATGAAAGAAGAGTGGGTGGAGAAAATGGAAGAACAGATCAAGGCAATCAAGGGCCCCGACGCTTATGGACATCTTAGAATAGAAGATCTTTGTCCTGCCACCGATGTCATAATCCCTAAAGGTTTCAAGATTCTCGATTTTGCCAAGTATGACAGAAGTGGTAACCCTCGGTTTCATTTGATCAGTTATGGAACCACGATAGCTGTTTGGTCCAAGGATGATAAGTTCCTCATTAGCTTTTTCCACGAGAGTCTTACAGGCCCTGCTTTAGAGTGATATCTTCAATTAGATTGTTGTAAGATTTCTCGTTCGACGGAGCTGGCTAATTTATTCATGGATCAATACAAGTTTAATCTGGATGCAGCTCCTACCCGAGAACAATTGAGCTCGATGCAAAAAAGAAGTGAGGAAACCTTCAAATAGTATGCCCAGAGGTGGAGGGTTCTCACAGTACAAGTGCAACCACCGGTGACTCTGATAGAAATGTGTTCATACTTCTTGGGGACTTTGAGAGCTCCATATGTTGAGATAATGGCGGGTATTATGTATCGAGACTTTGCTGAATTAATAGCTGCTGGGGAGAGGATTGAAGTTCTGATAAAAACTGACAAATTGGCAACCGATAACGATGAAGGTGGTTTTGAAGGAGTTTTCCCCTAAGAAAAGAGAGTGGGAAGTGAGTTACATGCAAAATCAGCAACCTTCATAACTCCGCTTTCCACCATCTCACTCTGTCTATACCAATTGACCTCCAGCGATTTGGAACTTCTGAACAGCTGATGATCTGAGGCGTTAATTGATGAGATTGCCATTTTAGATTTTTATGATGTTGAACTCATTTTAACTTTCTTGAAGCATTAATATAATGGATTTGCGTGGATCTCAGCATACCTTGTTTCTTTTTTCCTAGGTTCTTGACCCTCAGATTCTTGTCATGTCTTTCTTGTTGTTTTTTCTTTCTTTCTTTTCTTGCTTTCTTTAGATTCGAATCCCATGAGATTCTTGTTCTAAAATTTTTTTTTGTCATAAAGCCCACATGTGTAGGTGTTATTTGTAAAAAAAAAAGTAAAAAATAATAAAAATAAATAAATAAAAGGGAGCAAGGAAGTCATCACTCGACATGCACTGTCTTTTGTCTTGAAATTAAAATTTTTGAAAATGAGCACTCAAGATTTGAAATGAACATTGGCCGTCTTTCTTTATCTTTCACAGGAATTCATATTTTCATTATCTCTTGTTGTTCCTTTTTTAGCTTGAAAGTTTTTTAATTTAACCCTAGACATGGATCACGCCTATACTAGGGGTTAACACAAAGTGGAAATTGTGTTTTCTATGAAAAAAAAAGAAAAGAAAATGAAATGAAAAAAGTCACGACAAAGGTGAATTGTTGAAGTGAAAAAAAAAAGGAAGAAGTGAAGGATAATAAAAGAAGAGTGTGTTTGAAAGCGTAAAAGCAATTGACAAGGTTTAATTTTGAACAAAGATCCTTGGTCTCATTCAACCCTTAAACACTTGTTTGAGCCTTATATCTTTCATTTCATAACCTTTAACCCTAGCCACATTACAAGCCTTAAAAAGTCCATTCTGATCAATGGAGGATTGCTGCATTTTCATTAACTTTAATTTTGAGACAAAAGGTTTGTGATATTTCGAGTTTTTAATTTCTTGCTCTTATAAAACAAAAAAAAAGTAAAAAAATGAAAAAAAAGAAAGAGAAAGGAGATGCTTGCTAGTCCTACACTGGGGCAAATTTCTCTTCGATTTAATTTGACCTATACTGGGGCAAATTTCTCTTTGGTTCAATTTGACCTACGTTTTCAATTTGGCCAATTTGGCCATGCACTAGGATAAGTTTCTATCCTGTTCAAGTTGACTCCAAACTAGGGCAATTTTTTCATTTCCCTGGTTTAATTTGACCTACGTTAGGGCAAATTTTTTGGTCATTAGGACGTCTGCCCTGTTCAATTATGTGGGGCAAATTTCTCTTTGGTTCAATTTGTCTTAATGGGCGTGCTCAGCAGAAGGAAGTCATTAGCCATAATGCCTAGCAGGCAACTAAAGCTCATTTTCATAAAGATTGAATCAATCCATACAGGGGCAACATCTCTTTGAATCCCATATCTTCGTTTGTGTCTTTTTCCATTCATTCATCATTTGTAAATATCCTTTTGTGTAGTCAAACTTCCAAGACCAGTTCGGAAGTTGTTCACTTGGTCAATTTCTCTCCTGTTGTGCTCTTGAATCCATGCATAATTGTTACATAATGCTTCAGGTAAGGTGAACATGAGTACAACACTATGATTTTACCATCTAATGGTAATCTCCTGATGAAAAATTCAAATCGAAAAGAGCTTGGAGTTTCCAATTGAAGGAGGAAATGATATGTCAAGGGATAATCCAGAAATCCCAAGTCCTTGGCTTGACTGCTCTCACAAGATTCCAGGTCCATGACCTGATGATTGTATCAAAAAAGAATACCAAGTCATTCCTTGATGGCTTTACAATATTCCAGGTCTATGGCCTGATGAGGTGTTAAAAAAAAAAGGCAAAGAAAAAAAAAGAAATGAAGAAGGGATAAAGGAAGTCAAAAGGATTCCAAGCCAACCGAAAGGTCTGAGGAAGAAAAACACAGGGACAAAGGTTTTGATTGGTCAAAGCTTTTCAAGATCGTCGTTGGTTAAGATGACTTTGAATAAATAAATGAAAAAAAAGAAAAGGAGATAAAATAAAAAGAAAGAAAAAAAAAATTTTAAGTCCATGCATTTTAAATTTCTGAGCGCATCGGCTCCTTCAATTGCCTTTTTAATTTCGGGTCGCAGTTACCCATTGCATTTTAATTTCAGGACGCAGTTGCCCATTGCATTTTAAATTTCGGGACGCAGTTGCCCATTGTCTTTTAAGTTTCGGGACGCAGTTGCCCATTGCATTTTAAATTTCGGAACGCAGTTGTCCATTGTCATTTAAATTTTCGGGGCGCAGTTGCCCATTGTCATTTTAAATTCATGCCATTTAATTTTGAGAGCATCGGCTCCTGTCATTTATCTTTTGAGCACATCAGCTCTTGTCATTTTAATTTCTATTGAGCGCATCGACTCCATGCATTTTAAATTTCTGTTGAGCGCATCGACTCCTTGCATGTTATTTTCCGTTGAGCGCATTGGCTCCATGCATTTTATTTTTTGTTGAACGCATCAGCTCCATGCATTTTAATTTCTTGCCTTGTTTTGTATTGCCGGACAAAATTGAAGTTTATATCTTTACTCATTTCTTACGACGATAATTTGAAAAACTATGATTATTCTTATTATTTAGTAAGAAACAAGTAAAAAAGGAACAACTGTGAACACCCAATTTTGACCGAACTAAAAAAAAGACAAAAATAAAATTTTTAAAAAAAATACAAAATTAAAGAAAAAAGAAAACAAATAAAATAAAATAAAATGAAAAAAAAAAAAAACTAAAAACTAAAAAAAAGAAGGAAAAGTTGCGAAGACATTAGCGACTTGCAAATTGCAGAAAAAAAATAAGGCTCAAAGAGCCCAAAAATGGAAAAATGGACAGCAAAGTGAAGCAGGAAAAGGTGACAATCTCAAAGGAAAATACATCAAAATGGAAATTTGATTAGAAAGCTCAATCTGAGCTGATTTCTTGGGGCTGCAGATTTTGATCTGCTTACAACAAGGGAGGCATATTACAAGGGAACTCACATTGAATTTTGGAGGGGGCTCACACACTATTTTTGAGCTCACTCACGTACAATACCAGGGAGCTGACTTTCTTTTTTTTATCTTCACTTACCATTTCCCTGACTTTCCACTCCACCACCTCTACTTCACCCTCACCTTTTCTCCATACAACAAACCTTCCACCACCCATCTTCACCATAAACCCACTTCACCATCCTTCTATCAACAAACACTACCTCACCTCCATCCTCAACCTTTCTCATCACCTTCTCCCACCATCTAACCTTCACCACCATTTACATCACCCAACTCATAACCACTTATCCATAAAAAATACACCTCACAACCACCACCCCAAACTAACCCCACAAACATCGCAACACCAAAACACTACACTCCCATCACCACTCGGAACTCCACCCGTTGGCCTCGTCGTCGCCGCGCCGTCAGCTCACAGGACCGCACTGCAGCACGACCCGCACACCGCGACTGGTCAGATCCGCCACCTCCCTCGAAACCGCGCCCCACTCGTTGACCCATCGAGCTAGCACCGCGACCTAGCTACTCCCAAGTGCATCGCCGCGAACTGCACCGTGCACGGCCCGTCGAAGCTCCTCTCCACGCCCGGATCAGCACCCTGTCACGCCGTGTCAGCCGCCACCTAACTGTCGTTCCGAACCAGTCCGAGCTCCCCGATCGCGCCGCAGCTTGCCCATACCGACGCCGTCATCACCCAGATCCGGCAACCAACCACCACACCAGGACTCCGACGCCACCGCCCAGCCGTCTCAAACTCCACCTGCAGCAGCTCTGAGCTCGCCGTCAAGGATCGACCAGCACGCCTCCGCCCAACGCCAGTGCCTCACCTGACTTGCACCGTTCGACCCGACTACCCAGACCTCCGAACAGCCGGCGCCGCTTCTCCGTACCGCGACCCATTGATCTTGCTGCTTGGTGCGGTTTGGACCTTCTTCTTTCTCCAGAATGTGACCACATTTTTTCTTTTATTTTTTTTTCTTCTTATGCTTGTTATTGAATCCTTTTTGGTTTTTTATCTTTTTGTATTTGGGTTTGAGTTTCTTTTTCCTTTCTCTTGGGCCAAAGTTCATATGGGTTCGTGTTTCTCTTGGGCTAGAATTTGTTTGGGTTAAGGTTTTTTTAGTTAAATAACTTTAAAGTATTTTGTTCAGTTTTGGTAAAAAATATATAATATATAAATATATATATATAAAAAAATGAAAAGTAAATAAAAATCTTTTAATGAATGCAATGATTAATGATGTTGATTGAATAGTAGATGTTATCTTCAATGTCGTTTGGATCATAAGGATTTATTGAGTAGCCTAGTGCTACCTTGAACCCTGTGCAAGAATGATTTTGTTTTCAAACAAAATCTCTTTTTTTTAAAAAAAAATCTTTTCTTTAATTAAAATCAATCAACTCACCCTTATTTTCTTCAGAACTATGTGACTTTGAATTCCTCATTGCACCTGAGGGTACGTAAGAGTAGAATTTTCATTCTCTCAAGCCAAAAATTAAATTTTCATAATTTGGCTGTTTCTTTTTTTAAAAAAAATATATAAAAAAATAATAAGTCTTTTTAAGATGGGTAAAATAAATAAATTTGAGATTATCATGTTTTTGCACAATTAACTTAAGGTACCGTCTCAGGACGGGTGTGATAGGGGTGCTGTGGGATTAAGTTTCCACCCTTTCCTATCCATAACCGACTCCCGAATCCGATCTGATTTTCTAAGAAAGGTTTTCCAATTTTTCCTAATTTAAATAAAATTGGTGGCAACTCCATTTTATTTCATTTTTAAAATCTCGTGAGCTGCTATTCCGCCGCGATTCCGGTTGCAACAATCATAAATAAAATAGATAATAAATTAATTCTATTTTAATTAAAAATCATAGTATAACTAACTAATAATAAGATTTGAAATTTAGATAGAACCTCAATAAAACTAAAATAGATAAAATCTCTAAAAATATGTAAAGATAAAATCCTAAATAATATAATTATCTATAAAATCTTAAATTATCAAAAATATAAATAATCCTAATATATTCTAAATCATTCTTCACATCTTAGAGGACTCTACTCCGAAGAGTTAGAAAGTTAGTAATCCTCTAAAAGAATAGGCTGAAGGCGGCGCATGAGAGCGTGTGCGATGTCCTTTGACGGTGGAATTTTGGTAGTTAGCAAATCGGAGGCTTCTGGTTCTGATGGTAATGGTCATGATTCAAAATAAGGATCGGATGACAGCGTTTTGAAAACATTCGTACGGTTGTATGTATATTGGCGAAAAAAACATATATTCTGGTGAGTTTTTGATTGAGAGCTAGTGAGTGGTAAGCAAGGGAACAACTATGATTTTGAAAAATCTTTGTTTTCAAACAGTTCAAAGTGTGGGGATCAATAAAGCTTTGATACCAAATTAATGTAGGATTAATGGAGAAAAGGAACAAAGAAACTTTGGGGTTTCAAAGGCACTTGGTGTCAAAAGACTTGATCTTAAAGTAGAAAGATAATAAAATCTACTGAATTCAATAATAAAAAGTCAATAATCAACAACTGTCTTCTAAAATATAATATGAGAGTATTTATAGTTATCTTAAAAAAGAAACTAATTATTATAAATAAAATAGATAGATAATAGACTAATTTTATTTTAATTAAAAATTCTAATATAACTAACTAACGATAAATAAGATTTCAATTTAGATAAAATCCTATTAAAACTAAAATCTTAAAAAAATAAAATTTCTAAAAATATGATAAAATAAAATTCTTAAATAATATAATTATCTATAAAATCTTAAATTATCAAAAATATAAATAATTCTAATTTATTCTACATCGTGTAGGGCCACTTGTCTTTATCTTTTGATGGTAATCCTTATAATTTTCCTCATTATATTTTTATACTTTTATTTTCAATAATTTACTAAGATTTATTAAATATGAGTTGTTTCTATTGTCTTATTGTTTGTTCCCCTTTTTATGTTTTTTTTGTTTTCATTGTTTGAGTGATTTCTACGAGTCCCCTTGTGATTTTTTCTTTTGTTTTCACGGTCTTATGACTCCAAACTTCATTCTAATTTCTCCTCCTACCTTCTATATTTTTAATCCACGAACCCTGTCAATTAAGTGAATTAACCACATTTCACAATAAAGTGTGTAAAAGCCAACAATAAAAGTGATCACAATAAAACTAAATCAATAGAATTTTCATAAAATTTGACATTTAATTGATCTGTGTTTTAATAAATATACCACTACGCCAATTCACATAAGATTAAATAATTCAACACATCACAACTCACAATACAATGTGGTTTAGCCAAACAATTATTGAATATTTTACTTAAAAACAATTAACATGCAATTAATAGAACAAACCATTAGTAAATGAATTCGTTAATTTTTATCTTTTCTTGTGGAGCTTTATTGTATTCTTTGCACAAATTTATTTTTTTATTTTCATTATTATGATATATTTTATTTATTTCTTTATTTCTATTATTATAACATATTTGATTTATTTTCTTATTTCTGTTATTAGGACAAATTTGATTTATTTCTTTATTTCCGTTATTAGGACATATTTGATTCTTATACTAGATAGATTTATTTCATATAATTTAACTATATTCTAAGTAAGTAGTTATCGACATAAGCCTATATACTGTAAATCATACATGTACAATTAAAATTCAAGCAATAACAATATATTCAAAAATATTCTTTCAAGTTGGTATCAGAGCTCCTAATCTCGGAGCCTCTGTTGTTTCTGCTGCAATCAATCTTTATTACTGATCAGACCAGCTTTCATCGTTGGGTTTAGAGTCAGCCTTCATCATTGGGTTTCAATCAGCCTTCATTGTTATGGATTATCGTTTGCGGACTCTCCTTGACTCTTTCAATAAGCCTTCTGGATCTTGTTCTTTGACCATGACTAGTAAGAATTTATGTTTTCAATCATTTAATGCTTATGGTATTGAGAATTTATGGATTATGGACTCTGGTGCAACTGATCATATGACCTTTTATTATCCATATCTGTTATCTTATCAACCGTCTTCTAGTAAGCATCATATAATCGTAGCTAATGACTCTCATACCTTAGTTGCGGGTTTTGATACTATTGAACTCCAGTCCTCCCTACACTTAAACAATGTGCTCCTTGTTCCCAAACTTTTCAATAATCTTATTTTCATTTATAAACTTACTAAAGACAATAATTATGTCGTAACCTTTTTTGCATTCTCATTGTGTCCTTCAAGATCTTGTCACAGGAAGGACAATTGGAGTTGCTAAGGAACATTAAGGTTTGTACTATTTCCTTAATATGCAAGCTAATGATGGTTCTGATAAGAAGTTGCTACTTTACAAGCGTCTTTGACATCCTCTATTTTCTTTACTTAAGTCTATGTTTCCGTTTTTATTTTTAAAAGAATATGTTGAGTCTTTTTATCGTGATATTTGTGAGTTTGCTAAATATCATCGTGTAACTTTTTCACCTATTTCTAATAAAAGTGTAGAGCTTTTTGCACTTATCCACTCTAATGTTTGGGGTCCTGCATATATTTTTAACATTTTCGGCACTAAATGATTTGTTTCATTCATTAATAATTGTACTAGAGTAACTTGACTTTTTCTAATGAAAGACAAATCAGATGTGTTGCAATTGTTTGTTTAGTTTTACCGCATAGTTCAGACACAATTTGAAAAGTCTATTGAACGTTTGTGTTCTGATAATGGTAAAAAGTATGTCAACTAAAATTTCTCTAAATTTATTAAAAAGCATGGTATTGTGTATGAATTCACATGTGTTGATACTCCTCAGCAAAATGGAGTTGCAGAAAGAAAAAATTGTCATTTACTTGAAATCACTAGAGTTTTACTATTCTAAATGTTTGTTCCTAGTTTATACTAGGGGGAAGCTATTTTAACTGATGCATATTTAATCAATCATTACTATCTCGTGTCCTGGGTAATGTAAGTCTAGTCCAACTCATGACCTCTCACTTTCCTTTTGTTCCTATTATGCAGAGTCTACAGTTTTGTGTATTTGGTTGTGTGACATTTATCCATGTATATCGCCAACATCGTAGCAAACTTGATCCTTGTGCTGTCAAATGTGTTTTTATGGGTTATGCTCCTGACAAGAAGGAGTACAAATGCTATCACCCTTTAAGTCGTCATTTTTTCATCTCCATGGATGTCATTTTTCATGAAAATGAGTCATTCTTTACTTGTCCTTAGCTTCAAGGGGAGAACAGTCAAGCTGAGTCCTTCTCTCCTAGGTCCTTCATTCTTTTACTGTCTGACTCTACACAGGGATTGACATCTTCTTCTGATACCCTACCTGAATCAGTTAAGGTCAAGGCCAAGGCTAGCACACTAAAAAGGAAACCTAAATTGGCCCAACAACAACTTCAGGCTTTTGAACCAATAGTAAGTACTAAAGATACAAGTTCTCTTATCTCTGAACCTTCTGTTTCTAAAATTGATAGCATTCCTTTGAATAATTATGAACTTGACCTAGATAATATTGTTTCTAAACCTGATAACGTGTCTTTGAATAATTACAAACCTGACCCAGATGACTTACCCATTGCATTGAGGAAAGAAAAAAAAGGTATTGTTCTAAGTACCATATTTCTCAATTTGTCTCTTCTAAGCATCTTTCCTTGCAGCACCAGAGTTTCATCTCAGCCGTAGATTCTATCAGAATCCCAACATCAATACAAGAAACATTAAAGGATAAGAACTAGATTCAAGTCATGAATGAGGAGATGAGTGCATTGGAAAAGAATAGAACATAGGAGATTGTTGAGAGACTAGGTGACAAAAGGCCATTGGGGTGTAGATAAATATATACTTTGAAATATCGGTTTGATAGTGTACTAGACCAGTATAAAGCAATGTTAGTGACAAAAGGATATACTCAGACTTATGAAATTGACTATGTGGAGACATTTGCTCCAGTAGCCAATATGAACACTGTAAGAATCTTACTCTCCCTTGTTGTCCACTTTGGGTAGGAATTACACTAGTTTGATGTTAAAAATGTCTTCTCCATGGAAATTTAGAGGAACAAATTTATATGAAAATTCTGCCCAGATACGATTCCACTAGTGGAAAGAATAATGTGTGCAGGTTAAAGAAGACCTTATTCGGGTTGAAGTAGTCTCCTCGTGCTTGGTTTGGAAGATTCACAAAAGCAATAGCGTCTCTGGAATACAAACAAAGTCAAGGGTGATTATACTTGCTTTTTTAAACATTCACAATAAGGCAAACTCACAGTTATACTTATGTATGTTGACGACATCATTATATTAGGAGATGACCTAGTTGAGAAGCAACTCTTAAAGGAGAAATTAGCAGCTGAATTTGAAATGAAAGATCTTGGAAGACTAAAGTACTTCCTTGAGATTGAAGTTGCCTACTCCAAGCAAGGTATCTTTATTTCTCAAAGGAAATACGTCCTAGATCTTTTCAAAGAAACTGAAAAGCTCAAGTGTAAGGCTACTAGTGTACCTATTGAGCAGAATCATAAAATGGGAAGTGATGAAAAAAGCCCCAAGGTGGATAAAGCTCAATATCAGAGGCTAGTAGGGAAATTGATATACATGGCACATACCAGACCATACCTAGTTTATGTTGTCAATATTGTTAGCCAATTCATGCATGATGGAAAGACATATGCAGGCTATGGATCGAATTCTATAGTATCTTAAAACCACACCTGGAAGAGGATTACTATTTAGAAAAGGGAAACCTATTCATAGAAGTGTACACAAATATTGACTATGCAGGTTCAGTTACTGACATGAGGTCAACATCAAGTTATTGTATATTTCTGGGTGGAAATCTAGTAACCTAGAGAAGTAAGAAATAGAACATAGCGGCACGGTCAAGTGCAGAAGCTGAGTTTTGAGCTATGGCACAAGAAGTTTGTGAGTTGCTATAGATGAAGATCATATTAGATGACTTGAGACTAAAGCATGAAGCACCTATGAAGTTGTTTTGTGACAACAAATCAACCATTAGCATTACGTATAATCCGGTTCAACATGACAAAGCAAAATATATTGAGATAGACCGACACTTTATCAAGGAGAAGTTGGATAGTGAACTCATAACTACAACATACGTTCCTTCGGAATATCAATTGACAAATGTATTAACTCAAGAACTACCCACAAAGCCTTTTCAGGATCTTATTGGCAATTTAGGAATAATAGACATTTATTCATCAACTTGAGGGGGAGTGTTGAGCTTTATTGTACATATTGTTTGCACAGATTCATTTCTTTATTTTTGTTATTATGACAAATTTGATTTATTACTTTATTTCCATTATTAGGACAAATTTGATTTATTTCTTTATTTTCGTTATTATGACATATTTGATTATTGTATTAGGATTGATTTATTTCATATAATTTAGTTCTATTCTAAGTAAGCTTTTATTGACATAAGCTTATATAATATAAATTATATCTATACATTTAAAATTCATGTAATAACAATCTTCAAAAATATTCTTTCACGTGTTTTTAATATTTATAAAAAAACGTTGACCAAAACACCAGTAAAGAAGGAACACCTAGCTCCTTTCTAATGTGCACCATAGTTACTCTTAGTTGCTGGTAATCTCACTTAATTCTTAATAATTTGCATTCATTATCACATTATTGTTTATACCTGGGTTACAACCATTTCTTTTATCAATTTTCTTTCCAAGAATCTTTTCTGCTATTTTAATGAATATATCTATCATTGGAGTAAAATATTAAGATGCATTTCAAATCCTCTCTTATGCCTGCTTGAATTATTAGAGTACTATTGTACTTACAGGAACTCTAACCCTTTGTTTGTTTCAAGAGAAAATGAGAGGAGAGAAAATTGGGGAAGAGAAAATGGGCAAAAAAAGGGATTTTCTCCTGTTTGGATATGAGTAGAAAACATGAGAGAAAGAAAAAAATGACTATAAGGCCCACCAAATTATTTTCCTCGCTGAGTTGAGGAAAAAACTAGTGAGAAATCTCTCACCCATATTGTGCCCTTTCGGTTTCATTTCAATTTCATTCACTCGCTCCCCTCCCCTCCCAATTTTTTCAATTCAAATCCCTAAAACCCAAACCAAAATATTTTCCCTCACAAGCTCTTCCTTCTCAATCAAATCCCCTTCTCTCCCAATCTCAATCTCAATCTCAATGAACCCTAAAATGGATGCCACCACATTCCTCAATGACTTACTTCCCCTCAAGAGACTTAGATTCATGCACCAACACCACAGTGCTAACTCACTCTTGCCTGCTAAGAAGCACAAGGAGTCTCGAAACTCTAAATTCCATCACGACCCACCATCACCACCATAATAACCACCATTTCCACACTCCTCTGCCACTGTTTATTCCCTACCAGTCAAGAAAAGGGTCTGTGCCCTTCAACCCCACGCTCCTTCCAATGACTTTGTTTCCCCATTCGACCTCAACGTCGCATACAACCCCTCCCTCGAACGACACATTGAACCCATCAACAAGATCCAATTTTGCACTAACCCATCTTTCGAAAAATCCCAACAACACGAAGAGGAACAAGATATTAATGATGATGAAGATGATGATGGGATTTTATGTTGTGTGTGCCAGAGCACGGACGGTGACCCTGCGAACCTAATTGTTCTGTGTGACGGTTGCGACCTAATGGTTCACGCTTGTTGCTACGGGAACCCCCTCTCCAAGGGTATCCCTGAAGGTGATTAGTTTTGCGAACGATGTCGTTTCAATGAGAGTGATGAAAAGGGAAGTATTTCTTACTGTTTGTGTCTGGTGAAGGAAGGTGCGATGAAACGCACCACAGACAATCGTTAAGCCCACATCGTGTGTGCAACGTTGCTCCCCGAGGTGTTCTTCTAGGAGCCGGAAAGGAAAGAGGGGATTGATTGTTCCAAGGTTAGGAAGCTGAGGTGGTTGGAGAGGTGCTACATTTGCGGGTCTTGTGATGGGATTGCTATGGTGTGCTTTGAACCATGGAGAAGAAGGGTGTGAAAAGTGATGACTCACGAGCCAAAGAAAAGGGAAAAGATAAGGGTTTGATGGATGAGAAATTGCAAAATGAGTACTGTCAATCCCATGAGGGTGTGGTGTGAGAGCTTGGGGTGAGGCCGAGGGAGGAAAGGGTGGAAAAAGAAAGGGATGGGGTAGGATAGGGAGAAGGGTTGGGGGTGTGGGGTTACGATGAAGATGTGGGTGAGGGAAGGGGATGAGTGTCGTGAACTGCTTGAGGTGGGGATAAAAAAATTGTTTTTTTTTTAAATTCTTTAACAATGTTAAAAAAATATTTTTAAAATATTTTTCATATTTTCTTTCTTCTCATTTTCTCTTCATCCAAACAATCAATTTTTTCTCTACTTTTCTATCTATTTTCTCTTCTTCCATTTTTTTCTTTTCATTTTCTTTCCTCTCATTTTCTTTTCTAATCCAAACAAAAGGCTTTTAATTAAAGTAACATAAAATAAATCTCTAATATTATTGTTAGATATGTATGATAGTAAACTGTGGAACCTTCTGTTTCTCAGGTCAATGCTATGATTCATCCTACTGAGTTAGAGTGTATCATACTCTCTTCATCTTACCTATTGTTGTAGGTGTTTTTTTTAACAGGTTTTTTTTGCTTTTATGTTTTTTTAATATCACCACCACTACAATACCATCGGCCACCATCTTCCACCATTGGCGACATTCTGGCTATCGATTTTTTTGGGCAGTTTTTTTTTTGTTTGTGTTTTTTTTTCATACATTACCACCACCATTGTTGTCGGTCAAGAATCAGTCCATCGTCGATCGACCACCATGTATATTGATCGTCACTACTACTTTTTTAGGTTATACTGTTTATTTTATTTAAAGTTGTACAACTATGTAAATAATACCGATTAAAATTGTACTAATTCTTATATTTTTTCATAAATAACTGTGCATATTGAAAAGTCTACAGATTTTAACTCTGTAGAGTTTTTAGTATGCACAGTTATTTATGAAAAAATATAAGGATTAATACAATATTAACTGATATTATTTATATAGTTGTACAACTTTAAAAAAAATAAACAAGATAACTTGAAAAAAAGTGGTGACTGACAGTCGATAAACAGTGGCCAGCTGGAGGGTGCCAGAGGTGGAGGTCGGTGACAGTAGCTGGAGGTGGGCGGCAAATGGCGATAGCTGGAGGTGGGCGGTGGTCGCCGGAAGTTGTCGGAGTTGGCAGCCGACAGAGGTCGCCAGAGGTCATCGGTCGACCGACAGTGGTGGTCGACTGCCGACGACAGTCGTGGTGGTTGCCACCGATAGCTATGGTGGTAATGGTTCAAAAAATAAACCTTAAAAAAATTGGTTCAACATATTTTAGATAGTTGATCCTAACTATTGGTATATTTTTTTATAAAATTAATTATTAAAATAACTCTTATATTCTTACATCAAATAAGATATACATTTATTTTTATATTTCATTTAATATTATTTATTATACATATTTTTTTATTATTTTTTTACTCAATTATATTCATTAAAAATAATATAAATAATACTTACACCTCTAAAAAAAATATAAAATAATTATTTTTCTTACTAAAATTATAAAGATATGCCATATATCCTTCAAATAAAGGTGTACGTTAAAAATGACCTGTTTCTAAGTGTTAATGATTTATTTTCTTCTTTTGGCAATTACATTGACCCAAACATAGGAAATTTCGAATGGCTACAAGTCTCCATTGCTGGCTGTCACTTTCTTAGCCTAATAATTACAAAGAGAAAGAGTGTGTTTTACTTTTGTGGGGAACATGCTTTCATTCCATGCTTGTCTCTGCCTTTCGGTCCCACTCGTTGCTTGTAATTTTTCTACAATTCAAAATTGGGGATTCGTGAACTGAATCCAACAATCCATTCTTTTTTTTTCCAATTTTTTTTAAATCAGTTTTCTCTACATTCTTTTGCGTATAAATCGCTATTCTCGTTTAAAGTATTAAAATTGTTAGATATTAAAATAAATTAAAATAATTTTTTAGATAAAAATAAAATATTAAATATGTTAAAAATTATATTTTTTAATATTTATTTTATTTTTATTTAAATTTTTTATTTTATCTTTTTAATAAATATTTTTAAGATACTTATTAATAAAATTCAAATTATTACTACTTCTTTTTACAAATATTTATCTATAAATATAAATTTTTAAAATTATAAAAGCTCTTTAATCACTGAGCTCTAACTTGCTTAGCAATTGAATCACTTATTATTATTGATCATTGTTTTTTTCGCTCTATGTCATATCTGAGTTTACAATTACTAATTTACTATTGTTTCTAAAGCCATGCATCATGGTGAGCTTATCCAATGAATATGTTTAATTTCAAAACATCTAAATCCATAATTTACCATAATGACAAGTATTAAGTGTATATTTAAATTAATTTATTTTTTATTTAAAATAATTTATAATTAAAATATTTTTATAGAATATTTAAAAAATAAGCGATTATTTTTTTTAAAATAAGCTGAATCAAATATATCATTTATAAAACATTAATTTTTACTTACACTAATATAAATTAATTTTTTTTATATAAATATTTTTTATTTTCATATCATAATATAGATCTTCAAAAATAACAATCGATTCTTTTATAATTCAAATCTTATCTAACTTGTTTATATTTAAAAGAAAATAAAATCCATTAACCACTATAATATCTTTATTATATAGTGAAAGTACTCACATTTATCTGTATTATATTATAAGGATTGGGGCAATAAATAACATTGATTAGCATCAATAAAAAAGTATGACTGGCTTGACCGATCGTACTGAAAAAATCGAGAATCAGTTCTTAAATCAGTTCAATCAATTTTTAAAAGTTAAATTTTTAAAAATTGATAAAAAAAAAATTGGATATCGATCCTAAATTGGTCATGGTTTACATGGTAGAACGGGTCTATTTTTTTTAAAGAAATCCAAATCCTTTTTTAAAATATTTAAAACATTTTCAAAACATAGATTATTTGATTATTAATTTATAACCAAAACTTATTATTTCTCTTCTTAATTTGTTTAATATGATATAAATAATAACTTGTAATACAATAAGAATTTGACTTTAATTTATAATAAAAAAGTTTATCTTTTTATTCTTTTACTTATTTAATGTAAGATTAGTATATGTAAAAAAAATGTTAATATTAATATAATATTTTTAATTTGATATTTATTTATGTTATAAATAAATTTAATTATATTAAAAATATATTTTAATATTTTTTTATATTATTTATACAATTAACATATACATATATATTATATTTTTCTTACATATTATTATTATTACTGCTATTATATATATATATATATATATATATATATATATATATATATATATATATATATATATAAAACTTCGATTTAACTCTAATTTAACTCCGATTCAACTTCAAAACTTTCGTCATCTCTTTTCCAATTCTGAAAACATTGATAAAAGGTCTAGTATTTGATTTTTATTGATAAACATTTGCTTGTGTTATGTTCTAACTTTAAAATGGAACATTCATCCTCTTTTGAATTTTTTTTAAAAAAAGAATATAAATAAAATGACGATCTCCAGTCAAAGATACCCCAAATAACACAACCGAGTTGGAGATATTTTTGCATGGACATAAAAGTTATGGTGGGCAAAATCAAAATATGCGTAACATCTATAATAAAATTCAATGTAAATTTCATATACAATTTTGAAGGTGTCCACCGCAAATCCTAACACAATAAATTATTTTTAAATGTGATCTCGAGATTGACAATTCCGTAGTGAATAGTAAATCGCAAAGAAACGAAACAAAAATCTAGTTTCAAGTTATAGATGGAGGGACAACTAATCAAAATACAGGAAAATTTCCTAATCTCAATGGATGTTTCTTTTGAAACTGAGCTTATTTGGTGCGTGAATCTAGTGGGTGGCACCAAGCACCAGGTCAGACTCACAGAACCTCCTACATCTGTGCGTCTCAGAATTACTTTATATAGGTCAAGGATTGAGGGCCCTTTTGCTTTTAGGTTGTCAACCAGTCATTACGCAATACATTGTATTTTGTTTTCAATTGCATGTATGCTGTGTATCCTTTCATCTCACTCTTTCTAGTGCCTTGTCATTCATTTTATTCCTTCCTAGAAAATCATCTTTCTAATAAAACCCAATATTCTAATTTTTGACTTTTTGCGTAAAGAACACATTCTTTTTCTAACAGAAACTGTTTTCAAGCGAGATATTTTTTTCCCCGGCCATAAAAAAACTATTTGTTTCAGAGAAGTAAATTTGAACTTGATGCCCCTGTCATGGGTGAGATTTCATACCACAGGATCAATTGAAAATTAGTGGACTAAATACCATTACCACCTTCATATTCTTTACCTAATTACTTGATCATAATCAACTGCTTGTCGAAGTCAACATACATGGTTCTTAATCACAACCAAGCCCAATTATGAGATGGGAAATGAGAGGGATGCATTAGAAAATTAAAGATCCCTGATTCTTTTTATGTGTTCTATTCTGCATTTTTTTATGCGTTAGAAACCTAAATAGACAACTATTTCCATTATTTCTACAACTAAAAAAAAAATTAGGCAATTTTCCATCTACAATTTTTGGCTTAAAATATTTTTTAAATTATTTCTATTTTTAAATTTTATTTAAAATATTAAATAAACATATGAAGTTATACGTAAAATTGATCAATTTAAAAATAAATATTTCAAGTAGCTGCATCCAATTTCTTTTTAATGTATCTTATTTTCTTTTATTCTCTCTCATATTTTTGTCCTTTTTATCACTTTTTTGACCTTTAACTTTTAATTTATACACACGCTTACTGTGTTTTTTTTATTTATAATTGCTTAAACTGAGATTTCTTCGGTAATTCATTGGTCTTTATTTTATATTGCAAATATTTAAAACCATCTTAATCTATTTGAGTGTTGTAAAAATAAATAAATTACCTTCCCCCATTAGACTTACACTCCTATATTTTAGGGTTTTTTGGGCCTCCCCTCTCCCTCATGCTCTGCTATGGTTTGAGTCACTAGAGAAATGAGTGCCACATCTCTGTTTAGTACGGCCTCCTCCCTATGTGGCTTTCTCGTGATTCTTGTCCTCTTATCCAATCTCATCCCGGTTGTTCGTGGCTACTTACAGTGTCTGCTTGGGTGGTTCTGTCTTCATCTCCTCATCCAAATCGGCCCCCTCTCAGGCTTAATCTATTCTTTCAGCGGTATTTCTCTCCCTTGAAGTTGATTGTTCATTATTCATCATGTCTGCTCTGGATCACCGCTTCCACCACCAACCAGCAATTATGACATCTGTAAGAAATATAGGGTCATATAAATCCAAGATACCAACATAATAATTAAAAAATAGAGCATACTTGACTTGGCCATAAATGATCAATTGAAGTTGTAATGAGGAGTGTTCATCCAAGTAGACTCTTCTCTCTATCTATCTTTTTCAACAGGCGACGGGACAAGCTAAATAGCCTATCAATATACTAGGAAGAAGATCTAGTCACGTATTTATAACCATAACAAGCTTTTTTTTTCAAGAAATACTATCAAGAATAAATTCTAATAGATCAATGATTAAATGAGCCTAAACTACTACCTAATTACACTAACTCAATAAAAGTTGTGTATAACCCACAATATAAATCAATATTAATATTTGACTTATAGTGTCTGTCTACAACTAAGATCATATCATCAGCTTATTTTTTCACAAAACAAAACCTTATAATTAATTTTAATCCCCATAAGAAAATTTCAACACTATTATCCGGCATACTTATCATTGGACTCAAACTCAATAAACATATATACATGATTACTCCCAAACTCATAATGAATCATATAATAGCATGGGCTTTCAAGAAAAATATCATACTATTCATTCAATTTATTTTATAAAACAAAATGTTCCAATTAATAAAAGCTAAACCCAAAAAATTCTAACACTTGGTAGTATATGGAGGCATTGTTCGTGATGCTAATGAGTAATGGGTGCTTTATAGCAGCGTTCTTTTTAAGTTATAACCTTGGGCTTTGCTTTATCACTTACGTAGAGCCATAGGGGATTGCTCATGGTTTATCCTTGGCGAGGTCCCTTAACATCGATAGATCGCAGTAGAGTCCAACTCTACATGCACATTGAACCTCATCAAGCTTCCGTGTGACCAAGGGCACCCTTGTGCACCGCTTCCACCACCAATCAACAATTATGGTATCAGATGAAGAAGAAGGTAAAGAAAAGCGACAAATCGTGTGTGTGTATATATATATATAACAGTGATCTTAATTTTTACCCATCATGAACCCTAGGTTACTTGGTTTTATATCATAATCCAACATACTTACTCACCATTGGGTCCAAACTCAATAAACATATATATATAGTTACTCCCAAACTCATAATTGATTATATAATAACATGGGTTTTCAGAAAAAAAATATTAGACTATTCATTCAATCCATTTTATAAAACAAAATGTGTCAATTAATAGAAACTCAAACTGTAACATCCTTCCTATACCTATTAGTCTTAATTAATCATGGTTATAGAAATTCAGTAACACTTGTATGAGTTACTTGTGAATTGTGGTGATTTCTGAACTAGTGTAAATATAATGCTATAACACCAAATGTGAAACTTAGCTTATAATAAATCAAAACTTAGCATAAAGTACTTATATGATAGAAATAAATATGAAAAATTCATTTCTAAGTTACAAATGCTTTGAATGAGATGTGGTAAAATTTTTAGAATCAACTAAATTAGTTTGATATTTGTAAACACATAAGAAGAGTATTATAGCTTAGTGATTATTAACGGTGTATAAGGATAATCATTAAATAACGAGTTTGGTAATTGGAAGAAGTCCTAGAATTTTTCCTAACACTTTGAAAAATAGAAAACCTATCAAAGAAAAATCAAAATATCCTTACGAGATACAACTTTCCAGTTACAACAAAAGTCTTCCATCCTTATCTCTCCAATTTTTCTCCACCACCCTCCCTATTTCTATCTTCATCTTTGACTTTTGCTTTCTCTCATTTCTCACTCTCTCACACAACTACAGTAAGGGAAAAGAGAAAAGAGGAAAAGAAAGAAATAGAAGGAAAGGGAGAATCAAGCAACAAGGGAGAAGCAAAAGGAAGGAAGGAAAGGAAGACAAAGATTTTGGCATCATCATAGAGAGTTGAGGTAAGGGTGTTTGACTATGCTTAACTCTTTTGTTTTTCTACATCTTGATGATGCATGGTGCATGATGAACATGGTAGAAAATGGATGTATGATGGATGTAGAGGTTGTCATGTTTCTTCACTTCACTCTTTTCGCTTTTGATACCAAGAAGTTTTATGGATGAACTTGTTATGGAGGAATTGATTGTTGAAGTTAGATGATATATGTATATTTATGTTTATGAATTTGAGCTTAGGAATAGCTTTGAGACTCTATGAACATGTGATTGATGCTTCTTTATTCTTCCTCTTCTTGTTTCCAAAATTTGTGTTGGTAAACTTAGTTGGAATTGAGATATTATATGTCAAAGTATTGATACATGCATGGTTATGAATTTTGAACTTAGGTGCATCCATATAACTCTATATTCTTGAGTTTTTGAATATAGGTTTGATGAGTTGTTCATTGTTCATAGGCCCTTATGATGGTAATTTGATAATGTATATATGAGTTTTAACATGTTTATTAGTTATGTTTTGGTGTTGAAACCATTTAGAACTTGATTGTGGAAGTCAAAAATTGGTTACCAACTCATAGGGACTGATTGTGGGAAGTCTGCCTTTAGGCGATTAGTCACTTAGAAAGTGACTGATTCATCGATCAATGGCAGAGAGAAATTCTAGCTAGGCGACGAATCGGTTAAAAATTGACCGCTTAATCGGTCAGTGGTAGCCACAGCTAGTGTTAAGGGATTAATTGCTCAAGAAGTGACCCATTGATCAGTCAATGACAGAAAATCAGTGGGATTTTTATTGTCATTGGGTGATTAATAGGTGGATTTTTGGCGATTAATCACTTAAAGACATAAATTCTCATGTTTTCCATTTTGAGAGAACAGAGTTCTCTGCTTGATGAAATTATATATTTTGCTATATAGTGTGAGTTAATAGACTATTAAGGGTATTTTATGATGTTAACATATACCTAGCATATTTATGAAGGATGATAACATTATGCATTCAATTAATTGTGGAGTGACAATGGTATGCATCTAGTTCATTAGAGAGCAACGATACTGTGCATTAAGTTCACTTTTGAAGTGAAGACATTGTGCACTAGACTCATGCATAATGAGATACATTTGCATTATAAATTTATCATATCTCATGAAGTGTATTGAAAAGAATGAGTTGCTTCTTCTTTTGTTAAAGTTGAGTTAGTATTAGATGTTTATTGTGATTTGCTCCTTTACAGTATTAAAGCTAAGCTTGTGTTAAATGTATGTGGTGTGTGCCCAAGATAAATGACACTAATTGATATATGGACATTAAGTAGAAGTGATACATACTTGTTATTCCTTAAGTATTGTAACTTTATTATGATGTGCACAATCATTTGGTCAGAGAATTGTAGGAGATGATCCTCGATAAGGAAGGGGATCCTAAATTCTCAATGTGAGATTTCTCAATAGTTTCCTTATCATAGATGGGAATTGTAAGAGATGATCCTCGATAGGAAAAAGGATCCTAAATTCCTAGAGTATGAATCTTCCTAAATGTTTCCTCATCAATAGGGCCAGGGTTATCGGTAATGTGAGGAGGTACCACTCCCTCCCTATCCAGATATACAAGGAAATGAGTTTCTGGGAATATGCAAGAGGCATGACATTATGTGAGCATAAGCATATGACATTGCATGAACATTATCATATAATATTACATGAGCATAAGCATAAGATATTACATGAACATTAGCATGAGACTTACACTTGTGTGAGTATTTTTATATCATTACAGAGATGTTAGTTACATATATAGATAATAGATCTGCATTATGAAAGTTTACATAAAGAGAGTATATGATTGTCGAGTGATAGTGAGTTGTGACTTATATCTGACTTATATACTTGTGATTTTTATGATTTATTGATAACGTGATGATTTGATATAAATGGTTGATTATGAGATAATTAAATCATAGTAATGACTGAATTATCTACATCGGGAAGATAAATGAATAGTTTTTGGCTTATGACACATTTTTATATGGTATTTATAATACTGATTTGATTTTCCTGAAACAGTTGAAGTTATTGCAATGACATGATATGTTTTAGCATTATCGAGGATTTTAGAGTTCTCACCCTTTTGCTTCATTTCCATGATAATTCTAGCACGAGGTCTACCCAAGGAGAAGAAATGAAGTGAATGACATAGAGTAGAGTTATTTACTCTTTTGACCATTACTTTGTGTTATATAGTTATGCAATGGAAAGTTTAAGTTATATTGTACATATGCCTTCGAGGCTTAGTTTGTATATACTTAAACACTAATGTACTAGTTGGTTGAACTTGTTATATCAGTAAATGATATTCTTTTTAGATGTATTTTTATTAATGTATAAGTTATATTTCCCTCTCAAGGCTTTATATAATAACATGTATAGTTATTATCAAGGTAGTATGATGTTTTTATGTTAGAAGTGATGTGTCTAATCATGTTTACTCACGTATATGCTGGATATACTATAATATTAGTATTGGAACGTTATATTATGATATTAGAGTAGTTCATCCTGTTGAGCCGGGATATGGACTGACTATACTTTTAGCATGTTTAGATGTTCATGTTTTATGTTATGCATTTTCTTATCTCGATGTGAGATATATGAATATAATTGCATGACAATCTTATGTTTAAATGTTAGTAGTTACTATCGCATTGTTACATGATGTTGTGACTGATCAACTTAATATGTATTGTTCTGTATGTACAGTAAATTATGACATCTCCTAGGCATACTCAAGGAAGTAGAGAATCTGCCAATGAAAATACGACCAACTTGACAGGAATATATAGGGAGATGGCGGCTGCGATGAGGGAGCAGCGATAAGGGAGCAGACTGTCATCACCAATAGAGTACTAAAAAAGATGAGGGCAAATCCACCTCCACAACCATCTAATGATGCAACTTTGGTAATAAACCAACATTTTCATGACCTCTCTGAATTCAGAAAGGTTAATCCTTCGTCTTTCAGAGGAGAGTACAATCCTGTTAAGGTTAAGGGGTGGCTGAGGGAAATGGAGAAAATCTTTGTTGTCATGAGATGCACTGATGAGCAGATGGTATCCTTTGCCTCCTATACATTGGTGGAGGAGGCAAAAGCTTGGTGGATGGATGCTAGGAGGTTGATGAAAGCAGCGGGAACTCAAATTACTTGGGAAGTATTTAGGACAACCTTTTTGGACAAATATTTCCCTAAGAACTTATAGAATGCAAAGGAATTAGAGTTTCTGAAGCTTGAACAAGGAAACTTATCAGTGAGCCAGTATGTGGCCAAATTTGAGGAGTTGTCTAAATTTTCCTTTACTTTAGATACAATCTAGATGAAAATTAGAAGTGTGTAAAATTTGAGTTCGGATTGAGAGAAAACATAGAAAGGGCCTTAGGGCATTTAGAGATTTAGGATTTTTCTACCTTGGTGATTACATGTAGGATTGTAGAGGATTATGAAGTCTCCACAGGACTAAAGGCCACAAAATGTGCAAAAGAAAAAGAGGATAAATGAGAGGTTTAAAAGAGGTACTTCTTTTTCTCAACCCAAATATCCACAAGATAAAGGAAAACCGATTCAGACTAATCAAATGGGGCCAAGATGTGCAAAATGTGGGAAGCAACATAGTAACAAGCCTTGTTTGGTGGGCCAGTCAGTGTGCTATACATGTGGCAAACGAGGACACTATGATAGGGAGTGTTCTTAAAGACAGGGAATAACACCCAACCTTAGGCCTCAAACCAAATGAAGAGTTTTTACTATGAGTGGTAAAGAGACGACTCAATCTCCCAATCTCATACAAGGTAAATGTATAGTTAAAGATAATCTATTAACTGTATTGTATGATTTAGGAGCATCTCACTCATTTATTTCCTATGATTGTGTGAAGATGCTAAAGTTACCAATGTATGAGCTTTCCCATGTTTTGTCTATGTCTACACCAACATGAAAACTAGTAACAACTTCCCATGTTTGTCTGGATTGTTATGTACAAGTAGAAGATAGGATTTTCTTCATGAATCTTTTCTGTTTGGCTCTAGTTGACAATGATATCACCCCGGGTATGGATTGGTTGTCTGTAAATCATGTTGTTTTGAATTGTTCAGATAAAACTTTGATGTTTATGTCTGAGATCCCTTCCATGGTTGTTTCTTCTGAGTCTGTGTATTTGAATGCTAATAAAGTTATCAACTGTTTCGTAGAAGTGGTTCAGGGATATGTTCTCATTTTCTCCTTAAATTCTGAAATTGAGAAGGACTTAGAGAATATACCTGTGGTGAGGGGGTGCCCAGAAGTATTTCCTAGTGTAATAATTGAGTTGCCACCTAAGAGGGAAACAAAGTTCACTATATATTTGGTACTAGGCATTAGACCCATATCTATATCACCTTATAGGATGTCACCCTTAGAGTTGACAGAACTCAAGAAACAAAAAAAAGAATTGTTAGATAAGCAATTTATTAGACCTAGTGTTTCATCTTGGGGAACACTAGTGCTCTTAGTGAAAAAGAATGATGGCAGCATGATGCTGTGTGTAAATTATCGACAGTTAAACAAAGTACCCATCAAGAATAAGTACCATTTACCTAGAATAGATTATATGATGGAACAACTAAGAGGAGCTTCAGTTTTCTCAAAAATTGATTTAAGATCTAGTTATTATCAAATCAGAGTTAGGAAAGATGATATTCCTAAAATTGCTCTCAAGACTAAGTATGGATATTATGAGTATATTATGATGTCATTTGATTTAACAAATGTACTTGCAGTATTCATGAACTATATGAACATAATCTTTATACCATACCTAGATAAGTTTGTAGTTGTCTTTATAGATGATATCCTTATCTACTCAAAGACAACAGAAGAACATGAACAACATATTAGGATGGTTTTAGAAATCCTCAAAGAGAAAGAACTATTTCCTAAATTGAGAAAATGTGAATTATGGATGAAGGAAATACAATTTTTGGGTTATGTAGTATCCCAAAGAGGGGGTATCAGTGGACCTAACAAAATAGACGCAATGGTGCAATGGGAAAAGCCTACCACTATGACATAGATTAGAAGTTTCATAGGACTAACTAAGTATTATAGAAGGTTTATTAAAGGATTTTCTCAAAAAGCTTTACCTCTGACTAGGTTAACTAGGAAATATAGCTCTTTTGAGTGGATACAAGAATGTGAAGATAGTTTCCAAGAGTTGAACAAAGATTAACCACAACACCTGTGTTAGTGATTCCAAACCCTCAAGAGAACTTTGAAGTGTATTGTAATGCTTCAAAGAAAGGTTTAGAGTGTGTTCTAAGCAGAATAGATGAATAGTTACTTATGCTTCCAAGCAGCTGAGGCCTCATGAAGAGAACTATCGTACTCATGATTTGGAATTGGCAGTTATTATGTTTGTCTTGAAAATCTAGAGACATTATCTCTATGGCGTTAAGTTTGAAGTCTATAGTAACCACAAGAGCTTAAAGTACTTGTTTGACAAAAAAGAATTGAATATGAGGCAGAGAAGGTGGATGAGATTTTTGAAGGATTATGATTGAGTTGAAATATCATCTGGGTAAAGTCAACGTGGTAGCTGATAACTTAGTAGGAAATTCCTACATGTGTCCTAAATGATTATATAAGAAATAGAGCTTTTGGAGAGTTTTAGGAACTTGAGCCTAACAATGACTATGTTATTACATAATCTTTGTATGAGTAAGGTAGACATAATTAGTAACTTAAAGATCAAAATTGGAGAAGCTCAAGAAAGAGATAAATTCTTAAAAGGAGTAAGTGAGCAAATATTGTTGGGAGAACAAAGAGAGTTTAGTAAAGTGGATGATGGAATCATTATATTTAGAAATAGGCTTTGTATCCTAAAAGAAGCTGAAATCAAAGAGATGATTTTGGAAGAGGCTCACAAGAGTAAATACACCATATATCTTATGGTAACAAAGATGTATTAAGATATCAAAAAATTGTTTTGGTGGTCTAGAATGAAAGTATACATAACTGAGTATGTGTCTAAATGTTTAATTTGTCAGAAATTTAAGATAGAATATCAAAAACCTTTTGGAACCTTACAACCATTAGAAATCCCTGAGTGGAAATGAGAATATATCTCAATAGATTTCGTAATGGGACTACCTAGAACCTTGCCAGGTTATGATGCTATATGGGTCATAGTCAATAGATTAACTAAATCTGCCCACTTCTTGCTAATAAGAGATAACTATTCTCTGGATAAATTAGCTCAGTTGTATTTACAAGAGATTGTTATATTGCATGGAATCCCCTCAAGCATAGTATCTGATAGAGACTCAAGATTTACTTCTAGATTTTAGGTAGCCTTGCCTAAGGCCTTTGGAACTAAGTTAAACTTTAGCACAACTTATCATCCACAAACTGATGGACAGACTGAGAGAACTATCCAAACCCTAAAGGATATGCTTAGGGCATGTGTGCTTGAGCAACAAGGTAGTTGGGATAAATTTCTCCCTTTAGTGGAGTTTGCCTACAATAACAACTATCACACCAGCATAAGAATGACACCATATGAGGCTTTGCATGATAAAAAATGAATATCACCTCTGTGTTGGTATTAAATAGGAGAAAGAACCATCCTAGGTCCTGAGTTGGTACAATAAACTACAGAACAAACAAAAATGATTAAATATAGGTTGGTTATTGTTCAAAGTAGGTAAAAGTGCTATTCGAATAAAAGGAGGAAACTTCTAGAATTTGAAGAAGGAGAATATGTTTTTCTAAGAGTCACTTATACTACAAGGATTGGTAGAGCTTTGAAAACTCAGAAGTTAAACACTTGGTTTCTTGGTCCTTATCAAATTCTGAAAAGAATTAAACTCGTTACCTACCAAATAGCCCTTCCACCTAAATTGTTTAACATTCACAATGTTTTCCATGTTTCACAACTCATAAAATACAATTCAGATCTTTTACACATTTTGAAAAATGAATCAATGCAATTAAGAGATGATTTAACATATGTTATAAAACTTGTAAGGATCTTGGACAGGGGAGTCAAAGAGCTCAGAGGAAAGCAAATTCCTTTGGTGAAGGTGATATGATATGGGATTGACATAGAGGATGCCACCTGAGAGTTGGAATCCAACATGGTACAAGACTATCCAAAACTTTTTACATGAGGTAAGCAATTTTGAGGACAAAATTTTTAAAAAAAATGAGAAATATAATATCCTCCTTATACCTATTAGTCTTAATCATGATTATAAAAGTTCAGTAACACTTGTATGAGTTACCTGTGAATTGTGGTAAATTTTTGAGCTAATTTAAATATAATGTTATAACACCGAATGTGAAAAATAACTTATAATAGCTTATAACTTAGCATAAACTGCTTAGATGATAGAAATAAATACGAAAAATTCATTTCTAGGTTACAAATGCTTGGAATAAGATGTGGTAAATTTCTAAGAATCAACTGAATTAGTTTGATATTTTGAATCACACATGAAGAGTATCATAGGTTAGTGGCTATTAACGATGTATAAGGATAATCATTAAATGATGAGTTTGGTAATTGAAAGAAGTCCTAGAATTTTTCCTAACACTTATGGAAAATAGAAAACTCATCAGAGAAAGATCAAAATATCTTTAAGAGATACAACTTTTCAGTTACAACAAAAGTCTTATATCTTTATCTTTCAAATTCTTTCTCCACCGCCCTCCCTATCTTTATCTTCATCTTTGACTTTTCTTTTCTCTCATTTCTCACTCTCTCACACAGCTGCAGCAAGGGAAAAGAGAAAAAAGGAAAAGAAAAAAATAGGAGGAAAGGGAGAATCGAGCAACAAGGGAGAAGCAAAAGGAAGGAAATGAACACAAAGGTTTAGGCATCATCATAGAGAGGTGAGGTAGGGGTGCTTAAGTATGCCTAGCTCTTTTCTTTTTTTACATCTTGATGATGCATTGTGCATGATGAACATGGTAGAAAAGAGGTTTATGATGGTTGTAGGGGTGTGATGTTTCTTCACTTCACTCTTTTCTCTTTTGATATCAAGAGTTTTATGAATGAACTCAGTATGGAAGAATTGATTATTGAAGTTAGATGATATATGTATGTTTATGAATTTGAGCTTAGGAAAAACTTTGAAACACCATGAACATGTGGTTGATGCTTCTTTATTCTTCCTCTTCTTGTTTCCAAAATTTATGTTGGTAAACTTGGTTGGAATTGAGATATTGTATGTTAAAGTATTGACATATGTATGGTTATGGATTTTGAACTCATGTGCATCTATATAACTCTATGTTCTTGAGTTTTTGAATATTGGTTTGATAAGTTGTTTATTGTTCATAGACCCTTATGATGGTAATTTGATAATGTATAAATGAGTTTTAACATGTTTATTAGCTATGTTGGTGTTGAAACCATTTAGAAGTTGATTATGGAAGTCAAAAATTGGTTACCAACTCATTGCGACTGATTCTGGGAAGTCTGCCTCTGGGCGATTAGTCGCCCAGAAATTGACCGATTAATTAGTTAATGAAAGAGAGAAATTCTGGCTGGGTGACTAATCCGCTCAAAACTGATTGCTTAATCAGTTTGTGGCAGCCACAACTAGTGCCGAGGGATTAATCACTCAAAAAGTGACTAATTGATCAGTCAATGACAAAAAATCAATGGGATTAATTCTGCTGTCATTGGGTAATTGATCAGTGGGTTTTGGGCGATTAATCGCTCAATGACAGAAATTTTCTTGTTTCTCATTTTGAGAAAACAAAGTTCTTTGCTTAATGAGATTACATATTTATACTATATAGTGTGAGTTAATACATTGTTAGGGGTATTTTATGATGTTAACATACACCTAGCATATCTATGAAGGATGATAACATTAGGCATTCAAATACTTGTGGAGTGACGATGGTATGCATCTAGTTCATTGGAGAGCAATGATATTATGCATTAAGTTCACTTATGAAGTGAAGGCATTGTGCACTAGACTCATGCATAATGAGATATATTTGCATTATACATTTATCATATCTTATGAAGTGTATTAAAAAGAATTAGTTGTTCTTTTATTTGCTAAAGTTGAGCTAGTATTGGATGTTTATTATGATTTGCTCCTTTATATTATTAAAGCTAAGCTTGTTTTAAATTGATGTGGTGTTTGCTTAAGATAAATGGCACTAATTGATATGGACCTTGAGTAGAAGTAATACACATGTTATTCCTTAAGTATTGTAACCTTATTATGATGTGCACAATTATTTGACCAAAGAATTGTAGGAGATGATCATCGATAAGGAATGGGATCCTAAATTCTCGATATGAGATTTCTTAATAGTTTCCTTACCATAAATGAAAATTGTTGGAGACGATCCTCAATGGGGTAGGGGATCCTAAATTCATAGTATGAGCCTTCCCAAATGTTTTCTCATCAATATGGTTAGGGTTACTGGTAGTGTGAGGAGCTAACATTCCCTTTCTATCTAGAAATACAAACAACTGAGTTTCTAGGAATATGCAAAAGGTGTAACATTTTACCAATAATTTAATTATATTTTATTATTATACTGCATTTATTTATACGTGCCTCATTTATATTTATATTTACTTAATACTGATAGAATATTACTTACTTCCTTATTCATTTTGGTTTTAATTTCATACGCGCAATGGTTAAACACGTAATGAAGTTTATTTAATATTTAAATAAACTAAGATATAATTCCTATATATATATATATAAGGGGATTTTACACCAAACAGTTAAGTTTTTTGACTTACACTCATTTTTAACCGTTAGATTTACTTTCATCTAATGATTGAGATGATTTCATTAAAAGTAACCATTAGATGAAAGTGGATCTAACAATTTGAAAATGAAAGTCAAGAAAGATTTACACTATATGGTAAGTATCTTCCCTATATATATATATATATATATATATATATATATATATATATATATATATATATATATTGTTTGTAATTTATATGATAAACACATAAATGGAACACAAAATTAATAAGTACAACAAAATTTAACATCATACTAACTACTTTCAAACTTATTTACATATGGTATGCCGATACATCCCCTAAAATATTTACAAACCCCAAGTGGGTTCATAATTACAAAAGAGACATCTAAAATATATGAATCATCAATGTTGGTCAGTACATCAATAGACAAGCACAAAAAAAAAAAAAAGCCAAGCCAACTATTTACAATCTATATATAATCATATCATGCATGCTTATCAGTAGTCAGAATCATGCATGATGAAGTATCAGATGCTAATGCCATTAATCACTATGTGTATTTCTTCAGTGCCAGGATGGTAAACACAATAAGCATCAGTATCAATCAGCAACGTGATGCATACAATCTTGCTTCTTCGAACATAACAGATAAGGGTTAAGAATTTAAAATTATCAGTAAAGAAATCATACACTTATTTAAAGCATTTATTTTGAACTATGCTATGTCCAGCTACATTTAATGCATAAAATAAATTTAAATAGAATACTACATAATTTAACTTTATATCAATAAAAATACATGCTAAATAATATCATTTCACATTCTATTAAATTTTACTTTTTACTTTCTCTTCTTGCTTACATGACCAATAACAATATATATATATATAGTTGAGGTTTCAAGCTATGTAGGGCGTCCCCTAACTCAGTGGTTATTCTCAATCCAGGAATCCAATAAAAGTGATCACCCCACATGCCCTGGGAAGGGAGATATGAAGCTCAATAAAAGTGATCACCTCACATATCCTGAGAAGGGAGATATATATATATATAGTTGAGATTTCAAGCTTTGTAGGGCGTCCCCTAACTCAGTGGTTATTCTCAATCCAGGAATCCAATAAAAGTGATCACCCCACATGCCCTGGGAAGGGAGATATGAAGCTCAATAAAAGTGATCACCTCACATATCCTGACAAGGGAGATATAAGGCTCAATAAAAGTGACCCAAGCAAGACTTCACATTAAGTTCCAGGTGCCTTAGCCCCATGGACTCACCTCAATGAGTCCTAGAAGACATACATCTTTCTTTCAAAATATTAATGTCACATCTTTAGGCTCCAAGCCAATTAAATAAAATATCACAACTTTGAATATTATTCTTTCATCAAAAACTACATCAATAGTTCATAACTTGTGACATTAACATAATCAATCATTTACTCAAGATTTCAACATCAATAAAATTTATATAATTTATTTCTATAATTAAAATAATAAAATACAATACAATTCATCATCAACCAATTCTAACCCTAAAATCCATGCTTGGCCGAAACATCCCTTTTTGTAACAAAGAAAATTTTCTTTTTATTCTCATCATTTCTAGAATACTTATAACTTCAAAAGATCATTTTTAGCATCAATTTCACATTAAACCAAGGTTTAAACCAAAATCCCCAAATTAATTTTGAATAAAACCCTAGTTCTTAAATCTTCATTTCTTAACCATAATTTCTCAAAATTAACATCATCTTTATGATTCATCTCCATCAACAACATTATTCTTTCAATAAACTTCCGTATAAACTCAAACAAAATCTCAAGAACAAAATTCAAGTCTTACTAACCCAGGATTTCAAACTCACAAAATAGTCATAAACAAGACTTCTTAATTTAAAGACATGGTGAAAGGCATATTAGAACACTCTTAGAAGTACGAACAAATCAAGAAAACTTTAGAGAAAAGGTATGACTCCCTACCTCAAGATAGATGAAACTATGATGAAAAAGATGATATTCTTAGTTTAACCACTTAGTGGATGGACTTGAGAACCCTTGATTCTTCTTCTTCTTGGTGTTTTTCCTGTTTCTCTAATTTTTTTCTTCTTTTCTCCTCTCCTCCCTTGCTTGGCCGAAACTTCAAGAAAATGAGAGAGCTTTCTTGTTTTCTCTTTCTCTTCTTCTTTTATGTTTTTCTCATAATCTTTATATTATATTATATTATATTATATTATATATATTTTCAACCAATAAGAAGTTAGCCAAATGACTTCATCTTATTGGTTTAGATAAGATAATTATCCTTTTCTAACTAGTAATTATCTTTTTCTAACTAGACGGAGGTAATTTAGTTACACTAACTAGATTAAATAGTAATCTAATTAGGTTCTACATACTAACTTTATTAATTTCTCTAATTGCCCCCCTTAATTTCTATAATTAATAATTTTTCTCCAAGCTTCTAACCAATGAAATACCTAACCAATGTCTAATTAAGTTTCTATTGGTTAATGACTAGGCTATGATGACATTTGATTAATCTAACCAAGCTAATCTAACTTAGTTACTAATCTAGTTTCACAAACTAACTAAGTTACTAACCATTTAGTTAGTTTAGTTACTTAGGGTTTTTAAGATTTTATTTTATCTAATTACTTCTTAATTTCTATTTAACATATCTTAATAATGTTTTTAAGAAATTCTAGTGTTCTAGCTAGAAAATCTTCTGTCGGTCTTTTGGATTCGCTGTAACTAAAATAATTCAATTTGTCCACTAAAAATTTTAATTCCACATAGGTCCCTTGTACACAGAAATTTTTAATTTCACATACGTCCCTTATAACAATTTAATAAATTATGCGTATGTCTTAAAAATACAGAATACAAAATAAATACTGTTATATTTAATTTAGAATAGATATTACAAAAGGCATAACTTTACATGAGCATAAGCGTAAGACATTACGTGAGCATAAGCATAAGACATTACATGAATATTAGCATATAACATTACATGAGCATGAGTATAAGACATTACATAAACATTAGCATGAGACTTACACTTGTGTGAGTATTTTTATATGTTTACAGAGATGTTAGTTACATATATATAATGGTTCTGCATTATGAAAATTTACACAAAGAGAGTATATGATTGTCAAGTGATAGTGAGTTATGACTCATATCTGACTCATATACTTGTGATTTCTATAATCTATTGGTAACATGATGATTTCATATGAATTAATGGTTGATTATGAGATAATTGAGTTATAGTAATAATTGAATTATCTGTCTCGGAAAGAGAAATAAACAGTTTTTGGCTTATGCCACATTTCTATATTGTATTTATAATATTGATTTGATTTCCTTGAAATAGCTAGAGTTATTATGAAGACATTACATGTTTTAGCACTACTGAGGATTTTAGAGTTCTCATCCCTTTACTTTATTTTCATGATAATTTTAGCGCGAGGTTCATCCAAGGAGAAGAAATGAAGTGGATGACATAGAGTAGAGTTATTTACTCTTTTGACCATTGCTTTGTGTTATATAGTTATGTAATGAAAAGTTTAAATTGTATTGTACAAATGCCTTCGAGACCTAGTTTGTATATACTTAAATACTAATGTACTAGTTAGTTGAACTTGTTATATCAGTAAATAATATTTTTTTAGGATGTATTTTTATGCATGTACAAGTTACATTTCCCTCTCAAGACCCTATATAGTAACATATATATTTATTATCAAGGTAGTATGATGTTTTTATATTATAAATGACGTGTCTAATCTTGTTTACTCACATATATTCCAAACATACTATAGCATTAGTATTGAGACGTTACACAAAGGCAAAAAATTCTAACACTTAGTAGTCTATGGAGGTATTGTTCGTGATGCTAACGAATAATGGATGCTTTATAGCACCATTCTCTTTTAAGTTATAAACTTGGACTTTGTTCTATCACTCACGTAAAGCTATAGGGGATTGCTCATTGTTTATCCCTGGTGAGGTCCTTTAACATCGATCGATCCCACTAGAGTCCAATTCTACAAGCAAATTGAACCTCATCCAGCTAGTGTGTGACTAAGGGCACCCTTGTGCACCTCTAGTTAGGGAAGCCAATGAGATCGTGAACTTATATACTTGGCAAGTCTAGTGGCATCACATCTTCTGTGAAGGAAACTTTTGTGACGACCAGCTAGCCAAGCGTGGTCACAATATGAATTTGGGAGTCATTGTATTTCACCACCATCTCCTCTCGTTCTTGGGTACACATATACAGATGATTTTATTATTAGCAATTTCATTCTTATTCTTCATTTTTAAAACTATGTAAAATTTGATTTCTTAGAGCTAATGTACTCTAAATAATTCTAAAAATTAAATGGAAGAAACTATAATGATGAAAAACTCATGGATGAATATTAAAGACAAAGTTCTTTCTTTCCATGCGTTTGTGTAGAAAGTCCAAATTATCATATAATAATATATATAAAGAGAAGGTATATGACTTGAAAAGTTGTCATGTGTCTCCTTTGTCAGCAAATACATAGTTTGATTTGATGACATGCGACAAATAATAAAGTTAAATTTTTGTCATGTATTATCTGATGTAGTTTTTTTTTCACGTGTAAAGTGATGTGACAAATGACACATTTATAAAAAAATTAATAAAAAAAATCAAATAACTCCATATCAAAATCATGTTTCAGCTTTCTGGTTTCATTTTTCTCAATTTTTTGGTAATAGAAAAAGATATTCTACTTCTTGGAATGAAATATAAAAGTATGATGAAACCTAGAAAAACTCATTCTTTGGACGTAATAAAAAAACATTTTGAAACCCATCATTTCTAACAAAATAGAAGACTATGTTGAAGCCCTAAAATACATATCGGTCTTTTTTTTGTCGTGGTTGCTTGATTTTCTTCTTTTGAGTACAATATTGCGAGTCTTATGAATTTTATCTGCGAGCGATGTAAAAGACTCATGATCTTACGAATAAATCAAAATTATGTAAAAATAAAGGTAGAGAGGGGAGTTGAGAAAGAAAAATAAGAACATAGGAGAAGTTGTACCTGAGAGTGGCAGCTGCTAAAGCGGACGAACAGTGACTGGTGGAGGCGGACCTCCGGTAACCTCTAGGTTGAGAGTGAGAGTAGTTAAGATGTTAAGACATACTTCAAAGTAGTTTTGTTGTTTTTATCAAAGATCACTAATTGTCAATCTCTATAATTGGTAAATTTTTTAATTTATTATAGAATTATTTTCAATTATTATTTCAAATTCCTTCCCATTACTATAGAAGATTAATTTGTTTCTTTCCAATTTTTTGTTAACGAATCAATTGTATATATATTGATTAATAGGAGAATTAGGAATTGATTAATATTTTGTGCTACAAATCAAATCATTTTGATATGATAGAATATATTTTTTGTAAGTTTTTATAATTTATAATGCAATTTAGCTATTTTTCTAATATATATTGTGATCAACATTATATATTAGCTTCGATTTATCTTCTTAAATTTTTACATAATTTGGAGAATAAATTAATGTAATTTTCTCTACTAATTTTCTTACATTACCATTAAAAATAAATTATGCAAACTATTATAAGACATTGACATATTGTTAGTTGGTGATACAAGAGTCAATTATACTTATGATCAAACCTCCCATTTCCTACATAAAGAACAAGTCATAATTTTTTTTATAAAAATCAAATAATAAAAAAATAATAAAAATAAAAAAGTCAATAAGCATAAAAACAAATAAAAAGTGAAAATGAAAAATAAGAAATAAAAAAATTACTTTTTGGTCATCAAGAGAAGCAACCTCAAATTAAGAGTTTCAATCGAGCGTGAGCTAGTGAAATCGACAATTTCTGAAATTAATAAAATTCCTTCCAAAAGAAATATAAACTAAGAATACTCTATCATAAAATTAGAAACCAAAATATATGAATAAAAAATATAATTTATGACATGATATATGCTAATAATTAAAGCATCAAGTTAATTGTTATTATTACAATTTCTTAAAAAATATTCAAAAAAAATATGCACAAAAAAAAATCACAAAAGGAATTTTTTGACATTAATATACATGTTTTATACCTTTCGAATCAACTATATAATGTAAATTTAAATAAAAAATTATTTAGCATAAATTAAAGAAATTTAATGCTTTCATAATTTACACATTTCATGCATTTCGTAATCAATTTCATATCAAAGTAATAATTATATTAATTACATTAATATGACTAATTCAAACGTATTTAATAATTAATAATCACTAATATTATAATTAATAATTAATAATATTATAAATTTTAAAATTCATAATTAAAATTTTAAAATTAATCACATATCTTGTCAATCTTAATAATTTTCTTAATTATTATTATCCATATAATGAGGGTGGACTCTTTATAAAGAAAATAATGAATTTAATAAAGATATGTTTTATATATTATTTATAATTTAATAATATATTTATGACAAAATTATTGAATAATTAGTCGTTGTTAAAGGTAATTATTTAAATAAATATTTTAATTATTTTTAGACGAAGTAAACTAATGACAAATAAGATTATTAGCCTAATTAAAATAATATTTCAAAACAACTAATTATTAGTTAATTATTCATAAGACTTAAATTTGTATGCTTTGTCTAAATATCAAATTGATCTCATTAAATGGGTCATGATTTGATCGGAAACATATGACCTCCAATTTTGACATCTAACTAGCAAGTAGAGTAACTAATATTCTGTCATATGTCATCATATATGGTTATTTTTAATATATATGATCTAATACGACAAATACGATATATGTAATAATATAAATGTCATACGTATAAAAATTAAATAATAATTAAAAAATAAAATTCAATAATCAAATAATAACAATAAAAATGAATAAGAAAAAAATACAACTTCTCAAATAAGTAAAAATAATAATCAAAATATTTCATACGATTAAAAAAGTTCTTCCATCCCTAAAAATTGGAATATTTTGTCATTTTTTCAATACAGTATTTATATATTTGTATACATCGATGACACATATTCAAATACTAAAAATTCAATAAATTAAAATATTGATGTAATCTTCTTTAAAAAAATAATATTAAAATTACATAGGTAAAAAAAAAAATGTAAATAGAATAAAAAATAAAAAAAAAATAAAAAATAAACTAACAAAAATAATAGTTTACATGAATATTTTTATTTTTTAGTTTTATAAGATTTTATCACATATTTTAATTTTGAGACTATACTTACTTTTGAGTACAAGAACTTTCCTTTCCAAGTGCGTTTTGAAACTAAAAGCATTTTAGTTTTATAAATATTTTTTAAACATATAAGTTGTTTTATAATATTATATATTTAAATTATTTAGTATTTATATTAAAATAAAATTCTTTCATAAAAATATTATATATTTTTAAACTAAACTTATACATATTTTTTTATGAATTATTACATATATTTCATTTAATAAATTTTTTTAATTAAATTATATTTATTTTTATCATTTAATTTTTAAATTTATCTATATATCACATGAGTGTAAAATCTAATATTGATAAAAGACGAATCCTAATAAAATGTATGGTAAAATAAACTTGAAACCTTTCTTTTTTATATATTTTTTAATGTTAAAGTAGACTTTTTGTTGGGTCAACAGCTCAGAAATACAAAGCAACTAAGCGACAGATGGGCCAAGCCCAAAACCAAACAACTCTGCAGTGCGAATAACAGGAGACAAACAAAACATGCACACATGATTTACCAAACACAAAAAAAGCAAAACATGCACGCCGTTATCCAGAAAAAAAAAAAAACCATTTGGGTGTGTGTAAATAGACTCCCCTCAATTGAGCTGTTTTTGTTAACAAAGCCCAAATTTTAAAACCCATAATATTTTTTAATTTTTAATTTATTTTCAAACGCTTAACCTTTACATTAACGGCCTTAACAAATAATTCTGATTTTTTTATATTATTTTATATATTATTAATTATATCATTTTCTCTCACTTAATTATATTCATTTAAAAAAATGTAAAAAAAATGTATAAAATAAAATAATATATAAACATCATTTTCCTTAACAACACTTAACGAAAAATAAACATTTGTCCCATATAAATACATATTAAAAATAGTCATTAGAATAAAAAAAAATAATAAAAGTGAAAGGAAAAAAAAAAAAAACTTATTGGGACCCGTAAGATCGTTTCTTCTTATTTTTTTTATTAGAGACTAATCAAGCAACAAAGCTCTTTTAAGTCTTTAACATCTTTATCTTGGCATATAAAAACGAGTGAAGCATGAAACATTATTAAAATAAAAAACTATTTATATTTTTAATTATTTTCTTATATTGTTTTAAATAGTAAAATATCATTATTAATTTTTAGTCTTACCAATTTTTTTCATATTATTTAGCAACAAAACATTATTAATTAATATTATTACAATAAAAACTATTTATTATTGAGAAAAGAATATTATTATTATTAGAAATTAGAGAAATGAGTGTGGCGGTTTGGATTGTTCTATTTGTTCGATTTAAATAAAAAAAAAAGGAAACTATTTAAAATAAAACACAATAAAATAAAATAAAATATTATTCGTTTTTTTTTTTGGGTTTTGCCTTTGCTCTCTGTTGCTGCTCACCCTCTTTCTCTCTTTTTCTCTCTGTCTCTCTCTCTTTCTCTCTCCTCGCCTTTCTCTCTCTAAAATCTCAGGTCTCGGATTGTGCCCTTTTGACAAACCTCCGTTCTTCGATTCCAGGTTCGTCTGCCCCCAATCGATCTACCCTATCACCTTTTCCATTCCCACTAATTCATCTTCAATTTCTTTTTTTATTTTTTTTTCTTGCGCCATTTCTTGATTTTGATCAATTTCTTTTTTCTCCTTTGTTGCTTCTGGGAATTATTGCCCAGGATCTTCGTTTCCTTCGGCGTTGATTGTAATATTGAATTTTCGGATTTTGGGTTTCATGCAATTTGGCCTCATCGACCTGGTTTTGTAATCTTGTTGTGTTTGGTTTCTTGATTTTTAATTCGGGCTTGTTTCAATTCGTTTGATTGGTTTTCTTTTGTTTTTCCTTTAATCTTTTTTTAGGGTTTTTTTTTTTTTTTTTTTACTAATGGTTGGGTTTTTGGTTTGGGTTTGGATTTGTGTTTTGGTTATCATTAATTTTGAGGATAAATTGGGAAGGTAGCATTCCATTAGGTTTATTAATATCGGTTCAGAGGAAAGGGGTTGGGTTTGTTTTCTTAGGTTCCCAATTTGTAGATTATCAATTTTGCCATTTGAATTTGTTCTGTATTACCTTCAATTTTCCTTGACAATGCGCCTTGCTTTTGATTATGGTTATATT
Organism: Ormosia emarginata; assembly: GCA_029884605.1. Classification (NCBI taxonomy): domain Eukaryota; kingdom Viridiplantae; phylum Streptophyta; class Magnoliopsida; order Fabales; family Fabaceae; genus Ormosia; species Ormosia emarginata. The sequence continues at coordinate 22,314,659 of JAQQTP010000071.1, read as the reverse complement.
TTGTAGGATTTTTTAGATGCAGTTGGAAATGGATATTTTAAATGTGAATGATTTATTTTCTGTGGATTTTTCTTTTCTCTTGAATGATTTACTGTCTTATAATGCAATATGGGGTTTAAGGGCTGATTTTGGCTTTGTTTGTGTGATTCTTATCCAGTGGGTGTTATAAGAGGAGTGTTAGTGAAATATTTCTTGATCAGGGAATGGCTGGGATTGTGAGTGAGGAGTCTGGAGTGGGAAAGTCTGTGGAGGGAATTTCAAGTGGGCAGCGTTGTCAATCTGGGGAAGCATTGGCGGAGTGGCGGTCTTCTGAGCAGGTGGAGAATGGAATCACGTCTACTTCGCCCCCTTACTGGGACACTGATGAGGAAGATGATGGTGGTAAATTTCTTTTTTCTATTTTTTCCCATATATATATATATTTTAATTTATATTGTCATATTGCATGTCCTTGTCTGTTTTTCTAAGTGAGCTTTAGGGATGGTAATTATGATATAAAGAATACTTGGTTAGATGTTACATTGTGCGACAATATATTGCACCTTTATTTTTTTATTGATATTAGTGGTTTAGTGTCCCCACCTAGTGGGAAAATGCTTGGTTGTATTAGTGGTTTAGTGTGTTCTGTATGTATCATCACTTAGATATACTGTTAGCAGTTTCAATTGACTCTTCATAAGTTTTGTAGGGAGATAGGTTATTAGATCATCAAATTTCTCGGACTATTAGTTTATATTGGCTGTTAAGCTTGCCAAGTGAATGGATTTGATTATACTTCAATTATCGTATTGGAAGAAAACAACTCATAATAAGATAGGTTAAACTTCTGTGCCAAATGCCACAGAAGCACCTTTTGTAGGCTGGAGTGGGGGAGTTCAGTAGGAGCTTGTCTCTCATGCCTGGACAATTGGCTTATTGTCTCTTTTGAATGATTGATGTTTTAAGCTGGCTTCTGCTGCTTCTTGAATCTACCATGATGGATCCATGGTTAATTGTTAAAAATTTAAATTTTCGTAAAGAATTATTTAAAATCTTATTTGTTTTTCTCTTTACAGGACCGAAACCTTCTGAGTTATATGGAAAATATACATGGAAGATAGAAAAGTTTTCTCAGATTACCAAAAGGGAACTTCGCAGTAATGCATTTGAGGTTGGCGGCTATAAATGGTATGAGGCTTTAGATAAACTTATTGGATTTACATGGCTTTTGGTGTGCTTTAGAGCTTAACTATCCTTGCTGTTTTGCGTCATTTTGATTTACACCTTTAAACCTATATGTATGCATGATAATCTTGAGTCAATCATCATGACAGTGATTTTATCTTGAATCTTAACAAAACATTGGTTTACTGTTGTAGTTTATCTCTAAAACATCTCAATTGAATAGAGAAAATCTAATTTTTTTTTTAAAAGAAGAAATTCATTTAGACAAAGGGAAGTATGAGGAATTTGGAGGATAGAGATCCTCCATAGGAAAAATGGGAAAATAAAACAACAAAGGAAAAGAGAAACCATTAGCGGAGCAAAGCTGCTCAATCCCTCTTCATATTTGTTAAGGAAACCACATTAAAACAATCATGTGCATTGCACCATATAGAAGTCAATTGCCTAATCTTATCCCATATTAGCTGCTGAACAAATGAAACATCCTTGAAAATACGAGTGTTATGCTCCAACCAAATTCACCAAATAGTGGCATAGATTGCGCATTGCCTTAAAAATTGGCCTCTTTATTTCTACCAAAACCACTATAACCATAGTTGTCAAATCGTGAATCGTATCGAGAATCGTTTACTCACATTTCGAATCGTGAATCATATCAAATCATACGATTCAAAAACACATCAATAAAAAACTTAAATATACATTTTCACACCTAAAACATAAAGAAAACACTTAAAAAGTTTCAAATAAATACTTAAATCATACCATCACAAGCCATAAGTCATAAGTAAACTCATAAGTCATAACTTAAATATAGAGAAGTCATTCTAAATTGATGCAAAAAGAACAGAAGCAGATGAGAACAGAAGCAGGGGAAGAGGAGTCAAACAGAGCCATTGGAGTCACGAAGATGAGTACAAGAGAACAGAAGAAAACAGAGCCAACCCACTGATACAATGTTCCCACGTGATGAAGATGAGTCATGAACAGAAGCACAACAGAGTTGCAGGCACGGCGGAGTTGCAGGCAGTCAGGCACGACGGAGTTGCAGACTTGCAGCAGAATGCAAAGTATGGTTGCATGTTGCAGAATGAGACGTGAAGAATGAATGCAGAGTCTGGTACTCTGGTTCTGGTCGCATAGCATGACATGAAGTCGTGAAGAATGAAACGTGGGTGAAGAATTAAAAAACCCTTCACTTTCTTTTTTTTATATTATTATTATTTTAACTCGTCTGCCCCTTCAAATTCTCATCAGAATCTGTGAAAAAAAAACCCAAAATTCTTGTTCATGAATTGCACAATCGCACGATTCATTTTTCCGATTCCGGATCGGAATGATTCAGGCGATTCATCCACGATTCAGAGCAATTCACGATTCAAAGTCGTTTTTGAATCGCTGGGACGACGAATCGCATCGAATCATACGATTCTAACAACTATGACTATAACTAGTAACCAAAAATTGGTCCAAGGACTTAACACACCCTGTATTTCCCAAAAAGGCTGAACAATAAATAGACTTGTCATTAGTTACAAACAGCAGGGTAAAGAGCACAACACTATACGCATATCAGGGGAAATAGCTTTATGTGATCGGTGAACCTGCAGTATTAATTCTATTAAAGCACTGCAGTCCAAATAAAAGACTTGACCTTAGGTGGGGCTTTGGACTTCCAAAGAGGTTTATCAAGATGGCTAGTAGCTCCATTCAACAAATGAGTTAGAAATTGGAAAAGGATTTGCACGTAAACACCCTAGAAGGGTCAAGAGGTCTTGCCAATAATATGCGATTTTCAGATTTACAGGGAATTTGTGACCATCTCATCATATACTAATTTGTCATACTACAAGAGAAAGATACTTTGTTTATTCCACTTGTGAAAGGTGTGTCCTATGTAAGGACTATAAGAAAAGTGTTCATGGAACTCGTGCCCTTAATATAGTGTTGATACATGCAGTCTAGTAAATGCATCTGGTTTTGCTGAGATAGTTCGTATGACTTGATACTTGCTGAAAATGTTAAGTGTTGATTTTTTTACCTAATCATTTTTTGTGTGTGGCAGGTATATTTTAATTTATCCACAAGGTTGTGATGTTTGCAATCATCTCTCACTGTTTCTGTGTGTGGCTAATCATGACAAACTTCTTCCAGGTTCAATTGTTGATCTTTCTCAGATTGCATTAATGATTGTTAGTTTTACTTGCTACAATTGGTTCTATATTATTTAGCTTATTTTCCCTTTTATTTTTGGGGTGATACAGGATGGAGTCATTTTGCACAATTTACTATAGCTGTGGTCAATAAAGACCCGAAGAAATCAAAATATTCTGGTCTGTTGGCTAATAATTGGTTTAATTACTGGAGTTTACATTTTTTTCTATCTGCATTATTGAGATACTTGTACTTGAGTTTTCCAGATACATTGCATCGATTTTGGAAGAAGGAGCATGATTGGGGATGGAAGAAGTTTATGGAGCTGTCAAAGGTGTATGACGGATTTGTTGACACTTCTGACAATCTGATAATAAAAGCTCAAGTTCAAGTGATCAGGTATTCTATGCTTAATTTATTTTATTAAGAATTATTCACACGCCATCTTGTGTACAGCTGTGCTAGTAATTAAGGTTATTGTCCACATGGTTTTCAACTTCATTTTGTTTACTAATCTAGAAAGAAGAACTTATAAATGTTTTGTAATTGTACTAGTTAGAGTGATTGGTCCTTCTCAATATTTTTTATGTAGATTGAAAGCCAGGAAGAAATAATATTCTTCTTATGATGCCAAATTCTAACTTTTTGGTGAAGTTGGGTGTAAACATGTTCATGCCATTATTGTAGCGTTTATCGCTGAGGTTGTAAGCCTTGGATTCCATTTGTGTCATCCCGTGTCTTCCATTATATTGTTGCACTAAAGTTTTAAACTTATATTCTCTAGGCCTGTTCAGTGTTGTTCTTCTTTGGCATTTTTTTAACCTAAAGTTTGTGCAACAAGCCTCATGACTGCACATACATATGTCTTGTTTCAATGCCCTTGAGGTCTCAATCTATATTCACTGAATTTCTTCACTCCCTCCACTATTCACTCCTCTCTAAACAGAAGTTGTATTCATCACAACTTTTCTTTGGTCATCAGGGTTGAATCATGGGGAATTCAGAGGTGTTCTTGTTCCTCATCTTGTTCACTAAGTGAACTCTTTGGTATTAATAACTCATAATTGGATAATTTGTTTAAGAATTTTGAGAATTATGATTTATATTGGCTCAGATCGAATTCTTGGATTATCAATAATTTTGTGGTGTCAATGATGGCCATTTGCTATATTCAGCAGTAGATTGTTTTATATGTCACTGGTTGAAGTATTCGTTACCAACTAACATATCACTGTCAATTAAAATTGTATTGTAACTTTTTTGTTCTCTGGAGATATATTGGACAATTCACAATTAGATTTTGAACCTAAAATTTGAAAAGTGAGGTTAATTATCACTGTGTTAACTACTGTTATTTTTGTGGAGTGCTTCATCCTATCATGTCTACGGTCTTCTTTGGTTTTAAAATATTGATTTGCTATATTTGTGTGGATTGGTTATGTTGATTATATTGAAAAATATGATTTGTTTAAGCGATTGAAGCTCTATTCTGAATTCTTTTTGGCCTGCACTATTTCGTGCAGGGTGAGAAAGAAGAAATCAGATCTAACTTTAAATAGGCAAATCATGGATGATGTAGAATTGTGATGAAAGATGAAAATAAATACAACCTTCTAAGCAATTTAGAAAGCAGTTAAGAACATTTTTATTCCATGGGAACCTTCAGATTAATTAATAATAAATTATCTATGGCTTTAGATTCCATGATAAATGTAAATCTATAAGATGATGTCAAATACACCTAGTCTGTCGTTGTAAGCAACACACTGGTAAAATTGTGGGCTTTCCTTTGCCCCTTTTACTACCGAGCACCATATTTCGTCAAATTCTGAGGTGTCCATTTTGAATTTGTTAGCAATTTTAGCATATACTAATGCATACTATTCATATTTCTGGAAACCAGGTGGATAGGGTGATATCTGGGGCTGCTGCATGTTATTCCACTTAAAAATCTTTCTCCCTTTACCCCTTATTCTTCTTACATGCTTGATTGTATTGTATGTGTAGAAAAGTATATTCATGAAAGGAATTCAGAATTAAATTTGAAGCCAATATATATTTTTTAAAGAGATTTACAAAGAAAAACACATATAGCAAATTATTAAAGAAGAAAGCTAATCTTATAGTTAATATGATGTGGAGGATTTGTCAAGCTAATATGATTTTTTTTGTTCAAAATAGATTAAGAAATCTGATGACGTTTAATGGTTAGAAAGTAGTGAAATTAATATCTGGTTGTTTTTATAAATATAATAGTCATGGAAATATAATCAAATATCTGCCCAAAATTGTAAAGGCCATAATGTGTGTATGATACTTAAATGTCTGTAAGGATAAGAATTCATGTATTTAGTATGCATTTTGATGGTTTTTCTTTTTAATAAAGTAGAAGTTCTTTTAGTAGAAAGAAGTTTTTTTGAAAAAGTTATCTCAGCTTTGAGAAAATACCAGAAGTTTTTTTTCTCCAAAAATACTTTTTTTACCCCTTGTGAAAACTCTTTTGCTGAAAAAAACTTACCCGAATGGACACATGGAGAAAGAGTTTCTACATTATTTCCTCTGACAATGAACTGCTATGCATTGTTCTGCACGACCTGGGAGAAAGTAGTGAACAGAAGTGCAAAGTTCATTGACTATTTTTAATTGGTTGTCTGTCATGTTGTAAGGTTATCTATCTTCTAGTTTTTCAATAAACTGAGTTTTGTTCTTACTTTTTCCCTCTTGAAACTTGTGTCGCTGTCAGATAGGATAATCTTGTTAATTTGTTTGCATTTTGCCTTGGAGCTTTTGATTCAGATTTGTGACCATATTTTTTTTTTGTTTCTGCTGCATAGGGAGAAATCAGACAGGCCTTTTCGTTGCCTTGATTGTCAGTATAGGAGAGAACTTGTTAGGGTATATTTGACAAATGTAGAACAAATTTGCCGGCGTTTTGTGGAGGAGAGAAGAAGCAAGCTTGGGAAGTTGATAGAGGATAAAGCTAGGTGGTCGAGGTACTTTGTGCTCTCCTTTAAAATTTCATACTTCTGACATATATGTATAATCTATTTTGTCGCATGATGTATGCTGTAATTCTTATGTTGCTCCGAAGTGTCACCTAATATAAGTCAGGATCATTAAACTATTTCTTTTTCACACTCCCAGATCAATAATAATACTTTAATACGTGAACTGTAAAATCATTATTTGAGTTGACTTAATTGCCCTTCAATCCAGAAAAGTGAAAATGTTAGGCATATCGGAAAGGAAATAAAAGTTACAGAAGAGAGATGAATACTGTAGTCAAATCTAATCAGTGACCATGGTTTGATGTATTATTGCCAATTTCATGTACTCTGTGCCTTTTTATGCGTGTGTATTTTGAAATGTATATTACATCCTATTAGAAATTTAATCTGATTTGATATTGTCATTTTATTGGAATGTAAACTGTTTTCCCTATTTAATATAATGTATTAGCATTCATTGCCACTTATGTCAGACCTTCAAGTTGTGGTGTCTGATTTTATTGGCTGATCAAATGGTAATTTGCAATATGTGCAGCTTCTTTGCTTTCTGGCGGGAAATTGACCAGACTTCTAGGCGCCGCATGTCTAGGGAGAAGACAGATGTAATTTTGAAAGTAGTTGTAAAACACTTCTTTATAGAGAAAGAAGTCACTTCTACTTTGGTAATGGACTCCTTGTATAGTGGATTGAAGGCTCTTGAAGGCCAGACTAAGTGCAAAAAAGGTAGGGTAAAATTGTTGGATGCTGAAGAAATGCCAGCACCAATTGTTCGAGTCGAGAAAGATATGTTTGTACTGGTGGATGATGTTTTACTGCTACTTGAAAGGGCTGCTATAGAACCACTGCCTCCGAAAGATGAGAAGGGTCCTCAAAATCGTACAAAGGTAAGATGCAGAATTATGTTCGTTAAAGTAACTGAGGAATTATATGTTGATAGCATAGTAGTCAATCCCAGATTACGGCGCGGAGCAACCAACCCTAAAAACACTATAATGGTATAACGGATCGAGGAGTGGCCGCTATGCTACCGAATATATTGGATATAATGCAAACAATTTATACTACACATATATAAATGCTCAAGAAGTACTCAAAATTTAAGACATGGCTGCAGGGAACAGGGGCTGGAAACACTATCTGAGGCTAGAACCAGATGGTATTGGAATTAAAAAGAAATGTAACATGAGAATATTTCATTGAAGCTAAGGCATATACTGATTCTTGAGCAATAAATTCTGAGCAACTAAGAGAATAATACACAACATTGAAATCAAACCACTTAACATACATATTTCTGTCAAGTAGGTTAAAAATACATAGACAAATAACACAATAATTGGGACAATCAAATCAAAACCACAAGGAATAAGTAGAGGAGGGAGTTGCCGGGATTTGACTGGAAAATGCAATGAGAGGAGGGATGTGCGAAACAGAGGTACGATACAACATCGCGGACCTTATACTCTTTCGCGACACTGATCTTATGTTCTTGCTGGCTTTGTACCGCCCAACATTCAGTACCATACAACATCGCGGGCCTTATAGCTGTGCAGTAAAATTTACCCTTAAGCTTGAGAGGCACTTTTCTATCACAAATCACTCCTGAAATACTCCTCCATTTCATCCATCCAGCTTGAATCCTATGGTTTACATCTCTCTTTATCTCTCCGTCATTTTGTATGATAGATCCAAGATACCTAAACTGTGTGACTTGTGATATGGTGTGTTCTCCAATTTTCACTGCTAAAAAGAAGGAAGATAAATTTGTAAAATAATCCTAATAAATCAATGGGAAAACCCAAAAATGGATGAGAAAAATAGGGTTTTTCGCTCCAGTTCACAGTGCGACGGCCATGATGAGTGCAATTCCGGCTACGATTTGCCGTGATCTTGGCTGTGATGAATGCTATGCAAAAACGTGATGTGATGGAACTCCTGGAGCGGCTTGGTGCTGCAAAGCACCGTGACGGTGCTATAGCGCTGCTATTGTGTGCGATTACCTACTCTGGTTGATTGCTGGTGATATGATTGAGTGTTGAGCGCATTGAAATGTGGCGGTAGTTGTGCAAGAGAGTTTTAGAGGATAAAGGAATGGATAAAAGAGAGCGGAACAGAGTCATGTATTATACTGGTTGAAATCAGGGGAAAAAATAAAACTGAAAACTCTGCTACTGTATTCTAAATTGCAGTTTGTTAAGATTGATTTTCACTCAATTGTTGCTGCATCTGCTTGTCATCCGAATTAATAACCTAAAGTGATCTTCAGGTTGTGTATGGGTTGCTGCTTGGGTTGTTTCTGGTTCTATTTCATATTTCTTCTTGTGGCTTTTATACCATCTTTTCTGAATGACTAAGTATGTGTTTGGGATTGCTTAGAAGCTTCATGTTTGAAGAATAACAATTTTGCAATAATTGTTTTTGAAAGAATTTGTCATATATCGTGGGAATATTTTTGAGAAATTGTTTTTGTTTGGCTATCGCTACGGAACATCACTTTCTGTCAAATTACATGAACTGATATGAAAATGGAATTACTTTAATGTAAATGGGATCTAATAATAAATGATACTAAGATAATTTTGTTCATGTTCAATTAATAGGGACATTTATGTTGGTGACTCTTAAAACCCATTTTGTCCAACATAGGGAGCTAGGCTGGTTAGAGTTGAACCCATGAAATGCTTTTGTACTAGTGCAAACACAATTCCAGCCTGAAAAGAAATATCCGTTGTTCTTTATTTTTTATGGAAAATCGATTTTGGCTTCTGGAACTGATTCTCCAGCCCTCTAATGGAGATTCAAATATGAAGCAGTTGGTTTATTCAAAATTTTGCATATGCTTGATGGTGGATTTTACTACTTGCTAAATCATTACCTGAAATATTTCCTTTGGAATTTGAATTTAGGTTGAGTTCATACTGCTTTTTCTACCATATTTCTGTAGAAGTATTATCTTACTGATATTAATGACAGTATACGCTTTAATATTTACTATATAGTTTAAAAACAAACAAGTTTAGCCTAGTTAGAGTTGTGGACATATATTATTACACCTCTAGAATGGTATCTTCAGTAACCTTGGAGATTATAAGTGCAAAGAAGGGTATGGATATGGCATCTTTTGGCTTTGTAGTTTTGGACTCCTTTTGATTGCTAAGAAACCTGTTTCACCTATTTTTGCAGGATGGAAACTCTGGGGAGGACTTCAATAAAGATTCTATAGAGCGTGATGAAAGGCGCCTCACAGAATTGGGTCGTAGGACTTTGGAAATATTTGTCCTTGCCCATATATTCAGGTAGTACGTGCAATTGTTTTGCAATTACTTCTGCACTCTTCAAGTTTCTTAGCTTAATTGCTTGTTTATATACTCTTGATTTTTGTTTGTACTACCTCCTGAATTAAGTTTTGGAGTGCTCCTGCATGTCTGGATGTTGTTTGTTAGTAATAATCACTTGGAAGTAGACTCTTCTAATTTTCATCAGTCGTTTTGATGGTATATAATTTATAAGAGGTTGTGAGTACATGGAATGGCTCCTATCCTATGTGATTTCAGACGTCATGCCAAGAAGTTGCCTGGGCCATCCTTTGCAAATTGCAAGATTGTGTTTAGTGTTTCTTTCAGAATTCCATGCACATATCTTTTGGAATCTTATCTCATTGCTTTGACATTAGCTTAGTACCAAAGTGTTGCATTAACTGAGAGCTTATGTACTTCCACGTTTTGGCCAAATTTCTAAAATTGTGTCTAATGGATGATGCGGCTGATTATGCTGCATAATTCAGACTTAGTTGAGTTGCTTCAACTGCCCGCTTGCCAAGCAGGCATACTGAAATACTACCTTATCCATAAGTCATGTTCCCCTTGTATCAACAACAACAATAACAACAACAATCAAGCCTTTTCCCATTAGGTAGGGTCGGTTACATGGATCAAACGACGCCATTGTGTCCTATCATAAATGTTCCCCTTGTATCAGTGAGCTTGAAATTCCTGTATGTGATATTGCCATCTCAATAGAGAATTGGAAATTATTGGGAATATGGAAAGATTGAGAAGTTCCGAATGGTAGGGCTCATATATATAACCTATCTGGTACTTAAAGATTGGCATAATTTTTTTTTTTAAACTACATATCTACCACTTTCTTTTTATTGGTACTTTTTAGATGTATGTATTAAATATGCATCGATTAAGATATCCTAATTCCTAGTTATTTACTTTCTTGGGTGCAGCAATAAAATTGAAGTTGCCTACCAGGAAGCTGTTGCTCTAAAGAGACAAGAAGAGCTCATCCGTGAAGAAGAGGCTGCATGGCAAGCTGAAAGCGATCAGAAAGCAAAACGTGGGGTCAATGAGAGGGAAAAGAAGTCAAAGAAAAAACAGGTCTGGCACACATTGAAACTGCATTGTCAAGGGATCTTTAGATATCCTACTGTTGACTTCACAGATGCTACTCCATTGTCTGGTTATCTTGTTAACAAATTTTCATTTGATTATCTGTCAAGAGATTGAAATGCAATTGTCTGACATTTTTCGTTAATATTGTGATTTTATTAGTCAATAAAGAGGCAAGATTAAATCATTCTCATAAATTTCACTGCTGAAGATAATTAAACTACAGAACATGCATTGTAGATGAAGACTATTATGAGAACGAACAAATTGTCAAGTAGCTAGACTTGTTAAATGCAGCCAATGCATGACTTTTTTAACATGGTATTGATTAATTAATCTAATTTCTGATGTATGATAGCTACTATGGCTAGTGAGTTTGTATATAGAACCCCAGGCTGCAGTAATGTGGAATTTTACATATTAGGAGAGTTGTTGGTTGATTTTCCTTTTAAATCTGACGGATATTCCTTTCTTTTCACTACAGGCCAAACAAAAACGGAACAATCGGAAAGGAAAAGATAAAGGGAGGGAGGAGAGGACTACTGTGGCTTTACATGACAAGAACCAAGAAGACAATGCTGTTGATGAGAAAAACGATTCTAACATGGAGGAAGCTCAAACTCTGTCTGAAAAGCCTGATGCCATGGAAGATGTTTCTGATGTGTCTGACTCTGTGGATGGAGTTGCTGAAATGCTTCAGCCTGATTCAGAAGACAGAGATGCTAGTCCTGTTAATTGGGATACTGATGCATCAGAAATTCATCCTCCCCCTGAGGGTAGTAACAATGGCATAGGTGGTGTTTCATCGTTACAAAATGGAATGTCTGAGAAAAGGAGCAGTTCGGTGATAGATGATAGTTCTTCAACATGTTCTACTGATTCTTTGCCATCAGTAGTGATGAATGACCCCTATAAGGGGAACTCTTTTTCAAATTATAAAGTCCAAAAGTCATCTAGCAGGTAAGTAGATAGCTTAATGTTTCTCTAGTGTGGATGGATATCAATGATGAATCGTGTGTTAATTTGATTTGGCACTTTTTATCTGTAGAGTTAAGAACCGAGGTAAAGCATCATGTGATGTGGGTAGTTGGACAAACGAAATAGATAGTCAGCCATCTGGTTTTGCAGCAGATGCTGGGGATATTAACGATGAGTCTGGAAGTGGTAAGGTTGGGGAATCTGAGTCTGAGGGTGCTGTCCTCTCCTTGCAGGATCGGTTAAAGTGGGCTGAGCAGCATGTTGTCAGAAAGGTGGTCTCATTTCCACCCTTGTTGGAAATACTTGTCAAATTATTATAAAATGTTTTTCTCAATATCCGTTCATGACTTCTGTGATTATTGAATGTGTTTCCTTTTTGTCTATTATATTCCTCCTTTCTTAAATTTTCTCTTCTAAGTGTTGCCTTCTCATCTTAGATTCTCTAATCATTTTTACCTGTTTCTTTTTCACCATTGAGTAGGAGCAAGAGCAGTTTGCTCTTTGAGAATAATTTTGAAAGATATATAAATATTTAAGGGTCTTAAAAATGGAGAGATGACTGAACACCTTGTTTTCTCTTATTTATTTTCCATCTGCAAATAGTTGAAAATGATTTGAATTTGCAAGTCTCAGAACAAATTGGTAACGTTTCTATGTACCTATCTTGTTTAAAGATCGGTATGCGTGGGAATTGAAGTAATCATTGGAAAAAAGATGTGTATCTTTTTCATCTTGTTTCCAACACCTGCTTATGGAAGAATTTTTAAATTCTTTCACTCTTCTGTCATTCCTATCATTCATAGTGGCTACATAGATGTGAAAATTAAAATGGCTCATACTTTTTCTTTTTTTCCTTCCAAGGCTTTTCATTCCTTATACTATCAACCCATGCTTTAGGCACAGACTAAGTAAAGATTTATCCCCATGGTTTATCCTGAACTCCCTTACGAAGATGTCTATATCCCCTTTATTCTTTTCTTCTGAATTGTTTAGATCTCAGAGTTCTTTGTCTTCTGTTTATCAGTTTGCTATTTGTAACTTAAGCTTGAGAGGGTGAGTTAGAATATTAAGGTTATTAATCTTATTGTTAGGGGAAGGCTCGTGATTGGTTATATATCTAACAATCCTATTTATGGAGCAAAATGATCTGGACTTTGTTTTTCTTGAAGGTTGTAGGAGATCAGATTTGGAATGGCTGCAAAATTTATGGTTGATTTGATGTTTGCTTTTAAAGATTTCCTTTAGCCTATTTTTTCTTTTAAGCTTGCTGTCTTCCTGCAATAATTTTTATATACTCAATTTTATATTGAAGCCTCTATCTCTCTTGTGCTATGACAATTTGAGCTTGATGTCATAGGCATTTGCTTTTCTAATTGATAGGATGAGGAGGTTCCTTCACTACAAAAGAAACAGAGCATCAAAGATCAAGTTGAGATAGAGAGACCTGTCGACAATGAAAGACTACAGAAAGAGAAGATATCAGCAGTACCATCCTCACCTATAAGTCCTCCTAGAAACTTATCCTCGTATGTTCAAATAAAGTTAGAACACAAGACTAGTGCTACTGTAGATCCTGTTCATACCAGGAAAACATCTTCAAGTGGCTCCCAACAGACTGATAAAGATGCATCTTCACCTTTCACATCTGCATCACAAGTAACAACTGTGTCCAAACCTGAGATCCAGAAGACTTCAACTGTAAGATTAACGGAAAGATCTGTGGCACAAGTGCCTATGATGTCAAGACCTTCTAGTGCTCCTTTAGTTCCTGGTCCCAGGCCAACTGCTTCTGTTGTCTCTATGGTTCAAACGGCTCCCCTTCTTGCACGCTCAGTGAGTGCAGCTGGCCGCTTGGGTCCTGATCCCTCACCTGCTACTCATAGTTATGTTCCTCAATCCTACAGAAATGCGATAATGGGGAACCCTGTGGCCTCAACTGCTGCCAGTTTGACCCATTCCAGCTCCTCAAGTTCAGGAGTAAACCCATCACCTGGCTATTCTCAACCATCTTCCTTGGTGTCATCACCAATATTTTTATCCCAGAGCTCTGACAGAATGGACTCTAATGCTGGCCAGTCTGGTGTTCCCTTTGGCATGATTACACGGGATGTTTTACAGAATGGTCCCCAGTGGATTGAGAGTTCTCAAAGGGAAGCGAGCAAAAGCATGCACTATGATCAACCCTCCGGGCTTAATGATGTCCAAAACCATGACTTGTACAGGCCAGTACACAGTAGATCTTTGGGCAACATGTCAACTGAGTTCCCAGCCTGCACATCTGGGCGTCAGAACCAAGGGTTGTTGGTGGATGAGTTCCCACACCTTGATATCATAAATGACCTGCTTGATGATGAGCATGGTATTGGGAAGACGACCAAGGCAAGTTCAGTATTCCAGTCCTTGAATAATGGGCCACAGTTGCTAAATCGACAGGTCACTTTTCCTGGAGAGTTGGGTGTAAATGATGATTTGGGATCCTCAACCAGTTCTTGCAGGTTTGAGCGATCACGAAGTTATCATCATGATCATGGAATTCAAGGAGGGTATAGCTCGTCTGGTAGGCATTTTGATTCACTGAGGGATTATGTTCCACAGATGAGTAGCATACCTTACGTCAACGGGCAGGTAGATGGGTTGATTCCAAACCAATGGCAGGTGGCTGGTTCCGATCTGTCATATCTAGGCATGAGAAACACAGAGAATGATGGTTACTCATACTATCCAGATTACTCAAATATGGCATGTGGTGTCAATGGTTATACTGTATTCAGGCCGTCAAATGGTCCTTAGATGGAAAAGATGAAGGAGCGTGCCCACGAATTAGTGGCCACCAACAGATGTAATAATGTATTTGAGGAAATTGTTGGGTCTCTTTAGATTGGAGTGAGGTTGTAATCTCTTGATAAGCAAAACATTTTGTAAAGAGTGTTTTGAGTTATTTGCTTCCAGTTTTTTTTCTTTATGAAATTTTACATGTCTTGGCCTTCTGGGATTATGGATGAATCACGATGAGGTTTGAACACTTTTGTCATAACTTAAGCTTATCATTCATTCCCTCATTTTAGATGCATGCTGTGTAGAATTTGTACCCAAGGCACTCATACCCCCTTGTCAGTTATGGATATTAATAAGACATCTGCTAATGCTCACAAGTGGTTCTACTTCAGATAAATTTTTTTTTTTTAGAAAAAAAGTCGTTCTACTTTATTAAATTTGTTGATATATTAGGTGGCTATTTAAAGTAGCAGTAACATTAGTCTGCGGAAGGGTTTGGGGTAAGTGGTAACCGTAAAGAGGGTGTCATGTGAGATACTGTACGTGTTTCATTCATGTTTTTGTAGATCCCAAAAAAGGCTTGTGTGTGCATGTGAAATGATGTTCTACATTTTATGCACATAAAATAAAGCATTAAAATATGAGGAATTGAAAATTGAAAATATGTTATTAATATTAGTAATTATAATATTTTAGAAATTTTTTTATTTATTAAAATGAGTTTGTTTATAAAATGAATGTATAAAAATGTATTTATTTTGATTTAATTTAAAGTGCATTGTCATCATAATTTATTAAATAATTTAAAAATAAATATATTTTTATTTATTCACTTTATAAATAAGTTTATTTTAGAGTAGTTTTGTCTAATATTTTAAGGTATATTGTTTAATATATGAAGTTATAGTGACAAATTTAATATATGAAGTTATAACGACAAATTAATATAATAGAAGAGTAAAATACTTGGAACTTTTATGATTTTATGAAATTATTAAACAACAAAATATTTAATGACTACACATGCACACACAGCACAATGAGTTGACTCTTTCCCTACTAAAGGTGGAGGACATAAGTTCGACTCCCCCCCTCTCTCTTGAAAAAGAAATAAGAAATATAAACCTTTCAAATGTAAAAATAGGTGTCAAACTATTTAAAATTATGTTTGAGATTTTTTTAAAAAATGAAGTTTATTATAATTGAGTAGTTTGTAATAGAGTAGAGTGGAAAGGTAAAGAAATATCATTCCATCGGTTGGAAGTTTTAATGAGGGAATAAAGGAAACCTCTCTCCGTTGTTTGGAAGCCAATATGATTAATAGTGGATTGAAGTGAATTATAAATTTAAATTCTAATACTATCTTTTTTTTTTTGGTACATCTACCTTTTAATTTTTATTGCTTACTTTATTGTTAACGAACGTTTTTTCTTCTTTACACCTAAAAATCTCTTGCTCTTAAAATACTTAAAAATCCTTTCTCTTTTTTTTTTTCTTCTTTTAATTTTATTTTGCACCATATTCTTGAATGAACCCGTATTCTACTTAGTTCATTTTGTATCTTATTTTTGGTTTTATATATAAGAACCACCGTCACAATCAACTTCATGTATATACACGATCAACCGTGCAAGTCGGAATGGAGATAATCATTATGTATAAGAATCGAACACAGTATTGTACTCAGGTAGTAGCAATGGTAAGGCAAATTGAATGCAGAAACATAAGCATTTGACAGAAGTCCACAAACTAGTTGAACGGCTGAAAAAAGGATTGGACTAAAAAAAGGATTATTGCTAGGGTTAAAATTATAAATAATCACTTAAAAGAAGAAAGGGATAGGTGTTTTGCATCTCAGAGTCCCCATTGGAGGGTATAAAATTTTGCCAGTTTGAGTGGTATGTACGGAGTGTTTGGACTCTCCTCCTTGACCACTCCACTCCATTCCTTATAAAATTCTCAAACAACGGATTTTTGTTTTAATTTTTTAGAGTATTTTTTATCTGATAAATATGAGATTAATTTTTTTAAATATGACGAGAGACTTAAATGAAAACTCAGTCCAATAATATTATTTTTAGAAAAAAGAATATGCAACTCTCTTAAACTTTAATTATTTTATAAATTATCACTATGAGAAAATATTTTAAATTAGTCTTTAAACTTTAATTAAATATATTTTTATATTTAATTTGAATCCATTAATTCACTAACAATAATACATTAATTTATTTATTAAAATTTAATTTTAAATATATTTTCTCTTTATAAATAAATAAAATTTATTTTTTAAAATAAATTTTTTATTTTTTTTAAAGAATAAAATATATTTAAAATTAAATTTTAATAAATAAATTAATAAACAATTCTTAATTAATGTAAATACAAATAAAATAATACTATAATTTTATTGTTAATGAATTAATAAATTTAAATTAAACATAAAAATCTATTGAGACATTAATTAAAATTTAAAGATTAATTAAATACTTTAAATTCGAGTATTAATTTACACAAAATTCAAAAGACTTATTATATACTATTAAAAATCGCAAAACTCTGCCATCTTTAAACCGCATTTTATTAACTATGGAAGCCATACATTTAAACATAGCCTAAGGCAAAAAGAAAATTATTTAATGACTTTTTTTTTTGGTTGAAAACGGGGTGGACAACCCCACGCAAGACAAAGAAAGGAAAACTACTTAAACCGTGCTGACCCGCAAGGCCAAAAAGGTCCATCCGAAATGACTTGCTCCATTTGTCCCATATCTTTAGTTGTTATGTATGGAAAATAAGTAACCCTGTTTCCATGTTTGGGGTGTTTCGAATTTGTACTACTGATAATTTGTATCTATCACTCTATTTTACAAGAAACTATTTTCACTATTTTCTCCCCAAAACGTTAAAAACACGAAATAAGAAAAAAAAAATAAGGTGACATTTTGTAATAATTAATAAAAATTAAATTAAAGAACAAACCAAACACTACCGAATTCATCTACAATTCCAAGTCTCATAACCGCATTAGCTAATTTTATGCTAGATCTGTAATCGTTTTTTTCCTAGTTCCTAGCACTGTCCCAGAAATTTAAAAGACCTTACAAACTTAAAATGCATTGCAGAAGCCTACTATATTAGGATCAGTAGGATCTTATGATCTTACTTTACTGTCCCACAATGATTCCACATAAATGTTTTGCATAAGTTGGAATTGTAGGATTATGTGATCCTTTGATCTAAAACTCATTTTGGAAAACCATGTGCAGATAGTTTGCACCTGTCTTGGTGTTTATGCCTTTATGTGTGATATATAATGGTCCTTTTGAAGCATCCAAAAACCTATCAGCCATATTAGTCATCTATGGGTGATAAATGACCTGCTTGATGATGAACATGCATATGGCATTGGGAAGACTACGGCCAAGGCAAGTTCAGTATTCCAGTCTCTGAATAATGGACCACAGTTGCTACATCAACAGTTCCCTTTTCCTGGAGACTTGAGAGCAAATGATGATTTGGGATCCTCAACCAGTTCTTGCTGCTTCGAGTGATCATCAAGTTAACATCATGATCATGAATTTCAAGGAGGGTATAGTTCGTTTGGTGGTCTTTTTGATTCACTGAGGGACTATATTCCACAGATGAGTAGTGTACCTTAGAGGTAAAAGATGAAGGAGCGTGCCCAAGAATGAGTTGTCATCAACAAATGCTCTTTAGATTGGAGTGAGGTTGTAATCTCTTGATAAGCAAAACAATTTGTGAAGAGTGTTTGAGTTATTTGCTTCCAGCTTTTTTTTTTTTTTTAATGAAATTATACGTGTCTTGGCCTTCTGGGATTATGGATGAATCGTGATGAGGTTTGAACACTTTTGTCTTGACTCATAATAACTTAAGCTTATGATGTATCCCCTCATTTCTGATGCGTGCTGGAGAATTTGTACCCAAGGCAGTAATACACCCTTGTCAGCTATGGATATTAATAGGACATTTATAAATGCTTAAAAGTGGTTCTACTTTAGATTTTTTTAAAAACAAAGGTTATTCTTTTTTACTACATTTGTTGATATATTAGGTGGCTATTTCAAGCAGTAGCTAACATTAGTTTGCAGAAGGATTTGGGCTGATGGAGCTAAGAAACTTGTGGATATGGGTTTGCAATTCATTCCAATGGAGCAAATTATTAAGGATGCTGTAGAAAGTTTGAAGAACGAAAAATCATGTTCAACAAACACTATTTTTTACATCATTTTTCAATGGTTGTGATTAATATTTTCTCTGTAGGGGATGCTTGGTCAAGTGGATCAACCTATGTTAAACTCCTAAACACAACTAGTATTAAAAGTATTCAATAGTGGCATTAATTGGGCTCCCTTCTAGGACTGCAGTTGGCTAAAAGAGACATAACAGTGGCATGCATTGATTACAGGTACCTGGTCTCAGTTCAAGCAGTGCAAGATTGAGTGTACAATTTACCTTTGGTCCGACTTGGTCTATGTTTGAGGAATTCTGTAGACAATGGGTGCTTTTTATTGTTCCAGGTTATTTATAACTACAAGGATGATTGCCTTATTGCTTCACACTATAATTTTTTCTTTCCTAAGCTTAATGGTGTTCCTTGGTGCTTTTTACGTTATTGACCCGTGTTGCACAATTGATCATGGTATACCATGAATTACTAGATAAGTCTCAAGGCACACAGATAGTCGTTGTCTTGGTTTACAGGTGATCTTGCATATTGGGAGATTTTTCTATGCCCATGAAGCAAGACATTTTTTTTTTTGTTTTGTACCATTGAATGGGTATCACGTTAATTTTGTGAATCATTTTTATCTCATTTAAATTATATTTTTAATTACACTTTAATGATAATATTAAAATGTAGTTTAAATAGAAAATAAAAATGACCCACAAATATAAGATGACACTTATTCAATAATACAGAATAAGAGACATATCTTATTCTAAAAATATTTAAAAATTTCTCTTAGATATTTAGTGTGAGAAATGGATGATGATAAGACACTTTAATTTATTCCTTTCATACATTTCTTGATTTTTTTTTAATAGGATAGTATTTGCATATAAACAAAAAAGATTTATATCAAAAGTCAAAAAATCATTCAATTGGTAAGAACTCAGTTAATAAGAACTAAGGACATATAAGAAGAATAATAAAGTTCAATTTTTACAAATACTCTTCATTACAAATTTTTTTCTCTTATCCTTCATCTCTTCTCTAAGCCTCATTAAGGAGTCATCTATGAGCGTCATCCTCTACTATACCCATAAGATGTGTCATATGCCTTTAAAAAAAAGTCAAAAAATAGTTAACATAGTTGTCATGTATTCATTCTCATCAAGTATGGTTCATATTAATAACAAGGGATTTGGGTTTAACATCATAAGACAAACCGGCCTGCATATCAATAGTCAATTCAATAGATTCTTATAATGCAAATTTGTTACGCATGAAAAGCTGTTCTAGTTATAATTGTCTACAAGACTCGGTGTATAATTGCAAATATTATATTCTCTACCTTATTACTTACTCAACCCACAAGATATCTGCTTTTAATGTGAATTGGGTGATTCTTAATTCACGGTCAGAACACAGCAGCAAAAAGAAGTTTTACTTTCAACTGAACAGACATTGATTGTTGTGGAAAAATAAGGCAAGACAGATTCAAGCCAACTCTAGCTGACATTAAATAATCAAGGGGATTAAAATATACATATTCCACATCAGAGTTCCAAAACTGAAAACCTCCAACTCTAAGTGGGATGTGAGTTGTCCATATTTTACTAGTGACAGCATGCGATCCTAAATTAGATTAGGCTATCTCTTCTCAAAATTTCAAAGCCGTGCCCATGTGATAATTCATTAAATATAATTATTTATGTCTTATATTTATATTCTATAAGTAGTTTAGTCTTTGTTCTTATGCATATAGAAGAGTTTAGATTCATATTCGTCAAATTCAATCTTGATATTTTTCTATATGATCTTAAGAAAATCTTGCATATTTTTTAAATGATTAAGTAAATTTGTAATTACTATTAACTTAGTGATTTTTTAATTGCAGGAAGAGTTTCAAACAAGTAAATTAGTGAAAGATTTAGACCAATATTAGAAGATAAAGCCCAAGGAGTAATTCAGTAACTCACGCCGCGGCGCAGACATATTCATGTCGCGACGTGGTGGCATCAATCCTGCTACATACTTAAACCCGAGGCTATAGCATGCCGCGACGCAGAGAAGTTCATGTTACGGCGTAGTGACCTAAATTAATGCGCATCGCGGCGTGAGGTGTGTCATGTTGCAGTATGAAATTAATTGTTGAGCCTATAAATATTGTTTTAAAAGCATTGAAGGAGAGCTTTTTAGTTAGGCAGAATACAACTATTAGGGTTTCATTTTGAGATTTAGAGGAAGCAAAATATAATCAAGTTGGAGGTCATCTTCTTTAAGGTGGAAGATTCAAGCATCAAGGGCCACAATCATTGTACCTTCTTTTCATTCCATTTACTTTATCTTTTTCTTTGTCATGAACATGAATATTTTTATTAAATTTTTGTGTTTCATGGATAACTAAGTTATATTTAGGGAATTCCTTTGGATTCCCCTATAAATATTGGTGATTTCATAACTTCTTGAGTTAATAATAATGATATGAGTTTGTTTAACCATATTTCTCTTAATGTTCTTGATTGTTTGACCAATATATAATGTGATTTGATTGAATTTATTGAACTAGACATAGGGATTTAGATTTGAGATCATAGATATGGTTGATGCATGTTTAATTTCATTAGTTAATTAGCTTATGGGATAGAAATATGCCCATTGATCATGCATAGCAAGTATTTGAGAATAGTCCTTAATGAGTGGAGTTTGCACTAGCTCTTATAGAAACATAGTGAACTAGACAAATGAAACATGATTAATTGACTTAGACATAGGCTTTTAACTACATTAGTTTCTCAAACTAACAAAACCCTTCCATTTGTATGTTTCTTAAGAAGATTGCATATTACCAATTGAAGTAGGGAGTGAATAAAGATTCCCTATTCTCTAATCATTATCTCTTATTCTCAAGCATTTAAGTCTTTGACTTCATATTTATCATATACACACATTTCCCTTATTGAATGTTCTTGAATAGAATTAATTGAGCTATTAGTTGATATTTAACATTAGATTTAGTTCTTGTCCTCACATGAACGATATTCTACTTATCATTTTATTACTTGTGTGACTCGTACACTTGTAGTACAAAAAAGGACAACACACACACACATACACACACACTTGTAGTACAAAAAAGGACAACACACACACACAAAGACACAGACAGAGGTTATTTCTCTTACACTTATCTCTCACTACTAATTTTATTTTGATTTAATAGTTTAAAATAACACGAATTATTGTAGTACAAAAAAGGACAATACACACACACACACACTTGCGGTACAAAAAAGGACAACACACACACATAGAGACGCAGACAGAGGTTATTTCTCTTACACTTATCTCTCACTACTAATTTTATTTTGATTTAATAGTTTAAAATAACACGAATTAATGAAGAAACTTGTATTTAGCATTAGATTTAGTTCTTGTCCTCACATGAACGATATCTTACTTATCATTTTATTATTTGTGTGACTCGTGCACTTGTAGTACAAAAAAGGACAACACACACACAGTACAAAAAAGGACAACACACACACACAAAGACACAGACAGAGGTTATTTCTCTTACACTTATCTCTCACTACTAATTTTATTTTGATTTAATAGTTTAAAATAACACGAATTAATGAAGAAACACACACACACACACGTACACAGAGAAACACACACACACACACACACACACAGAGAGGGTTATTTCTCTTACACTTATCTTTCACTACTAATTTTATTTTGATTTAATAGTTTAAAATAACATGAATTAATGAAGAAACTTACACTTACACACTCTCACTACTAATTTTATTTTGATTTAATAGTTTAAAATAACACGAATTAATGAAGAAACACACACACACACACGTAGAGAGAGAAATAGAGGTTATTTCTCTTACACTTATCTCTCACTACTAATTTTATTTTGATTTAATAGTTTAAAATAACACGAATTAATGAAGAAACACACACACACACACACACACACAGAAATAGAGGTTATTTCTCTTACACTTATCTCTCACTACTAATTTTATTTTGATTTAATAGTTTAAAATAACACACACACACAAAAACACAGACACACAGAGACAGAGAGAAAAGATTTCTCTTAGAGGTTATTTTCTCTAATTTTATTTTGATTTACACAATAACACACACACACACACAGAGATACAGACGAGACAAAGATAGAGGTTATTTCTCTCTCACACACACACACACACAGAGACACACGACAAAGATTATTTCTCTTACACACACACACACACTCTTACACACACACACACTCACATACAGACGGAGGTTATTTCTCTTACACTTATCTTTCACTGCCAATTTTATTTTGATTTAATAGTTTAAAATAACACGAATTAATGAAGAAAGAGAATAGGGAACTATTCCATATGCAGATGTGCTCATTTATGTTGTTAAATGAAGGGCTCATCCTTAATCCATATAGTAGACTTGATGTGCTCATTTGTATTGTTAAATGAGAACTCAATACAATTCTTACATATCTTCTTACTCTTAATTTTAATTGATGGTATTTGTAGCATCTATTGGTCATCAAGTTTATGCTCTTTTTTAAGTCAAATACCTTGTTCTTTTTCCACTGAAAGCCTGTATTATAATGGAGAGCAGTTGTGGAGTTGAAGTCCTGTACTTCTCTTGATAACATTGTCCGTTATCCTCAATTAACAACTGTCCTTCAACCTGTTACATTATAATTTTAGAAATAATAATATGATATGTACAAGTTCTTTTAGTGCATCTAGGCATATCTTGCAATTGAATCTGAATTTTGAGTGCCCAAAAAATTTTACCTTTCATCTATAAATTTCTATGTAGGAATGGTGTTATATCCCAGTTGGTGGATAAGCCATTATCAAACACAGAGCAAAAGAACCTTGCATTTGGTGCAGCTGTCAGCCTGCCAGCATGGTGCATCAAGCCACGGGCATGACATGGTCACATCTTCATTTTATTGATATTGTGTTTAAGTTAATGACCTTACATATTAGTTTTAATCCAATTGGCTACTCAGTTGTGAGATCTTTGTTAGAAGCTCCAACACCTGACCAGATCATGGCCAGAAATTCCAACTGTTCTCGATCTAGCTTATGCTTGTGATTGTGGATGAAGACACTCACTCTGTCCAACCATGAAGCACCTTAATTTGTTGTCTTGCATGGGTTGAGATGGGCCGTGAGAGAGAGAGAGATTATAGCTTCTTTAGAATCTTTAGTATAACTAAATGTTTTTAAGTTTTAGTGCTCCTGACCAAAAAAAAAAAAAGGTTTTAGTGATCAAAAACTTCATTTTCTACCTTTTAATTTACAATTTATATGTTAAATATCCAGTCAAAAAAATTAGTTAAATATAAACACATAAGATGAATGATGTTGATTTAATGTTTTTACTGAATTATTCTAATCTCCATCGAAATTAATGAAATCTATATAAATACTCCTTTTATTTTGATCATATCATACAAACACCTTTCTTATAGTTGTCTTTTTTTTCCCAATGTATGTATGCTGAAGAAATTTACACAAGGTAATTATGTTTGACAGCAAATTAACATAGTGTATGTTTGATGGTGATCGAGTCTAAGAAGGGAAAGTCAATGTAATTTTAAAAATAAGGAGGAGATGCTTTTATAAACTTTATATATTTCATATGTTGGTGTAATTTTGTTTTTCAAATATAGATATTCCATTCTACAAAATACACAAAATTAGCACATTTGTCAAAGGATAAGTAAGATGACTGGAAAAAAAAAAAAAGTAAAGCTAAAAATAATAGTACTCTATATCAGCAGCAACCTATTGTTCAACTTATGAACAGTTTGCACTCAAACAAGCCTGAAAACTTGTGGGGGAAAAAAGAACCTCAAAACACCCTCATTGGTGTACTGCCATGCAAAAGAAATTTGATGTCCTCATAGACGTGTTGTAACTGGTTTGACCACTTAGCCGTTTTAGTTCATTTTCATGATCGAATTTGAGATCAGATTATTGTGGATGAAGTCAAATTTTGGTTGAGCAGATAAATTCTGATTATTAATTTTTTTAATAAACTCAATATTATTTCACATTTTATAAATATTTTATATATTTCATATTATTACATATGAATTATTTTTATGATGTCAATCTATTAAATTTAAACGAGTAAATTGACTAAATTATTATTATATATAACTTATTAATTGAACACCTTGCTACTTTAGTATCTGATTCAATTTTTTTGATTTTTCAAAATATCTCTTATTTAATAAGTGAAAGACTAATATAGTTTTAACTACATTTTCTCATGGCCAACAAAACAGGGATCTTGGTGCCTAAACACGCAAAATAAAAATAGTATCATTAAAATGGGTTTATAGTACCAAACACAAAGCATATGGGACTGTAAAATGATATAAAGCACGCCTGTGGCTAAGGAATATTCTCGATTAGTGTTTAGGGTTGATTATGCGTAGGCATTTCCTCCAAATCAAACCCACCATCATACGCACTATATATGCTTTCTCTGGCTCTCATGTGCTTGGCGAATTCGACAGTTGGGTGTCATGATATGAATGCATTCTTGCATGGGCCTCTTCAAGAAACCTTAATATGAACCTCAGAATTTATTGATTCCGAGAACTGTGGTTATGTTTACAAGTTGAACAATACTCTAATGGTCTCAAACAAGCACCAAGTACTTGGTTTCTTTGTTACAAGTTTACTCAAAATCTTTTAAACCAAAATTGGCTTTCATTTCAAGCATGTTTTATTCTTACATGTTTATCTACAAACATATCAGGATATTGCTATTTTGTTGATATGTGTTTGATAACATCCTCTTTCCATCTTTTTCTTGTAAATTGTGGAGAATTGTGCACTATGTTTTATCTGAATTAGCTTCCAGGATTGCAGAGTCTTGTTGGATTCAAATTCTCCTGAGTAACATATTTATCCATCTTTAGCAACTTTAATTTGCTTCACTATGACAATCCAAGCGCACTTACATGACTCAGAATCTAGTCATAATTTCTGGTTCCAAGCATTTAAGCTCATAGACTTTGACATTGATCACTTAATTTCTGCGTGAAGAATATGTAGCTTGAGGACAAGCTAAAATTATTCAACAAATTCAAACTAATGAATAAATTGAAGCTGTGTCCATTAAAGTGTTTTCTGTCATGGTAATTCATTAATTAACTTTATCAATGATCTCTGCTCAGCATGCAATGATTTAATATTGCTAGACCGAAACTCTCAATTAAGTGGATGAATAAAATTTAGCTCCAACATTTTTCTTTGAAATTTTTCTTTCAACTCCTTTAATTATTTTTCATTTGTTACTTCTAACTTTACTTAATTAAATTAATAGACACGTAAAAAATGATTAAAAGGATTAGAGAGAATGATGGAAAGAAAATGGTTGGAATGGAATTTTGTTCTAAGTGCATAACTATCACTTGAAACATTTACAATAAACTTGTATAGTTACAGATCTACACGATCCAACTACTGTGTAGGGTCCCCAAAAGCAAAAACTCCAACTAAAAGACAAAATTCGGCACCAGGATTAAAAATATATTTTAACCTAATATTTTCACATTGTCATGGTACAAGTTAGTTACTTGAATAAGGTACAGCTCCTGTAAGTCGTGGGGTAGCTTTCAGTTTCAATCAATCTGCATGCTTGCGTGTTCGCTTGAGTTTGTGTGACGAAAGTCCTGTGCCCTGTTGGGAATGTTCCCACCAAGTGAAGTTCACTTTAGAATTCTTTATTTATGCCTACTTTCAATGTTAGTGCCAAGAAATTTCTCAATCAAGGAGAGCAAGTAGCAAACAAGCCAACCTTGTTCTTGAAATTAAATTAAGTACCACTAATTAATAGCTCTGTTCAATTAGGCTACTATCAAATCGACAAAGGAGAAATGCTCAAAACTCATAATAGGTACAAATATTCCAACGAGTAGAAATGAGAAAACAAAATTCTGATCGTATATATGAGAAAGCTTACAATACGTAACATACTAAAAAATCATGTTAATCAAAACACAAATGAACATTCTGATCATTCAAATCTGAACACAAATGAACGTTCTGACTCCATAAAATGATCTCAGAATTATCTCCTTCCCTTACTAGTTGACGGCTGCTCTCTCACCAATGAAGATAGAATGGGTTCAAACATTTAAAACCCTTATTCCTCCTTCTTGTTGTCACGTGCTTCACCAAAAGCACACACCACTTTCTTTCTTTTTTTTTTACTAAAAAAAATGCTTTAAAATAAGTGAGCTCCACTTGAGGGACCACAACAAAACGAAGACTTTCAATCAAGGAGAGCAAGTAGCAAACAAGCCAACCTTGTTCTTCAAGTTAAATTAACTACCATTGATTAATAGCTCTGTTCAATTAGGCTGCTATCATCAATTACGTGGATAAGATAGAATGTGGAAAAAAAGGAAAAACCGTGGATTCAATTTTCAAGTGAATAAAAAACTCTGTACAGCATGAAGTCCGTCATATGACCAATTCAATATTCGATAAAAAAAATTTCAAATACTATTTAACTAAATACTAGTATAGTCAATAGTCAAAATCGTTAAATAAAATAAACCATAAGTGATGAGTCACAAAAGCCTCATAACTCAAAAGGCTAACAATATAAATACCACCATTAACCCCGAGTAAGATACTTCATTATTTTTCTTGCATCCTCCAGTTTTCAAACACACACCATGAGGGTTCTTAACGTTGTTTTGGCACTGCTTCTGCTTCTTACTATAGTTGATGTTCAGCCAAACCTAGCAGGTAGGGTATTGAATACTAAGAAACAACTGAGGCTGCAGTCTCTTGACAAGGGTCCTGTCCCTCCCTCAGGACCTTCTGGCTGCACATACATCCCAGGAAGCGGTGGCACACACTGCCCGGTGAAGGAAATGAATGTCGCCGGCAACGTTCAACAACACCGCGGTGCAGCTTATCCTCGTCTTCTTGTTCCATTTAGTGTTGAAACCATTCCACACTGAAGCTCTCTTAAGCATGCAAGCCTTTCTGGTTACAAGTTTTAAGCTGAGGGCACACTTTGGTGGAGGTTGAATGCTCAAATTGGAAGAAATCAAAGACCCAGTGTAACAAAAGAATCATTGGTTTATTTGTTATTTTTTTATTTTGTTTTTTTGGTGTTAATCTTCTGCAGTTTATGTTCATATATTCTTAATGTTAGATATAGACATATATATATATTTTTTAAATAAGAGAATTGTATTATAGAATCTTATTTTATATATATATATATATATTGGTACAGAATCTTATTATGATTTAATATTATGTTGTACTGCAGATGGAATATAAATTTTTTTTAAAGAATAATCTCATGAGGATGCATGTCTATATTTTTTCTTAACTAATTTCATGTTATTTGTATAGTTTTAATTCTATTAAACTTCACAAAATAATTAATATACCATTTCTTATGTGCAATATAATGAGAAAGAATTGCTCACTTTCTTAAAACTCATATCTCTTTACTGAAGATATGAGATTTAATTCTTATTTCCAGTACAAAATATTTGACTGGCAAAGTTAAATAACATCTTCAGAGCTTCTTTATTATATGTAGTTGTTTATATGTTGTCAAGTTTGGTTTCTCTAATGCTGCAATTATCCAAAGTTAATCCTGCCTAATTCTTCTTTGTTTAAGTGGATACCAACTCAGATGGTGAATCTGTACTTGTTGCGGATTTGCGTTTTTGAATTAACTTTGGTTCGAAAGCGAAAAAAAAAATGCAACAACGGTGGCACAACAGCTTATTATTGTTGACTTCATATTTTACGTGAAAAGCATTTCTTTGACTGCAGGAATTAAATACCAATGGACTAATGGGTTTCCATACTTGCTTATTATGGTATAATTAAGTTAATTTGGTTTTTTTTTTTAAAAAAAGAGAAAATTTCATTAAAAAAAGTGAGAAAAATTCATGAAAAAGAAAGCGAGAGATAATATAAAATATATTTTAAAATTGGAAAAAATGATATATGGAATAGTGGTGGTGGAGACAGTTAAAAGGAAAAAAATATAGCAAAAACAAAAGAAAGGAGTGAGAATGTCAATACCCCAAGTCCCATCGTTAAGGATTCATATTCAAAGTGTGATCAATGAAAGAACGTATCATTTGATACTTATATTTGAAAAGAAAAAAAACTTAATTTCAACTCTTTCTTTCTAATCCTTCCTTTCAACTCTTTTAATCACTTTATATTTATTAATTTTAACTTCACTTAATTGAATTAATAGATAAATAAAAGATAATTATAAAGGTTACAGAAAAAGGTTATAAAAAAAATATTGAAGTCACGTTCTGTTTATTTGAAAATGACATTTGCAAGGGAAGAAAGTAGGTAGGAATATGGTGTAGTTATTATTAGTCAATGCATTACTCTTTTCATTATAAGAACTACATAGATTAAAATAAACTATGCACCCAATTGTATCAAACTCTTTCTAATGCTATATATTCTGCCCCCTTCAGTCCAGCCTATAGTTACCAATTCTTTGACGCAACATCATTGGATTCCGTAGTTAGCTAGCCTTTTACATTAAGAGCTCATTTCCTTAGCCACTAAACCAATCCTTTCAGTCTCTTTATTTTTATATTTATGCGCATTCCAGTTATTCAACGGAGTTGTCTATTCTCCTTTCGTGTGTGTGTGTGTATATATATATTGATAGACTCCTTTCGCATATTTTATCCACTCGTCGATGATTCAGGATTTTCAAAATAGAGTACCAATTCAACCATTCAAATGTCACATCTTAAAAGGAAATTTCAGGTTACTTGCTTGCTCACTTCATGAACCCTTCAGTTTGCAACAGAGAAGTCGTCCTGTCAAAGTTTAATCTAAAATTCCTTTTCCTTTCATAAACAACGCAACTACGCAAGGAATACTTTGGCTTTTGAGACTCTTTCAATACTGTATTAGTAAGGCCGAATCATTATTTGTGATTTTACAGCAAAGCTATAAGACTTGCCATATATACTTTAAGTTCAATGTTAAAGAAATAATGATGTTATATTAGACGAAAGAACATATAAGTAAGATATGATTAAAAATATATGTATTAAAGAAAAGTAAAGATAGCAAAAAAGTTAGTAGAATCTCAGTTTAAGTGATTTAATCATATGAATAAAAGATCATTAACAGTTTTATTTAAAAAAAGAATAAATCAAATGAAAGACAATTTAATAGTTAAAAAAGTATAGGTAGGCAAAAAAAATACTATAAATAATTTTTTTAAAATTAACTTAGATTTAAATGGTTTTTTTAAAGATATAGTTTATAATAAAATACAACAACAACATTGTTTTATCTATATAACTGATGTTATTTAGTGAAAAAAGATTTCCTTTGTCATTGTTGTTGTTTGATTTTGATCAAGAATATGTATTAGTAAGAATAAGAATATTATATTGATGTATGTGTTCAATTCACACAGCAATTATCAGTTATGGTAGTCATTTTCAAAATCATTCTTGTTCACTTTTAAACTAAGAGATACATAAAAGATATATTGACATCTGACAACAACAAGGACAAAGGTGGGCACCTAGCGATGGAGGTCGGGCTGGGGTATCATGGGAAGTAAGGGAAATTGGGCAACTCACTGCTACTCATTATAAATTGACCTTAAATAAACTTGATTGCGTTGACCTATTTAACAAATGAGTTGTTATTTTGAAATTAATTCAACCCTACTATGAGGATATATATTAGATTAAATGAGTTGCAAATCAACGTGTTGACCCGAATAAAAAAATCTGAGTCTTTTAAGAATGGGATTTTGAGTTCAATCTCATAATTCATGTGTATATATATAAAAAATATTGTTAGAAGAGATTTTTACTTAAACGTTTGATCGTAACATGAAAGATTAGTCTTTCTTCTATTTGGTGAGAGATACTGTAGAATAAAAAATGAGTTGTCTTTTTTTTTCCCAATAAACAAACTAAAGCCTTTGTTTTTATAAGCCATATCATTTTATTGGCCTCTTAATTTTATAATAATATATTAATTATAATTTATATTGAAAAATAGAAAATATCATATAGCTAATAAAATCTTCACATATTAACTACAGAAAATGTTAAAATAATTAATAAAATGTCTATATATCATCTCACTTTTTCAATAAGGTGCCTAGTAAATTTTTTATTTTTCTCACTTCCACGTTTACAATTCCTATTAATTTTGTTTAACGATAAAAAATAAATAAATTAAAGTCAATAGATGATAAAAGTTTAAAAGAATATTGCCTTACTTTTAATTTAAACGTTCTTTAAAATATGATAACTAATTTATATTTATTTTTAGAAAGAATTTTTTAAAAACTTTTTAGATCAACAGTGCTTCAAAAAAAATAAATAGATTAACTACATTAACGTTTGGTGGTCGTATCATTTAGGATAAAAGAGATTAGAATTTTGCATGATAGGATAAACTATCATATCGGGATTATCAAAGTCCCAACTATTGTTTATAGTGAGTCCAAAGTTGAGGATATGATAAATTAATCCTTCTGGAAAGTGCCACCCCACAGTTACAGTGTTGCCGCATTATCCTATCCACTGACTATTTAGTTCAAATTATCTTGAGGAGGGTTGAGTTAGAAACATTGTTGTTGTTACCAGGGTAGTCATAAAATGTGATTTAAAGTATGATATAAAAAAATATTTTAAATATAAAATAATTAAAGTATAATAAAATATAACATGGTTACTAAAAAAATATATAATAAATATAAAATATTTAAAATAACTTCTTTTTTTCTGTTTTAACTTTTTCACTAATTTCATTTATTGTATAATTTTAATTTCATTTAATTGAATTAATAGATAAAATACTAATAATTAATTTTAAAAATTATTTTTATTTTATCTCAAGGCTAATTTTGTTATTTATATTATTTTAAAAACTGAAAAATATAAAATTATTCTAATAATTTAACTATATGTAAAGTAAAAACTAAAAATGAATATTTAAAATTATAAAAAATTAATTTAAGTTAAACAATATTTTCAAAATTTTAAAAATTATATGTAATTTTATCATAAGGATAAATTTGTCTTTTTATATAATTTAAAAAAAATTAAAATTATAAAAAATAAAATCAAATAAAATATGAAAACATTCCAAATAAAAAAGAAAAATTTTAAAATCATCACTTCTTCAAAATTATAATGTTATCCCAAACTTTGTTATCATGGACGTCAAGCGTCAGATAAGATATTTGACACAAATGATGTTATCCTCAATGCCTTTATTAATATCCTATCCTACTTTTCAGCAAAATATCCTTAATTTGCTGGACTTATCCTTTTGATCATAAACTTTGGGCATTTTTTGTTTTTGAATCTATCCTATCATGGACATAAAATAGTCAAATACCACCAAACCACAGAAATGCACCAGGTTAGTTCGTTTTCGTTTAGTTGTAAGTCAAAGTTATACAAATCAAATGAAAGAAAACTATATATTTAATCAACATACTTGATTATATAAGATGACTTGATTCTTTTATGAATGCTTATTTTGCTTTGAGAATGAATAATATCAACAACTCCAATAAATTTTCTACACTAGAAAATTTTTTAAAAAAAATTCTTATTTAAGATCAACAGTGCTTCAAAAAAAATAAATTGATTAGCTACATTAACAATTGGAAAGAAATATTAAGAAGAAATTGATTATAAAAAGTTTTTAGTATCATTTAGCTTTTGGATTTTTTTTTAAAAAGTTTGATTAGAATTTTGGATTTCAAAAAGCTACAAGAATAAATTTCTTATAAAAAGTTTTTGGTATCATTTAGCTTTTGGCCTCTAGCTATTGAGTCGGGATTATGTGAAGGGCAAAGTCCCAACTAATCTACTACACTAAGGATAAAAGAAACCCCAAATAGAGAAGTCTGATTACACTATAGCATTATTTCACTGATCGCCCTAACCAAAGTTGCACTTGGATGAGGATCCATGCAAAACCATATCCATATTACACTATCCAATTATCTTCTGGAAAGTGCCACCCCACAGTTACAGTGTTGCCGCAGCTGCCCTTGCCACCATCCCCACTTTCTACCATCGGTATCACTCTCCACCATTACTATTAATTATTGTTCATCACTTCATATTCACCATAAAATTGCTATCACTCTTCACCGTTACTGTCATTTCCAGTACCACCATTGTTGTTGTTACCACCAATTAATGCGGTCGTCACCACAAATGTGACCAATTTTGTTACTATCATTGTCACTAGTCTACCACTTGTTTTGGATCTCTGCGATTACCGCCTCGAGAATACCAACCCTTGCAACCATTGTAAAAAGAATGAAATTCGATTCTAACTTTTTTTCGTTTAACTCTTTTCTCTAATTTCTTTAATTATTTTTTATTTTTAATTTTTAATTTCATTTAATTGAATTAATAGATACATGAAGAGTGATTAAAAGAGTTGAAGAAAATGGTTGAAAGAAAAATATTTGAGCCAAGTTTTGTTCTTTTAAAAATATGGAGATGTTGATAAGATGCTTTGAAAACTTAGATCATACATCCAAATAAAAAAAAAAAATAGAATTAAACTCAAACTTACTACTACTTCAATTCATGATTCTTTTTGCAATCCAAATATAAACTTTAAGATTCAAATATAAGATTTTTGTAAACCAAATACAAGAAATTTTGATTTAAAGTCATGAAATGACAAGGCTTTGAGCTTTATGGACTAATTAAAGTTTCATGAAAAATTTAAATTATTGAAAAGATAACCAACTTTTAATTATGGTTCACAAATATGAATGTCATATAATTTTGTTATATAATTTTTTCATTCTAAGAATATTATGATAGAATTTAGTTTTGATGCATTGTAAGTGTAAAACTTATTTACAATATTATTCAACCCTATATTAATACATAATTTAATGAGTTTAATTATATTAACAATTACATAAGATGTCAAACTCATTAAAGGATATTATTATTAGTTATAGGTTCAAAATTTTTTTACACAAATAATGCATCAAAATTAAATTCATTACAAAAAAGTGACGGTCATCATAGTTTGCTTCGTTCATCGTTCACTTTCACACATTTATGATATGGGACATTGTACATATGCAAACTTTGAATATTATATGGGCTGTCATATTTTGAAAGCTCCTTCATAGACAGCAAGAGGGCATCCTATTTCTTAGGCCAGATCGATTTGACACAAAAGATGTTGAAAAAACAAACCTGGTTGCCTAAATTCAATGCCTTTATTTTGAAAATCGCTCTCATACTCTGACTGACCCTCTTCCCTCACTACACGCCCAACCCTCCCTCTCACTTGCCGGAGTTCGTTTTCATTGTTGCCGACCTCCACCCCGTCCCCTCTTACTTTCATAAGCTATTCTTATTTAAGTGTAGAACATATATAAATATTTTCAGCAAAATGAGATTGACCTTAATTTGCTAATTGAAATGGACTTAATAGTTTTGAAATGAACATAAACTTTGGGCACCTTGTTTTTCTTTTGTTCTTGTTTTTGTTTTTGAATCCAGAGTTTTTTATGGACATAAAATTCAAATAGTCAAATTGATACACAAATTACAACCACAGAGAATGCTACCAGGTTAGCTTCTTAATTGATTCGTTTTCGTTTAGTTGTAAGTCAAGCACTGTTGCTTTGGAAAATGACTAGGACGCCCACGGACAGTGCATTAGATAACATAAACCAGTGGAATGAATATAATATTCAATCGGACATGATACGAGAATACTATTTTTTTTCAAATGTAAAGTATGGTATATTTATTCAATGATGCCACTCAGGTTTGTACCTATTTTTTGGTGGACATTAAGCTTAGAACCTATTCTTGTTTATATATGAGGGGTGGTTTTGAGAGAGCCTGATTACGTCAAAGAGTTTTGCACTGGTCAACCATGATAATCTATTGGTCAAAGGAAGGGTGGGTTACCTGCTAAGTATTTCGATACTTAAGTTAATTTTAAAGTAAAAAAAAAAAAAGATATAAATAGAGAAAGTGAACATACTCAAAAAGTCAAAATATTTTTAGTGTATGCTTATATAAGAGATGAGACTTTGAAACCTAAGATAATAGGTTATATGTAGGCTATTGGGCTTGGACCCAACATCGATCTAGAACCTATATGATCTTATATAAATTATTAATTAAAATCTCCCACCGTTAACTCAATCCTAATATAGCATGTAAATTATAGTATTAATTATTAAGATTATTTAATAAATACTTAACATTAGTTTAGATACAAAAAAATATAATAAGTAATACACATTTATTTATCTTTGAAGTTACTTAACCCTTAATTGAATGAATTTTTTTAAGAGGAGGATCCACCACTTGGTTGGTGCTGTGTGTATAAAATTCACATATTTTATACTTGTTTAAATATGAATTTGAATGCTTTGAGATAAGAATAATGTCATTTATTTATAATATTGAGTAAATTTTGAACTCATTGAATTAAATGAATTTTTATTGTGTTTTGTAAGAATTTAAGAGCTTTTGTAGTATTTTGAGCATAACTTTTGTTACAGAGCCCAAATTAAGCTAATTTTGGTGTCTATGGAAAGATGAGAAAACTTCTTACAGCTTTCATGAAGACATCAAAGCCCAGTTCATGTATTAAGAAGGTGAAAAACTATATGAAAAATGGTTGACGAAGTTTGACCAAGTTAATTAACATTCATAAATTTTAAGGATCAAGTTAGATCCCTAATTGGAGTGCAAGTAATCTCTAAAAGATAATGTAATCAATATCCCTAATTGACTAGTCTTTGATAATTAAAGAGAATTAATCCGCTAAAGAATTGAGTTTTAATTAATTAAGATATTATCTCCATCAATTGAAAGATTATAAATTAATTAGAATGAATGTCTCAAAACTACTCTATTGTATGATAAATTGTTAAATTAAGTAAAGTCAGATCTCTAACATATTTATCATTGTTTGTTTACACCTTAATTTATTATCGTGCTTTCTTACTATTTTTAATTTATATATTTTTATCTTGTTTTGATTTTCTTTCAATTACTTGTTTTTCTTTAAACTCTTTTTTTCGATCTTTTCTTTGTACGAGAATACTCACTCACATATATATATATATATATATATATATATATATATATATATATATATATGTATATCGATTTAGTATGTTAATTAAGCAACAGTTGGATCCTAGAGAAGCTCATAGGGAATTCCACGAGCAGGGGAGAGTGGATGAAAAAGGGGGCAAAGTGCACTATGAAATTTGAACTCCTGCACTTTTCTTACATGTCTTACAGCTCTATCACTTATCGCTAACATGCAATTACTATGTTTTACAGAATTCTTTGATCAATTTATAATTCTTTTTTGTTCTTGATAAATATAATTCTTTTAATTCTTACCACTTGTCTGATGACTCGACCAGCTTCATATCATATTATATGTCATCACTTGATTTTTTAAAATAATGATACTCACTCATACTTATACACATATCACTTTATATTTTTATAATTTTTATCATCAAATTATAACTGACTTATTTAAATAGGGAGCATAGTTATACGAATCGTACTAACTCGATTGATCCAACCCAAAAACTCACGACTCAGTCTCTGGACTAGTCTGGTTCATAACCACAACAAGTTTTCTCACAAACTCAGTCTACTCGGTTGACCTGCCCGGACGGGTTGACCTGGGTGAGACTAAGTTTGTACTTTTTTAAAAAAATTATATTTCAAAAATACTAATTTTAAAATTTGAACTTGATACCTTATAGACCTTTTTGATAAAATACATTTTGTCATTAAACTACATGCTCTTGTTAAGTACTATTTTTTATTTTTTAATTTCTATTATTATTTAACAAGTTCAATTTTAAAAAATTGAAGTTAGATAGTTATCTTTTCTATATTGATTACATTATTAATACTTTTTAAATATGTTGTATTTTTTCATGTAGTATTTTTTACATAAAATACTTTTTTATATAGTTTTTTAAAATAATTATTTATCTGAATTTTTCGATTCAACCACTTAATTTATGGTCTTGGACCACCGTATAACATACACGACTCGTTGACTCAACCTTTTGATCAGATAAACTTCCCATTTGGGTTATACAATTATGATTAAGAGTGTTTATTGTCATTTCTTTTTGTCTATTACCACTCCTATTTTATAATTTTTTATTAAATAATATTTGATTTGTTTTGATGTAGTGTTTTTTAAATTAACTTATTTAATAAAAAGTTAATGAAATAAGAATGATAATAAACACAAAGAAGTGGTAATAGACATTTCTTTTAAATTTTTGTACATTTATACTTTGTCTCATTATTGTAATATAAAGTGATGTATACCTTACAGTTGTGTATCAAGCATTATATATTTTTTTCATATATTTTAATGCTTGGATATTTTGTGTCAAACTTATAACTGCTCCACTGCCAGTAATAAAGTTGATACTTTGTTCAAAAGGGATGAAATCTCTTTTTTAAGATTTATGTTGCCAATTTAATTTTAAAAAAATAAAACTAACGCAATGGGAATAAGTATGAGAGATTATTTGCAAATTAACGTCCATCAACAAAGAAAAATGAGCAGAGAGAATGGACAAGATGCAACAATATTTGAAACAATATATGTGATGAGCACAGGTTGACAAAATAACTTGATATATCATGCATAATAGTAGCAATGACATCTTAAAAGTGCTTCAAGAAGGAAATTAATTCTTCAAATTAGCCACCAAAGTAGCAATGACAGGATTTTGTGCTTTGCTTCTACTCCATCAGTTTTCACATCTTATCTAGCTGCATTATGGGTGTTGTGGAGTAAATTTTTCTTGGCTTTTTTTCTTTAACTGCACGTTTATCGATAAACATTCTTTTTATTATAAAAATTAATATAAATTACTTTGTAGTTTTTAAAAAGGTGCTATGAACTAAATCTAAATGTTGTCAAATCTAACATATTGTTAATTAAGTAATCACTCATGGATGTTGGTGGTGAAATGAGACTCCTTGTTAATTTAGCCTCATTGTTGTATATATTATCGTAGATAAATAAATAAAAGATAATTATTATATATATATATATATATATATATATATATATATATATATATTGAGTTTGAATTATATTATATAACACAATATTTTATCACTTTGATAAAATTTGTATTGTCATGTTAAAATATTTTATTAACGATTTTTTTTTCTTTCTTTTGAAACGTACATTAATCTTCTTCATCATTTCTTTAATTGTTTTTCATTTTATTTATTATTATTTCTATCGGACTAGTTCTGGTTATCAGGATATTTGGAAATGCAAACTCTTTATATTCTTCGCTAAGCATTTTATTTTGGGATAGAATTCCCAAATAGCCATCGCCATTTGCAACATAATGGGAAATTATTATCCTAAAAATAGTTTCTTGAAAACTTACATGACATTCTGTTATCTTTATTTTCTTCATAACCTGAAGTTTTTCTGCAACACTTTTGAAAAAAAAAAAAATAGGAAGAACAAATTTTCATAATGTCCAACTATTTAAATCTTTAATTTATGTAAATACTGAATAAACAGATTTTTTATTTTTCTTTTCTTAAGTTGATTCGAGTGGGAGAGACTGAAATTTTTTAAACATGTGATTTTAAGTTTAATTTCAATATTTATATGTATGAATTAATATCGTTAAAAAAAATTTTCATTTAGCCACTTAACCTTATTTTGATAAATTTGTCTCCCGTATATTAAATGGAGATACTCTAAGAAACTTTTCTTAACATATAAGTTGACCAACCGTAAACCAATATAAATGAAATATAACCATAAAATCTCCATGAGATAACGCTAATCCATTAGCTCTAACAATGTTTTTGAATTATCGTGATTCGCTCTTACGCTTCCGCGTTATTTTTGCCTTACATTATTTTTGCCTTTGGACCCCCCATATCATAACACCTTATGAGCGGTTCAAGTTAAGGTTGAAGTAACACATTCTCATGATTTCTTAGGTAAATATAAGTTGAGAGCTAGCATAGGAGGCGCGTGGATTGGACACTCCACTGAAGTTACTTAAAAGATTAAATAATAATAATAATAAGTGCCCAGTTGTCAATTCATTGTTCCATCACCGCCATGCATGAAGTATGGTGTTGGCATACAAATAATATGACACTTAAGCTTTAAACCTGCCTGCTTGTGAAGATCAACACAAACCGCTACTCTAAGAGGAATTATTGTATATTCGTAAAGCGTTATGAAATATTGTGCTCACGTCATTTATATTTCAATATTTTAATTTTTATTAATGATAAAATTTATCATTAACTTATATATTTATTATTTTTATTTTTTAAAAAATAAAAAAATATAATTGAAATAATAAATATATAAATTAGTGATAAATTTTATCATTAATAAATATTAAAATATTAAGATATAAGTACTGTAAGTACAATTATACGTAACACTCTGAAAATATATAATAATTTCTCCTAAGCTTTTGACCTTCCACATTTACACATGGACTGACTTATATATGACACGTGCAGCTCATGCATCAGACTTAAGTTTTAGCTGCCAACGTCAAAGTGTAGAAAGAAGAAAAAAAAAACAAAAAACCATTTTCTCATTCCTTTAGTTTTGCCCAAGCTCTGCTTCTTTCTTCCGCTGAAGTTTCTTTTCATCATGAGTCATGTTGTCGAATCTACAACTAACTTTGCATGTTGATTTGAAATTGATATTTGGAATGCAAGCGATGCGTTGAAGTCATATCCCTCTTTTTATCCTTCTTGGGTTGTCGGTGAATTTGATTTTGGCCCAAAAAAGAAAAAGTTTGCATACGTCATGTACGGGTACGCAAGGCTAGCTAAGGGGACTAAATTGAGAGCCATTGAAGGAAACATATATGTGAAGCTCAAATCCTAGCTCAATCTAGACCCACTAAGAGCTCAAGTGAAGAAAGTTATTATTATCATTATTATTTTTCAAGTGAGTACCAATGTCTACCTTTAAATTTGGGCTTTCAATTGAGTTTATAGTTTTAAAATTTTGTTATTTGCAACACATTTTTTAACACAATTTTTATATCTGATTAATGATGTATAAATTTTTAATTAATAACGTGTATTGTGTAATTAACATAATTAGTAATTGATTACCCATCATTTTGATAATTTTAACCTAAGTTTGAATGTAGTGATATATATGTTATTGATCTTGAATAATAAGTGAAGAAAGCAATCTTATTTGTCTCAGAGGATTTTAAGTGAGTATCGAACCCTTGTTCTCCATGGACTTGACTTAATAAAAAAAAAAAATATTAGTATAGCCTTTTAGATAGCTTGGTTACTTATTGAGGCGAGATGACTCCCTCTAATTCTTTGTAAATATTTATAAATTTACATGAAGTGGGTATTAGAGAGTAGCACAGTAGAGAAATTATATTTTACAAAATACTTGATTTCTTTATGAAGATTTTAATTTATCTATACTACTTAATAAAGGAGATTGTCCTCTTTTAGTCTCAAATTTTTTGTTCTCGGTTTTGCTATTTTATTTTACTTAGACACAATTCAAATAAAAATTTTTTTGCCAACAACGGTTAAAAAATCACCCTACTACTAAAATGATAAAATTATACACAAGTAACCACTCTACTTTCTATTACTAAAAGTTGTTTTATATCTCTCACTCTTAACATTTTATATTAAAAGAAAAATCTGCAAATGATTTATTGTTAACATGTGAATAACTTTACAAAAGTAAATAAAAAATAAAAAATGGGGATTGACCCATCTATCATGAAAAGAAGTTGTAAATTTAAATATTTCAATTATGATTTTAATTTTATAAAAAAACAAGTTTTCAAGAGGCTTTCAAGTTTGGGAGTTCGTCCCTAATCCTGCCATGTCATAGTCTCTAAAAATTGGGGTGTGTGTGACACTTATATTTGAACACAAGTTATGCAATAATAACTATGAGAGAAATAACAAGTGTGTTAGTTTAATGAAATAAAATAAGTGGAAAGTGAAGATTTTAGTTAGTGGTGGAGGCAAAAAGTTTTCTTCTCTCTTAAGTAGGAGAGAGAAAGAATTTTTTTAAAATTACAAATTTATCCAAAAATATTTATATCTATTATATTATTATATTCTCCTAAATACTATACATTTTCTTTTTTTCACTTATCAATACCAAACAAGTGAGAAATTCTTCTCTTATTTTCTATCTTTCCTTTTTCTCGATATTTTTCTCTTTATTTTCTTATTTTCTCTCTTCCCATTTTCTACTTTCTTTTCTCTCCTCATCCAAACAAAGCATAAGTGAAAAGAGTCCTTTCACTTTCACTTATCAGATGATGATACTTTGGGAAATTAAAAAGTTATGAGTGAAATGTCTCACCAACTCTGTTGGCTTTTTTTTCGTGGTTGATAATATGTAAATATGCACCTAAGTTTGACGAATCTTTTTGTCCTTTGTCCTTTAATGAACCTTTTGTAAAGTGGCTAAAGAGATAGAAACCCGTGCCCAGTGCCCACCCTTCTCTATGGACTCCGGTATTTATTCAGCTGCGTTGATGATTCGATTTTAAACAAAGAAAAAGTTGATAAAATTTGCTTTAGTGCATGCACTCTTGGGTTAATGGGGTCTCCTCTCTCGTCATTTTTTTAATTAACAATAGGTGTTGTAACATCACTCTGCTGCCAATGTGTTTAGAATCCTCTTTAAAGATATTATTTGCAGCATGCTTCCCAAGCACTACACAAAATCCTCTTTACAAAAGCAAGAGAGTAAATGGTGAAATTAGTGCTTAAAAGATGCAGCAGCGTTAGTCATATTAGCTCTGAATGATGAAAATTATTCTCAAGGTCCCTGAATGCACATTCCGTCTTTTAAATTTGTCCATGAATGTTCATACATTAACTGCCATTAAGAACTAATTTGAACGACAAAATACACATTCAAAAACTTTGAGTGTAATTTTCATCATTTAAGAACTAATATGACCGACATTGTATCTTTTAAGGACTAATTTGACTATTTACTTTGTTTCACATATCAAACAAAAATATCAGAGTTCGATTCACAAAGAACTATAATTTGGACCCATATAAGAAGGATATTATATTTTCATTTTTATCATTGTAAAGGAAGAAGACACAATGCAGTTGTGGAAGCTCTTTATTACTGCATTGATGCCAGTTCTTAAGGTACTCTTGATTACTGCTGTTGGCGCATTTCTTGCTTTGGATCGGTTTAATATACTGAGGGAGAGTGCCAGGAAGAACTTGAATACAGTAAGTTTAAATGTTTTCTACTTTTTCCTTTGATACTTTTCATTCTGCAAAGTTAATTGCCAATATAATTTATAGTATTTCATTGATACTATTTGAAATATTTTATCAATTATGTGCCTAGCTTTCTCTTTTGTTCTTTTTTTATATCTTTTTTTATCTTGAATACAGAACTCAAGCCACGAGGAGAATCATGTCCTGACACTTTTTTTTTTCTCAGTTCATACATTCTTATTCTGACTTGAAAAATATATACATATAATCCTTTCCATCTTTTTACAAAGATTTAAACAATATCTTGTCTTCTGTTATTGTTATAGTAATTGAATACAATTTTTCATGAAGAACTTTTGCCCTAACATATTACTCATAGGGTGGTGTCTAATCTATATATACAACCGGTGGTATCAATACTACTGATTACTTTAACTAAATTTAAGTGTAATTAACTAAATGTTAATATACGTTAACTTGTTAAAAAAAAATAGTTAATTCAATTGGTAAGTGTTGAATATCCACTTTTACTGTGTTAACCACATATACAAAGTGGTGAATATGTACTTTTGATAACATTTTTTTATTAAAGTGCAAGATTGTATGAATACAACTCAATGGCAATTCTATCTTAGAATTCGCCTACTCATAGACCTGTGTGCATTAGAGGCTGCTCTGAGATTGGAGATTTTGCAGTTATGTAAGAGCATTAAGTTATTATATTGCTTGGCAGGAGATTTGATGGTTACAAATAACACTTCTGCAAATTTAAGGGCATTCATTTCTGGTCCAAACGGACTAGTAATTGTTATCTTGTTATTAGATTTAATAGAATTCGGTCACTTGCTCAAGGTTGCTGGAAGTCCTACAAATCTGATGGCATTCTAATGTCCAAATTTAGGAAAGAAACATCTTTCATTCTTTCTTCTTTTCAATGCAGACATCTGAAGTCAAAATGGAACTAATGATGCTAATTCATTCTTGCAGTATATTTAAAGAATTAATATAATGAGGTTATTATTATTATTTTTTTGCAGATGGTATATTTTGTCTTCACTCCGGCTCTTGTTTGCAGTATCCTGGCTAAAACTATAACATTTAGGAGCCTGGTTATGCTGTATGTTGTTTTCTTGCCACTCTGCATTTTCATTTTTTTTACCTACTTTTTTCCATTTATTTTTAATTGGTTTAGCTAAGATGCTTTCATGAATTATGAAGGTGGTTCATGCCATTGAATATTCTTCTCACATTTATCGTTGGGACAGCATTAGGATGGTTATTAATGAAAATAACTAAAGCTCATCGTGATATGCAAGGCCTTGTGTTGGGGTGCTGTGCTGCAGGTAGGTTCACTTACAAATTTTAAATAATTCTTATAAAGCAGATCAAGTTCAAATGAATTTTGAGTCAATACAATTTTAAGATATATAACAGCACAAGAGATATTATGTACAGTTTTGATACTTAAGAAATTTTCTTTTCTCACTATTTTGATATTTTGAATTTGATATAAACAGAAAATCTTGGCAATTTGCTTCTTATCATAGTTCCAACAGTCTGTAAAGAAAGCAGTAGTCCTTTTGGGGCTGTTGATGTTTGTTTTACAAAAGGGATGGCATATGCTTCTCTGTCCATGGCTGTAAGACAATTTAACCTACAACATTGGTAATTAGTTCATCATAGAGAAAACTTTAGTTATGAATTAAGATTTTCCATTTCCTAATTTTGATTTACCAGATAGGACACATCTACATTTGGTCTTTTGTGTACAACATTGTCCGCGTATATTCATGCAAGAATTCCAATGTGAACAAAGTTGAAGATTCCGCAGTAAATTCAGCATCTGCAAGAGAAACAGATCTCGAAAACCGTTCAAAATCTTCAATTGGACCACAGGTTACTGTAAAGGACATCTCAAAGACTAATGATTGTGTGACTCAACATGAAATTGAATTTTCATTGCCTGATAGAAGAGCAAAAGTTAGTCTATGTTTTAATATTATTTGAAATTTTAGATACATTATATGCACTTTTTTATATTGCATGTATAATTGTCTCTAACAGAATTTT
This sequence comes from Ormosia emarginata, assembly GCA_029884605.1. Lineage (NCBI taxonomy): Eukaryota > Viridiplantae > Streptophyta > Magnoliopsida > Fabales > Fabaceae > Ormosia > Ormosia emarginata. Next base: position 22,270,541 of record JAQQTP010000071.1, on the reverse strand, counting down.
GTGAATATTTTTCCTTTTTCCACTTTCTCATATCAGCACAAGATGCTAGTCTTCTAATTTTCTGAAATACTAAATTCTTCACTAATGATCTCAACGGATAAATGAGAATAGCCAAAAATTATAGAGGATTGAAGTGCAATTTGACATGCCACATGATGCCAGCATATAATATAATTGCATGTTCACTCTCCCTGATGAGTAGTGAGTACTGAGCAGTACGCTTCTTGCCTTTAAGATATAGTTTTACAGCATCAGGTCGAAGTTCTTACATTTTTCCATACTTCTACAGGTTCCAAAACAGACACAGATTATGAAACCATTAAAAACATTAGTTGAAAAGCTCAATCTGAAGGACCTATTTGCACCTCCAACAATCGGAGCGGTATGCCAATAGTTCTCCTAATTTCTTTACTGTTCTCAATTGTTTATTTGATGCATGTATAATCTCTAAAATGAGGGAAACAAGTTACTACAAGAATTTATGGCACATGCAAATAGTTTCATCTGTTAAATAATAAAAATTATTACTGATGTAGAAGTGATACACACAGACATACAATCTAGGAAAGAATCATCAATCATAAGGCATGCTAGACACCATTTAATATGGCAATATATAAACTAGTCAAAAAGTTCTGAACAACACAGCACGCATCACATCAGCATTAAAATTTGTATTACTGAAGTTTAATGGAGGCATCATTCTATTCGTATTGATCTACAATTGTTACACAACGACCAGCTTAACCATAAGCATACATACTTATGGAAGTGGAAAAGGAGAAGGATGGAGGCAAGGAAGGGGAATTTCTTTTCTAAATTTCACTTAAATTAGGCAATTTCTTTTTCTTTTTTTTTTTCTGAAACCTCATTAGTTGCTGACAAGGATACATCCTTTTGTCCGTTTGTATATGTAGATTGTTGGTTTAACAATTGGTGTAGTCTCTCCATTCCGAAAGGTGTTTGTTGGCGATAATGCTCCTCTCCGTGTAGTTGAAGACTCTGCATCCTTGTTGGGGTAAGTACCCTTTGCCTCGTTGATGAGCCATGAAACAAACATACGGACACGGAACACGATACAAATATAATAACACACTAAATTAAAAAAAATTTAAGACACAGACATGATATATATATGAATAATGTTATATCTTCTTACTCAATCATCTTAATAATTATCTTAATACTAAATAAAGAAATATTAAATGAAAAAGTAAATCATCTAATGTTTAGAAACATAAAAAATATTGAATATTTTCTTCATTTAATAATTAAAAAAATTAATAGAAAATTGAGAATTGAATAAATCAGGATAATACATATATATATATATATATATATATAATAGCAAAATAAATTAAAGAAATTGGTTTATGTATATATATAATTACAAATTTTAAAAAAAAGATTCATAATTTATTAATATTATTTTTATAAACTTAAAAATTTATAATATTTTAATATATGTCATATGTGTTATATTTGCTACCTAATAAGCTCTTTCCAAAAAAATATGAAGTATAATTTCTATTGACATTTTTTAAGAAATCTCATAAACTAACTTCTCCTAATAAAACTAATCATGTACAAGTACATGTGCATCCAAAAAAATTAACTAGAGGAAATAGTAGTGCGAGACAAGTTTTAGTGACGATGAAATGGATGACTTAGTACGAGTAGAGATAGAAGAAACAGATAAAAATAGTAGTGTGTGAAAAGATAAAACTTAAAAGTCTAATAATAGCATGTGAAAAGATAAAACTTAAAATACTAGTATAAGAAAATAGTGTCTTGGGACGTCAATAATGTGATTAGGCTTTGGTGGGTTACGAACTTACTAATTAGACGTTAGTCATAAAAACAAATTTTTTTTATAAAAAAAAATTAATAAGTTGTGTTTAAGGTATGTTCTAGACATGTCCAAGCGTATCTAAAACGTGTCTAACTATATCCAAGATGTGTTTAAGCCGAAAAGAAATAATTTTTTAAATTGAATACATTCGGATACGTAAGACACGTGTATCATACAAGTGTCTCTATGTGTCTGATACGAACATATGTTTGACACGCAGACACACCTTAAAAATGGCGTGTTCGTGCTTCATAGTTGATGAGTGTGGCTTAATGTGGGTATCAGGTAACTTAAATAGGTGCTTTATTTGATTGATTAAATAGCATTAGAATGATAATCCTGTGGAAACAAAAATATCTGCTAGCAGGTAACAACCAACTTATCATGTTCAATTTTCATGTAGGTAATAAATAAAATGGGTGAATTTCTAATATTTTTTTACCAGTAAAACACGTTTCATATTACAATCATTTTTCTGGTTTGCAGGGATGCATCCATTCCAGCAATCACTTTGTTAGTTGGAGCAAATCTTCTAAGGGGTAACTATCAACATGATCTTTTAATGTTCATTTTCTTCTGGGGCTTCTTTGGGTCAATAATTTTGAAAATGAACAAGATTATATTGACAGATACTGGTTAACTTTGTTCAGGGTTAAAAGGGTCAGGAATGAAGCTTCCACTTGTTGTAGGGATCATTGTGGTTAGATACATTGCCCTACCAGTCTTAGGTGTGGGCATTATTAAAGGTGCAGTCCATTTTGGCATTATCCACCATGATCCATTATACCAGTTTATTTTACTGCTTCAATACGCCCTTCCGCCAGCAATAAGCATAAGTAAGTTGATTATGATACTTGACTGTGAGAATTGACCTTTTTATATGGTATATTACTTTAGATGATTAATTATGCATAACATAACCAATTTCTCTAATGTTTAGTAACTTCTTGACATGGAACTAAAAGAACATTTAAGGTAAGAGTAATGAAATAAAGTTGACATCCTGAAAGGCTTAAGTTCTTTTAAAGATGGTGTGATATGTAAGAGTCTGCATAAATGCTATATTTACATAGATATAGATAACTCAGTTATTGCAAAATCGTCAAACTAAAGTTCTGTTGCCTTTTTTACCTGTTTTACAACAATAATTAGAGAAAAGCGAGTTTATTTTTAGAAGTTGAAGACAATCAAGCAGCATTTCAATATATTAAAATAGAATAAAATGACTCTTCTAAAGTGAGCTTATCTCTAAAATGAGAAATTAAGAATGTATTCACCTTTAATTTAATAAAATTCATCGAGATCTTAACCCACTAAATCATCTAAGGGTAGATATATCCTTACTTTCTCACTGAGATAAGCTCACTTTAGAGGAGCTTTTTCTAAAATTGTAATATTCTCTTTGGCTTCAGATGGACAACGGAATTTGTTGCCTTCTTTATGGTAAAAGCTTGTCTGTTTTATGGCCTTGGATCTAATTCGATTCTCTCAAAGTGACATATGATTTCTCTGTTTGATATTCTATAAGGATACTATTGGCAATACCTCAATAATTGAATCAGTAATTTGTAAATCCAATGAAAGGATAATTAACAGATTCTCGCTGAAAATGTTCCACACACTTCTCTATCTACCAGGTTACCATGTATATTTATCTGTAGTATGCATTGCACACATTGATGCTGGTACTACCCTGCAGCAGAAAACTACTTTTCTTAAAAAACAAGTCTTTATTTCCTTATACTCTTAATTTTTCACTTTAACTTTCCAGCATAATTTGAATCTTTAATGGTTTGTACATCAGCTGGTACCATATTTATTTTATGACTCTGCCAGGTACAATTACTCAATTATTTGGAGCCGGTGAAACTGAATGCTCAATTGTCATGCTAGCAACTTATGCCTGTGCCTCAGTTTCTCTTACACTCTGGTCCACATTTTTCATGTGGCTTGTCCTATAAATGTATTCATTTTCTTTACCTCATCTTATGTCTTACTGTCAAAGAACTGCATATTACTAACTCCAGAGATTCTTTGTTCTAGTCAATTTAGTATTGGTGGAAGGTAGAATAAATTCCTGCTGCATTTTGTAGCAAAATACTTCAGTGATCTGTAATCTAATAGGTATGTTGAAAAAGTGTACATCCTTATTATCAATGTTCATATAATGGGAAGCAATTTGGTCCTTAAATAGCGTGTATCTAGTGTAGTCGTAAACATTGATAATTGCTTCTATAACTATTTACGTCCTACAAAATTTGAAAGTTAACATATTACTCAAAATATGGTGTAAACAGTAGAAAAAACAGTTCAAGTACAAATTTTGTTTTCATTTTTTTGGCATATGTGATTATTGATCTCATTCATTACGATCTAGCTTTGACTTGAGATATATGCCTACTGAGTCCTCATGTTTTGGTCGTATTTTTATGTACTTAATTGAATAAAGAGCTGATGACATTATTTGCATTACTACCTAAAAAGATAATTTTAGTGAAGAGTTCTAATGATATCTAATGACTTATTATTGCCTTGCCTTTTTTAAACGTTTGGAAATCGGTTAGTTGTCAACTTGTCACATTTTATTGATCCATCAACTGTATTTAACAAGAAATCAGCAAACAGCATGGTAGTTATTGTGTTATGAACTGCCAAGTACCAACTTTTAGAATTAACATTTTCATTTAAGCCCTTTATCCAAGAAGCCCAATTTCACTCTGAAATTTGAAAACAAAATACATTTTCACTGGTTACAAACAGGAAATTCCCATAAAAGTATGCGTAGGCCTAGGCAGTTTGTCTTCTGTACCCTGTAGCCTTATTGTAGAATCACTGCTGGTAGCATCGTGGCCACAAGCTACTCTTAGGCTAAATGCATCATCACCAAACTACACAAGAAAACTTTCTTTCTTTCTTTCCTTCTCTCTTTTTCTCCCCAAAAAATTCTAGTTTTTTTTAATAAAAATATGTTTCATCACATGTTCTGCAATCTGAAATAGAAAATGCCTAATGATGAAAACAAAACATTGCTTTCTTGACTGCATTTTTCTCCATTTCACAACTTAATGTGCTTTCAAATACAAACTTACTCTCTCCCTCCCCTCCCCTTCCCTAGAGGTGCTTGCACCTCCAATATCCAAAAATGTAAAACATATACAACCCGCTCCCTCCCCACAGTTGCATAAGTTCTTCCTTGTTAGAAGGCAATAATTCTGTAAAAAAAAATGCATTGCCAATTTGGACGTTTGACCTTCAACTTTACCAAGAGATACAAAATCCTTCCTCTTTGTTATCATCTCCTCGTTGCTAACTGAAATGTTCTCTTTAAGAACTGATTTGCAGCCCGGTCATTTCTATGGCACAACACCCTCAATATTGTGTTGGGGTCTGCTCTATTCCACTTTCCTGTAGTAGGAGGCATTGGCAACTTCTGACCATTACCCATGACACCTATGCCACTTGCTTCACAGGTCACAATGCTGAAATCTTCCATCAATTGTTCAGTACTTTGGCTCATTAATGCAATGACTCCCTCCACTACTGCAGCCTCTCCATCCACCACATTTTCTGCTATCAACCCTTCCACACAAGTGCTGAAAACTCTCCTCAAGTTCTCAAAGTCCTCTTGGATGATCTCGTAGTCAGACCGGTGAAACACCCGGGAGCTTCCACCAGCAAGCAAAACCATAAGGAATGCATCAAAGGAGGCCTTCATGACTTCCTTCATTGCCAATGGTTGAGCTCTATCTGTCAGAATTGTAGTCATCAGTGTGATATTCTGCTTGAGGATTCTCAATGCAGGTTTAATGTGACCTCTGGCTACACCACCAACGTAGAGGCTGTCATAGAAGACTGAGTTTGAGTCAAGGAATACAAGGCGGTATGCAGCAACTTCTGAGACATGTTGGCAGGCTGCTACAATGGACAAGTTCACTGATTCAAAGTATGAAGAACTGTTACTTTGAGCCCTGCGGTTGTTGGCAAAGCGAAGGCGGTTTGAAGGAACAACACCAGGGTTTAGAGAGATTGATTTGTCAAGAGAGTGGATATGAGTAAGGAGATAGTGCAAGGTGTTGAGACGAACGTAGAGGCGTTGTGTTCCACGGCTAGTTGATGGCCTAGGATTATGACCTTCATGTGTTCCATTTATGTGATGTTGGTCTTCAAAACCAGAACTACATGGGGTAGCTTTCTTCCACAGCTTGATGAATTTTGAGTCCCGGTTGCATCTGGTCAGTGGGGGAAGTAAGGGAATGTAACTCTGTTTTGAACCTGAAAGAGAATAGAGGTTAAAACAAAGTCATACACACTAAGCTAGTCTAACAGTTTTTGTAACTTTTATTCTCTAGAACAAACGGGTTTAGTGTCATATGAATTCACAGTACTTACCACATGCTGCAACAAACATCATGTAGTCCTGGAAGAGGTTTTCCAATCCATCAGCAAGATCTTGAACTAAATCTTCAGTAATTGCTATTGGAACTTGGAAGAATTCTTCCACAGTTGTCACGGCCAATTTCATCAGCTCCGCAGCTGATTGTGCATATGGTTCTGATTTGGATTTTGGATTCCATGTCTGCAATAATAGAAAAAAGAAAAAGAAAATTATAAACCATATTTTATGATCAAAAACAAAAATTTGTGACATCATTTTTTAAACACATAATTTTTGTGTCCTTCCACTATAAAGAAACAAGGATCATAAAGCCAGAACTTACTTCAGTTTCTTTTGCTCTCTGCAGACACTCTTTGCCTTTGTATAATGATTCATCTATCCATTTTCCCAGAAGACTCAATATGACTGAATCAACATCATAGGGAGCCATCTCTCTCACCACTGTTTTGCCACCATCCTCACACTCAGTAGAGTCTTCAACAACTATTTGGACGACTACCTTTTCCAGCTTTCCAGCTCTTTGCAATACCTGGACTGAATCAGTTGTCAGTGAGGTCACTTCACCAATGTACTGCCTCAGCACTTGCCCATAGCAGTTGTGCAGCATCATTGCTGCAACTGCACCTGCTGTTGAGTGCCATTTCTTTAGTATTGGACTAAAATGTTGCCTTTCCTTCATCACCAAATCTTCAGTGTCTTGAGCTAACTGAAGCAGAACTTCACTTAATTCTTTCTTTCTTTCAAATTCAGTGGACTTGGCATTCACTTCCTCTACTAACTACACTCATAAAAGAAATACATTATGATTACAAGAATTGACTAGTTTAGAATACTAAGCAAAAAATAGATTATGTACAAACCTTTTCAAATGCATTTTTCATGGAAGAACGAATATAATTATCAACCCGGTCACCAGAAGAATCCATTATGGTTATGCCTCCTTTCTCTCCCCCTTCCCCATCTGTGATTGTAAGATCTTCACCTAAAATCTTGGAGGCTGACAACACCACAGGAAGAAGGTTTTCGATTTGGCCAGCATTCCCTCTCTGGAAATAGTCATGGTAATTAAGCAATCTCTTCTCAGCCCACCCTTGCATTGAACTCAGCACTGATGACAATATCTTAACATACAAAGAGTCCTTCTCTTTCTTAGCATCATTTGCCACCTCATTCAACATGGCATGTGAGGCACAAAGAAGATCAGGTTCTATCTGCCCAGTTGCTATGTACTGATGAAACAGCACCCAAGTGAAGCACACATTGTGAATTGGCAAGGTGATCCCCAATGTAGACCATGTCTTCTTCATTAGCTCAAGCAACTCATCAACCTCATCAAGGACTAATGTGTCATCCCTGATGTCAAAAATGGATTGAAGAAGAGAAGTATAGAGGTGAATGTTGAAAGGGAATCCATCAGCCCAGTGGCAAACATCAGTGGGGGTCCCATTGGCGCTTCTCCATGACAAGGAAACAACAGAGTTGCAAAGGGTTCTCATGGTGTCTGAGTTTTTGCCAGTGTCTATAGGTTTGGACTCACCACTAGTTATGATGTCCCTGAGTCGCATGGCAAATGTGTTGGTTTTTTCTAAAGGGATTGATGGGTTCAGGAGGAGCCCTGCTTCAAGGATTTTGAGCTGCCTCTTTTGCCACATATGGTACTCATGAGAATCACTGAATTCTGCAGGCTTCAGGTGGCGTAGGAGTTCCAAGGGGAGGATGATAGTTTCTGCTCTCCTGCCCATCTGCAATGCAAGCAGTTTGAAATATTTAGACCAAAATGCATGTGATTTTTATGAGTAGTATTGCAATAGTTAGCACATTCTATGCTTCAAAAAGCTCAAATATGTCAACAAACTCAATTGTTTGCTTATTAACTTTCATTTTCTTCCTTTCACATCAAATTAATAATCTTTTGCTGCAGACTTTGGGTTTAAATGAATACTTTCAGGCAGATCATCAATTCATCATAATAACAGAACCCAAAATGCACAAAACAGAATCAAGAAAATCAATATAGAATTGCACCAAAGAAAAAAAAATCAATATAGAAATGTGGAGATCTTTTTTCCTTTTTTCTTTTTTTCATTTGGCAAGACTATCAAACATGTAGAGAGAAAGTCCTTTCAATTAACTGAAAAGGTAATGCTATTTGCATGCTATTTTCTGCACACAATTCTTACATGGTTATACATTAATTGAGGATTGTGCTGCTAAAAGATTATTCCTGCAACATCAAAACTCAAAAAAAAAATCCAATCATATCCAAAAAAACAAAACCCTAAAAGAAACCAAAAACAACAATGAGGAATTAAACCTCATCGTTATGAGAGAACTCACTCAATTGAGGTAAGAACAAATTTGCATAAAACACATAAGTTAATAGTTTCAAGTCACTTTAGCTAAAAGTATAAAAACAAATAAAGATCAAAGACACCACTTTAAAGCAAAATTTAACACAACAAAGACATTTTTAGAGGAAAAATAAATAAATTGAGTAAAAAGAAATATAAACACCACTTTAATGTAAAATTATATAACACAACCAAATTTAAAAGACGTACTTGGCCAACAAGGGTCCTCATGAGGGTCTTCCTTAACTTATTATCATTATGCTCAGTCACCCTCATCTGCTGTCTCATGATTTCCGCCGCAGTCATGGGCCGCCGCGGCCTAAACTGCGGCACGGTGTGGGACAGAGGGCTGCCAGCTCCGGCCACAGGAGACGACGGCGTGGAAGAGACCCCGCTGCTCCCAACGCCGGACACCATCCTCCTTGACGGTGACCTCTTCAACATCTTCAACCCCAGCGCCTTCTTCACCCTGCTCGTTGGCTTCGTCACCACCTGGTTCGATTTCCCGCCATCGCCGCCACCGCCGCCGTTGTTCTCGTGGTTAGAGTAGAACGTCAATGCATGGCGGCCCCCAAACCCGGGGGACGACCTGCACGACGTGAAGAAGATCTCGTAGGCCGTTTCCCTGACCTCGTCATCGTCGAGGCCGCCGAGCTTGTCGAACGGCCATGCAAGGTCGTCGGCGGCGACGAGGTCAATGCGGCGCTGGCCGTGGTGGTGGTGGTGGTTGTAGTCGAGACGGGAGGATGTGGCTGAAGGATAGGATTCTCGGCGGCCGTGCTGACCCATGCGGTGGTGGAGAGCGGCGATGGGTCAGATGCCGGAGGTGGAGGGTGGCGGGGGATGACGTCAGAATATGTCTGGGGAGAGAGAGTGAGGGAAGAAGAAGTGCATTTTGTTGGTCTTAAAAGGAAGGGTTAGAAGAAAAGAGAGAGATGCATGGTAATGTTGAATGTTGAGTTGTTGTTCGTTTTTTGTTAGTAAGGTGATGACAGCAGTTTCATGCATGGTTAGAGAGAGAGAGACAGAGATGAGTGATGATGGATTTGCCAACGTTGTCTTGAGCGAAGAAAACGAGGAGAAAGAGATGGTGTGGTGTTACTTTGCCAAAATAGAAACGCTCTTCGCATTTTTTTTTTATTGCTTTTTTCTCGGAAGCATTTTTGTTTTGTTTTTCTTTGTGCTTGTTTGGTTCGTTTTGGATAAAGAGAAGCAAGTGGCATTTTCGTCGATGGCCTCTTGTTGTCACCTTCTGGTTTTTTTTTTTTTAATTTGAGTTCTATTATTTAAATACTCTGACAAATGACACCTAACTTTATATATAATATATGTCAATGTTGTGTTGTTTAAAGAGGCCAAGTTTGTTTGAGATATCACGTGGTATTACTCATTAGACACATCATTGCATTGCGGTTCATATATAGATGCCTAACTGGTATCGTTAATATTGGTTAACATAAGATTTACTGCTGTATCCCTTTTCATTAGATATATAGAATTGATCGTTAATTTATTGTCTAAAAATATAGCAAAAATAGAGAAGTTTATAGGCTGTCAAACCAAGAAATCCCTCTTGTTCTGTATTATTGGGTGTATATCACATTAATTTTGTGGGTCGTTAGTGTTTCTCATTTTACCTAGTAAGTATGAGCACTTTAGAATTTCTTGCCAAAATGACTTTGGTATTGTTTGATTCAAGTAGGTTTGGCAATATGCCTCTTTCACATCAGTTACCAACTTGTCCCATCTCACGAGATTTGGGATTGAATTAGGGTTATTTAATCTTGCGGAGTAAGTTGAAAGTATTTGTTCTATATAATTCATTGTGTGTCAACTCAAATATGTAAATCATCAAAGTCTCTCACTTTAATAACATTTTTTATTTTATAGCTGAATTGATATACATTAAATTACAAAATTATAACTTTTTCTTACACCAAAAGAGCACCTAAAAATTTCTTTGGTTTATGGTCAATTTATCTCATTTTGTCCCATATTATCTCGCACCTTACATAAATCTTTAAACTAATTTTGTCACTTATTGTTTTTGTTTAGAATTATTAAATTGGTTAATTTGGCCCGCCTAACTCACTATCAACTTGTGATTGTAAGGGTGAAAATAAGTCAGATCGCTCGTTAAGGGCTTATGATCTGAGCTGTCTAAGACTTATTTACTAAATAAGTTAGGTCAAAATTTTTTAAAAAATTCGTTTAACTAAAAATATCAAGTCTCAGAATATTTAATAGGCCTTTTAACTTAACAACGATCTGATCTATTTAATTATATATAATATAATATATATTATTATAATAATAATTATTATAAATTATGTTAGAATAAAAATAATACATTAAAATTATGTTATTACTTAATACTCACATTTTACTTTTATAAATATTCACTATTTTTTTACTTTAGTCTTTGTGAAATGTCTTTCGGGAGTTTGACACAATTGTTTGGTTTTCTCCGGCTTCTGATTTATGCTTATGGTAACATTGCTCTAGCCACAGTCAGGCTAGATATAAAGCATACATGTTTTTATGGAGAGATTGATGTGCAATATGTTGGTAGTGTGGAACTTTTGTAGGTGTACTGTTGAGATTAAAGGCCAAATTTATGAACATAGCTGCTTCACATAACCTTCACGATCATTGTAACTAAAATCTAAACCTGCTTTTTCATGGTTAAATTTGTCAATTTTTAATCACTTACAGATATAATTAAAGAAAGACTATGCAAGATGATGCCAAATACACCAGACTTAGACCAGCCCATTCCCTGATAGACAAATTGGTCATCACAAGTAACAAAAGAAGTGTGTTACTCTCAAGTTGATCAATGAAAGTGAAGTATGAGAAATGCTACTAGCACACACTATTTCTCACGCATCTTGATGGTTTAAGTAAGAAGCAACAAAAGAAGTGTGTAAATAGCATTGCTCTCAAAGAATTGAGTACCTCATAATGGGTTGACTGCCTTCAGGAAGGCTTTTCACTGAAGAAATCAAGGCCAACAATTTGCTGATACATAAGCTTTAGCCATGTCATAGCGAATAAACTAATTCCAATTTTTCTTATTAATTGAACAGAAGCAAGCCAAGTTTATATAATGGAGGCCATGCAGTCAATGCTCAATACCTTGATGCAACCTCATTCATGCATTTGGCCCAATAAGCCCACTCAAGAGAACCATTTAAATATTTTAGATGAATTGTTTTTTCCATAAAGCATTAATCTAATTAATAAAATTACTTCAGGGTTTGACACTCACTGGTTTTCCAACAAATTTATCAAATGAATTGATGCAGAGCATCAAAGAATGAAGATTTATTTGGAAACATGGGATGTAAGGCAGACCAAAATTGTTTTCATCTGTATAAGTCAAAATAAAAATAATAATAATAACTTTGTGGACAACGTGTACAGCATCTATGATCTCTCTGAAAGCAGATGGCAACTTTCTTGAACTATTATCAGAAGCTAGTGTGGCAAAAAATGGACCTTGAAATAAAAGCACCATTGCAGAGCTGATACAGACATCTTCCATGCGATTCAACACCATTTTGCCGACTTTCTTATCAAGATGGAGCCACCACAGAACGGTGATCAGAAAAGGAAGTAATCCATAATTATATACAAGACACTTAAAAGCAAATATGATGATCTGCAATAGAGTTCGCAATACACAAGCTTCAACATTAAAAATAAATAAATAGAAAACCCACATGCCATTCAACTCTAGCAATATAAAAATTCAGCTTTGTAGTAAAATGTTTCTGAGAGGAAAAGGATATTGCAGTACATGCATCACATATTTCACTTGGGCCTGTTTACCATCATAAGAATAAGAGAAATGACCAGCATTACTGTGAAATGCGAATACAATTTTATTGGGTTCAAGAGAAACCAAGTGTTTGATTACAGCCTTAGCAACAGCAGCAGCGAGATACGATACGAAGATTCAGAGGAGCTGCTTGAGATAATTCTGAAGGAGAAATAGAAGAAGACTGCGAAAGCACTGTTTTCTCTCTTGATATTCACAACTGGAAAGATGTTGTTTACGTGGCAGTCGGCGACCATGGAGATTCAAGCATGGAAGCACTTTATATACCTCCAATAATTTTAGGCCAAAATGCAAATTATCCCCTCTAACTTTAAGTGCATTTTAAAAAACTTTCTTATACTATCAAACTTCCCAACCCGACTACCCAAATTTTCAAAAGTAAGTAAAAGGGTCCCTCTGTTATCTTTTCCATCCAAATCTAACGAAAGAATCCCTCACCACACATTTCAAGCTTAAATAGTGGAATCCCTCAACCAAATTCTCAAACAGTGGAGTGTGTGGCCGTGGTCTTCCATTGAAGGGGAGTCCGAACAGTGGAGGTATCATTGGAGCTCTAAACAGTAATCATTAGCAGAATTGGAGGTAACCTCTGTTTTGTTTGGTTCTTGTATTTATAAGTTTTTGTAGTTATATATGGCATTAAAGGAAGGGGACACTATATATGATTATAGTGTGGGTCCTATTATTGTTGGGGGGTGAAGGTGACATTGAATATGATTTTGTTTTTTCATTGTAGACCACTGGGTGTGTTTTTTATGATCATGTGTTTTGGGTGTGTTTTTTATGGTCATGTGTTTGTTTTGTTTGTTAATGTGGTGAAAAGTATATTTTATTACTTGTAGGTGTGTGAAACGGACGAAGTCATGATAAACGTTGAGTTCTTGATTGGGGGGAATCTAAAAGGTGACAGATATGTTGGAAGGGAACAATTTGAGTACAAAAACCTTGATGTTGACCTTATCTCAGTCCCCCGTTTCACCAAGTACGTGAGGAGCAAGGGTCATGTTGGTGACTTTGAGCTTTGGTATAAGTTTGAAGATCAAGGTTTTCGTGAGTTGAGAAAATTTTCCAGTGATGTTGATGTTAGGCATGTCATTGAAAAGTTTAGCAAAAAAGGAAGTGAATTTGCTTCAACTTTATTCTTATCATGTGATGGAGGATGACATTAACATAATTGCATCACCACATCCAATTCCTGAACCCCAAGTAGAAGAAAATAAGGAGGTGGAAGATGTTGATGATGAAGACGAGGAGGAAGATGAATTGAATCTAAAGGGGTGTGATTTTGATGATAGTGAATTAGAGAACTCAGACATGTTTTGTGAGAATATGATTGCAAAAGGTGTGGTTGCTAAAGTTGACCAATGGTTGCAAATACTAAAGCCCACACAAGTCACAAGTTTTTTCGGAACTAATTCTCCTAGGTCATTCTTTACCACAGTAACACCTGACTTTTAGGAACAACCTGTGTAGGGCTTACCTATTTACTATTAGCAATAAGATATATGATTCTTGCATTAATAGTTTCAACACTTCATTCTTCACCACTTCTTTCATAGTGAGATTAAACCTATGTTGGGAGTCTCTACGAGGGATAGTTCCTTCCTCCAAATTAATTTTATGAGAACAGACCAGAGGACTAATACCTTTTATATTGGCAATGCTCCAACCTAAAGCTGACTTATGTTTACTTAGGGTCCGAATTAATTTCTCACTTTGAGATTCAGACAATTCAGATGAGATAATAATAGGAAAAGTATCATCTGAACCAAGAAAAGTATGCTTTAAACCCTTAGGCAGAGGCTTCAATTCAACTTGGGTGCTTCCACACTTGAATGAATTTGTTTTTCACCTCTCTCGGGCAACTCTTCGAACTTTGGTTGCTATGCCCGAATGCCATAATCTTGAGTTCTATAAAAAATAACACTAATATCAATTACATTAGATGGATTACTAATAGAATTAAACTCAGAATTAACAAGAAAATACTCAAGAGAATCAAAATCATGAACTGTAGAAACTCTCATATCCATGATTGAGTCAATCATGTATGTCTGGTGGCCCTCGTTATCATCTTATGGTTGTTTTGCAATATGGAAGATATTCACCTCAAGTGTCATGTTTCCGAAAGACATATTCATGAGCTCATTCCTGCAATTAATAAGAGCATTAACAGTGGCAAGGAAGGGCCTACCTAAAATCAAAGAAATTTTAGAAGTAGTATCAACAGCATAGCTAGTGTCGAGGATTAGGAAATCAATAGGATAATAAAATTTGTCAATTTGAATTAGAATATCATCTACCATACCCCGAGGTACTCTGACTGAACGGTCAACCAATTGCAATACCACAGTGGTTTGTTTGAGTTCTCCCAATCCCAATTGCAAATAAATAAAATATGACATTAAATTCACGCTAGCTCTTAAATCTAGCAAAGCTTGCCCAAACTCATGATTTCTGATACTGCAAGCAATGGTTGGACAACTAGGATCTTTGTACTTGGGAGGAATTCGGTGCTCAATTAGAACACTAACTTGTTCGGTCAGGAACACTGTCTTCTTCATATGGCGCTTCCTTTTAACTGTACACAAATTCTTGAGAACTTTTGCATAAGTAGGAACTTGTTTAATCACATACAAAAGAGGAAGATTGATTTTTATTTGCCTTAAATTCTCTAGGATTTCATTGTTATGATCCAAAATTCGCTTGCTTGATTTTGAAGCTTGAAGGAATGGTATCTTAACAGGATTCTTTGTCACCTTAGGTTCTTTGGGCAATTCAGCATCACTACTATCCTGATTCTGGTCAACATCCTCTAAGTTGTTTGTTGTTGGGATATGTAATGATGTATCACTTCATGTCACAATGACATTCACATCCTTCAGTTTATCGTGCGCCATGTGTTGACCATGGGGTGCAGACTGAGCTTGAGAAGGGAACTTAACTCGCTCATTCACACTCAAGGAGTTCATCAATTTTGACACTTGACTCTTTATCTCCTTGTTTTCTTCAATAACTTACGTAATTAAAGATTCGAACTTTTGGTTCCTCTTACCTTGTGCCTCAATAAAAGCATGAAAAGTGTCTTCTAAAGGACTCCTGGAAGGTGAAAGTGCATGATACGGTGCAGGATATAACCTAGGGGGTTGTGCAAGTAGTTAGTTTTCATACTTCCAACTAAAATTGGGGTGATTTTGCCACCCCAGATTATATGTTTCAAAGAAAGGTGTAAAAGATTTCTTATACATACTTAAGGCATTACATTGTTCCTTGTACATCCATTTCATCTCAGCAAATGTGGGACAATCTGGGGCAAGGTTATCTACCCTGCCACACACAAAACATAGTCCAAAAGACTCTGCATGATTAACCACATGTGTTAGTTTTAAGTCTTTAGTCTTTAACACATCTAGCTCACTAGTGAGCATATCAACCTTAGCCTTTAGGTTATCTTCTTCCCTAAGATGGTAAATTCCACCACTATTTGGGTTTCCTACAGGTCGTAACCTATTTGTGCTCTCAATAACACTAGGTCCAGTCCAAGTGTGAGCTTTTTCAGCAAGTTCATTAACGTATTCTATGACCTCATCAAGATCTTTCTGTAAGAACTCATCATTGCACATCTTCTCCATAAATTGACGCTTTCTAGGTGTAAGTCTCTCATAAAAATAACTCACTAAGTGTCAATTCTCATACCCATGGTGAGGACACTTACTCAGCAACTCCTTAAATCTCTCTCAATACTAATGCAAAGTCTCATTGTCCTTTTGTGCAAAGGTGGAGAATTGCCTTTTTAAAGCATTGGTCTTATGTTGAGGAAAATGTTTATTAAAGAAGGCCTGAGTCATCTCATTTCATGATCCAATAGATCGTAATCTCAGCTAGTATAGCTAACTCTTAGCTCTATCCTTCAAAGAAAAATGAAAGAACTTAAGTCTCACTACGTCATCAGTTGCATTTTGACTATGAAAAGTAGCAACTACTTTCCCAAACTCCCTAATGTGCAAATATGAATTTTCATTTTCCAAACCATGAAAAGTATGAAGTAACTGTATCATCCTTGTTTTAAAATTTAGCCAAAGAATATTAGTTGAAAACATGATGCATGACGGTGTGGCTGTGCATATAGAGTAGAGGTAATCCTGAAGGGTCCTAGTGGGTTGATCTCTATGTTCATTCATTTCCTCAGAATTAGAAATATCAAATAAATGAATAAAAAAATTAGATTTTGACTCTGACACAGGTCTACAAGCAAACTGACCTAAGGCATCTCTGTACATGTCCATGCAAAGTAAAGAAAAACGCAATACTTAAAAAAAATAAAACTAAACTACAAAAAGAAAAGAAAAGAAAAAAAGATGTAACAAGATAAAAAAGGGAACAAACTTACCACTTTTATGTCCAAAGAATAACGCGATAATTGTAGACAACTTTGTGATATTGATTCCACAAAGAGAGACAAATTAAAAGAATAACAGAAGAAACAAAGAAACTAAAGAAAAATATTAAATAATTAAATGTAAATAAAGATTAATTTAAATACAAAATTAAATAAAGCAAAGTAAAGCATATTTAGTTTCTACTAGATATAAGATGACTAAAGTTTAGAATCTATCAAAATTAATTTTAACATTAATTGTGTCAAATTATTATATCTAAATAATTTAACTCATGAATATTTAAAGAAACGTGTACTCACGAAAAATATATTAATTAAGTATTAAAAATAATAATTACATGTATGATAAAATTTTATTAATTAATAGTAATTATCAAATAATCAAATATATCTTTAATAAAAATCACAATTTATATTCAATAATTACAACTAATATTCAGATAATAAAAATAAATTACAAAATATAATAAAAATATGATTGAATTCATCTTAAAATTTTTTATATAATTTAATAAAAAAAAAATTAATAAACATTAAATCTTAAAATGAGACAAAAATAATTTAATATAACAATACTAAAATAATTAAAATTTTATTATTCTTTAATACAAAAAATTTAATAAAACATAGTAAAATTAAAATTCAATAAAATTATCTCACTTTAATTTTGTATTTTGCACCAAAGCTATCTACAATTTTCCTTCCACGTCTCGTTGGTACGATCACCTCTCTTCTTCTTCTCTCTGTTCGGCACTATTCTTCTTTTTTTTGCTTCTCCAACAACGTGAAAAGAGAAGAGCAGCACGTCTTCTTTTTTATATTACTACGTGGCCTCCACAATTGACTTCCTCATTTTCTCTTTCTTGTTTTCTTTTGGACGCCGCTGTAGCTACCCAATTCCAATTTGTTTCTTTGCTTTTCTTTCTTTTATTGTGCACTGCGTGGCCCTTCCAATCTGTTTCTTTGTATACGGCGCAGCCCCGTTTCTTTTATATTCTGATTTTTTATTATATTTTTTTACATTATTTTTTATATTATTTTTTATTTTATTAATCATATTATTTTATTTTAATTATTTTTTTCATTTAATTATAATTATTAAAAAATATGATAAAAAGTGATGCGAGTTATTTTTCTTCTTTTTTATTCGCAGCCCTTCCAATCTATTTCTTTATGTACGGCGCAGCCCCTGTTTCTTTTTTATTTGCTTTTTGCTTCTGTTGTGCACGGCAGACTTTAACTCTTCACGTCTTCCTTTTATAAGCTATTAGGTTTTTCTCTTTTTTTTTTTTTGGATTTTGAATCATTCTTTAAATTTAATTAGATTTTCACTTATTATTTATAAATTTTAAAATTAAACATAAAAACCTATTTAAAAATATTTTGAAATAAATATAAATTTAATTTAAAAATATACATTAATTTTAATAATTTTTATTTATATTTTAACCCAATAATAAAATATTTAAAAAATACTTTCATACACTCATAACAAATCCTTGATAATTGTCACTTATCTGTCACTAATATACATTAGTAGAAAAAAAAAATTAGTTGCTAAATTTTCATCACTAATCTACAAAATTCTTGTATTGATTCTAAGTAGAGATAGTAAAAATATTCTCATGTCTTTCAGTTATATGAAATGATAGTTAATTTTTAACTTCATACGATTAACTATACTAATGATATAGATCTACGTTTGAGATTTTCATAGGGTAAGAACGAGCCAAGTATGGGGCAAGTTTTAACTATTTTATAGGAGTGAGTTCAAGTTTTCATCCTAAGTCCTGCCGTGTGAATTGGGGGGTGAGTTGTTAATTTAGGGTGTGGGATAGGTCGAGTTGAACAAAACATAAGAGAATCTTACTTTATTAAAAGAGAAAAAAATAATTAACTTTTTCCTCCTTTTTTTTTTTGAAAAAAAAAGATCTTCTCCCATTTTCTTATTTTACATGTACCCGCTTGTAACATTTCCTTCACGGTGAGTGTAATCAACATGTTCACACCATTTCCGTAATTGCTCACTAAAAGATTGATTTGTATATTTAAAATATCTAAAAGTAGCTTTAATACCACTATTAGTATCACCCGTGCATGAGTTTGAATTAGCTGCTTATTCGTTGAGATGTAAAGGCTGACTATTGGTATTAACAAGTGTATGGATTTAAATAACTATTATTGGATGAGATATATAAATGCTGACATGATCAGTAAAGAGAAAATTATGTAATTTGATAATTATGAAACTGGGACTTTATTTGAATGATTTTTTCCTTTCTACTTATATGAGAAATTATAGCATGTAATTCGTGCACATTTAATGTACACTTATATTTATTATTGATTTTTAGTAAATTTACATAAATTTTAAATTATAAATTTAAAATTAATGATAAAAATTTATTCTAAAATATGTATGTATGATATTCTATAAACACGTAATAATTTCTTATTTGTATAGGATTTTTTGCAATCATTTACAGTTACCTTTTATTATATATGATCTTTTTTTTTTTAACTAACGCTTGATTGGTTTAAATAAGTTAATATTTATTTTTTTAAGTAAAATTTTAAATTTAAATTTTATAAATGACAAAAATTATGAAAAAAAATTATATATTTATAATTCAACCTGACTCAACTTTAAATTAATCAAAACTTAATACAATTTTTGAAAAATTTTACACACAAGAAAATCTTGACCTTAAGATATATTATTTTTACCACAATAGTTTTGTATACTTTTCACTGTAGTTATCTGTTTAGACTTTTCTTGATTAATCCCTCTACCAGTCCCGCGTAGAATTTAGATGAGTGGCTGTGATTGGAAACAAACAACGTTTGATTTATGTTGACACCTCTGATGTAATATCTTAATATTAGTATTAATGATTTGATCAAAATCATATATTAATAGTTAAGATTATATATGTGACTTCTATATTAATAAAGAATTTTATTAAGCATTTATTATATATTTGAAAATATGAGTTTGTTACGACCGAATCAACGTACAAAACACTAAGAAGGAATGCTTATACAAAGTTATAAATTATTTTACAATAAATACAAGATAAGTCTTTAAGGTATAATTTCATACAAATTATTATACAAAGTTTTATCCAAAAATCTATACTACACCAAGTCTCCATAATGCAACTCTTCTCTTCAGCTTGCTACGGACTTCGTTACTAAAAATATTATGAAAATAAAACAAAACAAGAGTGATAATTTTAAAAATTCTTAATAAGTCTTTTTAAAATTGTGTCATCATAATATTTTTAATTATTTTAAGAAAAAATCATTTAAAAACTTAAATTTTATATTAAAAAGGTGATAAAAAGTCAAAACAAGTCAATTATCTTTTTGAAATAAAATTTCAATTTTAACTTTATTAAAAATCATATCATCATTCAAATACAAATTTCAGATTCATTATCATATTCCCAATTTCCATACTATGATCCTTTCTAATATCATTATCATATATCACATTAAAAAATATAACTCTCATGAGTCATAACTCTATAACAAAATTATAATCTCATTTCCTCCATATACAAGGAATAATTAATAATATACCCTTCAAATACAAGAGATAATCAGTAACATAACCTCAGGTACATGGATTAACTAGTAGTATATTCATCAAGTACATGAATAATCAATAATATCCTTCAAGTATAAAGGATAATCAATATAATATTTATCTGATACATGAATAGTCAATATATTATCCATCAAGTATATAGACAATCAATATATTACCCATCAAGCACATAGATAGTCAATAATAATTTCTAACATCAAATATCACCTCGAGGTACGAGGTTCAAATTTGTATCTCATTATCATATATCAATAAATCAAGGATGATAAGCTCAAGCTTATATAAACCTAATCTTTCAAATATCAATCATCATTTGAACATCAAATTGAACATAAATAAGTTCACTTGTTATACAATCAATTAACTAAGAGGTTCCATATAAATAATAATTCAAGTATTAGGATTTCTCAATAAACCCTTAGCAACTCAAAGATCAATATCAAACACAACAAGCCATAAACAAGTCACGGCCAAGTCACTCTTTTCATGACTATCTTGATAGTTTTATCAATCAATCACCTTTTTAATTCATTCAACAAGAAAACATAAACACTAAGTACAATTCATTCTTAACATTTTCAATCAAAACTTAGCACCAATACATGACATAATTGCACTCAAATTCTGATCACAACAAGGTAGCATTCTACCGTGACCAATTCAGTCTTTCAAGTCACAATTTCACATACCAAAAACATCAAAATTCTTGTTACAACAGGAAACATTCTGCCAGCACCTTCAATCATCATTCAAACCACAATTTCATGCACTAAAGCATAAAAAATTCTGGTCACACAGGACAGCATTCTGCCAAGACCTTCAATCATCATTCAAGCCACAATTTCATGTATAAAAGTATAAAAAATTCTGGTCAAAATACAGCACTCTGCCGTGACCTTCAACCAAGCAAAATTTGGCCATAAACTCCATTAAAAAAATCACAAAGTTAATACAACATTCAATAAAAGATGAAACACAAAATTGAAAGCAAGGAATTTGACTGAGAGTTACACAACCAGAAACACAATCAATATCGCAAGTTTTTCATTCAACAATTCATAAAACAACAAGAACAAGAACAAGATAAAAGTAAGCATCACTTACCTCTATTTTGCTACTTTGTTGATGCTAGCTTTCTCTTCCTTTCCTTCCCTCCTTACTTTTTTCTTTGTTTCTTTTCTTTCTCTTTTTCCTTGAGTTGCTTCACGTTTTCTTCCTTGGCAGCTGCAACCGTGTGGAAAATTTGAGAGAACCGTGTAAAAAATTTGAGAGTAATTAATGAAAAGAGTGATAAGTCAAAGAAAGGAGAAAGATGAAAGAAGCTTCACATTTTCCTATTTTATTTTGCTGCTGAAGTCCGTGAATTGGAAGCCAAATTGGAGGCAAGAATAGTCCAAATAAGGATAAAGATGAAGAGAATTGGTGAGACAGTGGAAGATCAATGAAAAGATAAAAATAGTTGTGTTAAAATTTTTGTATTTATTACGTATATATTTTGATTTTTGTTAAAATTCAGTTTATATAAATTAAAGTTAAGTTTTTAAATTGTTATAAGTATTATGAAAATTTTTAATATTTAATTTAATCTTTGTATTTATTTATTTTTATAATTTTTTATATATTATTATTTATCAGTTAAGTTTTATTATTCTTCTTTAAATTAAATTAAACATAATAATTAAGTAAATATATTTTCATATATTACTTGATTATTCTAATTATTTTTTTTAGTATTTTTAAAAATATTAAATTAACTCAATTAATTATTTAAAATTTATTACAATTCATATCAATTGTTTATAATTAAAAAATAAATTTTTTATATTTATTTTTATTTTATCAATTGTTTATGTAAAAATTTTAATTATTTTTTATATTCTAATGTTATAAAATTAGGCTCTAATTAATTTAAAAGATTACACAAATTAATAGATAATTTATATCAAAATTATTGACTTTTATAATATTGATTAGGATTATTAAATTAGAGGGAATGGTACATCTGAAACAACGACATATAGTATTTAAGATTCCTAGGATCATCTTCAAACGAGTGGATTCCAAAATAACCACCTTTTAGGGTTTGTAAACTGTCATGATTGAATTTCTGTATGATATTTCAGTGGAATATATAATAGGCATAAGCATATTTGAAGAGCAAAATATATAAAAACCACAGTAAGAGGGCAATGGAGGAGACTCTTCCCCTCAATCTTTGCCATGTCCACAAGCCTTTGGTTATCACCAATAGGTTACACATGCTCCTCCATTCTACTGCTTTATGTTTCTTGATCTATTATAGGCTGTGTTTCTTCTTTCAGGACCCACAAACCAGAGGAACCCCTTTGTTACCTTGGATTCTTGTTTTTGCATCTGAAATCATTCTCTCCTTCATTTGGTTTCTTGGCCAAGCCTATCGTTGGCACCCCGTTTCTAGAACTGTGTTTCCAGAAAGATTACCACAGGATGACAAGCTTCCTCCTATTGATGTGTTCATATGCACTGCAGACCCAACTAAAGAGCCAACTGTGGATGTGATGAATACTGTGTTATCAGCCATGGCACTGGATTACCCACCAGAGAAACTTCATGTGTATGTTTCTGATGATGGGGGTTCACCTTTGACCTTGAATGGTATGAGGGTGGCTTGGAAGTTTGCAAGGTGGTGGCTTCCCTTCTGCAGAAGATACAGAATAAAATGTAGGTGCCCCAAGGCTTACTTTTCTGCTTCAGAGAATGATGATGGTGATTTTGTTGGGAATGTTGAGTTCATAGCAGATAAGAAAATGATCAAGGTTGATTCTATGTGAGATGAAGTTAATTTTCTCTGAGATTTTGGATGGTAGGAGCAATTATATGAAGTCAATTTTCTGCAGGAAAAATATGAGGCTTTCAAAGAAGAGATAGTAAGAGTAAAAGAAGACCAAGGCCACTCTGGAGATATTACTGGCATAACAGTTCAAAATCATCCATCTATCATAGAGGTATAATGTAATCCACAATTTTCTTCTGTGGTCTTGGAACTTAAAATAGCCTGATTTAAAGCTCAATTAGCTTATTTAAAGTTCAGTTAGTTAAAAATAACCTTGGTAGGCTCAATTTGCTCAATTATAGTTCAGTTATCTCAAATTCAAAATTGTATATAGGACTTGATTAGTGCTTGAGCCAAACTCTGCTTGAATTTGACTTTGTAATATCTGTCCTAAATAAAGCACAAACGTGTCAACTTGACTTTGTACTCAACTGGCTTGGATGATTGATTTTGCCCCTATCTAAGTACAAATATATGACAATAATTTTCTGTGAGCTGTTGGTGTTTTCAGTAAATTGCAGTGATATGATAACAAAATCATGTAACTTTGCATTTGACACTTAGTTTATCATATTGAGAAACATTCAGTTACACAACTTATAATATTAAATACTGATGATGGCAGGTGATACAAGAAAATGCCAGCTGTGAAATAGAGCAAGTGAAATTGCCTTTCCTTGTATATGTTTCCCGGGAGAAAAAGCCTTCTCATCCCCACCATTTCAAAGCTGGAGCCCTCAATGCCCTTGTATGATTCTCTCTCTCTCTCTCTCTCTCTCTCTCTCTCTCTCTCTAGGCATTATTGAAGGCATTTTCCAGGGACAAACCATTGAATCGAAGTGAATAATACCTCACATGAGTCTACAAGTATCAACAAAAAACTTGACATTTTCATATGTTCAACCAAAAACTCAGTGACAAACAAATGTAACACAAATAATTGAAGATTTGCATTCAGTGACCATTCTCAAACTGCTTTATGGATTTACAATCAACTTTTTGACTGCTTATAAAAGATATATTCTTGCAGTATCGCGTGTCTGCTGTGATAAGCAATGCTCCATATATTCTAGTGCTGGATTGTGACATGTTCTGCAGTGACCCGGCTTCAGCACGACAAGCATTGTGTTTCCACCTTGATCCCAAGATATCACCTTCGCTTGCTTTTGTTCAATTTCCTCAGAAATTTCACAATATAAGCAAGAATGACATATATGACAGTCAGCACAGATCAGCATATAAAGTAAGGACTTTCAAATTTTGATATACTTGCATGGATATCTATAACTTCAAAATAATGATGGAGTATTTAACAAAGTTTTTGTCCACAACATCAGGTTCTATGGCAAGGTATGGATGGGCTTAAGGGACCAGTATTGTCTGGCACAGGCTTCTATATGAAAAGGGAATCACTATATGGAAATTACAAAATTAAAGGTATATAGCATGATGATTCATTCAGTTGCTTTGCTTGAGATACAGTAATTTGGGGTGAACATACACATACATAGGTACATACTCATGTAGTTCTATGTTTTGAATGTTAGACACTGACCTTGAACTCCGACAATATTTTGGCACATCCAATGAGTTCATCAAATCCTTAAAACAAAATTACACTCCTAATTTATTGACTGGTGATGGTGGGCATGCATTGCATGAAGAAGAGACTCTACTTTTGGCTTCTTGTAACTATGAAATTGGCACTAAATGGGGCAAAGAGGTACGTAGATTTTATGTTCCAAAAATAATGTTGCATTATTCTATATAGCAAACCAAACACAATGCATCTCAACTTCTTATATACAGGTTGGCTTCTTGTATGGTACTGTATGTGAAGACGTTCACACTGGATTCATCTTGCATTGCAACGGTTGGAATTCAGTTTTCTGTGATCCACCTAAGCCACAGTTCCAAGGAAACAGTACCACTAATTTGAATGATTTACTACTTCAAGGCACCAGATGGGGTTCTGGACTGCTTGAAAATGGTTTAAGCAGGTTTTGTCCCCTTATATATGGCCCTTTAAGGATGTCTCTGCTTCAGAGCCTTTGTTTTGCAGAACTTACATATTTCCCTCTTTATTGCTTGCCTCTTTGGTGTTTTGCTATTGTCCCTCAGCTTTGTCTAGTAGATGGATTTCCCCTGTACCCTAAGGTAACAACTATAAGTATGCAGCTCCTATGCCTTTATTTTTCCTTGAATTGACTATATTTGCTTCAAATATTGTAACACAACAATTTATTTTTTATTTTATTTTGGAT
Source organism: Ormosia emarginata (assembly GCA_029884605.1). Taxonomy (NCBI): domain Eukaryota; kingdom Viridiplantae; phylum Streptophyta; class Magnoliopsida; order Fabales; family Fabaceae; genus Ormosia; species Ormosia emarginata. The sequence continues at coordinate 22,245,010 of JAQQTP010000071.1, read as the reverse complement.
GTCAGGTCTCAGACCCATTTTTCTTCATTTTCCTGTTCATCTTTCTATCAGCTCTCACCAAACATTTAGTTGAAGTCCTCTCAACTGGAGGAACATTCAGGAAATGGATAATTGAGCAGAGGATATGGATGATGAAATCAATCACATGCCACCTATATGGATGTTTGGATGCACTACTGAAGAAATTTGGTTTAAGAGAGGCCAGTTTCATGCCAACCAATAAAGTGGAGGATGATGAACAGACTATGCTGTACCAAATGGACAAATATGATTTCAGAACATCAAACATGTTTCTTGTCCCAATGCTTGCACTCATCACCATCAACATATCTTGCTTCTTAGGGGGCATCTACAGAGTGGTATTTGTGGGAGATTGGGACAATATGTTCATACAGCTTTTCCTTCCAGCTTATATCATTGTTGTCAACTATCCTATCATTGAAGGGCTGCTGATAAGGAAAGACAAAGGACGCATTTCTCCATCAGTTGTTGTAACATCTAATATCTTGGCCACAATTATCACTTCTGCACTTTATCCTCTATTGAGAAAGGTATAAAGATCCTTGCTATCTGGCCAAAAACACTCATCCAGCTTTGATTTTAATGTATAAATCTTCTTTATGCTACCCTTCAGTGTAATATTATTATTAGATCTACAATGCATTAGAAAAATTTATACGGTGTTAACTTTTTTTTTTTGGCTTGTTTATACTGTGTTAACTAGATGTTATTGTTACTAATAGTGCTCAATATGTTACAAGCACGGATGTTTGTATTACAAGGAATATATTGACATTAACTTGAGGGACATATATGTGCCTATACTAAAATATTGACTTAATTAATTTGTTCCTAGTAGTTCATTTTTGTTTTTACTTTTTTTTTTTTATTTCTTCATTTTACATCCAATGTTGTTATTGCAGTAATACTTTCTTACTTGACACACCGACATTTAATAATTGAATAATTTAAATGAAACTTCACCGTAATAATAATATTGGATATAATTAATAAATCGAGAGACTAAAATAAGTAAGAACTAAAATGAAAATAGAATAAAAAACAGAGAAAATAAAGCCTTGATTAAACCCTAAAAAATACATATATTAAAAAAAAACCTCTAAACATATAACCAAAGCTAATGAAAAAAAAATATTAATTTTGAATATAATTAAACATGATTGTAATAATGCAGCAGCAAAAACAATGAATTTCCTTCAAGAAAAAAAAATGTAATACAAAATGGCAAGATTATCAACAATTTCATACGAGGATATGTAAATTATGCTATATAAGATTAGTTAGACATGCTAGAGAGACTCCATGAAGAAAAAGGAAACTCACAAGGAGAAAAGGCTGCCTAAAGAGAATGATGGCTAACCCTTGCAAAGTACTAATTCAATGAAAGCAAAGATATTATTAATTTAAAATCTCACTCTCACATAATTTCTCACTATTCTTTAACTTTCTTGGAAGGAAAATCCAAGAACAATTATGTACTAGATATACTATACCCGTGCACACGGGTTTAATTGTTTGTATTCAAATTTTGTAATTTTTGCTAAAGGCATTCACAAAATTTCATCTTTAATTATAAAACATAATTAAATAAATTTAAAAACACTTTGGAGAGAACTTTTACCTGACCACTCTACCTTTCCTCCAAAATTGAGTGAGCAATTACTTGAAAAAATATATATTAAGAAAGTAACATTGTGAGGCTTATAATGTCTTTATAAATGGATAAATGGTTTTTATATTCTTCAACTTTGAACAACTGATTTTTTAAGATCATTATCTTTTTTTAGATGTACGTCATTATGATTGATAATATTTAATAGACTATTGAGTTATATATAAAGATTAAAAAATATTATAATAATAATGTACTAATAAAAAGATTTCATCATATTGATGTAGGATCAATGAATATAAGAACAAAGAACTTTCGGAGTTCTAAAGACACTCATGTCAAGAAATTTGATCTCAAAATATGAATATAATCTATTAAATTCAATGATAAATAATCAATCATCATCTTTTACAATATAATAGGAGGATATTTATAACTTTCTTACAAAAAAAATCAATATTAATTAAAATAGATAATAAATTAATTTTATTTTAATTCAAAATCTTAATATAATTAATTAAAGATAAGATTTGAGATTTGGATAGAATTCTATTAAAGGTGAAATCCTAATTATAACTAAAATTCTAAAATAAATAAAATTTTTAAAAATATGAAAGATAAAAATTCCTAAATAATATAATTATTTATAAAATTTTAAATTTTTAAAATCATAAATAATCATAATTTATTCTACATCACATGAAAAATTGATTGAGCTCATTATTCTAATATGTCTAAGTGACATATTTCTTGCTACCCTAAGTTAAAGATAGCCAGTTCGCCTACAATTAGACGTATATGATGAAAGTGATAACATGCATTATGTATAATAATCTTTGGTAGTTACCATTAGTAAAGTTTAAAACTACTACGAAACACCATTGATGAAAAAATCGCAATTAATATTGACTTTTTTTTACGGTAACAATTAATATTGACTTTAGAAACACTTTTTGTGATATAATTTTCTAATGCAACTCATCTCAAATTGTGACTTTTTGTTTCTCCTAAAAAAGACAACTTAGTGGATAAATATAATTTTAAGCAATCTATCTATTATAGTAAATAAAATAAATATTATTGGAAACACTAGAAAAAAATATCGTTTTAAGTGCATGACTGCACCTCATGTGTAAGGTCATTCAAGTAATATTATTAAGTGAAAATGTTATTGCTTATAGAAATCAATTACCCAACTGTCAAGGTGCTTCAAAGTCTATACGTAATAATGTTTCCAAAAAAAAAAAAATCCTCGCAAAGGCATTTATTATAAGACCATTCACTCAGAAAAAAAATTTATAATACCATACAAATAATATCATTTGGTGAAAATGTTGTTAAAAGGCTATTCAAGTATTATCATTATGTGGAACTGTTATTTTTTATTGAACTCATTATTTCCAAGTCAAAAAAAGAAAAAAATTTGCCAACCACCGAAGTGCTCCAAAGTCCATAGGTCACGCTTCCAAACAAAAATATACAAAGTCATTTACTAAAAGGCCATTTAAATAATACCGTTAAGTAAAAATATTATATTTGTTGTAAAAGTAAGCATAAAAAACTCAAAAAATAGAAAAAAAAAATTAGAGAATAAAATATAAAGAACTCAAGAGATAGAGATAGAAAAGAAAGAATTTTTTTTTTATTCTTGTGTATCATACTCAAATGTCTTATACCCTCTATTTATAGGGCCAACATTACATGGAATTACAAACATCACTATAATGAGATATAAAGAATAATAATGTATATTAACATCCACACAATAAGTGTCTTGTAACATTCTTGTAACTATGTAACTTTAGTGATTCTTGGACATTCATTTTCAATATTTTTCACAACACTCTCCCTTGGATGTCCATTAAGGATATGTCTCATTAAAACCTTACTAAGAAAAAATATAATGGGAAAAAAAATCTTAGTGAAGGAAAAAAAAAGTACAATATCATTTACATGAGAACTAACTCATTAAAAATCTTATAAAAAAAATTATGTAGGACAAAACTTTGATTAAGGGAAAAGGAGTATTATTTTTCTCCCCTTGTTAGAAGCATCACTTAAGATATATGAATTGCAACATTCTGATTTTCTCCTCTAGAAGAATTTTGGATAAATATACTTTGTTCTATTACCTTTGATATATTCTCCTTTCAATTGAGCTTTAATTTGCAAGTATTATTATCTTCAGTTGGAGTTTCTTTTTCATAAGACAATCCATAAGATTATTAAATATGATGAATCATAATTCTTAACTGGAAATATGCACGACTTCCTTCATGAATTATTAGCTATTATCTATGTAGATCATCTTGATATAACAATATCACCACATATAAATAAAGAGCATGTTTACGATATGACTTTATTTGGATAAGATAAATATATTGTATCTCTATAATCAATTAGTTAAACATAGATTCATATAAATAAAATAATCTCATTAATTGTACCTTGAAGATATAGAAAAATATATTTAATTTCACTCCAATGTCTTCTGGTTAGAAATGAACTATACATTGCTAATATATTATGAAATATATTATATCAACTTATCAAGCTATGTATTATTTAGCGATATGCATATGTGCTTTTATAACACTAAGATATGATACTTCAAGACTAATATCTTTGTTATTTTCTTTACATCAAGTGATCAAAGAATCATTAGTGTATTCAATAGTTGTGATTATCAACATAAGCTACTTAAGAACTTGTTCTCTATAACTTATAGACAAAAATTCAATTTGTTAAATGTTCGATCTATAGACTGAGACAAAGTTTTATCATTCAAAGATCATTCATTTCAAATTCTTTCTTTAGATCTTCTACAACATTGGAAAAACTTCAAGTAATTTTAATAATTGACATACATAACACTTATGACAAAGTCAGTTACAAGTTTCTTTAAATAGATACATAAGCAAATCAAGTATTTTAAGAAATTTTGAAATAAATATATAATGCATATCAACAAGTACTAATACTTAATAAGAAAGTCTCAATATGATGAGAAAAGAACATAAATCGTTAGCATATGTAAATTAAGTTCATTAGATGCTTTGATATTTTAAATCCTTCGGAGATTTTTATTTAGATAGTATGTATCAAGAGATCTATAATAACAAGATGTAACAACATATATCCATTAGAAGTACTCAATTTTTTGTGTGCAGACATCATTAATAGATATCAAAATATAGCTGCATCTATTTGTACCCACAGGTTTTGCATCTTCTGGAGTTTAGACTTCAAGTTCATTAAAGCCTCTTTTAGAGCTTGAACTACATATTCAATAAGCTCATGTTGTACAAGTGAGTTCAATTTTGCTTAAAAGACATTCTTCTATTTTGGTCAATCATTTATACGTTGATATTCTTCGACGATTATAATTTCATGATCCTCAATATTATTCATAATATTGTGTGCTATGCAAATATGTTGTCAACAATTATTTCTTTTCAATTTCATCATTTTGCCTGTAGAGACATAATTTTTTGAGATATAGTTATTTTCATCATTTTCAAGTATTTAAACTTTTTCTAGAGTTTGAACTACTTCTGGAGTTCATACTACTTCAAGAGTCCTACTTATGTCTCTAATTTCTTTTTCAAGAGTATCTTTAGGATTATTTGTCTTCTTAGCAATATTATTCGTTCCTTATCTTTTCTGGGTTTTGTCTTTAGAATCGATTAGCCTACCATGCTTCTTACATGTTTTTGATTAATTTGATATCAATTCTAAATGGAACATTTATAGTTGGTATAAGATTTATTTATCCTTTTATAATAAAAAATGCACCTGACAATTCATTAATTTGCTCTTATTCGTAAATGTATTATCATTTGAACTTTCAGTTCAAATTGGCTTATTCAAGGATCTAAATGATATAATGATGATACATTTCAAGTAATTTCTTTTTCTAGCTACTTATTCTTTTCCCATAATGTTAGAAACATCATTTCATATCCAACATATATTCTCAACTTTCTTTTAAAGCTCATTTCAGTGCAATGTGGCAAAGTAAGAGTGACTACATCGCACAGAGAAAAATTCATATATGAGAAATAATTGACTTTAAGCCAAAATCCAATTGTATAGGGGATACCTTATAACTATTTGTTAGTCTTATACTAACAAGTGCTGCAACATGTAAAAGGCATGTCCCAAACAAATACTTGAGCTTTTGTTCTCACAATATATTATTTAACTATCAATTAAAGGCATTTGAACATAAGCAACCAAAAGTTCAATATTTCACTAATGGTCATATAATAATCACTAAAATATTGAGAAGTAAACTCATCGATATTATCAAGACAAATTATTTTTATCTAGAACTTTTTACTCTTAATCAAATAACTAACATAATATCACAAACGAAACCAAATTACGTGTTGATAATAAGTACACATGTGACCAACTGGCTTCTGACCATAAAATATCTAATTAGTACACATGATTTATGATATAATCTACTAATATCATTTTAAATTTGTTTTAGAAATTCAATAAATTTAACTCTATTTGTAGCTAACGATAGTCTTATAATCAATTTGCATTAAGAACATCATGCACGTAAAAACTTGTTACATTGAATAATCTTTTGGTCCTTCAATGTTACCCTTATGAATATCAATATTGACCCAGAATAGCTTTATCGATCATATATGCCAAATAACAAAATTATTTAGACTAGTAAACTTCTGGTTTACATCAATATCGTAAATTTCTTATTTACAAGAGCATCTTCTAGTTTAGGGTTTAGGGTTTATTGTTTAAGGTTTAAGGTCTAGTTTAATATAATATATGTTTTAATTGTACTAATCATATTTATTTGACTTGATTATAAATAAAGCATAATGTATAAAATTGTGTTCATTGAGGTAACAAAATATAGTAGCTACTTGGAAACTTGAATTACTTTTGTACTACAAAATGTCAAAATTTACCATTGATCTATATATATATATATATAATATATATATACACACATTTTTTCTTAAATCAATAAAAATTCTAAAAAATCATATCATACATATTTTATTTAAAATATTACAACCTAACAAAATAAGAGAAAATGTATACGTGATAATTTTTAATCACATTAAAAATATACATATGAAATGGGAAATATGAATTCCAAGAAAATAATTCAATCACTCAAATCATCAATCAAGCGATTAAACTTTCCTCCATAATATTTAGCAAAAATGTACATATCCAAATGCATATTATTTGTAAGACCATGGTCAAATGAATGATTCTCAAAAGCAAAATCTTGACAAACAACAACTATGACCAATGTTATTTCATACATGCTACAACATTAAGGAAATTTTACTTTATTAAATATTCTCATCTTTATCTCCTTACTTCATTTAATATGTATTCTTGGAAGAGTTAGAACCACCAAGGTAATGATTTTTTTTCTAATTTCTGTCACATCAATGACCCTAACCATGACCACTGTCATTATCCAAAATTATAATACGGAACATTCACTTCAAGGAATAAAGTTCAACTCATTCGGTGGCCTTTGTGGTTTTTCATTAATAACTCATTTTTGTGTTCAATCATAAGAATGCATAAACTTGATTCAAACTATCTCTGGAAACAATTCTCATTTTTGCTACTACAAGAGCATATTTGAGAAACATAAAAAGATTGATGATATTCTCTTTCACATTTCTTTGTTTCAAATTATACTAAGTTTAGATTGATCTTTTTAGATTCAATCACTATATAAAGGTGTAGTTTTTCAAGAACTAAATTATAAATTTTCATATAAAATATTACTATGAAAAATCATTAGTTTTGTGCAACCATTCAGGGATGCTTGAATAGTAATCTCTTCTATAATTTATCAAGAGTAAAAATTTAATATAAAACAAAATATGTTAATTGTGTTAGTCAAACAAAATTCATAATAAGAAAAATCTATAGATGAAATATGAAAATATTTCATACTAAGACTAATATGAAAGAAACTATAAAAAGAACAAAACAATAAATTAGATTAATCCAAAGACAATAGAAGATGACAAACTCTTTAGTAGAACCTTTAAGATGTTCAAGTCATCACTCATATGGTAGAGTCTCGTGCTGATAACGTATTGTAAAAGTAAGCATAAAAAGAATTTAAAAAATAGAGAAGAAACTAGAGAACAAAACCTAATTAAAGAGCTCAAGAAATAGAGAGGAAACTAGAGAGGAAAGAAGAATTTTTCTTTATTGTTGTGTATCATACTCAAATGTCTTCCACCCTCTATTTATAGGGTCAACATTACATAGAATTACAAGCATCACTATAATAAGATATAAAGAATAATAATGTATATTAACATTCACATAATGAGTGTCTTGTAATATTCTTGTAACTATGTAATTTTAGTAACTTTAGACATTCATCTTTAATATAATTCATAATAATATTGCCCTTAGAACCCAACCGCTCAAGGTGCTTGAACGTCTATACTAACATTTACAGTTTACCAAAGTTAACGATTGTGTCTTATGAAGTACAGTGGTTCTTTCAAAACTAATTACACACGGAACCTAACCACCTGAGAGGTTTGATGTGTGTTTGTATTAGAGTTTGTAAACTTAAATTTGAGTTAATTTGATTTTGCAAACTTAAATTTGATTAAAAGTAAGTTTGAAGTAACGTGATTTATGTTTAAGAACTTTTATCTCAAAAGTAAGTTTGACAAAATAAATGTTATTTGGATGAAAGATTGAAATCACTTTTGAAGTAAGATTGAAAGGGAAAATATCTCTAACAAAATTTTGTCCAACAAAAAAGCAAGAATTTGGAGTTTTCACTCAAACTGAGATTTATGACAATTTTTCATTGAAGCTAATTGAATTTTGTTAACGAGAAATTTTGACAAACAAAACCAAATGTACATTAGTCTTCCTAAAAAGTACATTTGGGGTTTCAAACGTGAAACCAAACGTACTGTTAAAAGTTTATACTAACATTTGCAAAATTTAATCACCTCATAATTTGACAATTTTGTAATATATCATTTAGGAAATGAATATTATTTTGTGGTTTTGAGAATTATTATGATTATATATTTATATATTTAAAATTAAAGCTTTTAAAAGCATTTGTTAGAAAATTTAAAATAAGATTAAATAAAAATTATTATTATTTATATATTTTTTATTAATATATTAAATATTTCATTTTTCATTTAATACTTTTTCTTTTTTTATTTCTTAACAAGTGGTTCTAAAATACTCATTAGACAAATCTTTAAAATTATTATTAAGGTTAATTCTGTACAATAGCATTTAATAGGATTATTATTCTTCAAAATAATTTTACATATCTGTCCCATGAAATATGTTGGTTCTTTAAAATTAATTACGTATAATCAACTGTAGAAAAAACCAACCGCTCAAGAGGCTTTTTTGTGGGTTTGGTTTAAGATTTCAACTCATTTTTTATTTCCAAAAACCCTTTGATTTCGCGAAGTCAGAATCAATTGAGTTTTTTAAAAAAAATGTTACAAATTAATTTATTATTTATGATTGTGATATTTTTATGGGTATGATACTAAATTTATTTTATTTTTTTAATCTCTATAAATTATATTTTTTCTATTTTTAAATTTTTATGATTTTATTATTTTTTATACATTTTGTTTTGTTTTTAAGATCAACTCACTTACTTTTTTTTTTTTTTTCTTTACAATATTCAAATTTTCCAAAGCGGGTTAACCCGCCCGCCCGCATACGGGTTGAATGCTTTATTTAAAAAACCGCTCAAGAGGCTTAAAAGTTTTTTTTTTGTTTGTAAACCCTTTGATTTCGAAAAGTCACATTGTATTTCAATTAATTCAGAGTCGAGTCAGATTAAACTATAAAAGTATAAATCTCTTTTAGTGTTTATTTTTTTCATTTACAATATTCAAATTTAAAACTTTACTTAAAAAAATAAATGTCAAATCACTTAAATCAACCAAACATTCGTGAAGAGGTTACTAGCGTTAGCAAAATTTAATGACCTCTTGAGTTTACAATTTTGTAACATATCTTTTAATAAGTGAATACTATTTTATGAATTTAAAAATTATATTATATATTTAAAATTATTATTAACATTTTTTTTAAATCATGAGATATACCCACATATTTAACTTATTTGAATCGTCCATTTGATTTGAGTAGACAATTTTGTAAGATATCTTTTAAGAAATGAAGTGGTGAGTATTATTTGTGCTTTTAAAATTATATTATATATTTAAAATTATTATTAAATTAATTATGTACAATAGCATTTAATAATATTATTATTTTTAAGACAATTTTACATATAGATATAGATTGTTACATGTCTAACACATTAAACATTCAGTTTATTTTTTTTTCATATATTATTAGTATGAAAATTGTCTCTACTAATTAAATTTTCTAGATTAGTCATTGAACTACACAGCTTTTATAAGTTTAGTCTATGATTATATTGTGCTTTGTGCTTTTGTTATATATATATATATATATATATATATATATATATATATATATATATATATATATAAACAAAAATATATGATTATGTATTTATTTATTTGTTCAATTTTTTATTTTTATGGATAAATTAAATATTTTAAATTATTATTAACTTGCACAATTAACTTTAAGATAACGAGTGTATAAATCAACTTTCGAACTTAACACGAGAATTTAAACAAGAAAAATAAGAAAAAAAATTTAATAAAGCTAATGAATTAATGCCAAATATAATCTAATTAATGAATATCAAGAAATTTATGTATTCTTATAAGTGTTTGTTGAACCTCGACCCTATCCTAGCTCTGGGATGGAACAACCATACATGACGAGTAAACTATTAAAGTGGTCTTTTAAAGATTTGTGTATCATGACATTAGTCATCAACGAATTTTTTCACCAAATTAATCTTTCAAATATGTAAAATGTCAACAAATTCATCATTTGCAGACTTATATGGTAGGTAACATAAGGACGAATTTGATAACGTTTTATATATTTGAAAAACTAATTTGGTAAAAGAAATTAGAAAACTAATGTGATGACACGTTAATTTTTAAAGGATTAATTTGACACTTTATTCCATACATTACCCTAATAATAAGGAAATTGTAGTGATTTGGAAAGATTTAATTTGGGATAAAATCAACATTAGAAAAGAAAAATATAATATAATGAAGTCATTAAATTAATGCTCTATTACTAGTGACAATTATATTATAAATTTAAATAGCCAAGGAATTAATCTCTCATTAATAGTGAATTTGAGAATATTTAATTTTGATAAAACTAATCAATCATTTAATCTCTGGTTCAATTGAAATTGGAACATTCCAATTAATAAATTCAATGTGTTCACACATGATAAATTCAGGCCTCAACACTAGAGATACAGGAAAGAGCGCTGGGCAAATAAAATGAGGGGTTTTGGAGGAAATCTGCCATTGAAACTCAAGGAAATTCTTCGATGAAGCTGAAGAACTTCAAGGAATTGGCAATTAGCTAGTGCATCTCAGCTTAGGTACATTACTCATCATTTCGTGTTTTTGTCAATTTCTTGTTCTTTTATTTATAAATTGTACTTTATTTATCCATGTAAAGGAGCGGTCTATAGCTGACTTCTATCTTTTTTTTAAAAAAAAAAACTGACTTAATGTTGTTGCATCTCTAATGTGATGTTTGCTTTTATGCATTATTTATATGTTTTTGTTATATATGACCTTTTCTCTAAAATTATTATTATTTTCTTATGTTTGAAGACTAAATACTTGATAAAACGATTGATGGTAGATAGTGCTTTAATATTCGAAAATTATTATTTCAATAACTTGTCTCTTCTATATACCTTTTATTTAAATGACATTTTAAGGGTCTATGAAGTTGTAATTCTGACAGAGACATGACAGAGAAGAGAAGGAAGAAGAAAATTGTAAAGATATTTTTTTAATGACTTTGTAATGTGCTTTTTGATTGTAATCTTATGAGATATTTTTGACTATTGATTATGAAGGCACGGTTTTGATTTTGGTTTAATGGGAGTTAAAAAACTCTTATTTTATTTTTTTAATTAAATAAATAATGATAAATTATAAAATAAAAATTTATTTAATAAAAAATTAATAGAATAATTTTTAATTTAAATAAACAAATAATTTTTAATATTTAGTAAGAAAAAATAATTTTTTTTTTTTTACCTTTGTTTATTTATTTTTGTATTTAAACAAATAAATAGATATTAAAATTTCCATATATGTGTTTTTTTACAATGAGCATGGGAAGAATGCCCAATCCCCATTCAAGTCCCATTTATTCTGCTGTGCTAATCCTCATTTCGGCACTAATTATTAGAATTATCATTATATAATTACTTTAATATTAAATTAATAATAATTAATTATTGAACAAAAATTAAAAAAATTATTAAAAATTATTAAAAATTTTAAATTATTCTTTATTCTAATATTTAAAATATTATTATCATTTTATTTTTATTTTTTTATTAATATTAAGAACAAAAAAATTTGACTCTAAATTAGCAAATTTTTAAACAAAATCCTTTGTCAAATAGATAAAAATTATTTAATTTTTTTTGGGAAGAGTGCCCAAAAAGGCATTTGTTATTTTTTAGTTTTATTTAATTGAGTTAATGAATATATTGAAAATTTAATTAAATGAAATTAGAGGATAAATGAAGTTAGAGTCAAAAAAATTAAAAGTCAAATTTTTGTTCTTGAATAATGTTTATCTAAAATGAATTTATTTGTAAAATAAATAAGTAACAATAGATCTATTTTTGAATTATTAATAGACTAAGATCATAATGTATAAATTAAAGAAAAATATATTTTTATTTATTCAATTCACAAATAAATTAGTGTAAACAATGTGTTTTTATCACTTATTCATGGAGATGTGATCTTGAGACATTTTTTATTAAATATGATATATTATGTTATCTCTTATATAATTAAATTATTTTTAGATATATATATAATATATTTTAAAAATTAATATAATTTTATAATAACATATAAAAATTATACACATATTAAATAATAATTTTAAGTATAGTGTGAATAATTAAGAATTACTCATTGATCTTATCATTAACGCTGGGCAGATTTCTGAATGATATTAGTCATTAGTCAACTTGAAGTACAATTCTGGCAGTGAAAGAATTGGAAACCAAGTTGCACATACAATTCCTCATTTTCTCAAAGACTGTACAGTTGCTGACTTTTCTGATATTGGCTTGAGGATTTTGTAAGTTTCCCCAATTCCTTTTTGCTGATATTATTTTATGATGATACACACATCTGAATAAAAAAATAAAAAATAATATTCATGTACAAGAAAAGAAACTAAAAGCCACAGGCCACACCTCAATATAAAACCATAGCCGTGAAATTGTATAAATAATTAAATATGATTATGGTTATTAAAACTAAAATCCCAATTTTGAGCTTTATATTCTCCAGTTAAATTTTTAATAACACAAATGCTATTCTTATACCATTTCAAAATATATATATATATATATATATATATATATATATATATAAAACTATATATATATATATATTATATATATTTTTAATAGCACAAATGCTATTCTTATACCATTTCAAAAAAATATATATATATTCTTATACCTAATTTTTACACTAAAGCCTTTACAATTTCCTATTTCGGAAAAGAAAAACAGAAATTAGATATTAAGAAGTGTATTTCTCTCTTTTCTTTTCTCAAAGAGTAAGGTGTTCGATTTGGTGTAGAAATTAAGTGTAGAAATAACAAAATTCCTGTAATAAACTTTAGACAAAATGGGAGTGAATATGGTAATGTTCCAATTACAACATTAACATGCAAGTTATTACCTTGATCTTTTTATTTATTTCTTGGAATGAAAATTGGTTCAACACAAGAAGCAAAACCAGAGTCCCAACATCAAGAAATTGACAGGCATGACTTGCACTATGGATTCGGAAACCTTTTTGAAGGAATGCAGAGCCGTAGAATATGCAAGCAAATAGTGTGTTGTTGTCTCTTCATTCAGCTACTATCTCAGTATTTATACAGCTTTACATAGATAAGGATTAACTAGGTCTTAAAACCATGTAGTTACATCTTTAGAGAAAAACTCGCGTAAAGGACAAATTAGTTACAATAGCTTTTATCTATGTGGGATATTATTATTGGGTTGTTAGATTTAAACTAGGATATAATAATGCTACTATACACTGAACAAGTCTCCTAGTACATTTATTTTTTTTTTGGGTGCTGAGTCTCCTGGCTAGTACTTTTAACTCTCTTAGTTAGCTCTTTCCCAGATACCTAACGTGAATTGATATTCGACTGCTACGTTTGAGAATTTTGCTGACAAATTAGAATACTGAAAATTTTGCTACGTTTGAAAATTTTGTTACGTTTCACTAGAATTATACTTGTGGGCCTACTTACCATGCTGTCCACACACTAAAACCCTGTAAACTAAATGCACATATGTAGACAAGATGGTGATAAATGAATGAATAATACTCAATTCAGTAATGCAATTCACACAAAACACTTCAAGAAAGCCATTCATATGCAATTGTACCATGCATTTGAAACGTGTGAACAAGATAACATTGGATACTTGTTAGTAGACCTTATTTTGTCTACCTTTTTTTAGTAGTTTTATCTGAGTTGCAGAAGGAGATAAGGGATGAATGATGATGGAAGATGCTCACCTCTCTATGACAATTGAATAGTTATTTTATTTCTCTAGCCCTGTCCTCCGGTGAGGTGAGTGTCCAACTCATCTGCATTATTTATTTATTTTACCTCCTTTAGGTTTGATACAATTTAAGAAGCTTTAATAGCTTTTAGTTTTCAAGGGTAATGCCAATTGTCAACTGAAGAATTCTGCCGTTTAAGCTCAGCAGTAAGTAGTATTAAAGTATAGATACTACTTTCAACTTGCCAAAATCCCCTCTTTTCTTCACTCACTACTATATATGTGGACCATTGAGTTCCACGTATACATTTTGAGTACCCTCAACTTTAAAGCCTAAAGGGCTTTTGGTTCTGTTTACGTATACAGATTGCTGCACAAGAAGGGAAAAAAAGTGTAATCTTTTTTTGTTTCTATTATTACATAGCAAATTGATAAGGTGAAGATGAGAGTGGCAGTGGTTGGTGCTGGGATTAGTGGGTTGGTTTCTGCTTATGTTTTGGCCAAAGCTGGAGTGAATGTGGTGCTGTATGAGAAGGAGGACTACTTGGGAGGACATTCCAAGACTGTGAATGTAGATGGGGTTGATTTGGACCTTGGTTTCATGGTGTTCAACCGGGTAAGCAGACAATTAATTGCTTTTTTTCTTTGTTGCTTTATTCTTGTCTCTTTTGTTCCTCTGCTTCAATGTTTAAAAACATTCATGAGGATTTTGCTAGTTATAAACTTGTTTACGTGAAGATAGAACTACAAATTAATCTTAGCTTCAAAATCTGGGTCACATTATCCAAAACAGTAAAGGGGAAGCTTTTTGGGTGTTTTCAATTTCCATTTAAGCCGTGAATCTTTTCTCTCTAGCTTTTGTTTCAAAGAAAGTAAAATTATCTATTTTTTGTGTAAGATATTGTCTATGACAGAAATTTTCTTTCAAATTAAAATTTTATAAATGAATCTAGAAGGAGAATTAGTAAAATGAGAATTATAATAATTATTTGATAGATGTATCTAGAAGGATAATTAGTAAAATGAGAATTATATTCACAATTATAAAGATGAATTAATTTCTTCTCTTATCGAGTACACAGATGAATATGATGAGTTGTTATTGTTCTTTGTTTTTTTCTTATAATTTTATTCATTTATAGGAAATAAAACACAAAGGTACAATGCAATTGATAACAAATTCACAATGCACCATAGATAACATAGCTGTTTGACTTCTCAAAACGAAGAATTTTCTTTGATTCGGATTTCATTAGTAGTGACATTTGCAGAATAAAAATTAGTTAGCTTTTGTACTTTGCAGTGTAGGGTGATGTACAGCCACACATTGATTCCATAAAACTTAAAAGGAGTTTTAGTTGATATTCCATGCACCAAAAGTTGTCTGTGGGCCCCACCTGTGGTCCTGGTGTTGCAGTCCCCCATCAGGCTTTGACCCTTATTTGGGCCCCCTGTGAAGATGGTGGACTGGACTTAACTCCAGAATGTTTGTTCATTGAAACATCAAATATGCTATTTTTACAAAAAAGTAAAAAAGGTGCTGTTAAATTGCACCTAAAATATGTTTAAAAAAATATTAATATGACAAAGATGGAAAGGAAATTTCAGAGGTGCAGAAAAGGGAGTTAGATTTTTCAGTATGGAAATGGTGTATAAAATCTAGCATTCCTCATGATGAAATATTTTGGTCAGGATGGTGCTACTCACAATTTTTAGAGGCACAACTATAGATTTGTCTACATTTAAACTTAATTAGGAAGTAAATAAACTGCTTAAACATTAATCATAAATGCAGTCGTGTGTAGTGTGTACAATTGTGGGCAGTTGGAAGTATATAGCGTTGTTCATTCTAAGTATATAAGTAACAATGATCCAAATGAGAGACCTGCTAGTTTGGATTTCAAGTAAGGAAAGGCATAAATGATGGATATCCCAGACAAAAAAGAAACAGACACACATAAAGCATGAGTATCATATATGTAGAATATCATTATGTTTTGAATAATGATAATTGTTAGTTGTATCATGAACTAATCGGTTAGTCTTTAACTTTCCTTATACAAATTCTAGGATAGTCTACAATGTACCAGCAACCAGATTATAGAGGTGTCTTGTACAGTTGCGAAAATACTAACTGATCAAATGCCTTTATATATATATATATATATATATATATATATTTGATAAACTAAAGACATGGATATTTTAATGTAAAATCAATAAAGCATGAGTATTCAATGTTGTTTAATAGCCAATAAATAAAAGCATTAATTATTCCATATAGGCTTATCAATCTATCTACTGCATCATGGATTATAAACCATGAAAAATAAGTCCTTAGAGTTTCACAATTTATACATAATATGATATGATGCACAGTTATAATATACAAAAAATTGTAATATTATATCATAAAAAAAAACTTATAAAACCATCATAAATAAAACAAATAATAGTTGAGTCATTTCATAATTTTTTCGCCGTGTTTATTTTCAACATTAATCATTATAGACACAATAGAAAGCTAGCCTTTATCAAATTTTAATGATAGCCCACCAGAATTGGCACAAAAAAATTTTAAAATAAAAAATTATGAGTTTAATTTTGATACTATGACAGTGTAAAGTTTTTTACACTATCAACGAATCATACATTATCACATGTGTGATTTTTGAGATAATTCTTATAAGAGTCAAATATTTTTAATGACGTGACACTATATGATTAGTTGATAGTGTAAAATAATTTGATACTGATAGTAAAAATTATATGATGCAAGCTCCAATACAGTATAAGCATTTTAAAGTACTTATGCTTCTTACTACTATTTGTTAAAATGTTAGGCATTGAATACTATATATGCATTAGTGTACCTTGAAACTAATCGATTTTATAATATTAAGTGATCACAGCAATGTTATTGTGAGGCTGTTGAGATAATGTAACATGGATTAATGAACAGGTCACCTATCCCAATATGATGGAGTTCTTTGAGAGTCTTGGAGTTGATATGGAATTATCAGACATGTCACTTTCTGTCAGCCTAGACAAAGGCCGGGGCTGCGAATGGGGCAGCAGAAATGGTTTGTCCAGCTTGTTTGCACAGAAGAGGAATGTACTGAATCCTTACTTCTGGCAAATGATTAGGGAAATTATCAAGTTCAAAGATGACGTTATAAGGTAAGTTGTTAACTATGTGTATACTTTTATTTGTTTAATGCTTCAAACTACAAAGTACATAGCAATAACTGCTGCACTTATTTTTGCTTATGCATAGTTAAAGTTCAATCTATCTTTAAGTGTTTGATTGTCAGTGAACTGAAGAATAATAAATCATATGAACATCACCAAATTGGATGGTGCTTTGTTTTTAAGAATTACACATCCAGTGAAACAATTTTTACCCCAATTATTGGCTTTGTGGATAAAATTATCAATAGTTCAGCTTTCTTTGTCATGCATAATTCAATTTGCACTCAACTGCATAATGTTGAAAAATGAAAATTGAGAAGAAAACTAATTGGTCCTGATGTCCTGAATGATTGAATCCTGATAAATTAGTTGGTTTTCTCGTCTCCCATTTTGCAATGCAGCTATCTTGATATGCTTGAGAATAACCCAGATATTAACCGCAATGAGTCTCTGGGGCAATTCATCAAGTCAAGGGGCTATTCAGAATTATTTCAGAAAGCCTATCTTGTGAGTTCATTTACATCTTAAACTGGTGTTTTCTGTATTTTCTATAAATATCTTTTCTTTTCTTAGTATATATTTATAACATTAAATACCTGTAGATTCCAATTTGTGGTTCTATTTGGTCCTGCCCTTCTGAAGGAGTTATGAGCTTTTCTGCTTACTCTGTCCTCTCATTCTGTCGCAATCACCATCTACTTCAGGTACTAGGACAGCTGACTCTTTTCAGATTTATATAGTGATGAATGATTTAGTTCTAATATCCAAATAATTAAAGATTAATTGTTGATTCACTTGGCCCTCTCTGCAGCTCTTTGGCAGACCACAGTGGCTAACTGTCAGATGGCGCTCACAAAATTATGTTAAGAAGGTGCTATTTATTGATTATGATACTAAGCCTTAAATTTAGACCTATGTTACTTGGAGAGTAGTTTTCAGTGTCACATATACCATAGATCTTTCAGCTTAAGCTATAAATCAAATTTTTGGCATTAATTATTTGTTACAAAAATCAGGTCAAAGAAGAGCTTGTGAGTAAAGGTAGTCAAATAATAGCTAATTGTGAGGTGAACTTGGTTTCAACATCTGAAAAAGGTGAGCAATTAGTCTATCCCTTGTTATTCTTCATTCCTCTCTCTTTAGAAAGGGAAGGTGAATTCAATCTGAGTGATTGGCCTGGACATTTCCTTTTATTCAAATAATAATTATAAATTACCTAAATAATGCTGTTCTAGTAACAAGGCTAGAAAAATTATTGCAGGATGTGTTGTGTACTGCAAAGATGGTTCTCAAGAAATGTATGATGGATGCATAATGGCAGTACATGCACCTGACGCTTTGAGATTATTAGGAGATGAAGCAACACATGATGAGCGAAGAATTCTTGGTGCTTTTCAATATGTGTACAGGTAAAATCCATCCTAATATTTCTAGTTGTTGGCTACCCTCCACTCATGGAATAAGAAAACACAGCTTGCAGGAGTTACATTACATTTAAAGCAATCAAATACATGCATTAAGGTATCTTTGTTCTATCATATCTGTAGTGCAGCTCATAGAGTTGACATTGAATAATAATCTTTAATAACTCAACGTTATGGATAGACATGTTATATCACCAAAGGATGATTACATAATTTTTTTTTCTCTTTTGGGACCTAGAGCAGAAAATTAAGTTGCCTAGACGCCTTTTAGTTAGGGGTATGCATTCACGTGTTCATGTATGTTGATGACTAAAAAATGTAAGATGCTGAAATTGAGAATATTTCGTTGTCTATATTCAAATAAGTCCAAATTCACAGTTATTCTTTGACCCGTATTGGCAGTGATATTTTTCTTCATCGTGACAAAAATTTAATGCCCCAAAACCCAGCAGCATGGAGTGCATGGAATTTTCTTGGAAGTAACAACAACAGAGTTTGTGTGACATACTGGCTCAATATTCTTCAGGTTAGAAACATTTCCATATAAATGCATTGACCATAAGTGGACTTTACTAGAGTTATTCTTACTAAAGTGAGCAATGGATAAACTTGTTGGTTAATCTTTACTCTAATTTGCAGAATATTGAAGAAACAAGTCTGCCCTTTCTTGTAACTCTCAATCCAGATCATATACCAGAAAATACCTTGCTTAAGTGGTCAACTGGCCATCCAGTCCCATCAGTTGCTGCAATGAAAGCTTCATACGAGCTAGAACATATTCAAGGGAAAAGAAGAATCTGGTTTTCTGGGGCCTACCAAGGTACATTCCTGCTTATTGTCTTGACATGAAACAAGATAACTAATAATAATTGTCACTACTAATTTTGATGAACCTGCTTACTATGGCCATCAGATTTAGTGTTAAAACACTAATTGTGTTTGGGATATTCCAAAATGATAAAACAACTCTGGCTTATATGCATTCATATGGAAAACCTAATTGAATTGTTAAAATACAATTGGGAGTTACTTGGTTTGGCCATTCATTACTCAATATTGCAATAACATTCTACATATTATTACTTATGCATATCTAATGTCCATTATTTTTAAGAACAATCTCTAATATGTAGAGGAACTTAGATCTGCTTCAAATATACCTGTGATCTAAACATATATTTGTGTTTTTCAGGTTATGGATTTCATGAAGATGGATTAAAGGTAGTTAAAGCTAACTTTATAATGAAAAAGGAAATGATACTTTTCACTGAAAAATAATATTTATTCTTGTATTTGAGGCAGTCAAGCCTCTTTTCTTTCTTTAATAAATTGCCTATATAAATTACAAAATTTCTTTGAAGAGTTTCCTTAAGCAGAAATATACATTTAGGCAATTAATTTTCTTACAAAATGTCAGCAACCGTGTTGAAAGGAAGCAAAAAACTGAACAGTAAGATTGAATTTCCAGGCTGGCATGATTGCAGCACATGGCATTCTTGGAAGATGCTGTGCCCTTCTGACCAACCCAAAACACATGGTACCTTCTTGGAAGGAACTGGGAGCACGTCTTTTTGTGACTAGATTCCTGAGTTGCTATATCACTACTGGTTGTTTAACGTGAGTTCACTTCTAACAGTGTGTAGACATTATTTTCATATGAATTCTCCAAAAAATTGTCTCATAATATATGCTTAATTTTATTGTCACAAGCTCTATCAGGATGATAAATGTTTAGTAGTGGACTTGGCTAAGAGGGCTTGGATCATATGAGCCTCTTCTACTCTGTCAAGTTGGTAATATGATATCCATGCAATAGGTATAGCATATAGAATTGGACAACTGAATGCACCTCCCCCCCAAAAAAAAAGAATAATTGGAATTAATTTAAACACAAAATATTTACTTGTAATTTGGAAAATTGCACAACTCTTATCTTTTACTTGTATGCCTGATGACCAAAAATTGAAGCAGGGTGATCCCAAAATAAAATAGGATCTATAGGAATTGCTATTGGTGAAAACAATAGTAATCATTTATTTTTACATCATGCTCTAGATTGATATTTGCATAAATTTTATTTCAAAGCTTGACAAAAACCAGATCCAATGTATTCCATCTATTTCATCTTCTATGGATTAGACATGTAAAAAATTATTGAGTCACTGGTACATTTTGCCTTGAGGTGTTACAGCTTATTGGAGGAGGGAGGAACAATGTTTACCTTCGAGGGAACAGAGAAAAAGTGCTTTGTAAAGAGTGTTTTGAGAGTCCATAATCCCCAATTTTATTGGAAGGTATGTACTTTTAAATTTTGCATGAAATAAGATTATTGATTGATTTCATTCTATCTGTAGAAGTGACAAGATATGCTTATCGTTGTCAATTCAACTCTAAAATTAAGTAGTTGGCAAGAAAATAAAAAATAATTTTTATGTGTTTGTCAGGTTATGACACAGGCTGATTTAGGCCTTGCAGATGCATATATCAATGGGGACTTTTCATTTGTTGATAAAGATGAAGGTCTTTTGAATCTTTTTTTGGTAAACATACTCATCTGAATCTTACACAGAATTGTCTCTTTTGGACTTTATTCTTTACTTCCATGTACCTTGGTATTTATACTGCAGATTCTCATAGCCAACAGAGATTCAAATGCATCCAACTCTAAATTGAAAAAGAATAGGTAAATTGATATGATGAATTGAAGCCTACATTAAAGTATTAATTGTGTTTGCATATCAAACTTTTCTCATTTATATGTCTTTAGGGGTTGGTGGACACCAGTTTTCTTTACAGCTGGTTTAGCATCTGCAAAGTTCTTCATTGAGCATGTTTCAAGGCAAAATACTCTCACACAGGCTCGCAGGAACATCTCTCGGCATTATGATCTGGTATATGATCATTAACTACAAAAGTTTCTAGATACAGTGATGTTCAAGGAACAAGATGCAGCAAGTACATACTATCAATCGATATAAAGTTGAATGAGCATATAACTAGTTATGCACAATCACAAATATGTCAAATGACCTAAAAAGATAGTTTATAATTGAATTTTGAGGATGGGGTTTGCTCTAAAAATGTATGTATCTGTTGAAGGAATAATGAAGAGGCTTGGAATTGGAAATATCTTCCTAGTATTTTGTAACAGACAGTAGTCCTACATTGTTAGGAGATCTACTACAGACATGAACAACTTGGGGGTATATCTTCCTATGGTTTGGAACTTTCTTTTGCCTTGATGAAACTAGAATAGAAAAGAACTCAATGCATCGGTTACAGTTTATAGATTATGAATAGCATATACAAATTCTAGAAACCACTATATGTCAGCTAGAATTATTTCTTAGCAAAGAAGTGTGATTGGACTTCTTAATTGCTTTCCTTTTTGTGTTATCATTTTATACCACGAGACTTTTTCTGTTGATCTTCAGTAACTTTTCCTTCCATGATACTTTCAGTACTGATATTTAATAAGCAGAAGCTTACAATTCTTCTTTGGTCTCTTTCTAGAGCAATGAACTCTTTGCTCTTTTCTTGGATGAAACAATGACATATTCATGTGCAGTGTTCCAGGCAAGAACAACAACTTTCTGAAACTTGAGTTCAAATTTCATGTAAAAGATATTTCTCCTTCAATTTCTGCTGTAGCACTGAGTAATAATTTTTTTTTCTTTGTTAAATTATCTGATAGAATAAAGATGAAGACTTGAAAGACGCACAAATGAGAAAAATATCTCTTCTGATTGAAAAGGTGAGTGCCTTTGATTTCTGTTTTATTAATATTTTAGTTGTTATCTTGCAAAAGTTCTAATATTATTTTTCTATAAATAAATCAAGGCTAGAATAGATAAGAAACATGAAATTCTTGAGATTGGATGCGGATGGGGAAGTTTAGCCATTGAAGTTGTCAAACAAACTGGTTGCAAATACACTGGTATCACTTTGTCTAAGGAGCAACTGAAACTTGCAGAAAAAAGAGTTAAAGATGCTGGGCTTCAGGTATTAACAAGCTAATTTTTTTTATGATTTCGTGAATTTGTTAATATAAAATCTGATAAATTCCTTGTAAGCTTAATATAAAGCCAAATGAAATGCATACATGTTAGAAATTAAACCCCAATCTTTGTTCTCTTTGTTACTATTGTCCTTGCAATATGCCAGTTTTTCTCATTCTGCAAAAGAGGTTCATTGCATCCAATGTACCTGTGAACTTAAAATATCTTGAGTGAATTCGTGCTAAATGTTATTAATTCATGATTCCAGGACCATATCAAATTTCTTTTGTGTGACTATCGCCAATTGCCCAAGACACACAAATATGATAGGATTATATCTTGGTGAGCTATTTTTCATTTTAATCTTGCAGAATCATGTATAATAACAATATTTCCAACATGTTGCATAACCTTTATAAGCATATTTCAGTGAAATGATAGAAAGTGTTGGCCATGAATATATGGAAGAGTTCTTTGGTTGTTGTGAATCAGTATTGGCAGATGATGGACTTCTTGTTCTCCAGGTATTTGATAGAATATTAAACTTTTATTTTACCTTTATTTTACCAGTATAATTTTTATGTATTGTTTAGATTATAAAACTTTCAAGAGGGTATGCTAGTATGTAAATAAAATAGTCACTACAAGTACATTCTCTTTGGTATTTAAATTGCTGCTAATTATTGAGGATGGTTATCTTCTTCTATAGTTCATATCAATCCCGGATAAGCGTTATGATGAGTACAGGCGCAGTTCTGATTTTATAAAGGAATATATTTTTCCAGGAGGTTGCCTACCCTCTCTAAGTAGGATAACATCAGCCATGGTAGCCACATCCAGACTCTGGTAAAAGTTACATTTTACTGCTGAGTTCTACCAATGAGCATTCTCTTCATTCTTCTCTCTTACTCGGATGAATATTCTTAAATGCAGCGTGGAGCACATTGAAAACATAGGAATTCATTATTACCAAACACTAAGACGGTGGAGAAAGAACTTCATGGAAAGGCAGAGGTATGTTATTAATTTGGTTGAAACTTGAAACTTACTTTTCTATAATAAATTCAAGTTACTAGTTACACTAATTATTGAAATTTTATTTTTTGTGCTGTCAGGGAAATTTTGGCTCTCAGATTTAATGAAAAATTCATCAGGACATGGGAATACTATTTTGATTACTGTGGTGCAGGTTTTAAGTCACGCACACTTGGGAATTATCAGGTATATTATACAGTTACTATTACAATTTGGAGTAATTTAATGCCCTATATTTACTAGGCATGACATGGCATAGCCATATGGTTTCATTGTTGTATTTTCTGTTGACGAATTTATTCAATCATAAATCACATAATAGATGCAAGATATTGCTAATTACTGCATCACTTCACAACTAACTGTACAACACATCACCTTATACTCCAAATCCTGTATTTTGTGGCCTACCCCAACAGTCTGGTGAATTGAATTATCTGCTGAAGCTCATAGTCCCTGACTATAACCTGTCTAGCAACTATGTTTTCCCAAGATACTGTAACCTTTTTGGGGTTCTGCAGCCCGGAAACAAGTATCTCTGTCATCACTAATAAATTCAAAACTTACACTTATACTTCAAGCTTAATAACCTCCTTCTAAGTGTTTGATAGATCTTTTATTCCCTGTACTTCCACTTTTTGCCAGTTTGTTATACCTTAAACCATCACAAAATGACCCTTGGGTGCTAACTATCAACCCACAAGAAAGTTTCAATCCAAACTTTGATTGGTCTAAACCCGTAGTTATCTTACTGTATTTAGCATTAAAGTAATACCGACAACATTAACCACAAATCTTATCTCACTAAGGGGAGTTGGCTACATGGATTAAAAAATACCAATGTAGTCTGTGTCCTATCAAAAGCCAAATTTTGCTTTAATGTAATCTACCAGCAAAATATCATTTTCTAGAAAACCAGTGCAGAATTCTTTAAGAAACTTGATATTAATGTAGCTGAAATTTAGGCTACTCTTAAGTATTTAATTAACAAGACAGTTCATTCAACAGTGGCATTAATTATAAATTCAATATGTTGCTTAGAGTTGGACTTGGAACAAGTAAATGATTGTTTTATGTACCATGTAGGTGGTTTTCTCACGCCCTGGCAACATTACTGCATTCAGCGATCCATACCAAAGCTGGCCCTCAGCCTGTTGATTAGTCTTTCACAGGAGAGAATTAGACCTGCACATTCTAGCAAAGTACATTGCATGTTGGTGCCATGTATCTCCTTTCTTGAGAATCCCAAAGTATCTCTTTTCTCATAATTTATCTCTTGCACATCATTGCAATAGATAAGTTGAATTGCATTCATTGCAATAGATTGGTGAGATTTTTTCTTATTAATAGAAAAAGAAAGATATTTTTTTAAAAAAAAATGGAATAAGCTTTATATGTAATTCTTATCAACAAAGTATTTCATATTTATGATGAGATTTTAATTAGCTAGCTCAGCAAAAATATTAATCCGAAGTTTAGGCCTTCTAAGTAAGTTTCCTATAACGAGGTTTGTCTCTCAGCTTTAAGGGCTCACACAAAAGAGCATGTTTTCCTTTCTCAAAACTTTCGGTTAAACTTATCTTAAAACAATCAAATCTTAATGTGCGCGCACTTCTTACCATGAAAATAACTTGGCAACTTATAAATCATGAATTAAAACAATTTTTTTTAAAAAAATATATACCTAAGAATTTGAGGCTTCTATCAAATAGTAAAAAATATGAAAGATTCTTACTTCTTCCTAGACTGAGTATTTTTTCTTTCACCGGAAAGATTATCACCATTTGATTATCAATGGAACTTACACAATTAGTAGAACTTATATAAATTTGAAAATAGTGATTTGAATGCAACCCCCTCCCCCCCCCCCCCCCACAAAAAAAATAAAAAGCAACTTATACTAAGGATAAGTAAGAATGACTCAAAAAATTATTTTATTTGAAAGCTTTCAAAGACATTAAACGTTGAAATCAAGTATCAACTTGGGTTGGGATGAGCTGGTTGGGACTCTCCTTCCTTAAATAAGTGGTCTGGGGTTTGAATCTCGACTTTTGCGTATGAAAAAATTCAAATTTGAGAGGAGACTCACTTAAAGTGGTGCTTCAATTTTTCTGTTAGAGATTAATACATTTCTATCTAAGAATGGATATTCCTAGTCAAAGATAAAAAAAAAAAAAAACGTGAAATCAAGTCATCATACAATTATTTCCATATTTATTGTATTTATCTAGAAAATGTTCCCACATCAAATTTTATATCCAATAGGAAATACCAGTTTCCTTTTCAATTTTTACTTTCCTCACTTAGCAGCAAATTTTCTAATTCAAATATTGAAAAGAAAAAAGAAAAACACTTATAATTAATGAAAGAGAAAATTCTAATTTACACCCTTCAACTTTGTGCGATATATAATTTAATTCTTAAACTTTAAAAATGTATCAAATAATTCTTAAACTTTTTAATGTGTGCAAAATAGTCCTCTTAAGTGACGTCGGTCCAAAATTTGATAGAAATTGTCACTTGCCAGGCACGTGACAATGAAGATTATGACTAAATAAATGACTAGCACGAAGGAGAGTGATCCAAATAACAAAGAAGATTGTCTGCAAGAAGGAGACGACCAATGTTAAGATCTTTTAAGGATTATTCCGATGTTCTTGCAGACACTAGATCACTTGTCTGTAAACAAAAGATTTCGGTTCACTGCCTTTCACCATTCTCCTGATGTTTTTGGCTGACAATCTTCGACATAAAGGATAATTCTAATTTATAATCTTCAACTTTATGTAATATATAGTTTAATCCTAAAACCTTTAAAATGTGCAAAATAATCCTTAAACTTCGTGAAATGGTCCTCTTAATTGACATTAGTCCCAAATATGATAAAATTGTCACCTGCCAAGCACGTGACAATGAAGATTTATGACTAAATACATGACTAGCACGTGACAATCTCTGTCAAATGACATACATTAGTCAAGTAGATCATTTCACACACGTTAGGAAATTTAGGAACCACCTAGCACATTTTTTAAATTTAAAGACCAAATTACTCAGTTAAAAGATGTAAATTAGACTTTTCTATTAATTGAAATATAATGTTTACCCCAAAAAAAAAAAAAGGTTTTTAACCAATCTTAGTTTGAAGATTCCGTCCTTGATAAATAATCAAGTGTCATTTTTTACCATGGATAGTACCATAAAAAAAACTGGGGATGAACGACTACAGAGAACCTCTGCATAATTCAAAAGAAAACTATTGCAGGTGTCAATCCTCCCAAATCTGCTACAAAGAAATTCTATCCATTTGTATGAAAGTTTATAACATTAAATTCTTCATCACCTACATAGAGAAAAACATCATCTATTATTGATGCCATAAGACAGAAAAAGGAGGTGATCAAACAGGCACACATCTAGACTAAAAAGGCAGACAAGCTTCTCACGTATTATCAAGGAACAAACACACTGAGCATAGATATGCTCAATAAAAAAAGAATAATGATGGTCCTACACCTTTTTTAGAGGTGTAGGTACTGTACACACCTTTTTTAAGGATGTGTGATTAAGAGAGAGAAAATAATAAGAAAAAATAAATATGATAAATGATATTAGATTAGGTATAAAAAAAAGTGTATGTACTGTTTACGGTAAGCATATTAGGGCTGATAAATAAATGACCAGAGATATTAAATTATACAACCATATAACCCACCTATAAATAGCATTTTCTCATCTAATACATATATTAGCTTTTTTTAATTCAAAAGTTGCAACAAATAAGGGTAACACTTGATATAGATTAAGACAACCTGATATAAGTTATCAGTAAATGACTACCATCAACCTGTATTAATTGATAAAGAACAGAAAGCACTTGCCACATAAAACAATGCCAATTTAACCCCTTCAGAGATAAATCAGAAAGCACTTGCCACATACAACAATGCCAATTTATCCCCTTCAGAGGTGAAACAAAAGCTAAAACTGAAAGATCACCATAAAAATGCTAGGAATGAAGACATAATGAGGAAATTCTACTTAGAAAAGTCTTGCCTATCACAGTAAAAAATGTTTCAGACACGGAATTCTCCAGAGCATGAATATTCAAACACATGCCAAAATCTAGGGTCTCAATCAACTGGACACCTAAAATTCAGGCCCAAATTCTAATGTAACAGCCAATTGCTTTAGTCAATGTGCCGCAAATCATCCCCTCACAATTTCTGACAGCCACCACATACCAGATTGAAGGTTATGAGATTTTTTCACTTGAAAAGCCAGGAATCTCCAAATTTGACGATGCGTTGGCCCAAAAAAACACAATATGACGGAACAAAGTTCATTCCTTAGCCATGAGTGGACACTTGGCTCAACTTCCATACTCGTGCACCTCTCCTCCTGTACAACACAAGTGCAAATACAGGGGGAAAATGATTATGCCATCCTCAAAGTTTTTACTATCATCACTACCATTATCGCTACCCATTACGAAGTGATCAACCCAAGTGTCCACTGCTATCAGTAAATAGCTTGACTACATCTTATTTCTACTTCTCATAATAATTAAAGCATTTGTCTACACTATAAGATTTCCTACTGCCGAACTGTAATAAAAAAGAGAACAGAGCAAAGAAAATAAAAACACCAAGAAAATGGCAACACAGATAATTAGCTGCATCAAACCATCATATAAAGTGACATATGATACTATAGCCGAAATACTACAAGAACTGACAATTCCAGATCAACTAAAATCATAAGCACGCAATTTAAAGCTACACGCAGAAACAAATACTAAATAGAAAGTAGCATCTAGTATCTCTTCAACCATACTACTTATTATAAACTAGGAAAGCAGATACTGCAAACTACTGGGATTCAAGCAACCCAACCAGTCCCATTGTGTATTGACATCGAATGAGTCACTCCTTTGCTGCTGGGAAGAATTCATTGTGAGCTCATGATTTAAGATTAAACGGCAGGGATCCACAAGTTGAAGTTCAAGATCCAGCCAGATATTTAAGTGTCAAAATTATTGCTGTTGAGCTTGTCGAGACTGAGCACCACCATAGCCACCACCATAACCAACTTGTCCACCATGGGGGCCATTTCCCTGAGGAGTCCCATAATTTCCAGACCCTTGTGATTGTTCAGATCTCCAAGCTGCATTTCCATAACCTGAATTTCCATTTGCATCCCCATAGCCACTGCCCATATAGCTGCCACTGCCACCACTACCTTGTAGCTCACTCCCACCAGGACCACTAGTGTTACTATTGGGGGCACTCCCAGTGCGCCCTCCAACAGCACCATATACACCTGGATTCCCGTAAGAACTATCACTCCCACCATACCCACTATACCCACCATATCCATAACCTTGATTCCCATATCCAGCAGCTCCACTAGGGGACTGACCTGCAGTTGCTGAACCAGGGCCAGCACCACCAGATCCAGCACCACCACTTGGAGCACCCCAAGGAGTAGTGTTCCCATAGCCCATAGACCCATAACCAGCGGGAGCCTGAGCAGGCCATGAACTCCTCGGGCCACCTGGGGGACCACCAGCATAAGCAGCATTAGGGACATTTGGATTCCCATATGTTGCACCAGCAGGTCCACCATACCCAGCAGTGGCACCACCATAACTTCCATATGCACTGTAACCAATGCCATTACTAGCTGGACCATACCCATATCCAGGAGCACTATAGCCAGAAGAACCATAAGGTGGGAATCCACCTGCAGTGCTTTGAGGTTGCATATACCTACTAGAATCCATACGACTATCATATGCATTTTGGTTGCCACCAGATGCCCCATACCCCGGATAGCCACCAATTCCAGCACTACCACCTCCGGAACCACCCATCATTCGGCCACTTGCACCAGGATTGGCATCCTTGGGCAGTGCACGCTTTACCTCTACTTGTTTACCATTTAAATCATGAAATGACTTGTGCAAAACCCTATCAACTGCCTCCTCAGTATCAAAAGAAATAAACCCAAATCCTCGTGGTCGTCCAGTATTCTGGTCATACATGACTACTACATCAGTTACATGGCCATAAGACTCAAAGTACTGACGGAATTTTTCTTCAGTCAGGGTGGGAGGCAACCCTCCAACAAATATCTTTTTGGTCCTGATATTTCCACCATTTCCAGAATTCATAGCAGAATTGGGATTTCCAGCTCTGGAAGTGCCAGAAATTTGTTGATCCTCTCTTGAGAAGGCCCTCTTGGCATCAACCTGAATAATAAAATTATAAAATAGGTTACTAGTTAGGCCTATAATTAATAATGAGAAGAAAAACAAACACAGGATCACAATTTAATATCTATATTCCACAATTATGAACATTATCAAAACTAAACTTTTAGGGTGAAGCTTTAACTCATGTTTTCAGATATTTGGGCATATCCAAAACCTTATGAATCAAAACATGACAAAAACTATCAATAGATCCTATAAGAAATGGATCCCACAAAAAACTATCAACATATCCTTGTTCATACAGCATTCAAGCAAGAGTATGCTCATCCACAAAAACAAGCAATCCTATATCTTAACACTCATGCATGTTGTTGAAGGAAATGGATCACATACTTGCAAATTCAAAAGATTTCTGTTTATTTATTTTTCAAGATTTCATCAAATAGGATTCAAATCTTAAAATATCAACATTGCTATAGCCCGTCATTAGCATATACAAGTATACTTGCCTTAATTTATCAAAGAGATATAAGTAGTCCGGATAAACTGCAAACATAATATATTTGACACAACAATTCCAGGTAAAGGCATGTCAGCAGAAGAAATACAGCCAAACATAACAAAACACAAACTTTTACTCTGTTAAATGTGCAATATTAAAACAAAGAATAATTTTATATCCTCCTAATAAATCCTCCTAACAATCTTCCTAATTGCTCAAAGAAGAAAGAATTAAGTGCTTTTTAAGTTCCCAAGATATTAATTGTCATCATTTGACTGTGCCTCCAACACAACACAGAAAACTGTTATCATTTGACTATGTTTTTGGTATGCATATCTTCAATTAAGACAATAAAACCAAACCGTGAACAAATAATTAGGGGCGTGTAACAAAAACTAGTAGTAAACCAAAAAAAAGTGTAAACCAATGAAAACAAGCAATCTAGAAATGAACCATTCGAAATCAAAAAAGAAAATCCCATTAAGCAAATAGAGCAACTAACCAAATGCACTAAAAATGAGAATAAACCATGAAAACGATTAAAACCCCAAACAAAAGCCATCATTTCATTCATTCAACAAAACAAAACCCATGATTAATTTTATCCAAAAAATAATAATAAAATAAAAAAAGAAACCCACCTGCAATTCAGAAGCAGCAAGAGCAACAAACACACTACAAAATTTACAAGACCAATTTTTCACAAAACAAACACACACACACACACACACACACAGAGTACCCCAAAATAGAAAAACACAAACGCCCGACATAGGAATAAAAGGGGTTGTGGAACATGAAGTAAAAATGGCAAAGAAAACACCAAATTTTACAAAAAAAAAAAAAAAAAAAAAAAAAACCATCACCGTTCTTCCATCAATAACGTGCTTGTCTTCAAGAACCCTATCAAGAATGGAAGGATCTGCAAAGACGACGAAACCAAAGCCTCTGGGCTTGCCAGTGTTCTTCTCCCTCATGACTGAAGTGTTCAACACATCGCCATAGTTGCTGAAATGCTCCTTCAGCTTGTCCTCAGTAGTATCCCACGAAATCCCACCGATGAAAAGCTTACCCTGATCCGAATCCATTTCTCTCTTTCTCTCTTAATCACCCTCTCTCTCTCTCTCTCTCTCTCTATATATATATATATATGTACAAAGGTGAAGGTGGGAATTTGGGTTTGGAGATGGAAGCGAAGAAGAGAGGGAAGAGAAAAGGAAGAAGAGGGTTTGGTAATTGGTATCGGGTTGTGGCTGAGAGACACAGACACACACAAAAATGACTGCGTGTGACGGATTAAGGTTAGCGTTTTGTGTTTGTCAAAAGTGTTCGGTTTTAACGGACGAGATTTGTTTGACTCTCGACAGCACCGATTCAGATACCGGACACGGGAAAATGATCTTCTCATGTAATATAATAATCATATTAAAAGAGAGATAAATATAACTTTTATCAGTATAGACTCACCATGATTAGTTATAGTATCCACTTATTAAATAGAGAATAAATTGTATTTTTATCTTTCAAACATGATTCTCTCATGTTATTAAAGAATGTGAAAGATTCTTAATCTCGAGATACGGATAAATACATGATTGCAACAAATTTTAAAAATTATAATAGACAATATAAATAAGATATAATATATAAACTAATATAATATTAAGGTAAAAACACAAATTCTAAATTAGAATAAAGACATAAATGTTTCAAAAATTAGATTTAATCATTATAAATACACACTAAAATATTATCATTTATTTAATCTTT